>OZ024824.1:125743302-126343302 GCA_964016985.1 Anodontia alba
TGATTAAAATATTATTTCTTCAAAAGTTTGAAGTTTTCTTTGATTTTGTTTATTTCCTTGCTATTTATAAGCATCAGAGTGAATAAGGTTAATATGTTTGAATGCAGAATGCAAGGAGTCAAGGTTATTTACAGTAATTACAGCCCTGTAAATTATCATTAGCATTATCACTGTTTACAATACTGTAGAGCCCCAGAAGACCTCACAATCCATGAGGTCACAAAACACATAGTACATTGCTGCCGACATCTTTAATCCTTAAAGTGCTGTGCAAAATTGTAGCAGACAACATTCTAATTTTTTTATTCTTATTATTTTTCAGAGAAAATAAGATTTGGCATTTCATGTGAATTATCTGCTAGGCAGACAATTCACATGAAATGTCAAACCTTATTTTCTTTGAAAAAAAAAAAAAAATGATGACGAAAATGTTGTCTGCTGCAGCTTTATGAGTTATGAACTATAATCAGGATAATTGATTCAGTCTTTTGTAGAATGGTGTTAAGGCTACAAGAGTTATTCCCCTTCACATAATTTGATGGCTTGTACCATTTCTAAAGTTATTTGACCAGCGTTTGAACACACAGCCTTCCGCATGAATAACCAATACTTTACCAGCTGCACTATTTTCATAAGCAGTTATTAATAATGCCATAGCTTCAGATAAGACACATTTTTCAACCGAAAAATATCGATCTTATTTCTCAGCAAAAACATGGTGTGGTATGTGTACTCATTAGAATACTGTAAACTCGTTTCCACTGAGGCATACAAATAGTGAATTGCCATAATGGTGAAATATATAAAACTGCTGAATCAGTCTATAGTTGGGAATAAGAATGTAAACAAGTCTAGACAAAAGAAATCAGAGTAAATAACACCGGAAAGATTGACTTCTGATCAAATGTGTATCTACAGTCTATGCCATACTTCGATGGATCAGACAACAAATTGATGCAGTTTTCTGTTTTCTCCTTCAAAAACAGGGGTTATTTTTCATATTATTTCCTGATGAGGTCTTGAAATTTCATTTCAGTTGAATTTTTAGAGACAAATTGGAATGAAAATTTGACTACATTTTCAAAAAAAAAAAAAAGTAACAGAATATAGCAGTTATGATTAGGGTGTGAATTGTTTGTTTTTGGTATCGAATGTATATAGGGGCAAATGTTTACTGGCAGTAACACTTCACATTGGTCTAGATAAGAGTGGATATGAGGTTAATATTTTTCTTATTTCTCCATTGAAACATACATTGTGGGTACTCATTAGAAGCACCTCAATAAGGCGCTTCTAATGAGTACCCACAACATATGTTTTCGTGGAGAAATAAGAAAAATATCAATACTTTGGGACTTAGAAAAGCATCTTATCAAGGTCTATGTTTCAGTTTTCATATTATTTGATTATTCATTGACCTTTACCACTCTGTGGGCATATTCAGCAGATGAAAAATTGATAATATTTTTCTTATTTTCTCAGAAAATAGGCTTTGACATTTCATGCAAACTGTGGAGATAGTTTGCATGAAATGTCAAAGCCTATTTTCGAGGGGTAAAACAAAAAAAGAAAAAAAAAAAAAAAACGATTTCAAAATGTTGTCTGCAGAAATTTTTACCCAGACTGCTAAGCGTTAAGTCTTAGTTATACTATGGCTTGTGCTCATGTACAATGTGCTAATGCATGAGTGTGAACAAGTGCATTATCACACGTATATGCACAGAACCATGGTATAACTGATTTATCACATTTTCATGCAGACCAAAAACATAGTGAGATAGTTCATGCTGAATGTTGGCAATTTAGGCTACTATGTTGTAATAAACTGTTTTGTGATGTTGCAGAAAAGGGAGAAGGGTCGTATGAGAGTACACTACATCAACAATGTCAACAGAGTGTTGGATGTCCTCGCCAAGCAGTATAGTGTAAGTGTTTGATCTTTGCTTCGCCAGGAAAATTGTACGTTTTAACCCTTAAATGTGCAATCACAACTGCAGCAGATGACATTTGAATTAAGTAAAATTCTGCCATTAAGACAACTTGAAATTAAGACCACTTTGCTATTAAGAGAGCATTTGCCAGTACAAAATACACCACAACCTCTTTATAACATTATTATTGGGGTCCATAGCATAAACCGTGTTAGTTAAACAACCATGTTATATCCAAACAAAAATGTATAGATTATATTGAAAAATGACCATTTATGGTCATTTTTCAATATAATCTATACATTTTTGGGATCCATCTTTGAACTGTATTATATCCAAAACCGTGTTATAACGAGCCGTGTTATAAAGAGGTTGTAGTGTTATTTCTTTCTTATTATTCCAGTGAATATTAAGACCTCCTCTCTAATAAGACCACTTTAAGGCAGTTTCAAAGATAGGCTTAATTGTGGAATTTTACTGTGTTTTATTATTTTGCAGACGGCAAGCCTTGTTTTGCTGAAAAATAATAATAAAAAACATAGACTGTCATATGATACAATTTTGCACTTTTAAAGGATAACCTTTAGAGTTCTAAGCTAAATCAGCAGAAAATAAATTGCTGCAAATAAAATGGATCTTCCAATCCACTTTCAATTTAACCCTTAAAGTGCTAGTCACAACTGCAGCAGACGACAATTTTTTTATTTTAATTTTTTTTTTTCAGAGAAAAGTCATGACATTTCATGTGAATCATCTGCTTGGCAGATGATTCACATGAAATGTCAAGACTTGTTTTCTCTGAAAAATAAAAAAAAAAAAAAAATTTGAATGTCATCTGCTACAAATTTTGCTTGGCGCCTTATAGATTAATATACACCCATTTGTGCAAAATATTATTAAAAGTTTGACACTTTATTACTCTTAGAATCTTCATTCTGATCTGCTGTTGTGCTTGGCCCTTTAACCTTTACCGCTCTATGGGCAAATTCAGCAGACGACAAGTCATGTTTTTTTTTCTTATTTTTTCCCAGAAAACAGGATTTGGCAGTTCATGCAAATGGTTTCCATTGGAGACAATTTGCATGAAATATCAAGTCCAGTTTTCTGGGAAATATAGAGAAAGATATTTCAAACTGTTGTCTACTGAAAATTTTACTCAGAGTGCTAAGCATTAATGGTTAGTGGTATGTGGGAGGCGGATAGTTTTCCATTTTGTGCGTAGAATTACTGTACAAGCCATAACATAAAAAGATGTAGCTTTGAACGTGTACACCCATCAAAGACACGGCTCTTCCTATGCATCCATACAGTCTGGTTAGAGTCTTCCCTGCACCGTGAAGAAACTTGGATCCTTGGATGTCCAAAGAGGCGTAGACTGATCTGAGTCTATATTGAGCACAAACGTCTGAAGGTACAGTTTCTCACGTGTAGGATGTGTATAATTCAGATTTTATCGAATCAATCTACTTCGGAAATACATAACTAGGAAATCAATTATTTCAGCATCTAATTTCAATGAAATGAGATTGCAAAGATTGTATCATGTTGTATAAGAATAGATCTAGATAGAGTGTGTTTTTCAACCAAAAATTGCTGATATTTTTCTTATTCGCCATTTAAATTTATGTTGTGGGTACTCATTAGAAGCGCCTTCCCAAGGCGCTTCTAATGAGTACCAACAACATAGGTTTTTGTGGGGAAATAAGAAAAATATTTTCCTGGTACCCCTCTTATCTGGAGACATGTAAAAATACAATGAACCATTCTATTTTGTCGTATTGATTATGTAATATATCGTTTCCTTAAAAATGCCCTGTTTTCTGTCATATTTGGAATAAAACTTGACTACATTAAATAAAATGGGTCATTCAGAAGTGCAATTGTATTGGAAGTGTCCATGGACTTCTCGAGGTGGGCTTTTATGACCACGATTTAATGAATTGCCTGTATTTTATCGGATTTTTGGTTAATACTCCTGGAGTTGTACTAGCTTTTGAATATAAAAATAACATCTTAGCTCATTAATTGTTATGGTGCAGGAAGAATAAACCTACTAGGCCTGATTATTTGACTTCGATGTAATTGTCTGGGTTAAAAATCTAAGCTGCCATACGTGATTACGTATCTTTTCATGGACGAATACCTGTAGAGAAGGCCACAGGGAATCACATGTTTTGGCTAGTCAGACTACTTTCTTTTCTCAAATTAGTTCTGAAGTTTTACTTGGTGGCACCCCTGCCCAATCAGAGTTGGTCATAAACTTAGAAATTGGATGTTGAAGCTTTTGACTTCTGAATGCCTGTCAATACTTCAATACAGGTTTTTGTTGGAAGTGTTATCCATTACAAACCCGTCCCTAATCATCACAAAAACATGCCTATATAATTTTGACCCCCTTAAACCCTACTTTTATGTAGTAAAACTGGGGTTTACAGGGGTATATGTTATTTTTCTTATTTCTGCTCAAAACATAGATTGTTGGTACTCGTTAGAACCGCCTTGGCGAGGCGGTTCTAACGAGTACCCACAATCTATGTTTTGAGCAGAAATATGAAAAATATCAGAACTTTTTTATCTGAAAATTTTCATTTTTTAGTGGTAAATTATTCAGTATATTTGAATAGGCGTGTTTTCGTAATGTACTAAATAGTGACCTTGAAATCAATGTCATCCTCAGGAGATATTTTACGTTAAAGTATTTAATAAGTTATGATTGTACCATTGATAGACAGGCTGCCTTTCAGGTGAGCTGTGCTGTCTTGAGACAGATCTTGTTATCTTTGCAGCAACACATTATGTTGTGGGTCCTCATTCAAATGAGTTATAGTATTAGCCCAACAACAGAGCCCAGTTGTTCAAAGCTAACGGCATCGTTAGTTAATGATTTGTTAAAATTTACATCGAGTGATACGCAAATATGCTGAAATTTTTTGCTGAAAACATTTTTTCAGCAAAAAATACCAGAAAATTGTATATTGAATCTGCTAAAACAGTTAACGAAATGACCCTTAACGAGCTCGTTAAGCTAACGACGCTTTGAACAACTGGGCCCAGATACTTTGCAAACAGTGTGTATCCTGATGATCATTATATCAGGATCTCATTACTAAAACATGCCTATTCAAATATACTGAAAATTTTACCACCAAAAAATGAAAAAAAAAAATCATATAAAAATTCTGATATTTTTCCTATTTCTGCTCAAAACATAGATTGTGGGTACACATTAGAACTGCCTCATTGAGGCAGTTCTAATGAGTACCCACAATCTATTTTTCGAGCAAAAGTATGAAAAATAATGTATACCCCTATAAACCCCAGTTTTACTATATAAATGGAGTTTAAGGGGGTCAAAATTATATAGGCATGGTTTCGTGATTTGCCATTAGGTTTTGGATTTATGAATGACACCCCTTCTTCAACAGTGGACATGTTCCTGAAAATGAGAGAAAGTAGAGTCTTCTTTAGAAACTCAGGGAAAAAAAAGGATTTAATTTCTGGGTGGGAAATCACAAAATTTCATCACGAAAACATACCTATATAATTTTGACCCCCGTGAACGCCACTTTTATTTAGTAAAACTGGGGTTTACAGGGGTATACATTATTTTTCTTTTTTCTGTTCAAAAACATAGAATGTGGGTATTCGTTAGAACTACCTCAGTTCTAACGAGTACCCACAATCTATGTTTTGAGCAGAAATATGAAAAATATAAGAATTTTTATCTGAAAACTTTCAGTTTTTGGTGGTGAAATTTTCAATATATTTGAATAGGTGTGTTCATAATGTCAATCCTTTTCTGAGATTTGTCTTTCTCACAACCCTTGTATATCAGCAACTGTCTTCCATTTCTCATACCTATATTGATGTTTGTTTTATGTACTCTAGCTTTATGTCACAGTTTTGTGTTAGGTTTATTCCTTTGACCAAAACATAAACATTACACCAAATAATTAGGTAATCTGATTAACTCAGGGGCTTTAGGTAAACTATTTAGTTAATTCAATATCACAATTGAAAGGCTGTTTGAGACTATCGGTATAACACTTAAGTTGGTGAGCTGTGAAAACCCAAATACTATCTTCAAGGCATTTGAATGTAATCAGGTTTTTATCAATTAAGGGAAATAACTCTAGAGGTCATGCTTAAGAAATTGGAGCTCTTCAGTGTGTAAATGGTTTAACCTTTACCACTCTCTGGGCTAATCCAGCAGATGGCAAATTGATGATATTTTTCTTGTTTTTCTCAGAAAATAGGCTTTGACAATTCATGCTTATTGTCTCCTCAGGAGACAATTTGCATGAAATGTCGAAACCTCTTTTCTAAGGAAAATAAGAAAAATATTTAAAAAGTGTCGTCTGCTGAAATTTTTTACACAGAGTGCTAAATGTTAAAATTGTCTGTCTGGGACAGTTAGCATGCTTGGATAAAGCATTTGTGTTTTATTCTTTGATTCATGGGAGAAGACATAGTTTTAAACTTGGAATTTGTTACTTGTTTATATCCAAGTGTTTGTAAATTATCAGAATTGATAACCCAGTTAAATCTTTATTGGATAATTGGATAATTAGCCTCTTACACTTATATAGGTAAATTACAGGGCTTGTTTACTTGACCTAAATGTATGTAAAATCACTGTTATATGTATTAAGGGGTTTGTTTAGGTGCTGTTTTATATTTATTGTTTTTCTTTGATTTGTGTCTTAGGTAATGAAAATATTAAAGATGCACATTTTATCTTATATACATATTATTTTACTTGTAAATTTTTATTATTATTTTTTAATACACAAGAATTTCATGGTTTAATACTGCCATACATGTGCGGGTGCGCAACATTTTGTCCAATGACATTTCATTGATACAACATTGCAGCTAATGTGACATTTAGTTGCTGTAACATTTCGTGGAATGTAACGTTTGGTCGAAAAAAAAAAAAATGTCAGATAGGATGAAAATGTTGTTTTTTTGTTTTGTTTTTTTTTTATTGAAAGGCACTAAGAAGTTAATCTACTGGGTATCAGGTCAAAATGGCCCCAAGTCAAAACGGCTCCAAATTGGTCAAAACGGCCCCAACTGCAGTTGCAAATTGGTCAAAACGGCCCCAAAAATGGCCTCAAATTCGACTTAGGATTTAAGTAAAAAGTAATGTATGTAAATGCATTTTTCAGCGCTAATCAATTTCAACTGAATAAATCTTGTCTATATTAACTTTTTTTGTAGAGAAAATAGTCGAAAACGGGGTCATTTTTGGACGCTGATCCTTTATGACGCGGATTGATTCATAATAGCTGTTAAGGCAAATAAAAAAATGCACAATTCACATTTTATTATTCACTATTCAAATTGCAGTAACATAAATAACATAAGTAATATAAATAACAAGATTCCGTTTTTGTTTAACACTATAGAGTTGCAGTATGCGAGTATTCCAGTATCCAGACTTGATTATGAGATATGATGGCTAAGCAAATGTCACTAATTAAAAATATAGATATTGGTTATTTCGCGTTAAAAAGCAAAGAAAGCTTGGTAATAACAAAGAAGTTTGAAAATATCTTCAATTTGGTCCCGTTTCACACTTCTGTGATTATTGTTATAGACTTGTACAGTCCTGGATATGACATAAAACTGTATCCATCTGTGACACTCAATATGAGTGTGGGAATGTGAGGCTGCCCTCTATCACAGTTGCTTCCCCACCTTCAGGGTTACGAGGCTGCCACAACCTGGGTGGCAGAGCTAGGCAGCAATCATTTACAGACCGATGGCTTGGTGTTCTAGCTATTGTGATTTGGCGGACGATCCTTTCTTTATAAGGATAACGGCAAAGCACACTGCCAGAGTGTGGGAAGGGCGTGCATGCTCAGATGCCGTAAAAGAACTGAGTTGGGATGTCAGCTAGGACAGGCGATCCCGTAAAAAACAGTTGTTCCAAAATCTTACATGGCAAGCAGAAGAAAAGGTACACAGTTAGGTGGTGCCAACAGACAGCAACGTTCTGTTGGTAACGTCTCCGGCTTGGCCTCCTGTCAGGTGTGGGAGGCAGGGTCGGGCCATTGTGGCGAATCAAGCAAGCACCTGAGGAATTCAGGGTGGGAACACTCAATGTGAACACCCTGAGAAGAAGAGTTTGTGAGGTAGTGGAAACACTATCCCGCAGGAAAGTGGGTCTGCTGCATTCAGGAGACCAGATACCGTGGTGGCAACTGTCGCACAATCAAGGGCAAGGACACCAGGTACAAGCTCTACTGGTCAGGAAATGACAATGGCACTGCTGGTGTAGGAGTGTTTGTCGCAGAAGAGTGGATAGAGAAAGTTTTTGAGTTTCAGAGAGTCTCCGACAGAATCATTTTAATGAAACTCATAGATGGCCAAAGTGTGGTTACCCCTTTTTGTCTGTGTATGCCCCACAGAGTTCAGGCGAGTTTCCATGGGCCATCTGTTGCACTGGAGTGGGCAGCAACAGCATCTTCTGCAATGCCTGCAAGCACTGGGTGCACAAGAAATGCAGTGGGCTCAAGCGCTTGAAAAAAAGACCCTGACTACAGATGTACACAGTGCCAGGGAACTGCATGCCCCTTGGATGGCAGACCACAGGAGGTCCAGATCGGACCTGACAAGCGAGGTGGTAGCTTCCTTTTGCTACCTAGGAGACATGCTCTCAGCAGCAGGTGGCTGTGAACTTTCAACCACAACACGTGTGAAAACTGCCTGGAAGAAGTTCAAGGATCTGCTACCAGTTCTTTCTTCACACCACCTCTCTTTCAAAACATATGGCCGTGTGTACAGCTCTTGTGTGCGGAGCGCTATACTCCATGCCAGTGAGACTTAGACATTGACAAAGCCCAACCTCCAGCGTCTGCAGCGAAATGACAGGGCAATGATCAGACAGATCTGCAATGTCAGGCCCCAAGAAATTGTCACCACCAGATCCAATGAGCTACTTGTGCGACTTTGCATTGAGGATCTGGACCGCATTCTGAAGGAGAAAAAGATGGTAATGACATGTGGAACGCTCCAGTGGTGCAGTCAAGACAGCTTTTGACATACAGGTTGATGGAAAGCGTGGGCCTGGGAGGCCCAAGATGACATGGAAGCAGCTGACAGGGAGGGATTGCAGAGAGTGGAAGCTCTCGGATATCAACCCTCATGATAGACGTACCTGGAGATCTGGTGTGAGATCTGCCATGCGTGCAGCAAGCCAGCTATCTGGAAGGGGGCCTACTGATGTGGATGTTGCCCTTGCATATTAATCAAAAATCCGATTATGATATGATATGATATGAGTATTTAATAATAATCAAATGGTATTTATTTGCAATTAACTTTTTGTTTATAACAAAAGAAAACAAAACACAAACTCTGTTTTCAGTATCATTTATTTTATTACATTTCATTGCTTACATAACATAATACTCACCTGTTTCATTATTGTTTACAAGTATATACATAATTTTGCCATTACAAGTATTTCCT
This sequence comes from Anodontia alba, assembly GCA_964016985.1. Taxonomy (NCBI): domain Eukaryota; kingdom Metazoa; phylum Mollusca; class Bivalvia; order Lucinida; family Lucinidae; genus Anodontia; species Anodontia alba. The sequence goes on from OZ024824.1 coordinate 125,752,713, forward strand.
ACTCCTAAACACTAAGTTGTCCGTCTGTTTGTCTATGCATTTACAAAAAAAAAAAAAAAAAAAAAAAATGGGACTATTTTGACTTGGGGCCGTTTTGACCTTCATTTTTGGGATGTGGGGCTGTTTTGACCAATTTATGGGGCCGTTTTGACCAAATGGGGGCCGTTCTGACTTGGGGCCGTTTTGACTGTAATTCAATCTACTGTTACACGTTATTGTTCACGGAAACTTACTGGGCAAACTCGATTAGAGCAATGAGAAAGTCCTATGCATTGTTGAAGACTACGACAATCGCCCTCTCCTGGACTACCTTCATGTTATTACATACAATATAAACTATTGATAAACTTGATATTTGACTACAGAACCATTTTTTTTTTTCAATGAAATGAATTCATTATGTACCAAGAAACACATATTCTCTTGAAATTCCATGTAAAACGGGGAAATAAGGCTGACTTCTGACCTTAATTCCGGCTTTTATACTCTGTAATGAATTTGCTAATCAAACACACTCAGATAAACACACTCTTCAATAGGAGCTCCAAAATATGTAAAAAAAAAAATATCTAATTTTAGGAAATATCATGGTTTTGGCCTTTTCGACTAAATTTCGACCAATTTGACGTAATTCAACGAAATTTAGACAAAATGTCGTAGGCTAGTAAACGTCGTATCGATGAAATGTCTAATTCGACGAGACGTCGTATCACTGAAATGTCATGGAAGCACATGTGCACCCTTACGGCATTCTAGGCAAGTCTTCTTGGGTAGAAACCAGTTCTGAGCAATATGGATAAAGTATCTTGCTCAAGTCAAGGAACCCACTACTCTCTATCTCAAGCCTGATGCTTTACACACAGCAACACAGTACTCCACGGCTAACACTGTTTGCTTTGGCTGTCTGTCCCAGTGCACCACAACCTCTTTATAGCACTATTGCTGAAAAATGATCATAAAAATTCATTTTTCTATATAATCAATACATCTTAGTTTAGATAAATAATCATTTTTCTATATTGTCTGTACATTTTTTTGAGAAGTCTTTTTTTCCTTTTAATCTATATACATTTATGTTTGGGTAAAACCCTTTTGGGGTCCAACTTAAAACCGTCTTAAATCCAAAACCGTCATATAATCGAACCTTCATATAAAGAAGTTCCAGTATGCTTCTCTACGCTTTTATTACTCAGCAGTAAATACTGATACCCTCATTAAACCTTTAAGGGCCAAGCAAAATTTGTAGCAGACGACAGTCTAAAATTTTTATGTTTTTTTTTTGTTAGGTTTTAGAAAAAAAGAAGTCTTGACAATTTCATGTGAACTGTCTATCAAGCAGATAATTAACATAAAATGTCAATACTTCTTTTCTCTGAAAAAAAAATAATAATAAAAATTTGCATCTGCTGCAGTTGTGGTTACCGTACACTTTAAGAGTTAATGTATGATTTGAACTTGAAGTGACAACAAAGTAAACTTGAAACCCTGTCACATGTCACGTTACACTCACCAAAACTCCAGCCGAGTTATTTTGGAAGTGGAAAAATTGATATATTTTTTTTTCTTCAAAACACGAATATGAAAAACAGTGGATCTTGTGAGAATCCCCCTGCTGAGATCATTATAGTAACTGTCCTAAAATTTCAAAAATTTTCAATCCACACTATTTGGCCTAAATTTTGTTGTTTTTTTTTTTGCTTTTTTTTTGCCCCCAAAATACTTGGTGGAATGGCAAACAGTGTAGATCCTTTTACAGGAGCAGTCTGATCTGAGTCCTCACTGTTTGCATATAAACCATTTTTATCAGAAAAGTTGGTTGGACCATATAGTCGTAGCAGAGGCAGAAGGTTTTAATCAGGGCTAAAAGTGTACGATTGTATGTTTTTTGTTTTGTTTTTTTAATTTTTATTTTATTTTTATTTTTTTCCTCTTGTGCTGTTAAAAGTTGAGAACTTTGACATTTTGCACTTTGTTTTTGTGTTCTTTTTATTTTTGCTAGTGTGCTATAAAGCCACATGTCTTGACTCAATATTAGAAGAGAGTTTGACTTTTTTAAAAGTGAAAAGAAAGGTGGTTAAGCACGTAGTTTCGTTTTTCGCTTTTTTTCCTTAAATATAGTTTATTATTCAGTAGTTAGTGTTTACTATTAATTGATAGTTAAATAGTTAAGATACAAGATTTATTTATTTTGTTTTTACTATAATAAAATTGATGAATTTGAAATCATTCATCGGTCAGAACCATACAGAACTGAGGTTCTGCTTTTGGAATGTCGGAGGCCTCCGTGATAAATTAGAGGATGATCTGTTCCTATCAGAAGTAAAACAGTATGATATTATTTTAATGGTCGAGACTCACATCGGGTATGACAAAAAAATATCAGTAGAAGGATTTCATTATTTTCCTGTTTGCCGAGCAAAGTCTGCCAATGGCAGATATTACGGAGGTTTAGCAATTTTAACTAGTTTAAAGATACGACCACATGTTTCATTTCTACAAACAACATCTACTGAATACCAGTGGATGAAATTTGACAAAACCTTTTTTAATTTTCAGAAAGATTTGTTCCTTTGTCTTGCATATATACCTCCTAGTCAGTCTATATATACTCATAGTATGCAACAAGATTTGCTCGATTTACTTGAAAAAGACATTAGTTTATATAAAACTAAAGGTGACATAATGATTTGCGGAGATCTAAATGCACGTACTGGATGTGAAAAAGATTTTATCGTAAATGATGGAATAGATCATCTTCCTCTTTATCAGAATTATAATGTTGACAATCGTCCTGTACTTAGACATAATAGTGATGTTATAGTAAATTCAAGAGGGAGAAGCCTGATCGACATCTGTATTGGTAATCAGCTGAGAATTCTGAATGGCAGATGTTTTGGTGATTTATTTGGGCGATTTACTTGTTTTACACCAAGTGGCTGTAGTGTTGTTGATTACACGATTGTGTCAGAATCAATAATTGACCAGATTTTGTTTTTCCAGGTCTCTGATTTCATTTCAACATTAAGTGATTGTCATAGTAAGTTGTCGTTGGGTATTTTGGCAAATTTCAGTTGCTCTTACAGTGAATATAAATTGAATCCTCTACCTCTTAAATATATATGGACTGAAACTTCAATTTCAGAGTTTCAATCTGCATTTCAAACGGTAGAAATTCAAAGTAGAATCAATGAATTCATGAGTATGTCCATTGCTGACACAGATTACTCTGTAGATCATCTAAACCGCATAATTACTGATGCGGCTGACATTTCATTAAAGACACATAAAAGTGGAATGCATAAAAACAAGCATCATTTAAAAAAGAAACCAAAGAAACACAAAAAATGGGTTGACACAGATTTAAAAGCAATGCGTAATCGTGTAATATCAAATGGAAAATTATACTCTATGTTTCCAAGTGACCCAATAGTGAAAGGTAGATATTATAAACTGCTCAGAGTATATAATAAAACTAAAAGAAATAAAGAGAGACAATTTAAAACTCAACTGTTAGAGCAAATTGAAGGTTTGCACTCTGATAACCCGAAGGAATACTGGAACTTGATAGACATGTTAAAAAGTGAAACATTTGATAACTCTCCTGCTGATAATATCAAACCTGAAACTTGGGTTTCTTATTTCGAGTCTCTAGGTACAGTTGATGACAAATTCGAAGATAGAGTTTCTGCACTTCAACATTTAACAGAAGAGTTAGAAAAACAACCGGTTTATAATAACTTAGATAATGTTATTAAACCTGGTGAAATCCACAAGGCCATTAGTAAACTGAAAAATAAGAAAGCAGTTGGCCTGGACTCAATTTCTAATGAGATGCTAAAAGCGGCTCACGGCACCTTAGTACCATGCTTTATTAAACTTTTCAATGCATGTCTATCAAGTGGTCAGTATCCTGCACAATGGTCTAAAGGGTATATTACCCCTTTGCATAAATCAAATGATTCATCTGACCCCTCAAATTATAGAAGCATAACTATCACAAGTGCCATTGGCAAAGTTTTCAATACAGTTCTAAATAATAGACTAGATAGTTTCCTAACAGATAAGAATTTTATCAATGAATGTCAGATTGGTTTTACTAAAAAAGCCCGAACTGCAGATCATATGTTCATACTGAAATCTCTTATTGACAAATATTGTAGCAAACCAGGTGGCAAACTATATGCCTGCTTCGTAGACTTCCGTAAAGCATTTGACAAGGTCATTCATGCCGGTCTTAAATTGAAACTCCTTCAGTTGGGAGTAGGTACAAAGTTTTATAATATATTTAAGAGCATGTATAATAACAACCGGTCATGTGTCCGTCTTAATAATGGGTTAACAAAACCTTTTAAGTCAGGCGTCGGTGTACGACAAGGTGATGTGCCTAGTCCAAATCTGTTCAAAATCTTTATTAATGACCTACCAGACTATTTTCTTTCTTGTCCTGACCCGGTTAAGTTACAGAACAAGTATTTACATTGCTTGATGTATGCAGACGATGTAGTTATCTTATCGGAATCAGCTGCAGGTTTACAAAATAAACTGAGAAAATTAGAAAATTATTGTGCAGACTGGTGCCTTGATGTTAACATTGACAAAACAAAGATCATAATTTTCAACAAAGCAGGAAGACTAATAAAATCTACTTTTAAATTTCAAAATGAGGTCATAGAATGTGTCAAGTCGTATCAATATCTTGGTTTATACTTTTCAGCGTCTGGTTCCTTTTCGTACGCCAAATCTGAACTTTATAAGAAAGGGTTAAAAGCTTATTTCAAATTGTGTAAAAATATTTGTAATCTTCATCCATCTATTAGGACAAGCCTACATATATTTGATCATACAGTAAAACCAATTCTTTTATATGGTAGTGAAATATGGGGAACTTTTAATCCTAGCAGTGCAAAATTTCGAAATGGAATTTCTTTTGACAAAATTTTTAACAATATAGAACCTGAAAAACTTCATTTAAAGTTCGCTAAGTTTGTTCTTGGAGTTCACCGCAAGAGTTCTAAGTTTGCAGTCATGTCTGAATTAGGAAGATTCCCATACTATATTGATATAGTTAAGGCTTCATTAAAATATTGGCACAGACTCGAAAATGTTGATAAGAATTCGTTACTATCTGATGCGCTTGAATGCTCAAAGAGCCTTTCTCAAACTAGCAACTCTTGGTATAGTACCATTCAACAGTACTCAAATATCCTAGGAGTACCTCTAAACAGCTTCATACAAATGAAACCAGCTTCCTTTAATACAAAACTGTCAAAACTGTTGAAAGATAAATATCTGCATGAATGGTATTCTACAAAACAGTCACTTTCTGTCGGAAAACTTGATACATACACAAGAATAAAAAGCAATTTTGGTTTTGAAAAATACCTCAGTTCCCTTCATTTCAACTATAGAAAAGATTTGACTAGACTACGTATTTCATCTCATAGGCTTAGTATAGAAATAGGTAGATATGCTAGAATTGATCGATCTAATCGTACATGTCCAAAATGCTCACTGGGTGTTTTAGGAGATGAAACTCATTTCTTGCTAGAATGCCCCACTTATCAGGCATCCAGAGTACACCTTATTAAAGTTGTGGTCAATAACTGTAGAAACTTTAATATGATGAGCAATTCTGATAAATTTTTCTGGCTTTTAAATTGTGAAAATGACAAAATAATACAAGAACTAGCTAATTTTGTTCATATGAATTTAGACTACCAAAGTCTTGTTAAACAGCCTAACGTTTTAATGACGGAGACATGGCAGAATATTCTGCATCACGTGTGCATGCTCATGTACGTATGTTTTCAATTTTTTTGTGTATGTGCTATACTGCATTGCATAAACATTGTTTTAAAATTAAGAGAATCAGGATACACTTACGGAAACCTATTCAAATTTCATAGTAATAGTACAGCAAAGTTCACGTTTTGTAATATTTATGTCATATACATGCTGATGATAATTCATGTTATTTCATAAGTTGATGTTATCAGGCTGCCTGTCCCCTGGCTGTGTCCATACTGACAAATAATGATATTTAGCAATGGGGTATGCAAGCGCACCCCGCAGTAAGTTTCAGGTGAGCTGTCTTGGGTACACGGCTACGTTCTTGTGCACTGGATTCGCTGGTCGAGGTGGTTGTGGAGGGTACAAGCAGTAGGACGGTATGCTCTGGATCACTTTATTCCAGTGATTTTGGTGGGCACCCTTGCTGAGAGGCATGCGCCAGCGGACTCATTTGGGGGAATAGGGTATATAGATAAACAATAGATAGCATTTACTATATAATATTGATCATAATATAGTTGCTTTTTTTTTTTTTTTTTTTTTCGTTTGTTACATTGTTTCTGTCCTTCTTTCTTAGTAATTATTTTCTGTGATTTGGAACTCTTTCCTTGATTATTCATTTGTTAGTACATTTTGATGCATCTGTATAATCTCCTATGTGAGCCGAAAATTCGTAATAAATATCTTGTATCTTGTATCTTGTATAGTAAGATCCCAGAAGTCAGTACATGTGCCATATTTGACCTAATTAACACACATGTCCTATTAGTTCACAGTCAAGCAAATAAATAGTCTTTAGATTACAGCCAGTGTACCTTTATCTACTTATTATACCCCCAGCATACGAAGTATGCCGCAGGGGTATATAGTTTTCATCCGTTCTATTTGTCTGTCCGTCCGTCCGTCGTCCGTCCTGTCCCTTTCTGTAATCAAGTTTTACTTCAAAGTTTTTTGATTACTTATATCTCTGCAGCCACTGATCAAAAACTTTTCATATTTGGTGTGGGTGTACCTGGGAGGGTTCTCTTCCATTCTACATCTATGGACCCCTGGGTCATGCCCTAGGGCAAGGCTAGAGGTCAAAATCTAGGACACCCCAATAAAGTAGTATATTGCAGTTTGTTTATACAAACAACCTCTTATTAAAGAAGGATGGGCATCAGACATGTTATCACATCAACATTCAGTGTAATAAGGTCAAGGTCATTGTGGCCTTATTTTCATGCTTCAGTGATTTTGACATATTTTGAAGCCTATTTCATGGATTAATGCCTCAATAAAGTAGTATGTTGCAGTTTGTTTATACAAACAACTTCTTAAAGAAGGTTGGGTATCAGACATGTTTATCACATCAACATTCAGTGTAATAAGGTCAAGGTCATTGTGAACATATTTTCATGCTCCAGTGATTTTGCCTTATATCTTGAAGACTATTTCATGGATTAATGTGATACTTGGAATATTGGTTCTTTGTGGCACCACGATTGACAGCATAACAAATTTAGGTCACCTTGACCTATCTTTCATGGTCCAGTAATTTTGCCGCATATCTTGAATGTTAATTGATGTATGAACATTATTATTTGGGATTATGAATTAGTATGATCCAGCAGTTGACCTAAAAGTAAATGTAGGTCACTGTGACTTATATTTCATGGTCCAGTGATTTTATGTTACATCTTGAAGACAATTTGATGTATTACTATCATATTTTGGGATTATGTAACCTATATTTCATAGCCCTGTGATTTTGTCTTACATCACACACTGTTTGATATCTAAATGTCATATTTACATATAATGACACAGTGTGACCCAAACTTTCACCTCAAAGTAAATATAAATCAGTATGACCTATATTTCATGGTCTAGTGATTTTGCTTAATATCTTTTAGATTATTTAATGGATTAACATCATAGTTGGTATAATGCATCAGTGTGACCATCAGATTAATTTCTCAAGTATATGTAGGTCAGTGACCTATCTTTTATGGCCCAGCAAATTTGCTTCATGTCTTCAAGACTGTTTACTCCAGGAAAGTTGTACTTGGGATGATAGATCAGTGTCACTCAGAGACTGACTGATATCTTGCCTTATATCATTGTTATTATGCCCCCCCCCCCCCCCACCACCAAAAAAGTGGCGGGTATTATGTTATACCCTCTGAAATTTTGAGTGTCCGTCCATCCGTCCGTCAGCGCCCCCACCATTCTTCTGCCCGCAACTCCTCCTACAGTTTTAGGTCAATCCTTTTCAAACTTTACAGGCGCTTTTAGGATGGTTTGAAGATATGCATACTGTTTTTTCAGAATCCTGAAATTATTTTTTATCACATTTTTTGCATTTTTAACTTAGACTTTTTTTGGGCCCTAATACTACAGAAATGTATAGGGAGTATGTACCTTCTGCCCGCAACTCCTCCTACAGTTTTAGGCCAATCCTTTTCAAACTTTACAGGCGCTTTTAGGATGGTCTGAATATGTGCATATTGTTTTTTCAGAATTTTTTTATCACATTTTTTGCATTTTTAACTTAGACTTTTTTCGAGCCCTAATACTACAGAAATGTATAGGGAGTATATGCCTTCTGCCCGCAACTCCTCCTACAGTTTTAGGCCAATCCTTTTAAAACTTTACAGGCGCTTTTAGGATGGTCTGAAGATATGCATATTGTTTTTTCAGAATCCTTAAATTATTTTTTATCATAATTTTTGCATTTTTAACTTAGACTTTTTTCGAGCCCTAATACTAGAGAAATGTATAGGGAGTATGTACCTTCTGCCCGCAACTCCTCCTACAGTTTTAGGCCAATCCTTTTCAAACTTTACAGGCTCTTTTAGGATGGTTTGAATATGTGCATACTGTTTTTTCAGAATCCTTAAATTATTTTTTATTACTTTTTATTGCTTTTTTAACTTAGACTTTTTTGTGTTTTTTTCTTTTTTGTGTTTTTTTTTTTTTTAAGAGTTCTGAAATAACTGTTTATTGCTTCTCTTCATGTTTAACTTAGATTGTTTTCACCCCTTATACTACAGAAGTGCATAGGGAATATGTCGCTGTGGTGGAGCATGGTGCATGGCTTGCAGTTTTATTAACTTTAAAATATTTTATAATTAAGAAATGGCGCCGTCCGGGAGTATTCGTGACCCTCTGGGCACTTGCTTTAGTTTATAAAATTATATGTTGGTGGTACTCATTTGAATTGCCTCAACAAAAAGTACCAACAACATGTGCTTTTATACAGAAAGTTAGAAAAATATTGTGCAAGTATCATTAAATACACCCCTGATGAAGTTCTCTGCTGTTCTTTCTTTAAAGTTTACCTGAATTAGGAGATGTTTTAATTATTTTCTAAAAAACAGTGTGGTAATTATGTTAAATATGGTATGTGTCTCAGTACATGGTAATCATTCCAGATAAGGGGGATATCCACATACCGGTAATATTTTTCATATTTCTCCACAAAAAACATGTAGTGGGTACTAAATGAGGCACTTCTTATGAGTACCACAACAGATGTTTTGTGGAGAAACCAAAGATATCTATGGTTTTGGTTGAAAAAAGTGCCTTATCTGGAGCTATGGTTGGTTGGTTGGTTGGTTGGTTATAAAGCTCCACCGTTACTTTACGGCGAACCGTCTGATCGACATCGATTTCTTGGGTTTCTTTGTCTGGATACGCGGTCTCCGCTGTTTGCTATTTATGCCAGATAAGAAAATTACCTCAATAACCCTAAGTATTGGGACAGATAGGCCTTTGCAAACATTGTAGACACAGATCAGATGTCCCTGTATGTAGCATCTGATCAGGGTCTGTACTGTTTGCCATACATACAGCAAAGACACATTAACAGGTAGTAAAATGGACTATTTCAAATTTTATGACAAGTATGGTAAATAAATAAGGTGTCCCAATGTTTAGGGTTGCTATGGTAGAGATATTTATAATAATACCATATTTACCCTAAATATTCAGACATTTTAACTCCTTACAAGGTGGATAACCTGCGTCATACAAAGAATGAATAAGACTGTTAAGTTTGGTTGAAAAGTACCCTTTCAAGTTGGTAAGTTGCTGTTGTTTTCAGTTTCATTTTTCTGACTAAAAAACAGGATAGGCTCAGAGAATGCGGCAAGAAACAAGGCATTAATATTGGCAAAATCGATGCATAACCCCATTGTCGTTGTTGCGAACTCTCACATATAATTACCGGTACTTACAAGGTTATCAAAATATTGTGCCTAAGTGTTCTCAACGATAACAAAACAGCAGTACATCAATTCTGCAAATATAAGTACTTTCTTCTTTGGTACATTTGCCCACCTAAGTGGCTCAATCGGATGCCCGTCCGACTGGTGATCAGGAGGTCATGGGTTTGATCTCTGCTGGTCTGGCAACATTCATTCGTTGAGATTGATCTTGAAATATTATATATGGTCATTCTCTCCTTTCCACTGATTCAATAAGGGCAGTAATCAGTTTCTGGCATAAGAATGTGCACAAATACTAATTACCCACATAGTGAACTAAGCCTGCCCAGGAAAAGTGTGGTTAGGTTAAATGACCAGCTCAGTATGACCCTGATGGGTTGACTAGGCCGTAAAACCTCATCTCAATCATATCTGAGCTCATTGAATATTCTATTATTCATCAAAACAGCAAAAATAATAATAAAAACGTTAAACCGTTTTGAACGGGCCATTTTCACAAAAATCTATAGTCTTTTTCACTGTTTTGTATGACATAGGTTACCCACCATTTCCTTACCCTACTTGTCTTAACCCTTATCCTGCTGTTCACGATAACCCCTACCTTTGCAAACAGTGTAGATCCAGATCAGATGGCTTCTTCAGAAGCCATCTGATCAGGATCTGCACTGTTTGTCATTCAGTTTGTGAATTTGAATGAAAACATTATATGATGTAATCTGATTGGCGGATAGTCAGAAATGGGTGTGGCTAATTAAAGTATTCAGCAGGATAAGGGTTAAATTTTGGAACAAAGTTTATTTGGCTGCTGGATAATGTGTTTAAAAAGTTATGGTTGAAAGGCAAACAGTGTGTCCAGATCAGATGCTGCAGAATGTAGCATCTGATGTGGGTCTACACTGTTTACTAAGGTCTGTCAGAATACTTGAGATAAATACAGTTATACAGACTTCCTTTCTACCATATGTAATGATGTTATAGTATCTTGCTGGAAATATCTCACTGGGCTGATTTCTTAGGATCAGAACCAGCTGGGGTACAGTGAGTTCATTCCACAGTGCTTGCATTAAGGGAAGTCTGGGAGTCAGAGACTCCCAAACATCGCCCTGGGACTTCCAAAAATCAATGCCAGGAAATCTTGGACTCCCAACTTTTATAGATATTTATTCAATTATAACAAAAATTTAGAATGAATTTATGTGTTAATTAGCTTAAGAATGGCGGTTTTACTCCATATATGAGAGTTTACGAATATTGAGGTTGAATTTCTGAAAGAGAGTGAAAAAATTTGATCACCAGGATCCCAGATATTGGAGCTAGGAAGTCCTGGGACTTCCTGATTTTGACAGTTAGTGCAAGCACTGATTCCACCATGATGCCAGATTCAAAATATTATGTAGTCATGAGGAAAATTTTGTCTAAAAATGCTTCATTTGAGCCCTCCCTCCTTTTCACTACATCCAGCCCTGTGTCAGAACATATTTCATACTATTAAATTTTACCACTCTCTGGAGAAATTCAGCGAATGACAAATTAACAATATTTTTGTCTTTTTTCCAGAAAATAAGCTTTGACATTTCATGCAAATTGTCTCCATAAGAGACAATTTGCATAAAATGTCAAATCTTATTTATTATTTGAAATACGAGAAAAAAATATTTCAAAATATTGTCTGCTGAAATTTTTACCCAGAATACAGAGGGTTAACTTTGGATGGGATGAAAAATACATAGATAAGGGGCTTTTTTCATCCAGAAATATTTACCAGATAACACCCCACCCACCCCCTAACCCCCTCTGATACTCTAGCTACAAAAATTGTATTATGCTGAATAGATACGAAAATCAACTGATGCTGATTGGATACACCTAAAGGACTTTGCTGCCATTTTGCAAAGGCTGACAACTTTTGCAGACGGCCTGAAATCTATGACAGATAATTATTTTCATACATCATATGTCTTGATAAGAGTGGGTATCAGGTAAATATTTTTCTTATTTCTTGATGAAAACATACGTTGTGGTACTCATTAGAAGCGCCTTGGTGAGGCGCTTCTAATGAGTACCCACTATAGATGTTTTTATTGAGAAATAAGAAAAATATAGATACTTTTTTGGTTGAAAAAAGTGCCTTATCAAGAGCTATGTACATGTTTTTTTCAATCGTTAATTCTGCTGTGGTTTTAGTAGGACTTCAACGAAAAATATCAAGAATTATGTTTTGCTAATACTTATAAGTTTGGCACAGTAATGATGAAGGATTTTACTTTCAAATAATCAACACAAGCCTATTTTTCTTTATCATGTTTTTCAGCTAAGCTGTTGATAATAATCTTATCAGTTGGTCAGTTCTTAGTCTAACCTCTAGCTAAACAGTAAATACCTTAACCCTGGTCTTGCTGATCCCGGATATACCCTGCCTATGCAAACAGTGTTGATCCAGATCAGTTGGCTTGTAAGAAGCCAACTGATCTGGGTCTGCACTGTTTGTTGTCATGTATATGAATTTGTAACAATGACCTGGATCAAGTAATCTGATTGGCTGAAAATTAAAATGGTATTTTAACTTATTCGGTATTTTAACTTATTCAGCATGGCAAGGTTAATGTAATTCGGGTACTGTAATTCTTTACCAGATTTATCCTTAACCCTTGTCCTGTTGAACCCGGATATGTCCTGCCTTTGCAAACAGTGTAGATCCAGATCAGTTGGCTTCTGAAGAAGCCAACTGATCTGGATCTACACTGTTTGCCATTCAGTATGTGACTTTATATCAACAGCCTGTATCAAGTAATCTGATTGGCTGAAAATTAGAAGTGGGCTTGGCATCATAATTTATTCAGCATGATAAGGGTTAAAATAGAATAAGTCCTTTTGATTTTTGATATTTATATGGAAAGTACTGGCTGAATAACAAAACAGTGCACAACATAGCCAAGCTGCTTCATCAAGGGCAGTTTGACGTACAATAAAACCTCGATGACTTGAACACTGATGGCTCGTTTATCTTGGATGATTCAAACTCGTTTTTAGTCCGTACTGAAATTCTTCCAATAGCTCAAGAAAACAAATATTTTCTTATTATCCCCGCACTTTTCGGAGAAAAAGCAGGGATATTGTGACACCCACAGTCCGTCGGTCCATGGACCCGTCTGTCAGTACGTCGGTCTGTAATGTCACACCATTGCTCCTAGACCATTTAAGCTAGAATCTCGAAACTTTCACAGGAGATAGCCCTATGAATGAGGAATGGAGAAACACATTCAGAATTTTGATGTGACCCCTGGGGACAGGTCCAGTGGGGGTGTGGCCCCAAAGGGTCCAAAATCCATTTTGTACAAACATACTCGTGTTGCATATCAAATCGAAGGTAATGAAGGGTAGAATACAGTGGTGCAAAAATTTTGCCCCGGGGGCATGTCTGAGGGGTCACTAGAGGTCAAAAAGTAGGATTTTGGGTTGTATTTATTGATTGTCACCCAACTCCCTCTTAGGCTTTTTTAGCTTGAACCTTGAAACTTCACAGGTAATAGCCCAATGGATGAGGATTAGAGGAACACATTTGGAATTTTGATGTGCAGGTAGATATGCGATGGCACTGGTGAGGGGATATGCGATGGTGCGCCATCGATTGCTCTAGTTTTATCATGGAATTGTATGTTGTGTGTACTAATTAGAATTGCCTTATCGAGCAATTCTATTGAGTGCACTCAACATACCATTATTGTATAGAATATCAAAAACTTCCCTAACTTACCACTATTTGCTTCCTGACCTCTCGCCATGATTAACCCTCAGTGGCTCAAACTACCCGTGTCTTGAATAAATTTCCGCGATACCAAAGATGTTTGAGCCATTGAGGTTTTACTGTAGATCCAAATAAGAGGGATGGGATATACTGATCTCATTTTTATATTTCTCCATGAAAACTTATGTTGTATGTACTCATTAGAAGTGCCTCAAGGAAGGGCTTCTAATGATTACCCACAATATAGATTTTCATGGAGGAATAAGAAAACTATCACCACTTTTCAGTTGAAAAAAAGGGTTTTAACCCAATGTAGACTGAATGTAGACTCTCCCACACTATATATTGGAAGAGTCCAATTTCAGTTTTAGGTACACCCAGCTAGGAGATTTACATATTCCTAGAGAAAAATGGCTAAACTATTTGCAAACAGAGGAGACCCTGATCAGATGCCGCAGAATGCGGTGTCTGACCTGGGTCTGAACTGTTTGCCAATTACCCATTTACGGGTCTCCTGACTACAATGGGTAAACTGGTGGTATGGTTTGATCTGAGTTAGTACACTGTTTGCTTAGTATTTTGGTTAATACAGTACTTCCAACACATGGATAAAATTTTCTCTTTATTTTGCATCAGATTCAAAGTTACATGAATGAGGATCTGAATGGGGTTTAGTGATTAGAGAAAAGTGGCAATTTTTCATACTGATTGGCAAAAAATGGGCCAAATTTTTCTGATCAGATGGAACCAGTTTTTTTAGTCAGTTGACTTCATCATAGGACAAAGTTCAACAAATACTGCTGAAAATGCATTTATTAACTTAAGACTGAATTCAGCAAGGTGCTTTTTTTTCAACCCAAAAAGAACTGATAACTGATATTTTTCTTCCGGATGAAAATTATGTTGTGGGTACTTCGTTGAGGTGCTTTTGATGTATATACCCACAGCATGTGTTTTTAACCCTTGTCCTGCTGAACCTAGATATACCTGAAGAAGCCAACGGAAATGGATCTATACTGTTTGTCATTCAATAAATAAACTTCATAGCAACAGATAGGGCACTTTTTTCATCCGAAAAATGCTGATATAGTTCTTATTTCTCCACAAAAACATATGTTGTGGGTACTCATTAGAAGCACCTCAGTGAGGTGCTTCTAATGAGTACCCACAACATAAGGCGCTTCTAATGAGTACCCACAACATATGTATTCATCGAGAAATAAGAAAAAATATTATGTGGATACCCTCACTTATCTGCAGCTATGAAACTTGTATAAAAAACGTAATCTGATTGGCTGAAAATTAGTAGTAGGCATGGCATCTTAATTTATTCAGTATGACATGGGTTAATATCGAGAATTAAGAAAAAAAAAAAAAAAGTTTATCTGGATGCCCTGTCATAAAGAGCTACATTTTGAAATATTTTTCTCATTTTCTCAGAAACCAAGATTTTACATTCCTGCATAGTGTCCTATGGTTTTTTTTATACCTGGCTCAATAAAACATAAAAAAATCAACAGTCAATTCTAAATTGAATTTTCACCCTTTACAAGAATTGTCCTGTTTATCTCTGTTAAATACTGAGACCACCGCAGATTTCTTGTTCACCCTTTACAAGAATTGTCCTCATTACGAAAACATGCCTGTTCAAATGTATTGACAATTTTACCACCAAAAAATAGAAAACTTTCAGATGAAAAATTCTGGTAGTTTTCATATTTCTGCTCAAAACATAGATTGTGGGTACTTGTTAGAACTGCCACAGTGTGGCGGTTCTAACGAGTACCCACAATCTATGTTTTTGAGCAGATACAAGAAAAATAATGTATACCCTTGTAAACCCCAGTTTTACTATATAAAAGTGGGGTTTAAGGGGGTCAAAATTATATAGGTTTGTTTTCGTGATGTGTTTATCTCTGTTGAAATACTGATAGGCCATGGCAGATTTCTTGTTTGCTATTTTTACACCAAAACATCTTTTATCAGTACTCAATGGAAGCAGCTCACACAGAATTTTAATATTCTATGGGATATTTTTGGTTCTCATTTCAGATAAAACTGGTAAACATCAGCAGTAATGACATTGTAGATGGGAACCAGAAGTTGACACTAGGTTTAGTCTGGTCCATAATTCTTCACTGGCAGGTACGTACATATACAGTTCCTGTTTAGTAGTGAGTCATTATTCAGTGTTAGAAATTAACTTTTTTTCGCAAGTAGCAAGTAGTTGCTACCTGGTCTGAAAGTAGTTAGCAAATGCATCTACGTGACAGCAAAAGATGTTGCCCCAATGCCATGGGTGCTTCAAGTGCTAAGCATATTTAGCAGATAGCATTTTCAAAGTTTTTTTCTTATTTCAGCAAAAATGAGGCTGGACATTACATGTAAATTGTCTTGCTTAAAGTTGATAGTGTTCGGGGCACTATACCAGGTAGCAGCTTTTTGCTACCAACAGTTTGACCAGGTGGCAAACTGAATTTTCAGGTAGCAAATTTGCTACTTGCTACTGTTAATTCGGAACCCTGATTATTGTCTACGCCCATGGGCATAAACAATCTTAGAGATTACTATTGCTCCAGAGACTCTTTATGAAAGGTTATGCACTGGTCCAACGCTATTTTCCATGGACTGTTCAACATTATTTTATAACCAAGTATTAGCTTTCATAAAAAGGTTAGTGTAGACCAAGCTTTTTGTGAAAGCTAGTACTTGTATTACAAGAAGGAGAAACCTTGAAATACTGCTACTTCGTTTGGTATTTTAAGCTATTTCAAATAATCTGATAATGGAAATTAATGACGACTGGCAGTAAGAATTACACAAAATTTATTTCCCAAATTGTTTGAAATTGACAATAATTTGCTTTATATTTTTATCATCTAGACACTTCTGTCATTCAAGGTTGTCTGTATGACAATAATAGTGTGTTGGTAATCCTTTATCATCAGTTTGAATAAATCCAGAATATTTTTCAACTCCTCATCTTTATCATATGCACTTTTTACTCAGTTTGGTTGCTTGAAGAAAAAATTTTACCAGAGCAGGAATCCGTGGGATCTATTTTCCTTCCGCTGTTTCAAAAAAACTGAATTTTTTGCAACATTTATAACAGTTTGATGACAAAGTTGGAATGATGAAGTTATAAGAAACAAATTATTGTATTTGTGGATTTCATCACATAAGGGCTTTATTCAGTTTGTGAGTGATTTGGTGGAGTTTACTCATTGATAAAATCCACAAAAATAAAATTAATTACCATACTTGGGCTAAAGATTATAAGGTTCTTTTTTAAACAAAACTTGTTGATATTTTTCTTATTTCTCCACAAAAATATATGTTGTGGGTACTCTTTAGAAGCGCCTCTCCAATCCTCTTCTAACGAGTACCTTAGCATATATTTTTATAGGGAAATAAGAAAAATAATTTTGTGATGCCCCTCCTTATCTGGATCTATAAAAAAGCCTGTTTATGTGTCTAAAACAGCTAGAGTGGCAAACAATGCAGACCCAGATCAGATGCCACATTCTGTGGCATCTGATCTGGGTCTGCATTGTTTGCTAGGACCATTTAGTCTGGTATAGTCTGAAGAGGCTGTTAAAGTACATGAACTTGAAGTTCAAAGAGTTGTTGGAATTTTAACTATCATATCAGCTGTTTATTGTCAATATTTGTTTCTGTTTAGAAGTAGTGAAATGTTGTTTTATTACTTTATAAACACAGCTGCATTTTAACCCTTAATGTGCCAAGCAAAATTTGTAGCAGACATCAGACAACATTAATTTTTATTTTTTTAATTTTTCAAAGAAGCCAAGCAGACGATTCAGATGAAATATCAAGACTTGTTTTCTTTGAAAAATTAAAAAAGATATTTCAAAATGTCGTCTGCTGCAGTTGTGATTGGTGCTCTAAGGGTTAAGGTCATTTCATTTACCCTCTTCACAACAGCTACCCCTAGGGAAGACATAAAATTCAGTCTTGGAAGGCAGTGGCCATAGTTGAGAGTTTTGATCATTCTTTGGACTAATTCAGCAGACAACAAACTGATGGTATTTTTCTTATTTTTCCTAGAAAATAGGATCTGAAACTTCATGCAGATTGTCTCCTAAGGAAACAAATTGCGTGAAATGTCAAAGCCTATTTTCTAGAAAAAATGAGAGAAAACTTTTCAAAATGCTGTCTGCTGAAATTTTTACCCAACATACAAAGTGTTATTGTTTAGCTTGTTGGATAAAATGTCCAGCAGATGACATTTTGAAATATTTTTCTTGTTTTTCCCAGAAAAAAAGACTGATATCCCATGGAAATTATCTCAAAAGGAGATGATTTGCATGGGAATCAAAACCTGTTTTCTGAGAAAAATAACAAAAGATATCCTATGAATTTATGCAAAGTGTTAACACTTAACCCTTATTCTGCTGAATAATTTAATTAGCCACACCCATTTCTGACTATCAGCCAATCAGATTACATCATATAATGTTTTCATTCAAATTCACAAATTGAATAACAAACAGTGTAGATCCTGATCAGATGGCTTCTTCGGAAGCCATCTGATCTGGATCTACACTGTTTGCAAAGGTAGGGTTTGTCGTGAACAGCAGGATAAGGGTTAAAGAGTCATTCAAAATTATCAATAGACAATATACTAAAACATTTTATTTTTCCATCCAAATAAGTTAAATTGAAATATTCTGCAGATAATTCACCTGAAATATTAAGCCTTATTTCCTTGAAAAAATATTTTAGATGAGCAAACAATCTACACAATATGTTAATTAACCCTTCTCATGCTGAATAATTAAGATGCCATGCCCATTTCTAATTTTCAGCCAATCAGATTACTTGATCCAGATTGTTGATATAAATTCACATACTTAATAGCAAACAATGCAGATCCAGATCAGTTGGCTTCTTCAGAAGCCAACTGATCTGGATCTACACTGTTTGCTAAGACAGGGCATGTCATGTTCAGCAAGAGAAGGGTTAAAGTGTATCATTCTGCAGATAATTCACCTGAAATGTCAAGTCTTATTTCCTTGAAAAAAAATACTTTAGATGAGCAAACAATCTACATGTTAAGCCTTATTTTCTCAGAAAAAAAAACAATGAAAGAAATTTAGAAATTCATGCTACTGTTGGGGCTGATACTTGAACATTTACCATGCTATGAGCAGATTCAGCAGATGACAAACTGATGATATTTTTCTTATTTTTCCTAGAAAATAGGATCTGACACTTCATGCAAATTTTCTCCTCCTTAGGAGAAAATTTGCATGAAGTGTCAGATCCTATTTTCTAGGAAAAATAAGAAAAATAATCCAAAATGTTGTCTGCTGAAGCGTGCAGCGTGTCTACTCAGCGTGCAAATTGTTAAGGGTTAAATATACAATATGTAAACAGTACCTTGGAAAAATCAGGAAAAAGATGGCTACTATATGGAAGTGGCTGTTATGAACAGATAGCTGTTATGAGGTTTGTGGAGGTACACTACCATTGTATGTTGTGACCTGAATTAAAAAGAGTTCTTGTTTTGTTTTGTTTTTTAGGTTAAAGATGTTATGAAAGATCTGATGGATGACTTAAGACAGACCAACCTGGAAAGAACTCTACTAGTTTGGTGCCGGCAATCAACCCAAGGGTAATTGAACACTCTACTCTGTCCAGCATTTCTGTTAAAGAATGGGTTTTATGACCCTCCCCCAACCCCTATGCTTCCACATACTAGCACAATCATGTACACATATCACACAGATCCTCTAGAGGGGGGAATATGGATGTGCACTACATCCATACGTACATCTATCCATATAAGACCCTGTCTTGAATATATCATCTATAATAAATGGCCGAGACTAACCAGATTTGGTGTATGGGTAAATCTAGTGAAAAGGGTGTATTTTTTGACCATAAGTTTGGCATTGTGACCTATATATTTAACTCTGATGTATATCATAGCTCCAGATAATGTTCTTTTTCAGTCGAAAAGTATTGATATTTTTCTTATTTGTCCATGAAGACATATGTATGTGGTGGATACTCGTTAGAAGTGCCTCACTGAGGCACTTCTAACGAGTACCCACAACATACATTTTCATGGGAGAACTAAGACAATGTTATCTGGATGCCCTTTCTTATCTGGGGCTGTGGTATATTATAGGAAGAATAAAATATTCAATGCATATCTGTTTACTGTAGAGTATTTAGTGCATGGCTTCATTAAATGAAAAATGTAGCTTACCAAAAGTAGGCTACTGTGACCTACATTTTGACCTGACCTATATCCATATAAGATTTATAGAAGGACATTACTCCTATAACCTGGGGCTTAGACAAATGAGGTTTGGTTTATGAATACTACCAGTAAAGATACATTTGTAGTTTTTTGTGTACCATAATAGGTTTCTGCCTTTTGGTGCGTAGCATATTTTTTCACGTGTGTCCGGATGGTGGAGTGCTTAGCATTTCTGACTTTGGATCACTGGGTCCTGGGCTCCTTTCCCACTAGAGGTGGTCCTGGGCTCCTTTCCCACTAGAGGTGGTCCTGGGCTCCTTTCCCACTAGAGGTGGTCCTGGGCTCCTTTCCCACTGGAGGTGGTCCTGGGCTCCTTTCCCACTAGAGGTGGTCTTGGGGTCCTTTCCCACTGGAAGCAGAATTCTGCTCATGACAATGGCCTTCATTGTGTAGCCTTCCATTACCACACTTCCACACACTTCCATCGTCTTGACATGACTTCACTCTTTGCATGCTGGGTAATTTTGGACGTTTTTTTTTTGTGTTTTTTTTTTGTCATCTGAGGATTTTTTTTAAAATTAACTTTTTCCCAAAAACATTTTCGTGTTTCATTTTTCAGAGAAAATAAGACTTGGCATTTCATGGCATTTCATGCAAATTGTCTGCTAGACTGATGATTCACATGAAATGTCAAGCCTTTTTTTCTGTGAGAAATAATAATAAAACAAATGTCTGCTGCAATTGTGATTATGGCTTTAAGGGTTATGGAGACTGGAAACATTTTCAGATTTTTACATGGGAGACAACTTTAATCACTTCTAGTTGACCCCTTCTGAAAAGAGGTTTTCTCTTAAAGAAAAGAATTTGCTCTCAGGGAAATTCTTTCCTTTTAAAGTAGACCCCTTACAGGACGGGGGGTGGAGGGGGGGTAAAACAACTTTTCTGCAGCTGCCTACCCTGGAAGCATATCCAATCCTCTTAACCTTTACTAATTTAGCAGACGACATATTGAAATATTTTTCTTATTTTTCCCAGGAAACAGGATTTGACATTTCATGCAAATTGTCTCCATTGGAGACAATTTGCATGAAAAGCCAAATCCTGTTTTCTGTGGAAAATAAGAAAAATATTTCAGTATGTCGTCTGCTGAAAATTTTACCCAGAGTGCAAAGCATTAAATTAAGTTTTATGTTTAAAGTACATTTGCCAGACTTTGCATTCTGCATTTAAAAGTTTCCCACAAGAACTAAAATTTTTATGTTTTTGGTAATTAGATACCTTAATATATAAAAGAACCAAGGAATTCTTAGAATTCTAGGTTTGTTAGGGTTTAATTTAATTACTGTTTCCCAGTGCCTTAGATAAGATTTAAACAGATTAGGTATTTTGGGCTATTTTTACTCACCCATTTCTCACCCATTGAATTGGGTATCAGGATTTTTTCTTTTGGGTACTCTGTTTTATTAATGGGTGCAAGAAATACTGGTATTTGGGTACCATATTTACTCTATAAATTTAATTTTATTGCTTTTTCAAAAATTTTAATTGGGTAACTACCCCAAGAATCATCTTATCTAGGGCACTGCTGTTTCCTTTAAGACCAATGTATGACATTACGAAAAAATGCCTATTCAAATATATAGATAATTTTACCTCCAAAAACTGAAAATTTTCAGATAAAAAACTGATATTTTTCACATTTCTGCTCAAAACTTAGATTGGGGGTACTCGTTAGAACTGCCTCGGTGAGGCAGTTCTAACGAGTACCCACAGTCTATGTTTTCAAGCAAAAATACGAAAAATAATGTATACCCCTGTAAACCCTAGTTTTACTGTATAAAAGTGGAGTTTAAGGGTGTCAAAATTATAAAGGCAAGTTTTCCTGACGATAGTTATATGTTTCTGGAAAACAAAGTTTGACTTTTCATGCAAATTGCCACCAGAGGAGACATTTTAAATGAAATATCAAAGCCTGTTTTCTGGGAAAAATAAGAATACATATTCCAGAGCGTTGTCTGCTGAAATTTTTACCCAGCTTGCTAAGTGTTAAAGTGCTAATCACAACTGCAGCAGGCACATTTTTTATTTTTTTTTATTTTTTTAAATTTTTTTTTTTGTATTTTTTTTAGAGAAAAAAAAAGGCTTGTTATGTTTAGAGAAAATAAAAAGACATTTCATGTGAAGCAAATGATAGGCAGACAAATCGCATGAAATGCCGAAGTAAAAATAAGAATGTCATCTGCTACATGTATTATTTGGCTTAACCCTTTAACAATTCATTCAATTTGTTTTTCTGATTTAGATATGCGAAGGTTGATGTTAAAAATTTCACGACAAGTTGGAGGAATGGCCTCGCCTTCAATGCTCTTCTGCACAGATACAGGTAAATTATAACTTCACAGTAATGATCTTAAACATTGGGACACATTTTTCCACAAAATCATATGTAATAATAATGTGGTACCCATTAGAATCAGCGCCTCAGTGGTTCAGTTGGATGTACGTCCAACTGATGATCAGGAGGTTGCAGGTTAAACCCCTGCCGGGTTAGCAACTTTCTATTGTAGAGATTTGATTATGAAATATTTTCTACGATCATTCTCTCCCTTCCACTGATTCAAGAAGGGCAGTTGTCAGTTTCTGGCAAAAGAATGTACACAATACTGGTTAACCGCTTAAAGGACTAAGCCTGCCCAGTAAAAGTGTGGTTAGGTAAATTGACTGCACTCGACATGACCCCATTGAGTTGACTGGGCCATAAAACCTCCACAAACATTAGAATCACCTCACTGAGTTGCTTCTAATGAGTACCCACAGTATATGTTTTCATGGAGAAAAAAGAAAAATACGGTAAATGTGCAAAAATTTCATACACCAAAGTCTCTGACAAAATGGCATATATAAACAGTGTAGACCCAGATCAGACTGCTCCTAAAGGAGCAGTCTGATCAGGTTCTACACTGTTTGCCATTCCACTTAGTATTGTAAGAAACAACTGCATAAAAAGCAAACTTTTGGCCAAACAATTATGGAATAATGCGTTCAAAAGGGGGAGTTCCAAATCTGCCCACGCATGGGTTTCCTTCAAAAGATCATTGAGGTGAACCCTGAAAAGCTGGTGAGACAAACCCAAATCATAATGTCATCATGCACTGTAGTGGTGGTGGTGGAGCCGGCCTCAGTGGCTCAGTTGGATGTGCGTCCAACTGGTGATCAAAAGGTTGTAGGTTTGACCCCCGCCGGGTAGGCAATATTCTTTCGTGGAGATTGATGATGAAATATTTATACTGTCATTCTCTCCCTTCCACTGATTCAAGAAGGGCAGTTGTCAGTTTCTGGCAAAAGAATGTGCACAATATTGGTTAACCACTTAGAGGACTAAGCCTGTCTAGTAAAAGTGTAGTCAGGTAAACTGACCACGCTCGACATGACCCCATTGGGTTGATTGGGCCATAAAACCTCAACACAAATAAACAAACACTGTAGTGGTATTTTTATACCCGGCCACACAATAGTGGCGGGGTATTATGGTTTCACATTTGATGTCTTGTGTCCGTCCGTCTGTCCATCAATCGCATGTCCGTCCGTCTGTCCGTCCGTCCGTATTTCGTTTCTGGATAACTTGAGTAAACGTCAATGGATTTTCACCTAACTTGGTATGTGCATTGATCTGGTGGAGATCTGGTTTGGGATTGCTAATGAGCAAATTTCGTCAAATTGTGATGGAGTTGTCTGCCCGAGACAAGCCCATATTTTCATTTCCGGATGATAACTTGAGCAAACATTTATTGATTTTCACCAAACTTGGTATATGCATTCATACTGTGTAGATCTGGTTTGGGATTGCTAATGGGTTAATATCGTCAAATTTGACAGAGTTATCTGCCCGAGACACGCCCATATTTTCGTTTCTGGATGATAACTTGAGTAAATGTCAGGGGATTTTAACCAAACTTGGTACATGCATTGATATGAAGATCTTGTTTCGGATTGCTAATGAGCAACTTTCGTCAGTGTTTGACAGAGTTATCTGCCCGCAACATGATAATAGCGGGGTATTATAGTTTAACGTTTTTGTTAGAATAAGTAGATGGTTATGTGCGTTGCTGGTATCGGTTCTGTGCTAATTACCAACCAAGTGGGAAGGTAAGTAGTGATCTTTTGTATTGTTTAATTTCAGACCGGAGTTGTTCAGTTACAACGCTTTGTTACCTCGATCTAGTGAAGAAAACCTAGAGCATGCCTTCAGAATTGCTCATGAACACCTTGGTGTGGATCAACTTCTTGACCCGGAAGGTACGGAATTCTAATGGTTACCTTTAATATTTAGACACTATAGTTTCTTAACATAAATCTTCTAAAATTTCAACAACTCCAGTTTTGAAACTTAGAGAAGGATTAGAATAATTATCTGAATATTGATCAATATTTGAACATCTCAATGTGGGCTTCAGTGGCTCAGTCGGATGTAGATCCGACTGGTGATCAGGAGGTCCTGGATTCGATCACCGCTGGGTTTGGCAACATTCTTTCATTGAGACTGATCATTAAATATTTTTTTATGGTCATTCGCTCCTTCCGCTGATTCATGAAGGGCAGTTGTCAGTTTCTGGTGAAAGAATGTGCACAAATACTGGTTAATCGCTTTGAGGACTAAGCCTGCCCAGGAAAAGAGTGCTTAGGTAAATTGACCGGCTCAATATGACCCCAGTGGATTGAATGGGCCATAAAACTAAACTCAATCAAAAGAATGAACATCCCATTACTGTATTTATCACATAGCTGCAGATAAGAGGGGTATCGGGTAAATACATTTCTTATTTATCCACCAGTTGGACATGACCCTAATGGGTTGACTGGGCCGTAAAACCTCAACTCTATCAAATTCATATTTCTCCACAAAAAAACATATATTGTGAGTAATCATTAGAAGTGCCTACCTGTCTGAATATCTAGGGTAAATTTTCTTGAAACATAATGTTGCGGTATTCATAAGAAGTGCCTCAGGAGCTTCTAATGAGTACCAAGTGCCTTGGTGAGGTGCTTCTAATGAGTATCCACAACATATCTGTAGAAATAAGAAAAATATTTTGTGGATACCTCCTCTTATATGTTGCTATGGTCACACATACTTTTTTACTGTTCAGCTACAGTATGAGAAAAGCATATGAAGGCAGTGAAGGCTCATGATCACATGAAATGTCAAGCCTTATTTTCTCAGGAAAATTAAAGAAAAAATCAAAATGACATCTGACAGCACTTTAACCACTCACAACTAAAGCAGACGACAATTTTGATTTTTTTATTTTCAGAAGAAAACAAATCTTGACATTTCAAGTGAATTGTCTGCCATGCAGACAATTCACATGAAATATCAAGACTTGTTTTCTCCAAAAAATAAAAAAATAAAAATTTTAGAATGTCTTCTGCTACAAATTTTGCTTTGTGCTTAAAGAGTTAAGAGTTGATAAGTAGTAAGATGTACAGTAACCCAGTCATTAGTCTATAGCTTCAGATGAGAAGGATATTCAGATATATATTTTTCTAATTTCTCCACAAAAATGTATATTGAGAGTATTTAGAATATTGTCTGCTGCTTTTGTTACGTGTGCTTTCAAGTGGGGAGACTACTCTGTCAGAATTGTTTCACCTCCCTTCTGAAAAAGGTTCTACTACAAAAAGAAAGGGGAGCAAATTCTTACCTTTTAGTATAGACTTTTTGGAGTAAATTCTTTCCTTTTAGAATAGACTCCTTTCAGAAGACTCTATGTGCAAAAAAGCAAACAGGAAGTCACAAAAGTTGTCTCCCCTGTTGGAAAAAAAAACAGAAAAAAAAGCACAAAAAACTACCATCTCCCCTGGTGGAAAAAGCAAACAAAAAAGAACAAAAAAATACATCTCCCCTGGTGAAAACCCTACCATCTCCCATAGTGGAGAAAGCAACAAAATAAGCCTACCATATCCCCTGGTGGAAAAAGCAAAAAAAAAAACAACCTACCATCTTCCCTGCTGGAAAAAACAAAAGCACCTACTCCCCCTGCGGAAAAAGGAAAATAACTTACTTCCTCTACTGGTGGAAAAAGAAAAAATAACTTCCATCTTCCCTGGTGGAAAAAGCAAAAAAAAAACAAAACAAAAAAAAACAACAAAAAACACTGGTCTCCCCTGCTGGAAAAACGAAAACCCTACCATCTTCCCTGGTGGAAAAAGCATAAGACCTACCATCTCCCCTGGTGGACAAAGCAAAACCATCTACTGTCTCCCATGGTGGAAAAAGCAAAACACCTACCATCTACCATTGTGCAAAAAGCAAAAACAAACAAAAACTACCTTCTCCCCTGGTGGACAAAGCAAAAACAAAAATAAACTACCATCTCCCCAGGTAGACAAAGCAAAAAGAAACACCTACTGTCTCCACTGGTGAAAAAACAAAAAAACAAAAAAAACAAAAAAAAACCTACAGTCTCCCCTGGTGGAAAAGGCAAAACAATCAGTTACCACCATCTCTGGTGAAAAAAAAACAAAATAACCTACTGCCGCTGCTGGTGGAAAAAGCAAAAAAAAAAAAAAAAAAAAAAAGCTATCATCTTCCTCAGTGGAAAAAGCAAAAATTACCAGTCTACCCTGCTGGAAAAACCAAACACCTACTATCTTCTTTGGTGGAAAAAGCAAAAAAAAAAAAAAAAAAAAATACCTATTATCCCCCTGTTGGACAAAGCAAAAAAAAAAACAAAAAAAAACTACCATCTCCCCTGGTGGAAAAAGCAAAAAAAAAAAAAAAAAAGCACAAAAAAAAAAAGTTCCGTCTCCCAGGGTGGAAAATACAAAAACCACCATTTCCACTGGTGATAAAAAAAAAACAAAAAAAAAACACAAAAAAACATACCATCTCTCCTGTTGGAAAAAGCAAACACTTACCATCTCCCCTGGTGGAAAAAACAACAACAACAAAATTTTCTGTCTCCCCAGGGGAAAAAGCAAAAAACCGGTTGGATGCGCGTCCGACTGGAGACCAGGAGATCGCTGGTTCGACCCCCTCCGAGGTCGGCAACATTCTTTCGTGGAGATTGATCATGAAATATTTTCTACGGTCATTCTCTCCCTTCCGCTGATTCAAGAAGGGCAGTTGTCAGTTTCTGGCGAAAGAATGTGCACAGTACTGGTTAACCGCTTAGAGGACTAAGCCTGCCCAGTAAACGTGTGGTTAGGTAAACTGACCGCACTCGACATGACCCCATTGGGTTGACTGGACTGTAAAACCTCAACAAAAAAAAAAAAAAAAAGGAAAAAACCTACCGTCTTTCCTGGTGGAAAGAATGTACCTAATGTATCCAGTCACCTTAAGTATTAAAATCATCTGCTTTCACCATTTCAAGATTGATGATGCAATTTATTTCTTTCATATTCTGAAATTTTACATGGCAGAGCTCTTTTCAACCTTTTTTTTTACTGTACTTCATAATTCTTTTTGCAAAAAAATAATAAATTAACCTTTACCACACTTTGGGCTAATTCAGCAGATAGAAAAAATTGATGACAGTTTTCTTGTTTTTCCCAGAAAACAGGATTTGGCATTTCATGCAAATTGTCTCTAATGGAGACAATTTGCATGAAATGCCAGATCCAGTTTTCTGGGAAAAATGTCAAAATCTGTTTTCTGGGAAAAATAAGAAAAAATATTTCAAAATGTCGTCAGCTGAAATTTTTACCCAGAGTGCTCAGCTTTAAATGCATTTGTATATTTTTTATTTCTCCAGATGTGAATATAGAGAACCCTGACAAGAAGTCCATCATGATGTACCTCATGTGCCTCTTCAAAGTCTTGCCTCATTCTGATATACCTCCAGTTGATGAGAGTGATCTGCCCCTCAGTCCTATGAGTCCACTGAGTCCTGAAGCTGAAATAACACAGTCGGTTTCAGCCAGTTTCGTAGAAGCATCAAGACAATCAGGGGTAAGTGTTGGGTTGAATATATTGAGTCATGAGGTGAGAAAACATACCTTCAGGCATGTTTGCCCAGAGAAGGCTCTGATCATTTGAATGTTTGTTTATCTTCTCAAGTTGACATAGGCATATAGTGAAAATGCAGACCAGCCTGCACATTACATTAACACCATCTATATGACATATACACCACTTAGCCAGTTCAGTACCTAAGATGCCTTTTCAACCAAAAATATTAACCCTTAAAGCGCCAATCACAACTGCAGCAGACTTTTTTTTTTTTTTTTTTACTTTTCAGAGAAAATATGTCTTGATGTTTCATGTGATGAAATGTCAACTGAAAAATAAAAAAAATAATTTTAATGTCGTCTGCTACAAAATTTGCTTGGCGCTTTAAGGGTTAAGATTTTTCTTACTTCTCTACAAAAACATCTGTTTAGAAGCACCTCAGACCTGCCACCTGAAAATATGTATAGTCATAATGTGCATTGTAGTGGTAAAGAGCATTCTGTGACGTCTTATCTGGGTCTACACTATTTGCTCAGGCCTGTCTCTCTGAATACATACGGTAAATATGGTAATGGCTTCTCACAAATATGTTTCACAAAAAAAATTTTGGTGCATGTTTTTGAGTTAGCAAACAGTCTGATTTGTCTGCTGATAGTTAAACCATTTCACAGCAGCATGGTAAAATGAGTACACATGCTTAACCATGTTAATAGTTTGCATCCTCCCAGTTTATTGACTTTCTAAGGACTGTATGGACTACCATGGGGGTTGTATGGATAAGCAAGAATTTTGGTCTGTTTTCCTCCCCGAAATGGTCCAGTGGTAAAGTTCCATTATAAGCTTTCATTTGAATTAAAAGTAGATGCCATGTTTTCCTTTCTTTTTCTTTTTGTCTGCACCTAAACAGATTTATCTTTATAGATACCCCACACAGTTCTGTGGCAAAATGTGTCTATATCTTACCTTCAATATGTTTAATTCTGTTGGAGCAAATTTCTTTTTTGATATCTGGTAAGAAGATTAGTGTTATAGCACAATACCAGTAAAACTACTGACTTCCTGTATAAATGATAGGATCTTTTTATTGTTAATTTTACAAGAGGCCACAGCTCATGACAATGGAGTCATGTTTTAAAGAGTTATATGATGGGGCTATTTATTTCTTGAAAAAAATTAAAGATTATTTGCCAGCAAATTAAGCTATTTATTTTTGTCTGCTGTAAAGGTTAAAAAATGTCTACAAAATGTTCTTGGGGTTTATAAGCCATCAGTGAGCATTGTTATTCTTCATTTTCTTGAACTGATTTCTCATGTCAAGTACTGAGAAAGTATGGTCAAACTTCAATGGCTCGAGCATCTTTGGGACCACGAAAGTTTGTTCTACAGATGGGTAGTTTGAGTCACTGAGAGGGAATCATAGGGCAAGGTCAAGAGGCAGAAAGGGGTTATTTAGAGATGTCTTTTTGATCTTCTATGAAATAATGGTATGCTATGTGTACTCATCAGAATTGCTATGATGAGGCAATTCAAATCAGTAAACACAACATACATTTTCATGATAAAATAAGACAATTTCACTGTTCCACTCATTGAAGTTTTACTGTTTAAGCACTGGCTGAATAAATTACTATGTAAACAAAGACTCTGGTATAGCAACAGATAAGGCACTTTTTTCATTCGAAAACTGCTGATATCTTTCTTATTTCTCAATGAAAACATATGTTGTGGGTACTCATTAGAAGCACCTCAGCGAGGTGCTTCTAATGAGTACCCACAACATATGTTTTCCTTGAGAAATAATAAAATTATTATGTGGATACCCCCTCTTATCTGTAGCTATGCTCTGGCCAGTTTTTATTTGGGAGACAGACTGCAAGTTTTGCTTATCCCTTGGAACCCCGTAAATGCAGTTAATATATGAGTGGCGCCATGCAAAAATGTGTCTTTGGGCCCAGATCAGCCTGCACTTGCTCATGCAGCCTGATCAAGGCCTTTGCTGTCTGCAAACAATGATCAGACATTACAGAATGCTTCAATGGAGAATAAATGCCCGGATGAGACTTTGTGTATGTACAGGATGATGTGATTCTCCATGATGCTGCGTTGGGGGGTGGGGGTGGGGCCGTGGGGGTCGGGTGGTGCGAAGGTGTCGTGTTTCTTACATCATCAGGGCGTCCAACTGATATTGGTTCACAGTTGGGCAAGGCCTGCTATCCTTATAGCAGTAAGGGTAGAGCGGGAATGTTTTTATTTCTTCTGTTTCTTCAATGTCATTCCTGTTCCTCTCTCTTCCCTGCTCCTCCCTTTCATCTCCTATACTATCTCTTCTATCTCTTTTCTCCCTTTCTCTGGGAGACGACACAAAATGACCGACAAGGGTTGACATGTCGTTAAATCCCAACACAATCAAAAAATCTATGACGCTGCCCATATGTCTGATGTGCAGGGCAAGAAAAGGGTCTTTATGTCAGATGCAGCCATTTCCTTGCACTGATTTCTCATGCCAAGTGCTGAGAAGGTACAGGCTGAATAAATTACTATGCAAGGGAAGACTCTAGTCCGTTTTTATTTGGGAAAACAGACTGTGTTTTGCTTTTCCATAGCTCCAGATAAGAGGGCTATCCACATAGTAATTATTTTTTCTTATTTTGCCACAAAAACATATCTTTGGTACTCATTAGAAGTGCCTCTCTGAGGCACTTCTAATGAGTCCCAAACATGTTTTTGTGGAGAAATAAGAAAAATATCAGTTTTTTGGGGTGGAAAAAACTGTACCTTATCCAGAACTATGAAAACGGTTGGAACCCCATGAATGCAAAAAAAGGGCCTTTATGCTTATGTCACATGTAGGCGTTAAACTTGAAAATTAGCTTGCATGTTTGCAGTCTGATCAGGCACTCCTGCTTACCTAATTAGTGGATTGATGTATGAATAGAGAAAGCCCTGATCAGACTTAATTGATTTAGGCCGTCCTGTTCATACATTGCTTAGCCGGCCTCGGTTGCTCAGTTGGATGCGCCGTCCGACTGGAGGCCAGGTCGCGGGTTCAGCCCCCGCCGAGGTTGGCAACATTCTTTCGTGGAGATTGATCATGAAATATTTTCTACGGTCATTCTCTCCCTTCCGCTGATTCAAGAAGGGCAGTTGTCAGTTTCTGGCGAAAGAATATGCACAATACTGGTTAACCGCTTAGAGGACTAATCCTGCCCAGTAAACGTGTGGTTAGGTAAACTGACCGCGCTTGACATGACCCCACTGGGTTGACTGGGCCGTAAAACCTCAAAACAAACAAATCATACATTGCTTAAGAGCCCTTCTGTTGCATTGCATAATAATTTGAGCCAAAGCACAGCATTTCATTCAAGATTGCATGTTTGGACTGCAAAGACAGATCAGCCTGCACATTTGAGCAGTCTGATCAGAGTCTTTGTTATCTGCCTGAAGTCTAGATCCATGTCTACCTACAGCATGCCTTGCCAAGACTCAGATCAGACTGGGAGGATGTGCAGGCTGATCTAAGTATTCACTGGGCACACATGCAATCATAGGAAATGCAGTGCCCCTGCAAGTTTAGTTTTTTGTTTCTTGTAGTATAATGAATGAATTTGATATCACTGGTTTTTGTTTGTGTAATTTATCTCTAATGGGTTACACCATGGGAAAACTAACAGCATCCATATGTGAGCAATAAATGTGCAGCCCTGTCCAAATCTCCTGTTCATTACCAACATTCAGCAAGGTCCTTATAGTGTGCAGGTGAATAGCAAAGACCCTGACCAGCTGCACACCTGTGCAGGCTGGTCAAGATCCTTGCTATTCACATATTGACAGAAGTTGCTTTTCCCACAACAAGCGTCAGATTATGTTAACTATGATATGGGAAGTACCAAGAGAAAACAAGCCTTATCAGGCTCCAGATAGGGCATATTTGTCAACCAAAAACTATTGATATTTTTCTTATTTCTTCGCAAAAACATATCTTGTGGGTACTCATTAGAAGTGCCTCTCCGAGGCACTTCTAATGAGTACCCACAACATATGTTTTCATGGCGAAATAAGAAAAATATTCGTTGGGTAATCTTTCCTATCTGGAGCGTTGCTTGTTACATGAACAGTGAAGATGTGGATTTTACTGTCTGATCTGGGTCCACAAATGGTTACCATGGTGATGTCTGGACCTTTTAAAATGTATAAAGTATATAGCAAACAAGGGAGTCAGTAACCATGATTGACAGTATACCAGGGTTTGTTTGAATCTTCACTCATAATGTATTTCATAACACTTGATAAGTCACTTTTTTTTCATCCAAATATATTGATGTTTTTTCTTTTTTCTCCACAAAAATATATGATGTGGGTACTCATTAGAATTCTAATTAGCACCCAGAACGTATATTTCTGTGGTGAAATATGAAAATATTCATTTGGGGGGAGTCTCTTATCTAGAGCTCTGACTGTAATAAGGTTGGTTTGCCCAAATTTTCATCTATCTATTGCACTAGTATAAAATGTGCAGATTTACATGTTAAGTGATTTTCCATATCATGTATGTACAAAATTCTACACGGTAATACACAGTTAGACAGGTTTTATTGCTTGTTTGTTTATATGTTTTCATCTCTGGCTGAAGGATCTAACAAGCCAGTGCAAAATTAAAAAAAAATAATAATAATAAAAATAATGGAATACTAGTCAGTTTATGATTGATTGCCATGTTATGTTATGAATTGGAATAAGATAATAAATAGGTTTGCAATTATGATATTTTTTTTCAGGACTTCAGGGATGGTAAAGAAGAGTGGGTATCCACGTAATATTTTTCTTATTTCTCCCAAAAACATATGTTGTGGGTACTCATCAGAAGTGCCTCAATGAGGCACTTCTAATGAGTACCACATCATATGATTTTTTTTGAGAAATAAGAAAAATGTTAGCACTTTTTGGATGGAAAACGCATCCTCTGAAGATCTATGCAAATTTTTAAAATTGTTGATGATTTGTAATTCTTTTGAAGTGATTTTTTTATTTTTCTGAGAAAATAAATTTTAGCATTTTTCATGTGAATTGTCTGACTGACAATTCACATGAAATGGCAAGCCTTTTTTTTCTGAAAAATGAAAAAAAAAAAAAAATAAATAAATTTAGAATGTTGTCTGCTACAAATTTTGCTTGGCCCTTTAAGGGTTAAAACAGATCAGCAGGTTGAAAAATAGTTTTGTTCAAATAGTTGGACAAGTGTAGTAAAAAGTTAAGGGGTCTGAATACTTAGGAAAATAAATATGGTAATGAGAAGAAGTTATGAATTAATTTATGTAATTCAAACATCAATATGTATTTTGTTGGAGAAACATAACTTACCACACATTCGCTGATGAAAGGGATGTATCAAAAGCTTTGTCCCGCTTTGGGAAAATTCATCAGACAAAAAAAGTGACACTTTCCTTATTTTTCTCAGAATATAATATTTAACATTTCATGGAAATTACCTCCTGAAACTTTCTTTTTTCTGGGGAAGCAAGAAAGACATTTTATTTTAACTGGCAAGCTGAGTTATATGCCAGTGGTTAAAATAATTGGAATTAATAGTTTTAACCCTTGTCCTGCTGAGCCCGGATATACTCTGCCTTACGAAACAGTGTAGATCCAGATCAGTTGGCTTCTGAAGAAGCCAACTGATCTGGATCTGCACTTTATGCCGTTAAGTATGTGAATTTGTAGCAATGATTCAGATTAAGTAATCTAATTAGAAGTGGGTTGGCATCTTTATTTATTCAGCAGGACAAGGGTCAAAATTTAACTCTTTGCATGCTAGAGGTGATTTCCATAGACTCCATATGAGTGAAAGTTCCCTTTTTTTTTTCTCTGAAAATGGGTCTTGATGCTTCATGTGAACTGTTGAGAAGGAAATACTGTGTTCACCAAACAATTTCAACAAGGTCTTATTTTGTTTCCTGAGGAGTTAGAAAATATCTTTACTTTTTTACCACTCTATAGGAAAATTCAGCAGTCAACAATTTGATATTTTTTCCTATTTTCCCCAGAAAACATAGGAGACAATTTGTATGAAATGTCAAAGCCTGTTTTCAAGGGAAAATATGGAGAAAAAAACAAATAAACAAAAATATCAATTTGTTGACAATTTGCATGAAATGTTGAAACCTGTTTTCAGGGGAAAACATGAAAAATATCAACTTGTTGTCTGCTGAATTTGCCCATAGAGTGGTAAAGCTTAAAAATGTTGTCTGCTAATGTTATCTTTACTGCTAATATGAACTATAGGAGGTGAACTTAAATCATAGCAGGGATGAATTGATGAATTTTAATTTAAATTCTGTCTGCAGGGCTCGAGATGAGCACAAGATTTTGTTGTTGTTTCAAGTTTTGCACAACATTCTGGAATCTCATTAGAATAATCTCCCTTGAGATGTTTGGACCACGATCATATTCTGAGCATAATCAGCTGACAACAAATTTTTATTTTTTCCCAGAAAACAAGTTTTGACATTTCATGCAAATTGTCACCAGTGGAGACAATTTGCATGAAATGTCAAATCCTGCCTCCTGGGAAAAATATGAAAAATAGCATCGATTTGTCATCTGCTGAATTTGTCCATAGAGTGGTAAAGGTTAACTTAAAACTGCTGAATTTAAATAACAGTTGATAGCATTTTAGAATATTATTTTTTATTTTTTACTGTCACAGAAAATAAGAAAAATATTTCAAAATGTGTAGGCTAAGTGCTAAGCATTAGTGAGAGCCAGAGCAGAAGCTTACCTGCAGGGTACCAGTAAGTTAAGACACCTAACAATTGTTTCAAGGTCACCAGATTATGAGAGAATTTTGAAGGTTGTCTGGAAGTTTCTGAACTTCATGGATTGTGGAATCATATTAAGTGTACTATATTTATCCATTTTTTGACAGACATATCCATAGCTACAGATAAGAGGGGGTATCCACATAATATTTGTCTTATTTCTCCATGAAAAAATATGTTGTGGGTACTCATTAGAAGCGCCTAGCCAAGGCACTTCTAATGAGTACCACCATATGTTTTTGTGGAGAAATAAGAAATAGATCAGCAGCATTTTTCGGATGAAAAAAGCGCCCTTTCTTATATCAGCATTTTTCAGATGAAAAAAGCCCTGTCTGTTTCTGTGCATTATCTGAGCAAACAATATAGAAAGGCATAGTTCCAGATAAGGGGTAACTACATAAATATTTTTCATAATCTCCAAGAAAGCATATGTTGTAGGTACTCATTAGAAGCACCTCAGCAAGAAGCTTCTAATGAATATCCACAACATATGCTTTTGTGGAGTAGAAAAATATCCGTACATTA
The DNA here is from genome assembly GCA_964016985.1 of Anodontia alba. NCBI lineage: Eukaryota > Metazoa > Mollusca > Bivalvia > Lucinida > Lucinidae > Anodontia > Anodontia alba. Next base: position 125,787,985 of record OZ024824.1, read on the forward strand.
GAGCATGAAGGTGCCTGAGGAATTATTTCTGGTGGCTGAGTGGTTAGCGCTTCTGACTTTGAATCATGAGATCCCGGGTATGAATCCTGCTGGAGGCAGAATTCAGTTCATGACTGAATGATACATTAGGCCAAATAAAAAAAATATGTGTAGGGTAACATAATTGAAAAAGATAGGTAGATAGGTAGGGATTTTTTTTTTAGCTCGCCTGTACAAAGTACAAGGAGAGCTATTGTAGTCACCCCGGTCGTCCACGTTTGCGTTTGCGTTCCCGTTCCCGTTCCCGTTCCCGTCACACTGCGTTAAAGTTTTTCAAATGCTTATATCTCAACAGTCACTCCTCACAGAGGCATCAAATTTGGAACTTAGGTACCTTGGAGGGTCTTCTGAGATTCCAAGAGAATAAACCCCTGGGTTCATGCCCCTGGGTGGGGCTAGGGGTCAGAATTTAGGACACCTTTGTAATACTGTGTTAAAGTTTTTCAAATTCTTATATCTTGACTTTCACTCCTCATAGAGCATTCATATTTAGAATTTGGGTACCTGGACGAGTCTTCTGAGATTCCAAAAGAACATACCCCTGGGTTCATACCTCAGGGTGGGCCTTGGGGTGGGGCTAGGGGTCAAAATCTAGGACACATTTGTAAAATCTTATATGCCTACAGGTTATAGACACAACTGGTTATACATCAGCTAACTATGTGACATCGGTTTAAGTGTAAGAGAGTGAAGGTCATGGTGACCTACATTTTACGGTCCAGGTCACCTAGATTTCACGGTCCAGTGATTTTGCCTTATATCTTGAATACTATTTGTTGGATAAATGTCACACCTGGGATATTACTTCCATGTGACCCAATGAATGACCACTTATTATATCTAGGTCATTGTGACCTATATTTCATGGTTCAGTGATTTTGCCTTATATCTTGAATACTATTTGTTGGTTAAATGTCACACCTGGGATATTACTTCCATGTGACCCAATGAATGACCACTTACTATATCTAGGTCATTGTGACCTATATTTCATGGTTCAGTGATTTTGCCTTATATCTTGAATACTATTTGTTGGAGAAATGTCACACCTGGGATATTAGTTCCATGTGACCCAATGAATGGCCACTTACTATATTTAGGTCATTGTGACCTATATTTCATGGTTCAGTGATTTTGCCTTATATCTTGAATATCTATTTGTTGGATAAATGTCACACCTGGGATATTACTTCCATGTGACCCAATGAATGACCACTTACTATATCTAGGTCATTGTGACCTATATTTCATGGTTCAGTGATTTTGCCTTATATCTTGAATACTATTTGTTGGATAAATGTCACACCTGGGATATTAGTTCCTTGTGATCTGATTATTGACGTCAAAATATATCTCTGTTGGTGTGACCTATATTTCATGGTTCAGTGATTTTGCCTTATATCTTGAATACTATTTGTTGGATAAATGTCACACCTGGGATATTAGTTCCATGTGACCCAATGAATGACCACTTACTATATCTAGGTCATTATGACCTATATTTCATGCTTCAGTGATTTTGCCTTTTATTTTTATTACTATTTCATGGAGAATTGTCATACCTGGATTATTATATCTATGTGACAAAATGATTTACATACAAATACATCTAGGTCAGTGTGACCTATGTTATATGGTTGAATGATTTCGCCATATAACTTGAAAATTATCTCATAGATTATTTCATTTTGATTTTCTTAATGATAAAAATGTTACAATATAAAATGTACCCAGCAGGCGAGCTACGCTGTCCTACGACAGCTCTTGTTTTTTTTGGTAAATTTTATGTAGACTTATACCATAATTACCAAATATATTTGGACTTCGCACATACTACACATAAAAGTTTACTTAGTCTATTTATGTCTAAAAGTACTGATAGAATGGCAAACAGTGTAGACCTTGATCAACTGTTCCTGTAGGACTACACTGTTTGCTCAGACCTACTTGTCCAAAGATTTAGCATAAATATTTTATCCCAGTAAAACTGGAAAAAAATTGCTAGGTTTCATCTGGAAAATTAGGAAGGGTAGGGTTGCCCTAAATGCTCATATTTATACCCCCAGCGTAGGAAGAATAGGGGATATATAGATTTTGTATTTTCGGTAATAATGTAAGTGTGTGTGTGTGTCTGTGTGTTAACTTATTTTCCGTCAAAGATTTCTCAGGAACTACTGCACCTAGGATTTTGAAATTTGGTACAAACATTGGTTATGACTTGTTGTATTGTGTAAGAGAGAATTGGCACGCTCATGGTTCTCATTTGTTTAATTTATCCATTTTTCTTTTTCACCAATAAAATTTTTTGTCACAGGTTTCTCAGCTCCTGTGAGAGCCAGAGTCTTCAAATTTTGTATACACCTACAGAGGGTTGAAGTATATTGTGTAAAAGAAAATCAGGGCCCAGTTGTTCAAAGCTAACGACGTCGTTAGTTAACGATTCGTTAAAATTTGAATCGAGTGATACGCGAATATGCTGAAATTTTTTGCCGAAAAAATGTGAGTAGCTTTTGCAGTGCAAAAGCTACTCACATTTTTTCAGCAAAAAATATCAGAATATTGTATACTGAATTCGCTAAAACAGCTAATGAAATGACCCTTAACGAGCTCGTTAAGCTAACGGCGCTTTGAACAACTGGGCCCTGGATGCTGAAATTTATTTTGCCTTCTTTTTTCATTTTTTACTTCTGTCACTCCAATGTAATGCATAGGGAAATTTATGTCAAAGATTTCAAATGAACTGCTGCACCTAGGATTTTCAAATTGGGTGCAAACATTTGGTATGACTATTTGTATTGTGTAAGAGAGAATCAGCATCCTCATGCTTATCATTCCCTATATTTGTCCATTTTTCTTACTCTCCAATAAAACTTTTTGTCACAGATTTCTCATGATACATATTTTAAAAGTTTTCCTAGTAGTTTTGAAAAACCTAAGCGCACGGTGCGGTAATAAGGTCGAATACAGTAGACAGTGTTGGAGGGGATGGTAAAAACCAAATCATCATTATTGTCATCATCAGCAACAGCATCATCATCATCATTATCATCATCATTTATCTGGAAGTATGGGCCTTTCCCATAATTCTCTAGCAGTGCTGTTAATGAAAAAGTGCATCTGATCAAAGAAATAATTTGTTTTCTTCCAAAATACCAGGAAAGTACACCTGAGCAGAATTCTTGGCATCTGATGTTAATATCTGTATTAATATCCTTCTACTATCAGGAAGTTGAAGAAGACACATCCCAGGTGGCTTACCTGTAATTACATAACTCTTGGAAATCTTGATCTCATTAATGCTAAGCATGCTGGGTAAAACCTGGGACCAGATGGTGCTTGTGAATGCATAGCATACTGGGTAAAAATTTCAGCAGACTACAGTTTGAAATATTTTTTTTTGTAAGCAAATAGGTTTTGACATTTCATACAGTTTGCATGAAATGTCAAAACCTGTTTTCTGGGAAAAGAAAGAAAAATATCAGTTTGATTTCATTAATGCTTAGCTGGGTAAAAAATGTCATATTTGACAGTTGGAAATATTTTTTTACATTTGCCAGAAAATAGGTTTTGACATCTCATGCAAATTGTCTCCAGAAGAGACATTTAGAATGAAATATCAAAAACTGTTTTCTGGGAAATATAAGAAAAGTTATCTTCAGTTTATTGTCTGCTGAATTACCCAGAGTGGTAAAGAATAACCTTTAAACTGCTGAATTTACATATCAGCTGATAACATTTTAGAATATATTTCTTAGTTTTGACAGAAAATAAGGCTTAATATTTCATTCAGATTGCCTTTACAGGAGACAGTCAATTGATAGAAATATTAGGCTTTATTTTTCTGTGAAAAAATCAGAAAAATCTTCTGTATTTGTCATCTGCACCAAATCTGTGTTAGTTTTGGGGTAAATGTGGGACCATGTTGATTATATTTGAGCACTGCTCCAGGAAAACCAGGCTTTATGACACTCTTGATGACGTTAGAAAAACAGCGATTTAATGACGTCATGTAATTCATGTCTTTGCCTCGATTTGTAAACACGGAAGTGAATTGTATTTAGATCACCATGAATTGTTTGAACAAAACATTTATATTACAAAGAGGTTGGTGTCAAGCCAGAAGATAGAGATATGGCCGTATAAGTTCAACATTTAAAATATAAAATATTTGTGTGGTTTGCTTTTGTTTCATTGTTTTCTATCAGTGATCACTCAATCCAGGGCTTGAAATTCACCGTAAAGCCGAAATTATGGATACGATTTTGAGTCTGTCAGAAACCAGATTTACCCTGGCATTTGATATTTATTTCTTAACCATGTTTTGATCCTGTAATTGACACATAAATATTGGTCTCACTGGATTTGTGTTGCATATTTCATGGCAATACATATTCTACTGCTCCGCATCCGCTACTGTTTGCATTTTAAATTTGCATACATTATATTTGTTTTCATAATTTTGTTTTATAAAATCATATATTTAAGTTTTAGTGGGTTTACAAATTTCTATTTATATTGACTTCATACAGATAAATTTTGTTTTTGAAAAGAAAAATATAGTGGTATCCGTACGAATGCATATAAGTGCATTTAAAATGAGCACTTCATAAAGCAACAAATCTGATGGCTGAGTGGTTACGGTGCCGCTTTATGAATCTCCCGACCCGAGTTCAACCCTGGGTAAAAGCATGATTTTTTTTCTGGTTTATTTATTTATCTATTTTGCAAAATGTTATTATATATATTATTTATTTTTTATTCAATTTTGAACACATGTTGAATGATACATTTTAACTTCATAATACATTAACCTATAGATAATGTGCTATTCTCTTCTGTTTTCACACCTTCCACAGAAAAAAACGACCTTTCAGTCGTTAATTAAAGTCTTAAACCAGAAGGTCCCTTAGGCAGTTACCTGTGTGACGTAACTCTTCCCGCTCAATTGACCACGTGTCAGTTTCTTTTCTGTGGACAAAGAAATTCAACAAGGATTATTTACCTGTGATAGAAATTTGGATTATTTCTTTCCTCACGGATAAATTTATGTATCCTTGTGTTTCTTTTGTTTATTTATCACTCCTTTCACTTTCTGTGTTATTATTTAAAATTTTCAATTTTCGATTTCATGTATTTTTTGACTGGTCTTTTTCCACATGCGTTTTCGCCACTCTCGCTATTCGGCACAACGCTCGTGCGCGATTGGTTCGATAGTCGTGTTTATATATGCAGAATATTTTTGTTCTTTTCGTTCCAGGTTATTCAGCAATTACGATATGTTTTTCCTGGACTTTTATTTGCAGAGATCTTCAGTTGGCTAAAGATTCTCATGGTGGAGAAGCTGATTGTAAAGAACTTGTCAACCCTTGATGGGTTATAAGACAATTCTTTACTGATGGGAGCCCCACCCCATATGGCTATACTGCCGGGGTAAGACCCATCAAGGTGGCATCTTTGGGTACTTAGTATCCGATAAAGTCTAAGTCCACCAGTCACCAGTCACCAGTCATCCATTCATCCAGTCACCAGTCACCAGTCATCCAGTCACCAGTCACCAGTCAACCAGGCACCAGTCAATCAGCTTCACCAGTCACCAGTCAACCAGGCACCAGTCACCAGTCATCCAGGTGCCAGTCAACCAGTCACCAGTCAACCAGTCAACCAGTCACTAGTCACCTGTCAACCAGGCACCAGTCAACTAGTCTCCAGTCAATAATTTAATTATTTTCTGGAAAGACTTAGTTTTTGACATATTTCACCGGACAAAATAGTCACGTATACTAACTTCCGGTCATTATGTCTAATTATTAAAACAATTTTCACTGGGCAAAGTGTCAGTAATATTTCTGATACTTATACCCGGTCATATTATTATATTATTTCTGATTTTTTCACCAGGCAAACTTTTACAGAAAGTGTCTGGTCAATTTTTGCCTAATAATTAATTATCTTCGGGAAAAAGTTTCGAATACTTGTGCCCGCTCAGTTTTCATATATAATCTCCCTTTTTCATCGGACTAGAGTTACGAATACTACTATCCGATCAATTTGTCAAATTACTTGTAACTTTACCGGGCAACAGTTACGAATACTAGTGTCCGGTCATTATGTCTGGTAACTAGTGTCAAAATAATGATCACTAATTCCCGAACAATCTATTATCGTTCATAGAGCTCCATTCACGTTTAAGTCAATGGATATAGGTTATTAAGTGAAATACATAATAACTTTTTATACAAAAAAATTCTGTACAGTCTTTCCCGAATCAGACTAGAATCTTTAATATTCCATTGACTTATTATAGGTGTGTAATTCCATTAATATTTTAAATTAACTTATGTTTTATCTCTTTTATCCGCTAGAAAGAGTTAAACTTCCGACTATAACAAAATTCTTACCGGGTAGCAGTTCATAGACTAGTGCCAGGTCATTCAAATTATGTTTTATCTCTTTAATTCGCTAGAAAGCGGTTAAATTCCGGCTCTAACGAAAATTTCATCGGGAGGCACTTCGTAGAGTAGTGCCAGGTCATTCTAACGAAATTTCACCGGGCAGTAGTTTCGTAGACTTTGTGTCGGATTACTAGTGTCCGAGTAGTAGTCACTAGTACTCGCTCAACATATATTTATTTATTAACCACTATAGACATGTATAGTCTTGGATTATAGGTTATTGAATGACAGCGATGGGTTCTAATACCTAGTAGCCATTTATATTGTTGAATTCTGTCCAGTCACTTTTGAACTTGACTTAAATTCTATATATATATTTATTATTGAAAATGAATTAAGAATTATCGGTTACGATCAAATTCGCAATTCATTCACTAAGTGTAGAAGATACTTCCAGCTATAATTATATCTCTTTTGTTCGCTACAAAAAGATTAACTTCTTACATATTCACCTTATTCGGCTCTAGGGCAAAGGTGAACTATAAAATTATCGTTATTTATAAGAAGAAAAATATACACGAAATCTAAAAATTTTCTTCTTTCCTCCCCTTTCTTCTACATGCTCCGATATGTAATCAGCATGTAATCTAAGGAGTAAATTGACAAGAAAGTAGCAATTGATCTTTTCTACTTTCTATTAATTTTTCATTCTTAAGGTATCGGAAATTTACACCAACCAGATAAATAAATTAACAGTTTATTTATTTATTCGCTACCTCTCTAGATTACTACGATTTAAAATTCTAGTTGAGGTACATATTTTCCTTTTGCCTTTTCTACATGGAAAATAGCTATTATTCTATTTTATACTATCTTTTGATTGATTATATAAGAGTCTAGGTCAGTCGTGCTCTGTCTAAACTCTGCTATAAAATAATAAATAAGAAAAAAATCTTATATTTAGGCATAGATATAATTCGATACATTCTTTACTTTGCCTGTTTAATTTTTTCTTCTGGATCATTTAAGACTACGATAGCAATATACCAGATATTTTTGCCTCAGTAAGAATCTATTACGCCGAAGATTCTTCATATTGGAATAATAATTTTATTATGATTATAATTTCTAGACCCAATTAATCCTCGTATATTATAGGTCTACTTTATCTTATTGAGGAATAGTTTTGCTTCGACTAGCTCTCTACCTCTAATATTTTATTTATAACTAGAGTCCATGTCAATCAAAATTTTCTTGCACTTTGGTATTGACAATGGATACATATTTAGTAAAGGCATTAATTATTCAGTACGTGACAGATTATTATTGCCTAAATTAGATATTATATACAATACTTTCCTTTTGATATTTTGTTTTATTGACTTTGTAACTATTCAGAAACTGCCAAAGTCAATCATTTCCTTCCTCTAAACTTACCGAAGCTCTAGATTATGTTGATATATATTTTTGATATATGCTTAGAGGTTAATTAACGAGAGTTTACCTCATAATAGCAGATATTATTATATTTATATTAATCAATCTATAGTCTAGGCTTAGACAAAAGGGAAAACATCCTTAATTACGAGCCGGTAAAGAATTAAGACACACTTAATTATCTCTTTACCCCTTCTTTATGTTTACATTCGTTAAAGGGATCATAGTAATTCTTTCTAAGAGTTCAAGTTCAGTTTGAGAATAATGCAAAGATTAATATCTTGATTTCCAGTCTGCATCAAAAATGGTCTATATATATAGATAAATATCTTTTCCGAAACGGGATATTTATTTATTTTTCCACACAATAAGTCATTTCAAGACGTCGATGATTTTGAAATGCACTGCTTCAATTTATAATATAAAATATGTTTATATTAACTTCACAACTTAGTAAGTGCTGCACCTACGTTCCTGGTCAGATCTTAGTTTTGTGATACGTTTTTGAACATACTGAAAGTTTTTTCTCCGAGTATACATTCGGTAAATAAACTTTCGAGTAGTATCTATGCTTTTAAACATTCAGATTATTTGATAATTGTTGGAGATAATATATTATACCGATATTTATATATCTATCTTGATTATTTATCTCTCTCATCTTACTTTTAAATTAGATTGACCTTCTCGCTACTTTCCAGGTTTAAATCTAGCTAACATTGTGGACCAGTCACTTTTTTATTTCCTAAACAATATTTTAACATTTTTCTCAGTATTCAGAGCATAACGACTTCATGAATACTTGGAAATAATTCAATTCTACGCTTGTTAAACTAAGCCTAAAACAAGCCCTAGTTTTTTAGAATGGATATTATCCTTCGATTCAGTTCATGGAGATACATCCTTTTAGATCCCTTTATCTCTATTTCAATCATACAAAATTCTAATGACTAAGTACTCTTTTTCTACGTATGAATACAGAATATCGAGTCACTGTTGCTGCATATTGGTTAAAGATTAAACAAATTTTATCTTAAACCTATATGACGTTAAATTAATTATTATCTCTTTCATATACATGTTTTTACCCTTCCGTCAGGGATCGTGGTAATGATATTATTACTCTCTATGGTTTACGCATAGATCTCGAGAGTATATATATGTATTTTCTTCCTGAATTCATTTGCGAGTACGTAATTTGATATTTCAGGAATTACTAATTATGCAGACATAGATTTTATTCTATTAATATTCAATTCTAAAAATTTGATTGAATGTTTATCTATAAAATTTCTGGGCAGTAATTTTATAGAGAGTTATATGTTTAATAATTCCTTGCTTAATAAATAGTTACGCTTAACCTATTATTTATAGCAGGAATTTTGTTCTGTAGTATAATTTTAATTTAGTATTCATATATTTCTTACTATTCCTAAATATGCGTATAGAATAGTAATACTATCTCTTAACTTATAAATTAAGTGTTTTTTGAGATTATTAATCAGTATTATTGTATAATCTTTCTTCAGAGATTATCACACTATTACTTTTTCTCTGAGTCCTTCTCTTTTTATGAACATTTTGATTCATATCAAAGTGGATTTTTTAACATTTCTTGATTTCCATGATTATTTACTCAGGAGTACTTTTCATGGCAATCTTCTGGTATAGAAAGATTCTATCCAGCTTATTTATTATTGCTTAATCTTATCAATACGGTAAGATTTAGCCAAACTATGACCGTCTTACAGTTTTGCTGTGATCAACCTTATTCTTATCTCTCTTATTCTCTGTCAAACTCTTAAGTTATGATGTTGACAGTTTATTCTTTATTATTTTGTCAGGACATCAAACGCTTTTATATGTCTATGACAAAACTAATTATCAATGGTTTAGGTTGTTTTTTCTTCCCAGCAGTTATATGCAAACTCTGTATTATTTTATTGCTTGACTAAAAATTCGTAATACAATTAGTCTAGCAATAGTTTTAACCATTATGTTTGTCTATACCTTTTTCTTCTGATGGATAACTTAGTTATAGTTAAGTTAACTCCATCTACTTTTATTATCTCCCCTTCTTTAATTTGATCAAAGGGAAATAATTACATATTATGGTTATTTTAAGTCTGTGTCTGTTCATCGGAAACTGTCCTGTCGCTCCAATTAACAGAATCAAATTAGTTTATAATTCTAATAGCTTAGACTATTACAATTACATAGCTTCACATATCTAGAATTTTATCCAAAATATCTACATATGTCAGTTATCTATAGGAAACTCCACCGAGAAGACTTTTCCTTATTTATTCAAGACCCTACATAGACTACTTACAGTGTATGGTCTTGGCTTTTTGTTTTACAAATTTTGTTTTGAAAATATTTCTATATTCCTAGCTTACTTTGCGATGGAATATTTACGTTATGTCTCAATGACTCCCTTTTCTTTTTGAAGCCAATTGTTGTTTCCCAAAAAGAAAAAAAGAGGGGGGGCAATGTTAGGTCTCTGAGACTTAAGAACTGGCTTCCTCTAGAGTCTACTATTATATATAAGGTTGTTAGATCATAACACCTTAAAGATATGCTATTTTGTGAATCTAGATCATTCTTTCTATTAAATATAGAATTAGAATGTATCTGATTCCTTTGAGTTTCCTGAGTCTTAACCAGAAGTGGTGAGATATTATTGGTGTTAGAATTAGGAGAGCACCTCCCTCCTATTCTGCAAATTCTAGCACATTATCTATAGGTTAATGTATTATGAAGTTAAAATGAAGTTTTTTAAAAGTAAAACATATTTTAACGAGTAATACTTAACCTATAGATAATCAATTATCTCCCTCCGCCCACCCTCGCTTATCTCTCCTAATTGTGTCTATTGTTTTACACATAAAAGAAACTGACACGTGGTCAATTGAGCGGGAAGAGTTACGTCACACAGGTAACTGCCTAAGGGACCTTCTGGTTTAAGACTTTAATTAACGACTGAAAGGTCGTTTTTTTCTGTGGAAGGTGTGAAAACAGAAGAGAATAGCACATTATCTATAGGTTAAGTATTACTCGTTAAAATATGTTTTACTTTTAAAAAACTTCATGTTTTCATAATATTAATTATCATTCAATTGAATGTTGTATTTATACAATTTATTTTCCCTCTATATATGTGTGTTTGTGTGATCTTATTGTGTCATACTAGTGATCATATTCTTTTTTTGGTGTACCCCAACAATATTCTAAGTATAACACAATATATCAATAAATTAGTAATACATTAATTGTTAATAATTTGACTTAAGCTTTACCACTCTCTGGGCAAATTCAGCAGATGACACTTCTTATATTTTTCCCAGGAAATAGGCTTTGACACTTCATGCAAATTGTCTCCTAATAAAAATATTCATACGTTCAGCATTTCAGTTTATTATGAGAAGCCGGCCTCGGTGGCTCAGTTGGATGCGCTGTCCGACTGGAGACCAGGAGGTCGCGGGTTCAACCCCCGCCGAGGTCGGCAACATTCTTTCGTGGAGATTGATCATGAAATATTTTCTACGGTCATTCTCTCCCTTCCGCTGATTCAAGAAGGGCAGTTGTCAGTTTCTGGCGAAAGAATGTGCACAATACTGGTTAACCGCTTAGAGGACTAAGTTTGCCCAGTAAACGTGTGGTTAGGTAAACTGACCGCGCTCGACATGACCCCATTGGGTTGACTGGGCCGTAAAACCTCAACACAAACAAACAATTATTATGAGAAATGTGTCAAATCCTTTAACCAAACTATTTTAGCCATTGTAATAACAAATGTTTTTCCCTGCATTTCACTCTTTTAACTCTGTACACCAAACAGTTACCTAGATGCAAACAGTGAAGCTCCAGATGAGACGGCTCGTAACTAGCCGACTCATCAGAGTCTACTTTGCAATTCCGTTTTTGATTTTTCGATGGCACCCTCACTCTCTCTGGTTCTAGTATAAAGGTTGCGGGGATGGGTGGGAAGGGAAGAGGAGGAAACCCACTTCATAAATCAGAGTGAAAAAGACTAGATTTTCGCAAAAATGGCTTGTTCAAATCGGTTAGTGGTTTTTACTATTATGTCCGTCATTATAATGTAAATACGAGAATTAGCTCAGAAAATGTACATTTAATGTACTACCATACTGTCATCATTGAGAACACTCAGGTACAATATTTTGATAACCTTATAAGTAATTGTACGCAAGTGTTCTCAATGATGATTGATTGTGTTGGGGTTTAAGGACACGTCAACCTTTGTGGGTCATTTTGTGTCATCTCTCAAAGAAAGGGAGAAAGAGAAAGGGAGAAGAGAGATAGAAGAGATAGTAGAGGAGATGAAAGAGATGGGACGGGGAGAAATGAAAATGAATGACAATGAAGAAACAGAAGAAATAAAAACAGTCCCCCTCTACCCTTACCTGCTGCAAGGACAGCAGGCCTTGCCCAACTGTAAGCCAATATCACACACACACATGCACGCACGAACACACACACACACACACACACACACACACACACACACACACACACACACACACACACACACACACACACACACACACACACACACACACCGCACCCCTTGAGTATAAAACACTTTGTAGCTTTTGTTTTTGTTGAATAGCAAAATATTTGCTTAGTTATGCACACCTGGTAATCTTGTAAGGGGTAGCTGCTGGTTATGCACTCAAAATCCCTACGCGAACTTCCGGCCATGACTTACGAGACATCCAAATATCAACAACTGGATAAATTATCCTGATTTATAGATTTTTAGTAAATTTCATAGACATATTTTGAAAAATCTGACAATGCTATTCCCAACAACTTTCATTTCTGCGTCAGAAAAGATAAGTGTGGGCTTGAAAAAACAAGGGCTAATTTTATTTCAATTTCACCTAGAGAAGGGTAGTCCCATATTCCTGTTTTGACATTTTTACCAGTACAAAATGAAGGTATTTTCAGCTAGCTGGGCTATGAAATAATTGTTTAACATATCAAAGAAGATGTACTGCAACCCACGTCCACTTTGAAATACATAAGATGCTTAATTTCCCCAAGCATTTATTTAGGGGCCTGAACTATTTGTGCCGAATATGACTTACAAGGCTGACTACCACCTACGGGGCATTAATCCTTAAATCAGGAGAACTTACCCATTTGTTGACATTTGGATGTCTCGTAAGTCATTGCCGGAAGTTCATGTAAAGATTTTGAGTGTATAACCAGCTACTACCCCTTATGAAATTACAAGGTGTGTTGTGTGACATTTACCTTATTTGATTAAATTCTGATGTGATGATGACATCAAAGTATTAAAGTTGTGTGAATTACTTCTATCATTCAAAAGGCTGTAGAATTAAAAATAAGAGAGATATCACAAAACGGTTTTCAATTATGGACTAAGAATTGGAAGGGGAATAAGATTGTACAAAAAACCAGATGTCAAAAAATTTGTCATTAAGCCCGGTTTTCCTGGAGCGGTGCCCATTTGTATTAGCATCATCAAACCTGTAGGTAAAACATGGGACCAGATAGTGTTTGTAAATGCTTGGCATGCCGAGTAAAAACTTTGGCAGATGACCGTTCGAATAATTGCTGTTTTGGGTTTGTTTGTTTTTTATTTTTCCTAGAAAATAGGATTTATATCTCAAGTTGTCTCTTGAGACAATTACTTGAATTGTCAGACCCTTTTTTTCAGGAAAAAAAAATCAAACAAAAAATCATCAGAAATCATAAGAATTGCCTAGACAGTACTGAAGATTATAATTGTAGTATTGGTTAGACTTACAATCCCTTGATTTTTTTTTTTTTACCCTAGGATCTTATTGAAAGCTTGGACAAGTTTGAATATATTATCATAACTAGTGACTCTAATTGTTTTGTAAAAAGGAATCAACCCATTTGTTAACGTGAAGACATCCATCTATCTTTCTGGCTGTATATCTTATTGTGTTTACTATACAGCTAGCTAGCCCTCTCTCTCTTTCTCCCTCTTTAATTCCCTGTATGTATCAATCCAGCTATCTGAATCTGTGTTTCCGATTACATGGATCATAGAATTAATGATTTGGAAGATCAGTGAATAATTAGATTTTCTGAAGCTCAGCAGACCATGGACAGGTACCTCAGACTTGTTGTTTTCTTATGATAATAGGTGCATATAATATAGATAGCTTTGTCTAGGGTCATTGACAGCTTAGAAGGGGGTTTAAAAAACAAAATTTCCACAAGACCTGGGCCAATCCACATATCAAGAGTTCTGGATAATTTGTAGCAAGTTTTTTTTCTTATTTGTCCTTGAAAACATATATTATGTAGCCACATTGACATACTTCTAACAAGTACTACAACATATGTTTTTGTGGAGAAAGGAGAATGTCAGTTCATTTTGGCTGAAAAAATTCTTATCTAAGCTATGGGATCAGCTAAGCTTACCAGTATAATCACATCAGATTACTTGTACTGTCCATGGACTCATAAGACTGCTTGCACTGTCCATGGACACATAAGACTACATGTACTATTTATGAACACATGACTGTGTACTGTCCATGAATGCATAAAAGAACATCATCCATGGACACATTCAACTACATATACTGTCCATGGACACATAAGACTGCATGTATTGTCTGTGGACACATAAGACTACATATACTGTCGATGGACACATAAGACAGCAGGTATCAGCCTCAGTGGCTCAGTTGGATGCAGGTATGAGGCTGCAGGCTTGATCTCCGCCTGGTCAGGCAACATTCTTTCATGGTGATTGATTGTGAAATAATTTCCTGGTCATTCTTTCCCTTCTGCTGATTCAAGAAGGGTGGTTGTCAGTTTCTGGTAGAAGAACATAGTCACAAGTTCAGGTTAACAGCTTAGAGGACTACGCCTGCCTAGAAAAAGTGGCTCAACATAACCTTAATAGTGTTGGCTGGGCAGTTTAACTCCAAGCCATTCAAGACTATGTGTACTGTCCATGGGCATATAAGACCACATATATTATCTATGGACACATAAGACTATATGTAATCTATCTGGACACATAAGACTACATATACTGCCCATGGACACATACCACTACATATACAGTCTATGGACTTATAAGACTACATATACTGTCAGTGAATGCATAAGTAATGTCTGTTGATTATCAGTACTGCATATACTGTCTATGGACAATTAAGACTGCACATATATTGTGCATGGACACATAAGACTGCATATACTGTCCATGGACACATAAGACTACACAAACTTTGGATGGATACATAAGACCATGTATTGTCAATGGCCACGTAAGACTACATATACTGTCCTTGGATGCATAAGATTTCATGTACTGTCCAGGGACACAAAAGACTATATGTAATGTTTACGGATTATTAAGACTGCATGAACTGTCTATGGACAAACATAAGACTGCACATATATTGTCCATGGACACATAAAACTATATATACTTTCCATGGATATGTAAGACCATGTACTGTCCATGGACACATTAGACTTCATACACTGACCATGGATACATAAGACTTCATGTACTGTCCATGGACACATAAGACTGCACATATATTCATCATGGGCACATAAGACTTCATGTACTGTCCATGGACACATAAGACTACACAAACTTTCCATGAATGCAAAAGACCATGCACTGTCCATAGATACATAAGACTACATATACTGTCCATGGATACATAAGATTTCATACAATGTCCATGGACTAATAAGATTATATATGTGATGTCTGAGAACAGCATATGACTATATGCACTGTCCATGATCACATAAGACAACATGTATTGTCTGAGACACATGTGACTATATGTACTGTCCATGGACACATAAGACAACATATTCTGTCCATGGACAAATAAGACTTTCCATGGATATGTAAGACCATGTACACGTAAGACTACATATACTGTCCATGGATATGTAAGACTTCATGTACTGTCCATGGACACAAAAGACTACATATACTGTCTATGGACACATAAGACTTTCTGTACTGTCCATGGATACATAAGACTTCATGTTCTGTCCATGGGCACATAAGACTGTATGAACTGTCTGTGGATGGCCAAAACTGCATGAACTGTCTATGGACAAACATAAGAATGCACATATAATGTCCATTGACACATAAGACTTCATATACTGTCCCTGGACACATAAGACTATGTGTAGTGTCCATGAATACATAAGACCATGTACTGTCCATGGATACATAAGATCATATACTGTCCCTGGACACATGAGACTATGCATACTTTCCTTGGATACTTAAGACCATGTACTGTCTATGGACATAATAGACTACATGCACTCTCCATAGATACATGACTTCGTGTACTGTCCATGGACACATAAGACAACATATACTGTCCAGAGACACATAAGACTACATATGTTGTCCATGGACACACAGACTACATGCCTGGATATGCCTGCCTTGGTGGCTCAGTTGGACGGCATCCAACTGGTGATCAGAAGAACATGGGGTTTATCCCCCCCTGTCATTTGCTCCCTTCAGCTGCTTCAAGAAGGGCAGATAGTTAGTTTTTGGGGAAAGAATATGTACAAGTACTGGTTAACCACATAGAGGACTAAGCCTGCCCAGGAAAAGTATGGTTAGTAATTTGACCAACTTGACATGACCTTAATAGTGTTGGTTGGGCTGTTAAAATCCAACCCTTCTCAGACAACATGCACTGTCCATGAACACATAAGACTGCATATACTGTGCATGGATACATAAGACTGCAACGGACACTTAAGACTTCATATACTGTCCATGGACATATAAACTACATATACTGTCCATGAATACATAAAACTACAGATACTGTCCATGGACACTAAGACTACTTGTATTTTCTTTTGACTCATAAGACTACATGTACTGTTCATGGACATATAAGACTAAATGTACTGTCTATGGTCACATAAGACTGCATACATTGTCCAAGGACACATAATACAACATTTACTGTCCATGGACACATCAATACATGTACTGTCTGTGGATATATAAGCCTACATGTACCCTCATGGGCAGATATGACTACATGTACTGTCCATAGACAAAAAACCCCACATGTACTGTCCATGGACTCGTATGACTATATTTACTGTCCATGGGCACATATGACTATATGCACTGTCCGTGAACTATAAGACAACATGTACTGTCAGTGGACACATATGACCATATGTACTGTCCATGGACATATAAGACAACATGCACTGTTCATGGACACATACGACTACATGTACTGTCCATGGACACATATGACTATATGTTCTGTCCATGGACACATTAGACAACATGTACTGTCCATGGACACATATGACTACATGTACTGTCTGTGGGCACATAAGACAATGTCCATGGACACATATGATTGCATGTACTGTTCATGGACACATATGACTACCTGTACTGTCCATGGATGGACACATTAGACAGCATGTCCATGGTCAAATATGACAATATGTATTGTCCATGGACACATATGACTTCATGTACTGTCCATGGACACATATGACTACATGTACTGTCTTTGTCCATATAAGACTACATGCACTGTCTGTGGTCATATAAGACTACATGCATTGTCCATGTACATATAAGACTACATGTACTACCTGTGGTCTATGGATGGAACACTACAATTCACATGTAATGTCAAGCCATATTTTCCCTGAAAAATGAAAAAAAAAAAAAAAAAAAAAAATGTCATCTGCTTCAGTTGTGATTAGCACTTTCAGGGTAAAATTGTTATTAAGTTATGACTTGTTAACAGTGCAGAATAATCCAAAATATATCCCAGGTTAATGTGTGGTAATTTAGAGTAAATTAGTTAATTTACTTCTACATTTGCATTTAATCTAGCATAAAAAAAAGAAACCTTTGGTAGTAGTCCAAGAATAAGCCATGATTTTGGTAATTGAAAGTTTCTAATATACTTCTGTTGCCATCTGCAATGAAAATAGAATAGTTATTACTGGTATAAGCATAGTTCCAGAAAGGTGCTTGTTTCATCTGAAAAGTACTGATACATTCTTATTTTTCCATGAAAACATATGTTATGGTGCTCATTAGAAGTACCTCATCGAGGCACTTTGGACGAGTACTCACAATATATATTTTTTGGGAGAAAGAAGAAAAATATTATGTGGATACCCCCTCTTACCTGAAGCTATGTATAAGTTCTAGATAAAATGGTCTTACAACTTTCACAATTGCTGATCTAAATCAGCAGACAAAAAAATGTATGATAATTTTTCTTAACTTTTTAGAAATAAGGTTTGACATTGCATGCAAAGTGAATTCTGAATTAGCCCAGAGAATGGTAAAAGTTAAAAAAAAACTCTTAAAATGCCAAGCAATATTTGTAGCAGAAGACATTTAAATAATTTTTATTTTTCTTAGAAAATAAGTCTTTACATTTCATGTGAATCATCTGCTTCACATGAAATGTCAAGACTTATTTCCAATGCAAAAAAAAAAAAAAAAAATAATAATAATAATAAAAACTTTTTAACCTATTGTAGTCTGGAGACCCTAAAGGGGTAATTGGCAAATAGTGCAGACCCAGATCAGATGCCACAGAATGTGGCGGCTGATCAGGGTCTCCACTGTTTGCAAATAGTTCAGCTATTTTTCTCTATGAATATGTAAATCAAATAGCCTGACATACCTAAAGTCAAAATTAGAATCTTCCAGTATATAGTGTGGGGGAGTTCATTCAGTCTACAATGAGTTAAAAGTGTTGCCTTTTGCAGTTGTGATTGAGGCTTTAAGGGTTAATCAGTGTGTGATGTTTATCTCAAGTTTAGGATGGGAGTTACGTGAGAATTTTGAAGCTGGAATTGATACACTTTTAGGGGAAATAACATTGTCAAAATTGTTTTTGTCTCCCTTCTGAAAAGGGCTGTACTCTAAAAACAAATGAGCCAATGCACAATAAAACCTACAGTAAGACTTGTGCAAACAGCGAAGAGTCAAATCAGCCTTTGCACCCACGCAGTCTGATCAAAGTCTTTGCAGATTGCATGTGCCTTCTACAGCCTCGGGGCTATGAAAAGAGGGATAAACAAGAACCTTTGCCATACTGGGTGGATGAACAGGCTGATCTGAGTCTTTGCTGGTCACAAAGGTCGTATTGTAGGTTTTGTCGCACGCTGGCTCATATTAATTTGTGGGGTGGTCGTGTGTGGCGAAGGTGTCGTGTGTCATACGTCACCGGGGCGTACAACTGAGATTGGCTTACAGTTGGGCAAGGCCTGCTATCCTTGTAGCAGGTAAGGGTAGAGGGGGAATGTTTTTATTTCTTCTGTTTCTTCACTTTCATTCCTGTTCCTCTTTCTTCCTTGTCCCTCTCTTTCACCTCTTCTACTATCTCTTCTATCTCTTTTCTTCCCTTCTCTGGGAGACGACACAAAATGACCCACAAGGGTTGACATGTGGTTAAACCCCAACTCAACCAATCAGTCATATTAATTTGCTCTCTGTGGTAAGAGATTCGTCCTTTTAGAGTAGACCCTTTTTGAAACAGTATAAAAAAACAACAAAAAACGGGTCTTGGCTGCCCAGCTGGATACACATCGGACTGGTGATTAGAAGGTTTTGGGTTATATCCTTGTTATGTCCGGCAACATTCTTTCATAGAGATTGTGCGTGAAAAACTTTCAGCAGTCATTCTCTCCCTTCTGCCGATTTAAGAAGGGCAGTTGTCAGTTTCTGGAGAAAGATTGTGCATAAACACTGGTTAACCTCTTACAAGACTAAGCCTGCCCTGGAAAAGTGTGGTTATGTTAACTGACCGGCTTGACATGACCTTAACAGTATTGACTGGGCTGTTTAAGTCCAAACCAACCAACTGTTATATCCTTGGTGAATTACAAGTGAGAACAAGTTATCCTGCAGTTGATATCAGTCTTAGGACCAAGTGCCCACCTATTTATTGCACAATCTAAAGAACAATTACATAGATCAACACCTTGACAGTTTTAATTGAAACAAAAATACAACTTGCTCTACACCAGCAGCTTGCCATATTTACATGTCTGTGAACACACCAGTTGAATAGTAACAAAACAAAGTGTAAAATGATTTTATTTTCAAAAGGTGCTCACTTTTGACAGAGTAGTTACAACACAGAGTAGCTGAAACTGAAAGCTGAATGTTAAAACAACAAATAATGATATTATACCATGATAGCAAAATTCAGGGTAATTTGATAGGAGTCAGATCTGACCCCCTCAAAAACACTTGGTCTATAGAGTGATATCAATAATTGTAAATAATCATAATATTTCTAGTTTTTGTTATGTAAATAAACCCTGTATCTTCTGAATAACAATTTTGTCTAGAGTGGTACCATGTTTACCCTAAGTTTTTGGACAGAACAGGTCTGAGCAAACAGTGCAGACCCAGATCTGATCAGGGTCTACACTGTTTGCCACTCATCCAGCATTTTTAGATACATCAGTAGGTTGTGAAATAGACTTGCACATGTTTTGTGACAAGTATGGTAAGGAGTTAGGATATCCCAATATTTAGGGTAAATACAGTATTCTGTGGTATTAGACAGGCTTGTATCATGCCCTGGAAAAACATGTCTGCCAAGCAGATGCAGTCAGACTTCTTCATACCAACACTTGATACAAGACAAAATTTGTTATAATGATAATTTGAATGTCAAAAAACTTTCGCTCAAGAGGTGACAATTAAGAAATTATCCAAGAATATTGCATATCTTCAAGCAACATATGTTTTGGATATTTGTTAGAATTGCCTCAGTGAGGCAATTCTAACAAATATTCAAAACATAATGTTCTATGTGGAAATGAGAATAAAACGAGATCTAATGAGAAGTTATCCAAGAATATTGCATTAAATCTTCAAGCAACATTATGTTTTGGATATTTGTTAGAATTGCCTCAATGAGGCAATTATAACAAATATCCAAAACATAATGTTCTATGAGGCAATGAGAATAAAACGAGATCTTTCATACATATCATTCTGTCCATGAAGGAGTCTTTATGTAACAAGGGTTCACTGTAGAACTAAAATCAGCCAACTATCTGTGCAGTCTGGTCATCTGTCCAGTCTGATCTGGGCATTTGCTGTTTGTTGGTATATTCTGGTGAATCTGTAAGCAAAGAGTGATGGTCCTGATCAGACTGTGTGGATGTGCACACTGATCTCTCGGACTTTGATGTCTGCATATTAATTAACCCTTGTCCTGCTGAATAAATTAAGGTGCCACACCCATTTCTAATTTTCATCCAATCAGATTATTTGATCCTAATTGTTGATAAAAATTCACATGGTTAATGGCAAACAGTGCAGATCTAGATCAGTTGGCTTCTTCAGAAGCCAACTGATATGGATCTACACTGTTTGCAAAGGCCGGGTATATCCTGGTTCAAGGGTTAACCCTTAAAGTGCCAAGTAAAATTGTAGCAGACGACAGTCAAATCTTTTAGCAATATTGTTTTTCAGGTAAAATAAGGCTTGACATTTCATGAGAATTATCTCTTGGGTAAATGATTCACATAAAATGTCAAATTTTAGTTTTATTTTCAATTATATATATAGTGTATATAGTAACAAATGTTGCAGTAGGATGTTGTCTGCTGCAGTTGTGATTGACACTTTGAGGTTAAGAACTTAGTACAGCCTGTTTATCCTCCGATACTGGATTCAAATTTCAGCAGACAACATTTTAAAAATATTTTTCTCAGAAAATAGGGTTTGACACTGCATGCAAATTGTCTCCTAAGGAGACAATTTGCATTCAGTGTCAGAACCTATTTTTTGGGGAATATAAGAAACATATTGTTAGTCTGTTGTCTGCTGAATTTGCCCTGAAAGTGGTGAACAGTAATTAATATTCTGGTTAGTGTTTGGGCTGTACTTGCTGCACTTAGAGATAAATGTTGCAGATTAAATGTGATCTACACTGTAGAAAAATGGCCCTTGTGTCATTTGTAAACATCAAAGGTCCAGATAAGTTTGGGCATTTACCTGCAAAACTTGATTTTATCAGTGTTTGGAATCTCTGGGCCCATATTTTGTCTGATAAGAATTTATGTGTGCATTTTATTTGGAGTGGGGGAGGGATGGAGAAGGAGAGATGAATTTTTTGTAGATTTTGCAAATGCTTATGTCTACAGGTCACAGGTCAAATGTTTAATTGTTAACATTTTTGGATAATTTTCCTAGAAAACAGGGTTTGACATAACAACTCCATTTGAAATAATTTCATCAGCTAATATTTATTATACTCCGAGAAATGAAGTTTTAGATGGGGGATATACAATTTTATTGGCCAGTCTGTTGATCCCCTGTCTGAGTTTGTGACACTAACTACTTCTACAGGTTTTATTAGATTTTCATAAAACTTCACAGAAATGGTGAGTAGATCTAGTATTGGTTGACATAAACAGGTTTTTAGTGAGGTTATCTGCCCTTGGTCTTTTGTTGATGTTACATGGTGAAAGGGGTGGATTCTCAGTGGAAATCAAAACTGACTCATTTGGGTTTAAAACAAGGTCAAAGGGTAAAGAAAAAAAAAAAACTTTGGTAAGAACCAAGAAACTTCATTTTAACCCATTTACACCAAGTGGATTCATCTCTCACAACTCTTTGGACCTGTCTATTTACAAAAGCAGGGTGTTTGGAGATATTTATCCCAAAAGAAAAAAAGTAAGAAAAGAAAAAAGTAAGTTACTAGACTTATACACAGTTTGGCTAATTAAAATGAAGTTTTTTGGTTGTTAACCCATGTATTTTAGTCTGGAGACTCCAAAAAGGGTAATTGGCAAACAGTGCAGACCCAGATCAGATGCCGAAGAATGCTGCATCTGATCAGGGTCTGCACTGTTTGCAGGAATGTCTCTAAAACAGTAATAAAGCCAGATGCCCAGCTATTGGACATAGATGTGACCTAAAAATCCTTACTATCAGGACACTTTATCTCAGGCTTACATACATATCCTAAAATTTGAACAAGTCCATTAGACTTTATTCCAAATATTCATCAAATATGTCCCAGGGAAAATTTTCACTTGCTGTGACAGTTCCTGTTCTCATGGAAAATCATTTCAGACTGTGACCTTGACCTTGTGATGTCACAGGATATATGATGAGAACAGAAACTGTCACAGAAAGTGAAAATTTTTCTTTAAATATGTTTGATGAATATTTAGAATAATGTTATATTCTATTCAGTACTTGATGATGTACCGTATTCAACCTAATTACCGTACATACCCCTATAATCTCACAATCAAGCAATTCTGTAGTCTTTAGATTACAACCAGAATACTAATGTCTATTTTATAAAGGCATATGTTATGGGTACTCATTTGAATTGCATGGACAAGTTGACTCAATTTAAATGGGTACCCACAACATAAGTCTTTATAAAGAATATCAGAAAAAAATCGCATAAACATCACCAAATAAGTCCTTTTCTGATCTTTTTTCATAGTGTACTTTCAGTAAGTAGATTCACATTTTACCACAAGTTTTCCCAGTAATTTTGAAAAACCTAAGCACACAGTGCAGTAATTAGGTTGAATATGGTATGTATAAGGCCTGAAAAAAAAAATGATGTTTCCGATTTCCCAACTGACTGTCAAAAAATGCACCGACTGTAATTTTTTTTTTTTTTTTTTTGCACATGAAGAAAAAAAAAAATCCGTGACTGACATCGGACAGCCCCGGTTTTTATATAAGTTTGTTACATAATTTGTCTGTACCAGTTTTCATATATTGTTGGTCTTCATCATTTGTTTATTTATTTCCAATATGGCTGCACCCTTACAAGCCAAACCGAGCACATAAGTGCAGTTTATTTCGAAGCGTGCAGCCACATCTCGTCCTAAAATAAAATAAAAGCTGTTTATAACAGCGCCCCTTTATCATCGGTATTCAAAAACAGTCAAATGTTTGGTAAGAGAAGTCAAAATATTTTAAGATTCCATTAAAAAAAAATACAATTCACCGACCATAATTTAACTTGGAAAAAAAAAAAAGGAGAGGGAGAAAAAAAAAAGTTGCCGACCTACCGACCCTATGGCAAATCGGTGATGAAATCGGAAACAGAAGATTTATTGTTTTAGGCCTAACATTCTGGTTGAATGGCAAGCAGTATAGACCTTCCATTTACACAGGTATCCATTTCCGAATATTTGGTATAAAGACTGTATTTCAAAAATAATTTGAAGAAAACAACTTCTTGATTGATCATTTTCTGGCTTAATTTCAAGTGTTTCTGCTTCATATTATTAATGGGTTTTACATCAAATAATTGCCATATCAGTATAACATATTTCCCCTAAATATTTGGTCACATCGTCTCCTTACTATACTTGTCCTAAAATTTGGGTATGTCCATTTTCCATTTTATTGCCTGTTGATGTTCTAAAAACTGCTGGATGAGTAGAAGCCACGGTTTGCAGTAGCTAGGTCTACCCTGTTTGATCAGGACTATTTGTCCGAATACTGGGGATAATTACGGTAACATAAAGCACTTTTAGATGTTTGTGCTGCTAGAGATGCAGAGAGATTCTTTTTATATTGTGTAACCCTTAACCCTTAAAGCGCCAAGCAAAATTTGTAACAGAAGACATTCTAAATTTTATTTTTTTTATTTTTCGGAGAAAACAAGTCTTGACATTTCATGTGAATCATCTACATTTTCGAAATTCTAATGCTTTGCATGCTGGGTAACGAAATTTTGAAATATTTTTCTTATTTTTCCTTGAAAAAAGGATCTGACACTTCTGTTTTCTAGGAAAAATAAGAAAAATATCATTAGTTTGTCATCTGCTGAATTCGCCCATAGTGTGGTTTCTATTTTTTTTACAATGGATTTAATGAATATTCATAAGACAGTAATTAATTCAGTGATAATTTTGAATATTATTTTTGCACAAAAGCATATCTTGAAGGTATTTACAGGAATTGTCTCAATGAGTCTATTCTGGTGATTACCCACAAGATGTTCGGATGCAAAAATAAGAAAAAAAGTACATGTATCTTCTGAAAAAAACAAACAAGCAAAAAACAACAACAAAAAAAAAAAAAACACACACACAAAAAACAAAGCAACACCTTTCTGGAAATTCAGTGATTATATGTCTGTAATTTGTTATGTTTTTATGATGGCTGTGTAGTAGAAAATGTCACTCACTGTGTCCTGGAATTTATCATTTCACATGATAATAATCTCTTTGAGAAAAGGTCAAGTTTAATATAACATGATATTAAAATAATTGGCAGCAAAACATCTCCCAAAACTTCAGAACAGTGTGAGGTGGATTCTATGAGGTGGGCATTTTCAGCAGATGACGAATTGATGATATTTTTCTTATTTTTCCCAGAAAGCAGGACTTGAAATTTCATGCAAATTGTCTCCAGAGGAGACAATTTGCATGAAATGTCAAAACCTGTTTTCTGGGAAAAATAAGAAAAATATTTCAATATCCCATCTGCTGAAAATTTTAAGCAGAGTGCAAGGCGTTATAGTTGGGAATTTTCAAAACAGGAATCTTTGTGATAATTAAGACAGCTGCAGGTATAAAAAAAACATTTCTACCTGAATTAAAATGTTATAAGGATAAAAATGATAACTCTGACATGCCTATTTTGAAGGGCCCACCCATTATGAATGTGAACTTTCCTTGTAGTACTCTGGGCTAAATCAGCAGACAAAAAATTGATGATATTTTTCTTATTTTTTCCTAGAAAACAGGCTTTGACATTTCATACAAATTGTGGGAAAAATATGAAAAAAAAAACTATTTCAAAGTGTTGTCTGCTAAAATGTTTAGCCAGCATGCTAAGCATTAACACCTACCATGCTACGGCCCATAATGGGCAAATTCAGCAGGTGACAATAGGATTTGATATTCCCTGCAAATTGTCTTCTAAGGAGACAATTTGCATGTAATATCAAATGCTATTTTCTAGTAAAAAAAAAGAAAAATATTTCAAAATGTTGTCTGCTGAAATTTTTACACAGCATGCAAAGTGTTAAGCAGATCATTGTTTAACCATCATAGGTATGTATATATGTATCATATTAAGCTTAAATGTCTGAGCAGACGGTGTAAATCCAGATCAGCTACTGCAGAATGTGATCAGGGTCTCTACTGTTTGCCATACTACTCATTCAGGAGTTTTAGACACCTCAACAGGGAGTAAATATGACTTGTTCATATTTTAGGACAAGCGTGGTAAAGACAATTCACATACGAGGGATGTTCGAAATGAATTGCTTATTGTCCTCTAGCTCGATATCCACGTGGGGCACGATAAAAACCAATACATACCTGTATAGGGCTATTCAATATCTACACAATGGTGTATAAATGTACATGTTAGACTAAGTGTAAGACATAATATTTGCCATTTGAATACACGCAGTCATTGACCACTGCAGTAAAAATTGTTGGTAGAAGCGTCGACAAAAAAGATGAAATACGGGCTTACATCAAAGCTCGCTCAAAACTTGGTTGTTCTTTGAAGAAGCTGATGACTGAAATTTCTACTGCTTTTGGACCTTCTTGTGTGTCTTATGACACAGTTCGGCGGTGGAAAAAGAAATTTGAGTCTGGTGTAGAGTCCATAAAAAATGCACCGAAATCAGGTAGGCCAAAATCTGCATCTCGTAAAGAAATCGTTTCCAAAATAAAGGAAATCATTGAAGGAGATGCCAGATTTACAGTTCGTGATATTGCACGAAAGGTAGGCATATCACTATCAATGGTTCACCTTATTTCGAAGAAGCATTTGAAAGTCAGAAAGATTTCTGCTAGATGGGTGCCACATCTGTTGACTGACGAGCAAAAGAGGCAACGGGTTAAAGTGGCCAAAAGGCTGCTTCAAATGTTTCCAAAATATGACAAAATGCAGTTTACCAATGTCGTCACAGGTGATGAAACCTGGGTCCATTATTTTGAACCCGTCAGAAAGGTTAGCAATAAGATCTGGGCCACTAAACACAGCAAACGCCCAATAATTGCCAAACGTTCTTTGAGTACAAAGAAGGTTTTGTATGCAATCTTCTTCTCTGGTGAAGGAGTCGCAATAAAAGTGCCAGTGAAAAAGGGCAAAAGTATCACCGGAAAGAACTACAAAGACGTAGTACTGAAGAAACTGAAAAAGTATTACCAGAAACGACGCCCTGCCACTGGTTTTAAACACGTCCTTCTTCTACATGACAATGCCCCAGCTCATACCTCCGCAATAGTTACGGCGCTTTTGAAGAAAGAAAAAATAACTGTTTTGCCTCACCCCCCGTATTCCCCAGACCTTGTCCCATGTGATTTCTTTTTGTTTTCGAAATTGAAAGCATTCCTTGCTGGGCGGAAATACCAGTCCCGACAGGCACTTGGATCTACCATTCATCAGTACCTTATTACTGTGCCCAAATCAGCGTATCGTGACGCCTTCAAGAAGTGGATACATCGGCTGAAACTTTGCATTTCTAGCCACGGGGAGTACTTCGAGGGCATGAAATGAGTACTTTTGGGCTAACTTGAAAATTGAAGTCTCCAGATAGAAATAAGCAATTCATTTCGAACATCCCTCGTAAGCCTTATTTTCTCTGAAAAATAAGTTTCATTTTCTCCGAAAAAATAAAAAAATCATAATGTTGTCTGCTGCAGTTGTGATAAGCACTTCAAGAATTAACCCTTAAAATGCCAAGAAAACCTGCATCTGAAAATGTCGCCTGTTTGTGTCATCTGCTGAACAGTCTTGCAAACTTTTCAAACCTGTTTTTGCATACAGACCTACAGTGTGGACCCTGATCAGATTGCTCCTAGAGGAGCAGTCTGATCTGGGACCACACTCTTTGCAAAAATGACTTTTAAAATCACAAGCAGATGACAAAGCAGATGACAATTGTTGTGACTATCACTTCAAGAATTAATCTCTATCTTCAGATTGTGACAGCCTCCCTGAGCAGTTCCTCCAGTCGACAAAGCACAATGAGCTCAGGTTCTGTTGACCTACTTTCGTATCAGGATGCCTTGGAGAACGTCCTCACCTGGCTGTTAGAAGCTGAGGAGGTTGTTGAAATACAGAAACCAATTGCTAGTGAGGTGACAGCTGTCAAGAAACAGTTTGGAGAACATGAGGTAAGAATAGATAGCTTTGGATTGGGGTTTTTTTTATGTCAAAAAGTGTTGATATTTTCTCTTTTTTTTTTCTGAAAATATGATGTGTGTTTTTGTTGGAATCCTTTCAGAAAAGCAATTCATTGAATACCCACAACATATGTTTTCAGATGATCCTACACATCGACATTGTCTAATCAGGACCTTTGATGTTATCTGTTGGTGTCAGTTATATAGCCCATTACTGTATTTACCCTTTGTATTCAGGCCGGAGCAACTAATGTAGACCCAGATAAGATGCCACAGAATGTGGCATCTCACCAGGGTCTACACTGTTTGCCACTCATCCAGCAATTTTTTGACACAACATCCGGTAGTGAATTGTACTTGTTCAAATTTTAGAACAAATATGGCAAGGAGTTGAGATGTCTGAATACTTAGGGTAAATATGGTACATGTTGTCCTGTCTGTCTGTCTGTCCTGTCTGTCTGATACTGTCTACATACCATATTAATCCGCCTATAAGACGGGGATTTTTCCCAAAAAAATGCCCCCAAAAATCCAGGCCCGTCTTATAATCAAGGTCGCAAGCTCAGCCGCTGTTTCCGGTAAAGTCCGGTGGGGTCAGACAGTCACGGAAAATACCGATCGTTGATAGTTTGCTAGCGCATGCATCCGATTATTTCATTGAACACTTTTATTTGAGTAACTAGATAACTCTACTGTTGAGGGAAGTTTTAATCTTTTTTTATTATTACTATTATTTATTTATAGACAAAAACACACATACTTACATTCATCACTTGCTGCAAATGGCGTCTGAATTTAGTCACGCTCACCGGTAAATACATGTAAAAAAAAAATATGTACTCAGGCAACGCAGCAATAACTCTGGGTTGGAGCGTTAGCTGAATAATTCGAAACGATGGTTTCTGACAGAATTATAACGAGGAATTCATAAATAAATAAATAAATAAATAAATAAATGGAAAAGATAAATAAAAATAAGTGCCTGTGCAAATATCAAAGGCAGAGAATAGTATGCGCATCCGCATAATTCAAGGCAGGTACTCTGTATAGTTACGATCAGATTGCACATGCCGATCTGGACTGTCGCTGTACACACATTTAAAGAACATGTTTTTACTCGATGATAGTCATAAATAAAAAATTAAGTGTAAAGTAATGTTCAAAGAAATGACAAAAATAAAGTGAAAATTGTCCCCTTTTTTATTGAAACGATATAGCACAGTGTTAATCAGTGTTGTTCACCGGTAGATCATACAGAATTTCAAAGCAATAATTAGAAACCTTATCAGAATTCCATAAAACTTGAGCAACATAAACAAGCCTAGACTCTTTTATCTGGTCTGAAAGAGTTTGTATGAGTTACAAAAACAACATGCGATTATCCTTAAATTACAGTCCTGATCCCCTTTGAAAGTGAGGTAATTAAAGAAATTGATTTATGCGTAAAGAAATTAAATTGAGTCATATTAACACCTTTGTGACAAACAAGGTTCTTTTAAACCTACCGTCTTTTCCACAATGCGTCACACAACAATGGTGACCAAATTAAAGGCATGGTCATTCCCCATAATCGCTAATCCTAACGGGACCGTCAGCCAATCACGTTAAAATTGCGAAATTATTGGCTCACAGCTATTTATGTAGGCGTGGTATAGGCGGACTGCTTATTTGACCGTTAAATTACTCTAACACGTGGGGGTAATAAATAAGTGTAAATAATAATAAACAATCATCAATTTAAATATCACGGTGTTAGATCAGTGTTAAATAATCGGATTAAGATTAAGGGAATCATGTCTAAGAGGAAACGTACGTTGTATGATGTGACTTATAAACTGAAAGTAATTGCAAAAAATTCAAACTGCGCGGCAGAACGCCAATTTGAAGTAACAGAAAAAATGGTGCGCGACTGGCGTAATAAGAAAGAAAAACTCTTAAATACACCAAAAACAATGAAAAAAATGAGAATTAGCCCATATGATGATTTAGAGAAAGAATTAAATGCGTGGATTATAACTCAACGCGAATCTGGATATATTGTGACAATGCCTACAATTAGACTAAGGGCATTAATGTTAGCTAAAGAAAGTCGGTTTGGATTTACGGACTTTAAAGCATCGCACGGCTGGTGCCAAAATTTTATGAAACGTTGGGACTTGTGTTTGCGACAAAGAACTCATATCGCGCAAAAACTGCTGCGGGATCTAGATAGTAAAGTGCAAAACTTCCATTCTTTTGTTATAAATGAAAGGAAAAAGATGGACTTTGAACTGAGCCAAATTGGCAACATGGATGAAACACCTATGTTTTTTGATATGCCTTGAAATAGAACTGTAGATGTGAAAGGGAAGACCAGTATCAGTGTGAAAACTTCTGGAGCAGAAAAATCACATTTTACTGTTATTTTATCGTGTATGGCGGATGGTTCAAAATTAAAACCTGCCGTGGTTTTTAAAAGAAAAACTATGCCGAAAGAAAAACTGCCTAGTGGTTTGTTAGTGTTAGTTCAAGAAAAAGGTTGGGTTAATGAGGCAGTCCTAATGGAGTGGTTGGATAAAGTTTGGTTTAGAAGACCAGGAGCTTTATTGAACCATTCACTCTTAGTTTGGGACATGTTTCGTGTTCACCTCTTAGATAGTGTTAAAAGAAAACTCAAAGACAACAAAACGTGACAAGCAGTAATTCCTGGTGGAACGACATCTATTCTTCAGCCGCTGGATGTGTGCCTAAATAAACCATTTAAGACAAATATGCGTGAACTCTGGAATAAATGGATGATGAACGGAGAGAAGGAACTGACAAAAGCAGGAAACTTAAAACGCCCAGATTTAGTGACTGTATGTTCTTGGATAGTTGAGGCCTGGGACAGAATCCTCTCTGACATGGTTATTAAATCATTTTTGAAATGTGGAATTTCTAATAGCATGGACGGAACTCAGGATGATGAACTGTTCTGTGACTTCATTCGTTCAGACAATGTAAACTGCTCATCAGCTAACACTGATGACAATATTGAGGAAGTTGACATGTACAATGACATTGGAATATACGATGACGCCCTTACTGAAGATCAGTTCCATGAAATGTTCGGACATTCAGATGATGAGCAAGAGTTTGATGGATTTTAAATGTAAGATGCAACAGATACCCAGCTGATACTCAGCAAGCACGCAGTGTTGCAACAACGTCGTTCCAGCGCTGTATGCCTGCTTGGTGTCTATCAGATACTAGTATCAGTAAGCAGTGAAGAGTAAATGTTTTAATGTGCTTGAAATATAATGTGATCAGAGATTTCCTATCATTTTAATTGGAATACTTTTTAATATACATATCAAAGTGCTGGCTTAAACACAAACAACAGGTACCCATCTGATACTCAGCAAGCACACAGTGTTGCAACGACGTCGTTCCAACGCTGGATGCCTGCTTGGTATCTATTGATCGGGGACTACACTGTGTGCTGTGGTAATTCATTTGGAATATTTTTAGAATATGTGTTGAATTCCCATGGATTATTTACCGTACTAGAATACCCTTACTGTCTTAAATATTTGGACGCATTAACACTGACCAAAAGGCAATAATTGTAGACCCGAATCAAATTGCACCTTTGATCTGTGCCTACACAGTTTGCGCCAGTGTTCGCGTCCTGGTTTTTATGGTATATATGAAATTTTGAAGGTAGGAATAAAATTAAAAAACAACACGTCTTTCTTTTCTTTGACTTTTATTTTACATAAAATTTGGTCAGAGCAGCTTGGTGAAATCTCATCTCAAAATGAAAGAAGAAAAAATCTGAACAATGGTTATTTCGGGTTTTTGTTCTTGATTGCCAAACTGCTCTGACCACAACATTTACCTGTAATAACCCTAACTAATGGGACTTGTAGGCCTTTGCAACAGTGTAGACCCAGAACAGATGCCTCAGAATGTGGCATCTGATCAGGGTCTCCACTCTTTGCCATTCATACATCAATATTTTAGACACATCAAGTGGTAGCAGAATGAACTACTTCAAATATAACGACAAAATATGGTAAGCAGAGAAGGTGTCACAATCTTTTTTTATAGGGTTATTATGGTAATTTGTGTAATTGATTATACTGAATGACGATTCGGGTCAGCTCTTATATGAACACCGTAGAGAAAATGTGTCTTCTGTGCAAAAGTGAACAACAAAGGTTTTTAAATGAATGACAGCCCTGATTAGACTGCGCGGATGCGCAGACTTGTCTGGACGTCTGTTTGCAAACCAAAGTCACAAAAGCCTCTTTTCTCGTAGTGCGACTTATTTTTGAAAAAGGTGTTATGCACCTGTAGCTAAACGTGCACTTTCTGTCTGGGGAAGCACGTTTATCATGTGTTTTTGACGAACCGTTGTCGTCGTTCAGTATGTTTGGAAAACATGATGTACGTAGAGGGTCAAAAGAATTCACGACTTCTTGTAGACTATGTGATTCAGAATAAATAATTAAAACTCTTTAGAACTAACATCATTATTTGGACATTGGTAGTAAACATTTCCTACAAGATCTTCCAGTGAACTGTCTACATACTTTTTAATAATCGCAAATCTCTTATGACCCTTTATGTACACCATACTTTCCAGGTGCTTACTGCACCGTTAGAGTTGTCTCCCATAAATCAAACAACAAAATGGCAGCAATGACAGAAAAGCAAAGCCATGAACCGAAAAAACAACAACATATCAATACCTGTAGGGAGCTAGGATTTACAAACAGGAGGATAGTACTACGTTAATGCATGCCTGTAAGTTGTGTTGAAATTGTTTAATTGCCGATCTGTGCCAAATTCACTGTCACTGTTTGCAACAATGACTTTTAAAGTAACCGGCAGACGACAAAGCAGACGCAAGTTGTGATTGGCGCTTTAAGGGTTAATGTACACTCAATGTTTGCTTTCCTTGCGCATCACTTTAGGAAAGAGAAAGCTGTTTTTTTCTTAGCTCCAGATAAGAAGGGGTATCGACAATATATTTTCTTATTTTTCCCTGAAAACATATATTATGTTGTAGGTTCTCATTAGAACTGCCTCAGTGAGTTGCTTTTAATGAGTACCCACAACATACGTTGTTTTCTGGAGGAATAAAAAAGAAAAGAAAAACTTTTCTGTTGAAAAATCAGCTTTATCTGGTGCTATTTATTTTAGGCTGAAATGTCTGTAGAAACATGCACAGTGATGCATTACGAAAACATGCCTCTTCAAATATACTGAAAATCTGACCATCAAAACATGAAAATTTTCCGATGAAAAATACTGATATTTTTCAGGTTTTTGTTCAAAACATAGATTGTGGGTACTCGTTAGAACCGCCTGTTTTTGAGCAGAAATAATAAAAATAATGTATACCCCTGTAAACCCCAGTTTTACTATATAAAATTGGGGTTTAAGAGGGTCAGAATTATATAGGTATGTTTCCGTGATGGAGATCACTATCTGAAAAAATGAAGAACAGTAATTACTGAATTTACCCTAAATAATGGGACACCTTAACCCTTACCTCACAGATTCAGCAGACGACAAATTGGTGATATTTTTCTTATTTTTCCTAGAAAATAAGATCTGACACTTCATGCAATAGTTTGCATAAAGTGTCAGATCCTATTTTCCAGGCAAGATAAGAAAAATGTTTGCTGATTTTTTTTACCCAGCATGCAAAGTGCTGATTCCTTCCAAACATTTGAACAATTCCATTTATCTGCCTTTGATATGTCTAAAAATACTGGTTGAGTGACAATTAGTGTAGACCCTGATCAGACACTACAAACTGTGGCCTCTGATTTGGGTCTGTACCCTTGGCAGACCTGTCTGTCCAAATACCTAGGCTAAACAAGTAGGTGTGTTTTATAAAAGAAAAACAAAAAAAAACATTTAAGTGTTAGTGTAGATATCAGGGCTTCAGAAAAATGCATATTTTGGTTTGCATAGCACTACATGTTGTGGGTGCTAATGGCTTCAGATTAGCAAATTTTTTCAATCAAAAAATAAAGAAAAGAGAAAATGATAGAAAAGATAGAGTCTGGAGAAGAGAAAATGATAGAAAAAGATAGCATCTCAAGAAGAGAAAATGATAGAAAAAAATAGAGTCTGGAGACAGACTAGGCTAAGAAAATTTCATACACACATCTGCCATGATGCACCCTGCCCACTGTCATTGACCATTACTGACCTTGACCTACTTTTCACGCTTGGCTGAACAATGTCTAGTCTATGCGTTTAGCTCCGTTTCTTGAATACCACCAGCAGTTGCGACATAGCCATTCCATGAATTTCTTGTTCTTATATCTTTAAAGTTATGTATATTGTGGGTACTCACTAGAATTGCCTTGCTGAGGCTCTTCGAATGAATACCCACAATATATGAAGAACTTGAGAGAATTATCCCAGAATTATTATTAAGTACTCCTCCTATATAACCTGAAAATTCTGACGGGTATACCCTTACGATACTTGTCCAAAAATTTGAATATCCTTTCGCAGAACCTGTTGATGTGTCTAAAAACTGCTGGTTGAATGGAAACAGTGCAGACCCGGATCAGACACTGCAAAATGCAGTGTCTGATCAGGGTCTGCAGTGTTTACTTGGGCTGTGTGTCCAAATACAGGGTTCTTATTTGAGTATAATTTATTTTTTTGTCTTTTAGGATTTTATGCTTGAACTGACCAAACACCAGGACAGTATTGGTAATGTTTTACGAGAAGGAAATGACCTCATCACAGAAAGCAAGGTTAAAACAGACGAGGAGAATGAAATTCGGGTACAGATGGGACTTTTAAACAACAGATGGGAGGAGCTAAGACTGAAAGCTTTAGACAGACAAAGCAAGTAAGTCAAATAACAAGTCTTGAGCTGGGACAAACAACATGGACTCAAGTCATGTTAACCCTAGTCCTTTTGAGCCCGGATATGCCCTGCCTTTAAAAACAGTGTAGATCCAGATCAGTTGGCTTCTGAAGAAGCCAACTGATCTGGATCTGCACTGTTTGCCATCGAATTTGTGAATTTGTATCAACAACCTGGATCAAATAATCTGATTGGCTGAAAATTAAAAGTGGGCATGGCATCTTGATTTATTCAGCATGTCTAGGGTTAAAAGGAAATTAGGCTTAATGAGAGAGTAGCCCATTTGTAAATTGCACACTTACCTTAAGTATTGGGATATCTAATCTCTTTACCATACTTGTCATAAAATTTGAACCAGACCATTTTGCTTCCAGTTGATGTTACTGAAATATTACTGAAGGAGTGACAAACATATGGAAAATAGGGTACATGTACTTAGGCCTGATTGCCCAAAAACTAGGTTAAATATGGTGTTTTAGTACCATTTTACCAGTAACATAAATATTTGGACGGTATATTTATTTGCCGTATTTGTCCTTAACCTTTGTCATGCTGATCCCGCATATTCCCTTCCTTTACAAACAGTGTAGATCCAGATCTGTTGGCTTCTGAAGAAGCCAATGGATCTGGATCTGCACTGTTTCCATTAAGTATGTGAATTTATAACAACAATTATAATCAAGCAATCTGGTTGGCTGAACATTAGAAGTCGGTATAGCATCTTAATTTATTGAGCATGTAAGGGTTAAATTTATAACAGTCCATTTGACTACTTGTTGATGTCAACTGCTGAATGAGTGTAAAACAGTGTAGACCTTGATTAGATGCAGTGTTCTTTGGGCATCTGATCTGGATCAACATTGCTCAGGTCTGTCGGTCTGAAGAACTTATAGGATAGCATATCCTTATAACATATTCTTTCCTGGAGCAGTAAAAACTGGCTCTTCTTGTCAGAACTAGCTTCTCTCATACTTTGACCTCTTGTTGGTTGTTTGATATTCTGAGGTGAATTTTTGAAAGTTAGTTGTACTATAAAATGTAACTGATACATGTTTGTTTCCATGTTTACATTAGATAAATATTTACACAGTAGGAAGATTCCTGTTCCCTGGAACAGCTGTATTTATCTACATGTGGGCCTCATCAGGTTGAGATTGGTCCTGTGGGATATGCCAGCAGTAGTATAACTAGATAACTTGGTATGGAGACAAACATTTTTCTTATTTCTGTTTAAAACATATATTGTGGGTACTCATTAGAAGCGCCTCGGTGAGGCGCTTCTAATGAGTACCCACAATATATGTTTTAATGCAGAAATAAGAAAAAAAATGTCAATAAATTGTGACTGGAAAAAAAACTGCCTTATCTATAGCTAAGAACAAAGACCAGCAACAATCTTTAGATAACTTGTTATGCTGACAAATATTTTTCTTATTTATGCATAAAAACATTTATTATGGGTAATCTTTAGAAGTGCCTTGGTGAGATGCTTCTAAACACTACTAACAATGTATATATAAATACCGTATTCGATCTAATTACCGCACATGCCCCTGTAAGCGCACAGTCAAGAAATTCCGTAGTGTTCAGATTACAGCCAGTGTACTTTTTCTTTACTTCTTTATAAAGGCATATGTTGTGGGTGCTCATCTGAATCGCATTGACTTGTCGATGCAATTCAAATGAGTACCCACAACATATGCCTTTGTCGATGCAATTCAAATGAGTACCCACAACATATGCCTTTATAAAGAAAATCAGAAAAAAATTGCATAATCATCATCAGATAAGTCTTTATCTGATCTTTTTTATAATGTATCCTTAGTAGGTAGATACATATTTTACCACAACTGAGTGTTCCCAGTAATTTTGAAAAACCCGAGCGCACAGTGCGGTAATTAGGTAGAATACGGTAAGAAAAAAAATCAGTAATTTGTGAGTGGAAAAAGTGCTTTATCTAGAACTAAGAACAAAGGCCCAGGTTAGATACTATCCTGTCCAATGTAGGTCTTCTTTCTTGTCTGCTGCATCTTTAGGTGAACTGGGAAGACTTTGATCCAACTGCACAGGTGTACGTACGTACTGGGCCTATGTTATTTGTATGTGTATACACTGTAGACTGTAGTAACATTTATAAATACTCGACAGTCCATTGTATCTCTGTTAACATTTAACACCCTTTGAAAAAATTCAGCAGATGACAATAGATTTTTTTTACAATATACTTGTTTCTTTTCATCACGAAAACACATGTATATGATTTTGACCCCCTTAAACCCCACTTTTATATAGTAAAACTGGGGTTTACAGGGGTATACATTATTTTTTTTAAATCTGCTAAAAACATAGATTGTGGGTACTCGTTAGACCCGCCTCGCCGAGGCGGTTCTAACGGGTACCCACAATCTATGTCTTTAACAGAAATATGAAAAAATATCCGAATTTTTGTTTGAAAACTTCCCGTGTTTTGGTGGCGAAATTTTCAGTATATTTGAATAGGCATGTTTTCGTAATGTTCTAGACTGCAGCAAGCCCTAATGACCCTACAGCAACGACAACTAGATGAGCTCGCGGAATGGCTAACAAATATGGAGGCCAAAATAGCCACACAAGGCATGATGGGATCTGACCTGGCAGCCATTAGACAACAGGTGGAAGATCATAAAGACCTACAGGCTGAGCTCGACAAACAACAGAGAAAAGTTGACAGTCTACAGAATATGGTTGTTGTTGTTGATGATAATAACACAGAATCAGGTACACAGACAAAATAACGTAACCCGGCAAATGCTGAGAATTTGGTTAACCCATGTCCTGTTGAAACTGGATATGCCCTGCCTTTGCAAACAGTGTAGATCCAGATCAGTTGGCTTCTGAAGAGGCCAACTGATCTGGCTCTGCACTGTTTGTTATTAAGTATGTAAATTTGTAACAACAACCTGGATCAATTAATCTGATTGGCTGAAAATTAGATATGGGTGTGGCATTTTAATTTATTCAGCATAACAAGTGTTAATATGCTCACTAGTTTGGACATATGAAGTGCAAATGGCTGTTTAAAGTAACAAACAAATTGAATTAACCTTTGATAACAGAAGTACTATAAAAACCTGCTAAATCTGGAGCTGTAAAACTAGAATAGTCTGGTTTACATACCACAAGGGTTAAAATTAACCCAACAGTTAAGAGGAATGTTTTCTCTCTGAGAATTTTATAATGTATAGGTCACTGTCAATGCAGCTGAACATTGTTTGAAAAAAATTTGGAAAGGAAATTTATTTGAAGATTTATGGTAAATGTCGTAAAGTTTCATACACCAACCTTTCTGACAAAATGTATATGCAATGTTGACCCAGATCAGACTGCTCCTGAATCTGGTCATGATCTACACTGTTTGCTGTTCCAGTACGTATCTTTTGGCACAGTGGCGTAAAAAGTAAAATTTCAGCTAAAAGGTATGGAATAAAATGTTCAGGGCCCAGTTGTTCAAAGCATCATTAGCTTAACGAGCTCATTAGGGGTCAAAATGTTAACTGGTCTAGTAAGTACAATATCTAATTCACAGGTATTTTTGCTGAAAAAATGTGAGTAGCTTTTGCAAATGCAAAAGCTACTCACATTTTTATTCAGCAAAAATATTAGTGTATATGCCATATTTGATGATCAAAATTTTAAGGATACGACATCGTTAGTTTTAAACAACTTTGCCCAGAATTTTAGGATATATACTATATATAGGGAAAATGACCAAACTATTTGAGCCACAATGTCAGGAAATGTACCTTTGTGCACCTGCACCCAGCATTACTAAGATTCAGATCAGCCTGTGCATTCATGCTGACTGATCAGAATCTTCACTGGGCACAGTTTGGATGGCCAGTGATACAAAGTTTCATCATGTGGGCAATAAAGACTTTGATTGCACTGCACAGATGTGAAAGTGATTTGAGTCTTTGTTGGTCGCATGTCAGAAGGAATGTTTTCTCACTATTTCTGCAGCATGTGAAGCAATGGAAAATCAGCTACAGCACCTGGGAAAGAGATGGGCAACCATTTGTCATTGGACAGAACAACAGTGGCTCCTCCTACAGGAAGTCCTTCTCAAGTGGCAGCATTTCGCAGAGGATGAAATCAAGTTCTCTGATTGGTTGACTGAGAAGGAGGCAGTCCTAGCCAAAATGAAGATGTCTGATTTGTCAGACTCTAATGTGGCTGTGGAGCAAGTGAGAGAACTAAAAGTAAGACATTTAGAAATATGTAGTTTGTTACTTCCTTTCCTTAGATCATTTAGGCATCTGATACAAATAAAAAAAAAGAAGGCCAGACATATTTAGTTGATGCTTGGACTGATGTTAGATACTGGTTAAAATTTTCATCCTTAGCAAGCCTTATCCTGTCAGTGTCAGAGGTTAAAGTTGCCTTTGAGGTCAGGGTCACAGCCTCAGTAACAATGAGGTCAAGGTCACAGATGTAAAAAAATTGACACCTCTTTAATGCCTGAATGTATGGTTGGTACTGGGACTGATACTACATACTGGTTCGAAGCTTTATCCATTACACACAGGATCTTACCCTCTCTTAGTGTCTTTGATGAGAAATTTTTACCAAAATAGTTTTAGTGAATTATGATGACACTATTGATAGATAAGTTGTTATTCAGAGGAGCCACCCTATTATACAACAGTTCTTGTTTTACTTTTGCACAAAAACATATTTGATGCTCTGAAGAATTACCTATTCTTAAGCAGTTTTAATAAGTGCTCACAACCTACCATATTTACCCTAAGTATTCGGACACCTCAACTCCTTACCATATATGTTCTAAAATTTGAACCAGTATAATATACTACCCGATGTTGTGTCTAAAAATTGCTGGATGAGTGGCAAACAGTGTAGACCCAGATGAGACGCTGCATTCTGCGGCGTCTCATCTGGGTCTAAACTGTTTGCTCAGGCCTGTCTGTCCGAATACATATGGTAAATACGGTATGTTCATTCTGACCTTAATTTTTAGGTTAAAACAACTACTATAGTCAAATTAGATGTTAGTTAAGGTAAGTAGGTCTGGAACTGATGCTGGATTCAAGGTTTTATCCCTCGCAGGATACAACCTTCTCTTATTGCCTTTGATGAGAACTTTTACCAAAATACTTTTGCTGAATTATGATGACACCATTGACAGACAAATTACTATTCATATGAGCTACCCTGTCATACAATAGCTCTTGTTTTACTTTTGCACTAAAACGTATGTTTTGATACTCAGTAGAATTGCCCATTCGTAGGCAGTTCTAATGAATATTCATGTTTGTTTTATTTTCCCCTTGATTTTCAAATTAGATGTTGGTTATATTGAATTTATTACTGGATAGTCTTTTTTTTTGTCACACCTGCATTTGCATAGGTGACTTAGGCATGCAATTTTCCAACCGTTCATTTGTACATTTGTCCGTGTACTTACATCGACCCTGGCGTCCACCTTAGTGTCCACCATAGCGTCCACCTTAAATGAAATCTACAAACTGTAAAACTTTATAGTTAGTTCCCCGTCACTGATTGTTTTATCTCACTGAGCTAAACAAGGATGACAACTCTCACTCTTCTAGTGCTTGTTTTCACATCTTAGAATGAAGGTTCAGCGAAGTTCTTAGCATTTATTCTCATTTTCAGAAAATTGAAAGAGATATGGTAGTCCAGGTACAGAAATTTGAAGAGCTGTACGAGTGTGGGCAACAAATTGTACAATGTGTAAATAATGAAGAAGCCGTCCGTAAAATTTCATCCGAGCTGGAGACCTTCCAGGGAAGATGGAAGACTTTGGTAGAAAACATGGAACTCCAGAGTAAAAAGGTGAGTAGAAATGGGATGATTACCTTATTTACTGTGTATTAGGACAGACAGGCCTGGCAAACCATGTAGACCCTGATCAAAATGCTCCAAAGGAGCAGTTTGATCAGGGTCTGTATTGTTTGCCATTCTGTCACAATAATTTAGACAACTCAACAGATAGTCATATGGACTTGTTCAGCTTTTAGGATAAATTTAATGTTGTATGGAGTTAAGGTGTTAGAATACTGTAGCTTCTTGATAACCTGGCGTCTGATCGGGTCTTCATTGTTTGTTATTCTACCAGCACTATTTGGACAGATCAGCAGGTTACCAAACAGACTTATGCAAATGTTAGGGTAAGGACAAGAATGAATTACAGTGTCCAAATATTCAGAGTCATTGCAATCTGTACGGCTGTTTCCTCAGCCTCCACATATTTGTTTGCTACAGTGCATTGTTAAAAAGAATCCCACTTCAAGTATTCGTATTAATTTTAATAAGAAATTCTTGTCCAAGTTGTACGGTAAATGTCCTAAAATTTTTAACACTTCATTCCATACCTTTTTTTGCCTAAATTTCGGCTTTTTATGCACTTGTATCTTAAAACATTTAGTAGAATGGCAAACAGTTTAGAGTCTACACTGTTTGCATATGCCATATTGTCATAAACTTTTTGTACAAAATTTTAAGACACTGTAGCTTTTTGGACATTTTTTTTTTCAAAAATCCGTCCTTTAAAATAGCGATGTCTGGGCAGGCAGGCCTTTGACATCGTCCGAGGTTTACGTTTTGGTTAACCTTTTTGAAAAATCCATATTGCCGTTAGGCATTTTTCTTGTTATTCTTCCTTATATTTTCTTTACAAATGTGTTCTAGTATGTGTTACAGTTTCTAGACATGGCACTTTTATCAACAAAAAGCATTGATATTTTAGGTTTTTGTTGTTGTTGTTTTTTTTTAATTCTGAAAGCATTTAATGTGGTACTCTCAGCAATGATATTGGGTTGTATCTGGATATTGTCTAGGCTATCAAGATGAAAGATTCTGTAGGTGGTTATTGAAGCTCCTGCTCAGATAGCACAGCAGGCTGTTTCTGGAATGCACCCCCCTGCACCTCCACCCCACTTGAACTTGGACCTCCCCACCTTGCTGCACCCGCACCCCCCTTGAACAACCTCTCTCCCTTCCCACCACCCACCTCCCACCCACCCCCAACTTTCCAGTTATTGAATTATTATTATTGCTCATTGAATTTTTCAACTGATTTTTCAATTTTCAGATTGTAGACATGGGTATAGATTTAGCAGACATAGAAGAAGTCACGGATACTGTAGATGCTACAGATGAGGCAAAACTGCGCAGCCCTGGACCGGGCAGTGCCAAAAGACGAAAAGTTGACTCCTCATTGAAGGCTGAGTTTGAGTTGGAGGTGAAGAAAATGTACGAGTGGTTTGAGAGGATTGAGTCAGGATTAGAATTACTCACTTTAGAAGAAACTTCACCACAAGATTCCTTCACTGAAGAGGAGCAGGTGGTCTTAGTAGAGGTGAGATTTCTGTTTGGTAGAAAAGACTAGGCCTCATCATATAGGCTCCGTCAAGTGAAAACATGCCTTTGAATATAGGGATCAAACATGGTTTTTCATGCATTAATATTCGCAAGGTCCCGTGGGAGGTGTTGAAGGCCTCTGGTTTTCAACACCTCCCAAGGGACCTGGCGAATGTTAATGCATTGAAAAACCATGTTTGATCGCTATTATTGCATAAAAACTGAAAACATTTGCTACATTTTGCGTTATTTCTTGCACTATTTTGTTTCGCCTTTTCACCGATGTCTCAACGTAATTTCCACTGACTATGCTCCTTCTAGGGCCGGGCAGTATACATCTAATGGCAACAAATCTATGGCCCCGGTACGATCATATTGAAAGTTCCATAGCCGTGCATTAACAGCGTGTGAATTGCCTTGTTAATACACGGCTTTTCGCCGGTTAATGCACGGCTGTTAATAACGTGCGTCACTACTTTTTATGTAATAATATGTGCAAAATACAGATTCAGATAATCCTGCACATGCTCAAAGTACCATCTTCGCTTTCATTCTCCATTCATTCATTCTGTTGTATCCATTGATTATGTTAACGAACAGTGAAGTCACTGATCAGACTACGGGAATGCACAGGCTGATCTGGGCCTTCACTGTCTGTATATGCCCAAAGACACATTTTCATATAGCATTCCATTTAATACAAAATACACTAAAACATCAATGACTCGAACACCGTTGGCTCATTTACCATAGCTAATTCGAACTCGTTTTTGATTCCTTACAAAATTCTTCCAATAGCTCAAAAAAAAAGTATTTAGTGAAATTTCTTATTTAATCCTGAAATTGTATGTTGTGTGTACTCATTACTTACATGATACTCAGTGAGTTATTTCTTGTTTACAGGATACCCAGTGTGAGATAGAAGCCCAGACCAGTAATATCACTCGACTTATATCTCTGGGGAAAAGTATTTCGGCTGAGCTTAGGGAAGGTGAGTCTTCCTATATTATTCTTAATTATAAGATGGCTGAACCACCTGTAATTCCAACTCTTCATCTCTGTACACATTTCACACAATTTGATTGGTTGAAGAAAAGTTTTACACTTGAGTAAAGCAGTGCTTGCATTAAGGGAAGTCTGGGAGTCAGAGACTCCCAAAAATTGCCCTGGGACTTCCAAAAATCAATGCCAGGAAGTCTGGGACTCCCAACTTTTAAGATTTTTAATCATTTATATCAGAAATTTAGAACTAGATCGGGCAGTCGATGGCACGCCATCGCAAATCCCCACGCTTCTGGCAGAAATTGCCCTTGTACCACACAGCATAGTTTTAAGCAACCAGGTTTAAAAAATGGAATATTTTTATGGAATTTAGAGTAATTCACTTGTCAGTAACTTTTCTGCTGATAAGCTGTACTAGGATATTGTTTGTAACCATCAACTTAATTTTTGACCCCGCCCCACCCCCCAAGTCCCACCCCAAAGGGTGTTCTTGGGGTCGCAAAGTAAATCCCGTTCAATATGTTTTACATCTACCACTACTGAGTGTATGTGCACATTTTCGCATAAAAATCTTT
Source organism: Anodontia alba (assembly GCA_964016985.1). NCBI lineage: Eukaryota > Metazoa > Mollusca > Bivalvia > Lucinida > Lucinidae > Anodontia > Anodontia alba. The sequence goes on from OZ024824.1 coordinate 125,831,871, forward strand.
AAAATTGACTTTGAAATTGGAAATTGTTAATATTTGACCTTTTGGCCCCTCCCCAGGGGCGGGGCCAAAATTAAGCGTGCTCTTGCACGCCCCACTTGTGTAAGCAAGCCACTCACCAAATTTGGTTGGATTCTGTCCAGCGGTTTGGGAGGAGATAGCATAACAGACAGACGGACAGACAGACGGACAGACGGACGGAGGCGATAACAATATCCCCGACGCTTTTTCTAAAAAGCGTGGGAATAATGAATTTATGTGTTATTTAGCTTATCAATGGGTTTTACTCCATAAATGAGATACGAATATGGAGGTTGAATTTCTGAAAGCGAATGAAAAAATTTGATCACCAGGACTTCCAGATATTGGAGCTAGGAAGTCCTGGGACTTCTTGATTTTGACAGTTTGTGCAAGCAATGGTAAAGTCCTGAGCAGGAATCCGTTAGATGTGTTTTCCTTCCACCATCTCAAAATATTGACATTTTGGCAACATACATTTTATGCCAAAGTTGGAATAATAAGGAATGAATTATTTTTTTTTATTATTTTATCCATATGTAAACTCAGGCAAATCACACACAAACTTAACACATTCAGTTTGTAAATGATCGCTGGAGTTTACACATAAATAAAATCCACAAAAAATGTAATTCATTCCTACAATAGCACTGTTGTAATTCAGCTTGTGTAAAGGTGTCCCTAGCCTTGCAGCTATGGGGTGGTGGGAGTTAGAGTCCACCGTCATTTGCTGCTGCATTAACCTGGAGTTTTCCAGTTGATGGTCTAAATCGGTCTTGAATTCACAACCTTCAGCGCAGTCAAATGCTCTAACCACATGGCTCTGTCAACTTTTATATTTGTTTCTGATTAGTAAGACTTTAACATAGTATAAATTAAACATCTAACTGAGCAACTTACATACTGTATTCGACCTAATTACCGCACTGTGCGGTAAGGTTTTTCTAAAGCACTGGCAAAACTTGTAGTAAAATATCCACCTAAAAAGGGCACACTTTAAAGAAAGACCAACAGAGGACTTCATGAGGAGGGTATTTAATGATGCTGATGCGATATTAGTTTCTGTTTTCTTTATAGAAGCATATGTTGTGGGTACTCATTTGAATTGCCTCTAGGCAATTCAAATGAGTACCCACAACGTATGTTTTTATAAAGAAATAGATAAAAGTACACTGGTTGTAATGTTTTAGATTACTAAATTGCTTGACTGTGCACTTATAGGAGCATATGATATGAAATGAATATGATATGATTATGAATAAAAAAAAAAAAGGCCTAATCTTACTTTTCAAAGTAAAATAACTCCCATTACTGTACCTTTGCTTTTATAGACTATTAACACTTGGCATGCTGGGTAAAATCATTTCAGCAGAGGAAATTTTGAAATATTTTCTTATTTTCCCAGAAAATAGGATTTGACATTTCATGCAACCTTTTTCCTAAGAAAAATATTTCAAAATGTCTTCTACTGAAATTTTTGCCCAGCATGCAAATTAAAGGGGAATATTACACCTGGAGGGGAAATAACTCTTGACATGAAAATCTTTGTCTCCCTTCTTATTGGGGATACTCTGGGAGCTAATTCTTTCGTTTAGGAGTATCCCTTATTTTTGGAAGATTTCGAATACTAGGGAAGCAACTTCTGCAAAATGGTGACAAAACCTTTCACATATATCTGCTCACCTTAAAGCCTTTTTGTCACGATGTACAATAAAATTCTGCTATTAAGAGCAGCTTACCAGTCCCAAATGGTTTCTAAGTATTTTATTTTCAGTATTTAGACTACCCTACTAGAGAGACTGTTTTTAGGCAATCCCAAAGGTGGTCTTAACCCTTGTCCTACTGAACCTGGATATGCCCTAGGTGGCTCAGTTGGATGCGCCGTCCGACTGGAGACCAGGAAGTCGCGGGTTCAACCGCCGCCGAGGTTGGCAACATTCTTTCATGGAGATTGATCATGAAATATTTTCTACGGTCATTCTCTCCCTTCCGCTGATTCAAGAAGGGCAGTTGTCAGTTTCTGGCAAAAGAATGTGCACAATACTGGTTAACCGCTTAGAGGACTAAGCCTGCCCAGTAAACGTGTGGTTAGGTAAACTGACCGCGCTCGACATGACCCCATTGGGTTGACTGGGCCGTAAAACCTCAACACAAACAAACAAAATCAACCGCCGCCGAGGTTGGCAACATTCTTTCATGGAGATTGATCATGAAATATTTTCTACGGTCATTCTCTCCCTTCCGCTGATTCAAGAAGGGCAGTTGTCAGTTTCTGGCAAAAGAATGTGCACAATACTGGTTAACCGCTTAGAGGACTAAGCCTGCCCAGTAAACGTGTGGTTAGGTAAACTGACCGCGCTTGACATGACCCATTGGGTTGACTTAGCCGTAAAACCTCAACACAATGCCCTGTCTTTGCAAACATTGTAGATCTGAAGAAACTAACTGATCTGGACCTGCAATATTTGTCATTAAGTATGCAAATTTGTATCCACAACCTGGATCAAGCAATCTGGTTGGCTAAAAATTAGGTGGGCATGGCATCTTAATTTATTCAGCATGACAAGGGTTAATAGCAGAGTTATACTGTAGTTCATTTATAACTTTCTGCAGCTGGCGAACCTTTCGATTCCATCTCTACAACAACAGAGGCCTTAGAGAGACGATGGGAAAAATTAAAAGAACAACTTTCGGAGACCCAAAGAAAAGTGAATCTAAATATAGAAACAAAGAAATTGTATGATGATCTCCATGCCCTTCAGGAAGTAATGGCATCATATGAGAAATGGATTGGAATGTCCGAGAAAATTCCAGAGGAGTCGATAGACATTTCTAAACAGTTGGAACAGTGTAAGGTAAGAGTAAGACATTTCTAAACAGTTGGAGCAGTGTAAGGTAAGAGTAAGATCAAATGAGAACAGATGGTTTCAAGAAAACTGCCATATTTTCCCTAAGGATTGGGACAAACAGGTCTGAGCAAACAGTGTAGATCCAGACCAGATACTGCAGAACACAGCATCTCATAATAATAAGAAGAGACTTTATTTACAGAACATTACGAAAACCTGCCTATTCAAATATACCGAAAAGTTAATCGCCGAAAAATTGAAAATTTTCAGACAAAAAATTCAAATATTTTTCATATTTCTGCTCAAAACATAGATTGTGGGTATCCATTAGAACTGCCTCGCAGAGGCGGTTCTAATGAATACCCACAATCTATGTTTTGAGCAGAAATAAGAAAAATAATGTATACCCCTGTAAACCCCAGTTTTACTATATAAAAGTGGGGTTGAAGAGGATTAAAATTATATAGGCGTGTTTTCATGATGAGGTAACAGATATAGTCTAAAAATTAATCATCCATGAGGCCCTCTGTTATTTAGGAATTTACAAAGTTGTCACATAGAGAAACATAATCAGGTTCTTCACTGTTTGCCACTCAGCCATCTGGCACAGCAACAGATAATTGAACAGAGTTCTTGAAATATTAGGACAAGTATGGTAAGGTGTTGAAGTGTCTCACTCAAACACTGTAACTGGGCTGTTTAGCCTAGTCAGTATCGCACGAGATAATGGATCCAGAACTCACAGGTTCAGATCCCAGCTTAGCCACATAACTTACTTGGAGAATGATTATGAAATAATTTCTATGTTCATTGTCCCCTTTCTACTGATTCAAGAAGGACAGTTACAGGCAAAAGTATGTGCTCAAGTATTGGTTAACCGCTTGGAGGACTAAGCCTGCCCAGATAAGTGTGAGTAGGTTACAGTGTTGACAGAGCCTTTAACCCTTAAACTGCCTATCACAACAATTGTCGTCTGCTTTGTCATCTGCTTGTGATTTTAAAAGTCATTTTTGCAAACAGTGTGTACCCAGATCAGACTGCGAGCAGTCTGATCAGGGTCCACACTGTTTGCCTGTAGGCAAAAATAGGTTTGAAAGTTTGCAAGAATATTCAGCATACAACATAAACAGAAGACATTTTCAGATGCAGGTTTTCTTGGCATTTTAAGGGTTAAACTCAAATTCAAACTCAAAATTCGAATGCTGTAATTTCTTACATATTTCTACATAAAGTGCCTTCTTCAACCAAAAAGCATTGATGTTTTTCCTATGTCTCCACAAAAAAACAAACAAAAAAACCTTGTAGTACACATTAGATCAATGTCATTGAGGCATTTCTATTGAGTGCATATACTTTCAGATTTAATCTATAAGGAATTTTATCTCATAGGACCAGAATGTTTGATCTGCAATGTTTGGACATGCACATCCATTGAAGATTCAGATCAGCCCACACATTCACTCAGTTCGATCAGAATCTTCACTGAACACATTTTGGATAGCCAAGAATGCAGGGTTTCTTCATGCAGTCAACAAAGATCTGGTCAGGCGGAGACTTATGTTGCAGCTGCTTAATACTATCAGCACAATATAGAAGTATGTTTAGCTAGGAGGGGGAGGGGAGTATTTGACAGGCTACATTCAAGCAATTAACACAGCTGCTGCAATCAAAGATAACAGTAAATGTCCTAAAGTTTTGTACACCAAAGTTTCAAAAGATACCAAAATGACATATGCAAACAGTGCAGATGCAGATCTGACTGCTCCTGAAGGAGTAGTCTGATTAGGGTCTACACTGTTTGCCATTTCACTAAGTAGTCTAAGGAACAACTGCATAAAAAGCAATATGTATGACAAAAAAACATGAATTAAAGTGTTTGAAATTTTATGACATTAACCATAATTTTATTGTCACAGATCAAGCTAAAGGCTATGAAATCACAGGAGGAAAGAGTTGAAAAAATGCAGAAACAAGCGGAGAAAGTCTTACAACAGTCATCATCTTCAACAGTGAGAGAAGATGTCGAGGAATTCAACAAAAGATGGAAAATAACGTTTCAAAAAATAGGTAAGCTTTTCTTTTTTGCTGCACTGAGGCTAAAATGATTGGTTAGTGGATGAATTTCAGCTTAGAGTAAAATAGTAAAGAGAAAGCTGTGGCTGACCTTGAGCAGTTATGTGAACAACAAAGACCCAAGTCATGCGTGCATGGTATGAGCCGTAACATCAAAAAATGTATCTTCTGATATATGCTCCCAGTGAAGATTCTGATCAGACTGCACATTTGTGCAGTCTGATCAGAATCTTCACTAGGCTTATTTTGGATAAAGATTTCAAAGATGCAGTTTCATCACGCTGACAACGAAGACCGATCAGACTACGTGGATGCACGGGCTAATTTGAATCTTCGTTGGACGCACTTGTCAGAAGGTCCGTTTCTCATGTTGCACCTCATATCTCTTAAACATTTGTTAGATTTTCATCAAATTTCTAGGAATACATCACTGGGACAAGTTATAGATCTGATTAGATTTTGGTGACCTTGACCTTGAGGGTCAGCATAAGGCAAGTAGTGTCTGATGTTGATACATTTTCTTGTATGCATGATATCTCTTGAACAGGTAAGTGGATTTGCATCAAACTTGTAGGGATAAGTCAGATTGGATCTGTCTCGGCAAACAAGCCACTAATGTGCTGGCCTTGAAAATGACATTTTCTCATGTGGTTCAATTAAGTAATCATAGCTCGCGATAAGATGGTTACGAAGATAAATATTTTTCTTATTTTTCCACAAAAGTATACTACTCATTTAAAGTACCTCAGCGAGATGCATGTGATGAGTACAACCACATATATTTTTTTAAAGAAATAGAAACAAATTTAGCACAGTTAAAAATTGCCTTATCTTGAGCTATGAAATAGCTTCACTGAGTATGCGTTCTTATTGAGTGCTAAGTTTGCAAGCTAGCAATTTAGTTAACGGTAAATGTCCTAAAATTTTATACATCAAAGTTTCTGACAAAATGGCATATGCAAACAGTGCAGACCCAGATCAGACTGCTCCTGAAGGAGCCGTCTGATCAGGGCCTACACAGTTTGCCATTCCACTAAGTATTTTATGATAGAATGGCATAAAAACAAAATTTAGGCCTAAAAAGTATGGAATAAAGTGGTCGAAATTTTAGGATATTTACAGTTTTTTGTTTTGAAGTAAGAGAGCTAAAACAGTTGCCATGATGCATACTGTATTTATCCTAAATATTGGGACACCTTAGCTCCGGACCAAGTCCATTTTACTAACTGTTGATGTATCTAAAAATGCTGGATGAGTGGCAAACATTGTAGACCCTGATCAGATGCTGCATTCTGCAGCATCTGATCTGGGTCTGCACTGTTTGCTCAGGCCTGTGTTAGGGTAAATATGACTGTCATGATGATGCTTAATGATTTGGCTTTACCAAGATAAAGGGATTTTGTATTATTTGCAGTCCAGTACATTCTGCAATAGCCCCAGGATTATGTAACTGGCTAGTGAAGACCTTTATTATGCCCCCAACTTCAAAGAAGTTGGAGGGGCATATTGCTTCTGGGTTGTTCGTCCGTCCGTCCGTCCGACCGTCCGTCCGTCCGTCCGTCCGTCCGTCCGTCCTTCCTTCCGTCCGTCCGTCCGTCCGTCCGTCCGTCAGTTCGTCACGCTTTTTGATGCATAGCATAACTTTAAAACCGTGAATGCTACTGTTTTGAAATTTCATATATGGATTCCTCATGAAAAAATAGCTGACACGTATTTTTTTTCTTGACAGGATTATGCCCCTTTTCTGAGTTATGGCCCTTTGAAAAAATATGGATGCAATCTTGTCAGCAAAATATCTCAAAAACTATTAAAGCTAGAGCCTTGAAACTTGATGAATAGACTGGTAGTGATGAGTAGACAACCTCATTAACTTTTGAAGAAATTTTGAAAAATACTTCTTGAGTTATGGCCCTTTGTAATTTTGGGCAATTTTACCTTGTCAGCAAAATATCTCAAAAACTGTTAGAGCTAGAGCCTTGAATCTTAGTAAATGGATTTGTAGTGATGAGTAGATGACCTGATTAACTTTTGAAGAAATTCTGAAAAATACTTCATGAGTTATGGCCCTTTGTAATTTTGGGCATTTTTATCTTGTCAGCAAAATATCTCAAAAACCGTTGGAGCTAGAGCCTTGAAACTTAATGAATAGACTGGTAGTGATGAGTAGACAACCTGATTAACTTTTGAAGAAATTTTGAAAAATGCCTTTTGAGTCATGGCCCTTTGTAATTTTGGGCATTTTTACCTTGTCAGCAAAATATCTCAAAAACTGTTAGAGCTTGAGCCTTGAAACTTAGTAAATGGATTTGTAGTGATGTGTAGATGACCTGATTAACTTTTGAAGAAATTCTCAAAAACACTTCATGAGTTATGGCCCTTTGTAATTTAGGGCATTTTTAACTTGTCAGCAAAATATCTAAAAAACTATTGAAGCTAGAGCCTTGAAACTTGATGAATAGACTGGTAGTGATGAGTAGACAACCTGATAAACTTTTGAAGAAATTTTGAAATATACTTCTTGAGTTATGCCCCTTTGTAATTTTAGGCATTTTTATCTTGTCAGCAAAATATCTCAAAAACTGTTAGAGCTAGAGCCTTGAAACTTAGTAAATGGATTTGTAGTGATGAGTAGATGACCTGATTAATTTTTGAAGAAATTCTGAAAAATACTTCATGAGTTATGGCCCTTTGTAATTTTGGGCAATTTTACCTTGTCAGCAAAATATCTCAAAAACTGTTGGAACTAGAGCCTTGACACTTGATGAATAGACTGGTAGTGATGAGTAGACAACCTGATTAACTTTTGAAGAAATTTTGAAATATACTTCTTGAGTTATGCCCCTTTGTTATTTTGGGCATTTTTATCTTGTCAGCAAAATATCTCAAAAACTATTAGAGCTAGAGGCTTGAAACTTGATGAATAGACTGGTAGTGATGAGTAGACAACCTGATAAACTTTTGAAGAAATTTTGAAATATACTTCTTGAGTTATGCCCCTTTGTAATTTTAGGCATTTTTATCTTGTCAGCAAAATATCTCAAAAACTGTTAGAGCTAGAGCCTTGAAACTTAGTAAATGGATTTGTAGTGATGAGTAGATGACCTGATTAATTTTTGAAGAAATTCTGAAAAATACTTCATGAGTTATGGCCCTTTGTAATTTTGGGCAATTTTACCTTGTCAGCAAAATATCTCAAAAACTGTTGGAACTAGAGCCTTGACACTTGATGAATAGACTGGTAGTGATGAGTAGACAACCTGATTAACTTTTGAAGAAATTTTGAAATATACTTCTTGAGTTATGCCCCTTTGTTATTTTGGGCATTTTTATCTTGTCAGCAAAATATCTCAAAAACTATTAGAGCTAGAGGCTTGAAACTTGGTGAATTGATTGGTAATGATGAGTAGATGACCTGATTAATTTTTTTGTAAATTCTGAAAAATATTTCATAAGTAATGGCCCTTTGTAAATTTGGGCATGTTTCCCTTGTGAACAAAATATCTCAAAAACTATTGAAGCTGGAGCCTTGAAACTTGATGAATAGATTGGTAGCGATGAGTAGATGACCTGATTATTCCCCCAGTTTCGAATGAAATTGATGGGGCATATTATTTTGCCTTCATTTGTCCATCCGACTGTTTGTCCGTTCATCAAGCTTTTTTTGTGCATGCCATATCTTAAGAACCCTGCACGCTAGGGTTTTGAAATTTTATATTTGGGTTCCCAATGAAAAAATAGCCGACCCGTATTTTGTTTCTTGTCTAGCATGTTTATTTAAAGTTATGCCCCTTTGAAAAAAATCAGAATTAAATCTTGTGAGCAAGATATCTTGAAAAGTATTTAAGCTGGGTTCTTGAAATTCGATACAGTGAGTGGGAATGATGTGTACATTACCCGATTATATTTTGAGAGAATTCCATGAAAATATTGATAAAGTTACGGCCCTTTGCAGTTCTGCTCATTTTGACCTTGTCAGCAAGATTTCTCGAAAAGCACTTAAGCTAGGGTCTTGAAATATTATATGCTGATTGGGGATGATGTGGAGATTACCTGGTTTGTTTTTTAGGGAATTCCATGAAAAATTGATGTAGTTATGGCCCTTTGTAGTTCTAGGCATTTTGACTTTTTCAGCAAGATATCTCAAAAAGTATTTAAGCTAGAGCCATGATATTTAGTATACTGATTGGGATTGAGGAGGAGATCACTTGAATAAATTTTGAACCAATTAAATGAAATGTTGGAGTTATGGCCCTTCGCAATTTCGGGCCATTTAATGTCGTTGCTTTATTGTGTATAGCATAAGTTTAGAACCATGTCATACATGCCAAGTCTCACGCCGTGAGGAAAAACCTCACGTAATCCTGACGTTTCTCACGGGCTCACGCCGTGAGCGGTAAAACTCACGGAATCGAAAAACCCCATCGAAAAAAAATCTTAAGGCACCTTTTTTGTAGACAGTCACTGTAGTATTGGTTTCCGGATCAACAGAAGTGTATTCTATTACGTTGAATCGAAAGCCGATAACAAGTGTCAAAATAAGTGCAAAGGTATCCGCATGACCTGTGATGGTGGACGGTGTTGATTCCGCAATAAACATGATAAACAATAGTAATTAAATGATTAAGAAGGTGTTAAATGACAGATTGGTCAATCGGACACGCTTTCTGGGTCAACTAAAGATGATCAGTTACGCTAGTGGACGAGATAATGGCATGCGCCAATGATCTGGCTTGAAGAAAAATGGGGTTGGCGTATTGTGTCTGGTCTTAGGGTAAGTATTTGTGAAAATTAGCGGCCCCTTTTATGTTGTATATTTTTTTGTTTTGTTTGCAATAATTGTCACATAAAGAATAGAATTAGGGTTGCTCAAGCAGATGTTGATATCTTTATATAAAATGCAGATAATTTTAGTCATAAATCATTCTTAAATTTGAAGTACTGCCAGTATCATGCCCAAGCGCCCTGCTTCTCCTGATGCAAAAGCATCTCCAGCATCCAAGAAAAAGGCCTATTCTGTCCATTTCAACCCTGCATGGTCTGATAAAGTTTGCTGGCCCTCATTATTTAAACACTTTAAAGACTCTTGCAGAAGTCATGCCTTTCAAATAAATAAGCTTTAAATTTCGAAAATTACTTCGTATGACAAAATACAGCGCCGAGAAAAAATCTCACAGAATTTTTTGAAATCTCACTTAAATTTTTCTCAGATCTCACAGATTGACCAACTGAGGTTATGGCATGTATGCCATGTATGCTAATGTTTTGAAATTTCATGTTTTGATTCCTCATGAAAAAATAGGTGATCCGTATTTTTTTCTTATCCCAATCATCTCCTATTTTAGAGTTATTTCCCTTTGATAAAATAACATTGAAATCATATATTTGTACTGTTGTTACCGTCATGGCTAAGCAGTGTTGGAGTCAAACAGTGTTAGAGTCAGGCAGTTGGGGGCATAGTGTTTTACAAACACCAGCTCTAGTTAGCTTGAGCAAAGGTGTAAGCTAAACCAGGCCTTCACTGCTCACCTGTGGTATAAATTCCCTGAATATTGGTGTGCCAAGTATATGATTTTACCCTGTAGTTTGTTTGCTAGTGTTAATGTTGGCTAGCTGTAGTTAAAGCAGCTCTTTCTTTGGTTTTTAGTGTTCAGCATATTAACTTACATTACAACATGAGCAGAATAATATTTTAAAGTATATTTCCTAAATAAAGGGCTTAAACCTTATCTTGTGGATATATACGATTTCATGGGGGTATTCCTATTTGAGATCACGGTAGGTCCTTCAGAAACAAATATTCAAGCAATTAACACAACTGCTGCAGTCAAAGATAAAAGGTGAATGTCCTAAAGTTTTGTACACATATGCAAACAGTACATATGCATAGTTTTAGGTTGTCTGAGTGGGGTTGGGGGGTACTGTATCACAAACTATGTCTGCATTCAAGGCAAATGAATGAAGTAATTCTCCAAAATCACATTCAAATTCACCACTCCCTGTTTTTTCCCTTTTATTGTTGTCATTCCTATCCAGTCAAACAGGCTCCTATGTCAGCCAAGCAGACTACTTAATGCTTAGCACTCTGGGTAAAATTTTCAGCAGACAACATTTTGAAATATTTGGAGACAATTTGCATGAAATGTCAAATCTTGTTTTCAAGGAAAAATAAGAAAAATATCGTCAATTTATCATCTGCTGAATTAGCCCAGAGAGTGGTAAAGGTTGAACAACTTCTGGTGATAAATGTACACAAATGATAGATGTATCATTGCAAGTTGTAAGATCTTTCTTGCAATAGCCACATGTGGTGCTAATCTCTTGGCATTTTTTTTTTATATATAAGTATATGAAGTAAACACCAGTTTGTAACATGACTCCCTATATGACTTTGACTATTACACGAATAATAAATAAGCCAGTCCATTGATACATCACATGACATTGTATCAGTGTGAATTAAATCAATGGAACATAAGGGAAATAACGTGCTCAGGTAAGAATACCCCTTTTGAAGACCCAGATCAGACACTTTCATAGCAGGATAAGGGTAAACAGTTACTTCAGGTCTGCTTTAGAAATATAGAGTAGAAAGACATATCAACTTCTTTTCTATTTTTATGGAAGAATGAGAAATAGGTATCATATTATATACAGTCAACTCTCCTTATCTTGACTTGGCATGTCTCCATTAACCCTTTAATCTGAAAATCTGGTCCCTGTTTTAACATGGAAATCTAACACAGGTGACAAAATATTGTGGAAAAGAAGAAAAAAGTGCTCCTGAGGAGCAATTTCTCCTTTTTTCCACAATATTTTCAATACATCTCCAACTTCAGGAGTCAAATTAGATATACATTTGTGAAATGTGGTTGTTCGATTTATTTTTTCCTCTTCTGCAAATCTGATATGTTGAGGTATGGATATGTCGAAGTATTTCAAAGAGTCAGTACAAAAGCTACTCACATTTTTTCAGCAAAAAATATCATAATATTGTATATTGAATCCGCTAAAACAGTTAACGAAATGACCCTTAACGAGCTCGTTAAGCTAATGACGCTTTGAACAACTAGGCCCTCATATTTTGTTTTTATTTCTCCACAAAGAACATATGTTATGCGTACTCATTACAAGCCTTATCAAGATTATTCTAATGAGTATTAACAACATACTTTTTCATGGAGAAATGAATAAAATATTATGTGGATACCCCTCTTATCTGGAGCTATGCATATCTTTCCAAAGATTTAGGGCTGTCAAAGTAATTTAAAAACTTGTGCAAATTAATTATAAGAGTATAATGCTGTGTTGTTGGTAGGATCTGCTATCTCTGTCCTTTTTCTTCCCATTCTCAGAGAGGTGGCACAAAATGATTCACAAGAGCTGACAAGGATTCATGCTTAGCAGTCTGGGATTTCTGATCATGCTCAAAATGACCATAATGGGTTGACTGGGCCATAAAACCTCAACTCATTCAACTGGCAATCTAGGTAAAAAAAATCAGCAGACATGTTGAAGTATTTTACTTATTTTTTTTTTTTTTTATCAGAAAATAGGTTTTGACACCTTAGGATACAAGTTGCATGTAATGTGAAAGCCAATTTTCTGTGAAAAATAAGAAAAATATATTCAATTTGTTGTCTGTTGAATTGCCCATAGAGTGGTAAAGATTAACCCTGGTCCTGCTGAACCTGGATATGTCCTACCTTTGCAAACAGTGTAGATCCAGATCAGTTGGCTTCTGAAGAAGCCAACTGATCTGGATCTGCACTGTTTGCCATTGAGTATGTGAATTTATGTCAATCTGGATCAAGTAATCTGATTGGCTGAAAAATAGAAATGGGTGTGACATCTTAATTTATTCAGCAGGACAAGGGTTAAACAAGAACTCAAATAAAAAAAGAATACCACACCCACTTCTAATTTTCAGCCGATCCAGATTGTTGATATAAATTCACATACTAATTTATGGCAAACAGTGCAGATTCAGATCAGTTGGCTTCTGAAGAACCAGCTGATCTGGATCTACACTGTTTGCAAAGACAGGGTATATCTGGGTTCAGCAGGACTTGGGTTAAGGGTACGACAAATACACAGGTATTGGAGCATTCAGACACTGTATTTTGATGAGGGTCATTCTAAACTTGATGGCTGCATTTTTATGTTCCTTTTATTTTCTCCCTTTATTTTCTAATGGAAAATGGCTTCCCTTCACAGGTGCTCAGGAGTGTAAGTAATTTTGTTGTTAAACCATGCTGACCAGTCTGTAATCCTGATTCCATTTTCTTGATTAAAGTAGTCATTAATTAATTCATACCATATTACCCTAAGTATTCAGACAGATAGGTCTGAGCATACAGTTTAGACCCAGATCAGGCATTGTAGAATATGGTGTCTGATCAAGGTCTTTATGATTTGCTACTCATTCATACAGTTTTTAGAGACATCAGCAGATAGTAAAATGGAATTGTTTCAACTGACACCCTTAATGCAGCAATCAGAACTGCAGCAGATGATATTCTTAACGATTTTTCCTTATTTTTCGTAGAAAATGAGGCTTGACATTTCTTATGAAATTTACATGAAATGCCAAATCTTATCGTCTGAAAAATTACTGAAAGAAAAGTAGAATGTCATTTGCTGCAGTTTTGCTTGGTATTTAACCCTTATGCTGAATAAGATGCCACACCCACTTCTAATTTTCAGCCAATCAGATTATGTGGTCCAGATTGTTGATATAAATTCACATACTTAATGACAAACAGTGCAGATTCAGATCAGTTGGCTTCTGAAGAAGCCAACTGATCTGGATCTACACTGTTTGAAAAGGTAGGGTATATCCGGGTTCAGCAGGAGAAGGGTTAAGACTAAGACAAGTATAGATAGGAGCTAAAATGTGTGAATATTAATGGTAAATATGGTAATTTAATTTTATGACACTTCAACACACTTTTGTACAAAGCTGTTGACCAGTTACCCATACTGTCACACAGACTGAAAAAGATATCCAAGACTATATGGGCCTCAACATGAATGCATCAGACGTGTTTAGGAGTATTTGGTGATAATTTTGGGATAATTTTTCTTATTTCTGTGTGAAAATACACATTGTGGGTACTCATTAGAAGTGCCTCGCTGAGGCACCAGAGTACCCACAGTATGGTTTCATGGGCAATTGAAGAAACTTATCCCAGAATTGTTGTCAGCTGCTCCTCTTTAACAACAATTCTGAGAATGACTACTCCAGTCAAGAAAATGATGTACATTGATAAGTACCAGTATTGTGTAACTGTGATATGTAATGTACCATGTTATATACACCTTTGACCTTCTGTATATTATAACAGCAATAAGGTATACCGTATTCTACCTAATTACCGCACTATGCACGTGGATTTTTCAAAAATACTGTGTGGGTGGTTGAGTGTGGCAAAGATGTCGTGTATCTTATGTCACGGGGGCGTCCAACTGATACTGGCTAGCAGGTAGGGTAGAGGGGCAATGTTTTTATTGCTTCTGTTTCTTCACTATCATTCATTTTTTTTCCCTTTCTCCCCTATCCCTTTCTTTCATCTCCTCTACTATCTCTTCTATCTCTTTTCTCCCATTCTCTGGGAGATGACACAAAATGACACACAAGGGTTGACATGTCATTAAACCCCATCTTAAACCTCATCTCAGTCCAAAAGTAAAAGAAAAAATAAAAAATACTGGGAAACATGGTAAAATATGTACCTACCTATACATTTAAAAAAGAAAGATCAGCGAAGGACTTATCAAATGATGCTTGTGCAATGTTTTCTGTGTCTTTTTTTTTTTTTTACTTCTGATTTTCTTTTTGAAAGTATATGACATGTCGATGCAGTTCAAATGGGTACCCACAACATGTGCCTTTACAAAGAAGTAGATAGAAAGTACACTGGCTTTATAATCTAAAGACTACGGAATTGCTTGACTTGGGGCTTATAAGGGTATGTGCGATAAGTAGGTCGAATACGGTAATTATAAAAAAAAAAAAAAGATAAAATGAAACAGCTTTATCAGATGAGCCACAATGTCAGAAAGTGTACCTGCAGACATGAGCTCCCCGCAAATTTAGATCAACCTGCACATTCGCACAGACTGATCAGAATCTTTTCTATGCACATTTCGAGGGTTGAGCGCAAGACTGTAGTAACTCAATATTTTTGAAACCCTTGTTTAGGGGCAACTTTGACCCCTTTGTAAACAATGCAAATTTAGGTGCCATTGCTCGTATGAGCAATGACACCTAAATTTTCAGTGTTTACAGAAAGAAATGTTGTAATCTTCATATTGTCTTCATGGTGAGGAGATTAAGTACTGGGAAAAACAACCATCTGACTTGCTACAGTCTTGCGATCGACCCTCGATTTTGGGTAGCCAAAGATGCAAAGTTTGTCGTCTGCTTTGTCATCTGCTTGTGATTTTAAAAGTCATTTTTGCAAACAGTGTGGACCCAGATCAGACTGCTCCTTTAGGAGCAGTCTGATCAGGGTCCACACTGTTTGCCTGTATGCAAAAATAGGTTTGAAAAGTCTGCAAGAATATTCAGCAGACGACATAAACAGACAACATTTTCAGACAGCAAAGAAAAAGTGGAGCGCTGTGGTGCAGTGATTCAAGATCCAGAGTTAGCGTGCTCGACCCCAGCAAGCACTAAGTGTTGTGTCCTTGAATAACACTTGATCCACATTGCTTAGTACTAGTTTCTACCCAGGAAGACATGCGTGTAATACTCATAAAATGAGGGTGTTGCAGTATATATAGATAAAAATATAAAACTGATCTGACTGTGCTGATGCACAGGCTAGTTTGAGTCTTCATGTCAGAAGGTACATTTTCTCATGTTGTGACTCTTAACCCTTAAAGCGCCAATCACAACTACTGTCGTCTGCTTTGTCATCTGCTTGTGATTTTAAAAGTCATTGTTGCAAACAGTGTGGACCCAGATCAGACTGCTCCTTTAGAGCAGTCTGATCAGGGTCCACACTGTTTGCCTGTATGCAAAAATAGGTTTGAAAAGTCTGCAAGAATATTCAGCAGACGACATAAACAGACTACATTTTCAGATGCAGTTTTTCTTGGCGCTTTAAGGGTTAATATAATGACAAGAAACAGAGGGACAGAAACAGAGAAATTGTTTAGGAGGAATATTTGGTGATAATTCTGGTATGTTTTTTTTTAATATTTCTCCATAAAAACATGGTTTTGGTACTCATTAGAAGCATGTATGTTTTTATTGAGAATTAAAATTATCCCACAGTTATCACCAAATACTCCATCTTAACAGTAAGACAATAAGGCATAATTGTAACAAACAATATCAGCTACAGATCAAAGAAGCAGACCACAGGGTCAGCAAAACAGGTCAGACTAAGCACTGTTTACTATATCTGCAACTGCTGTGCAAAGTAAAGAGTAAGTTGCTGGCTTGACTTTGTGGCTACCGTATTTACCCTGAGTATTCGGACACCTCAACTCCTTACCATATATGTTCTAAAATTTGAACCAGTACAATTCACTACCCGATGTTGTGTCTAAAAATTGCTGGATGAGTGGCAAACAGTGTAGACCCAGATGAGACGCTGCGTTCTGCGGCGTTTCATCTGGGTCTATACTGTTTGCTCAGGCCTGTCTGTCCGAATACATATGGTAAATACGGTATTTCTCGGGGAATCTGTTACTGTTAGTTTTCACCTCAATTATGTATGATGTATGTCAATTTTAACTTGTAGTAAACAATATTTTGATCTTCAACCGTCTTTGGGCAAAATCATGAGATGACAAGTTCATATTTTTTTTATTTTTCCCAGAAAAAAGAGTTTGACATTTCATACAAATTGTCTCCATCCAGATGTTCTGGGAAAAATAAGCAAAGTCATTCTAAAATGTGCTCTTTTAATCTGCTTGGTCTGAAGACCACCAAAAGGGATTAGCAAACAGTGCAGACCCAGATCAGATGCTGCAGAATGAGGCATCTGATCAGGGTCTACACTGTTTGCATTAAATACAGGAATTTCTATAAAACATAATATGGTAAAAGTCCAAAAATTTCGAACACTTCATTCCATACTTTTTTGGCCTAAATACTGTTTCGGGTGCAGTTTTTTTCTTAAAATAGTGAAATGGCAAACAGTGCAGACTCTGATCAGACTGCTCCTGAAGGAGCAGTCTGATCAGGGTCTACACTGTTTGCTTATGCCATTTTATCAGACTGTTTGGTGTTCGAAATTTTTGGACATTTACCGTAGTAACAAAAACTAACCCGACACCCCGCTCTTGGAAATAGATTGGTCCAAAGAGTTGTGGTAGAAGTGAAAAAAATTTTGTGGCTACCCCTGTCTTATCTGGACCAAAGTATGAGATGAATTGAATGAGTTTGGGGAAGGATCCAACAGTAGCAAAATATAACATTATTTTTGTCCCCTAATAGTTAAAAGTAAAAAAATGGTTGTAACAAAAAAGTTGATTTGTATTACAGTAATATTTTGGGAGATTTGGAAAATTACACAATGAGCATGTAGCCTGCAGTATAAATTTTGTATTACTAACTGTCCTGTAACCAAAATATGAGATTAAATAAGACATCAGGGCCCAGTTGTCCAGAACTTAACATTGTTTGATAACGTGACATTAAAATTTCTATCTTGAAATATGGCATATACATTTATTTTTTTTTTACCTGAGAAAATGAGAGTAGCTTTTGCATTGCAGAAGCTTCTCATATTTTTGCAGCAAAAATATCAATGTATTTGAAAATACCTTTGCTACAACAGTTACCGAGTTTGTCATTAACAAGTTCATTAAGCTAACAGTGCTTTGAACAACAGGGCCTAGGTAGTTTATACTTCTGTTAACTCTTAAAGTGCCAAGCAAAATTTGTAGCAGGCAACATTCATTTTTTTTTTTCAGAGAAAATAAGTCTTGACATTTAATGTGAAATAATTTCAACCCAACATGCTTACAATTATTTAATGCAATTTGATTGGCCAGGATCTATTTGAAAACAGGATTTACACATTGATAAATCCAATGAGCAGGAATCCCAGAACTACTTTCTTTGGGCAGATGAGCTATTTTACCCATTTTCTGATGTCAGAATTCTAAGAAATGAATATTTTGTAGATTTTATCATGTGTAAACACCGGCAATTCAATTACAAACATAACAGAGATATTCAGTTTGTGAGTGATTGGCCAGCATTTACAAACTGATAAAATCCATAAAAATGAAATTCATTCCTATATTGTCAGCTTGGCAAATGATTCACATGAAATGTAAAAACTTATTTTCTTCAAAAAATAAAATTCAGTATGTTATCTAGCTGCTGCAGTTGTGATTGGCACTTTAAGGTAAATAAAGAAAATTATCATAAATGCATAAAAAATATTATAAATGTACATCAGATCTAACCAGTTCCTATATAAATACATACTGACAGTTCTGTTTGTACCTTTTACGTAGTCTGCAAAATTTCAGTTGCTGCTTAAAATGCACCAGAAATGAGGCATGTCTTTTGATGTTGTTGTTTTTTGTTCCAAGTAGTTCAAAGTAAATGCTTGTTTGCAGTAACTGTATTTAATTCTTTTTATTTACCAACTAACCTCAAACATTAACTGCTCTTAGTCAAATGAAAGGTGTCTTTCATTGATGTCAGAATTTTATTTTGACTGAACATCTTGAAAATGAATAATTGTATTTTGCACAAATTTTATTTATACATTTATATTGACTAGAATCATAATACTGACTAGAATGCATAATTACGTAGCAGAATAGTGGTTACATACTTCTTACCCACAGTGGTGGGGTATCATGCAGTGTCTGCAATGCTTTTATTTTTTTATTTACAAGGGAGATAATTTTTGTGACTGCATGTTGCTTTTATGCACACCAAGCCTCTCTGAAAGGGGATCTACTCGAAGGCAAGCTCTTTGCTTTTAGTGTAGAACTCTTTTCAGAAAGGAAGAAAAAAGATTTTGACAGAATTGTCTCCCCAGAAAATGTAATTAATTGATAAATCATTGAGCATGAATGGACAGTTTCCTGTGACAATTGATACTATACAATGAAAGCAAATGGTGACTTTGTGACTCTCGCTTCTGATTAGAGTAGAGCAGATAAATATATATGTCCACTGAAGACATGGTAATCTAGCATGACTGTTTCACAAGGACTAAGGAGGTTGTTGGGTGTGACGAAGGTGCCGTGTGTCTTACGTCACCGGGGCATCCAACTGATATTGGCTTACAGTTGAGCAAGGCCTGCTTTCCTTGTAGCAGGTAAGGGTAGGGGGGAATGTTTTTATTTCTTCTGTTTCTGCACTTTCATTCCTGTTCCTCTTTCTACCCCGCCCCCTCTCTTTCATCTCCTCTACTATCTTTTCAATCTCTTTTCTCCCTTTCTCTTGGAGATGACACAAAATGACCCACAAAGGTTGACATGTTGTTAAACCTCAACACAAACAATCAATTCACAAAGATAAGACAAGTTATATATGTATGCAAAAAAAATCTAAATTTTAGCTTGTAAATTTGTTTTTAAGTTGCTACAGTAAAACCTCAATGGCTCAAGCATCTTTGGGACCATGGAATTTTATTTGAGACATGGGTAGTTCGAGCCACTGAGTGTTAATCCTGGCACTAGGTCAGAAAGCAAAATTAATAGTAATAATTTGGGGAAGTCTTATTGATCTTCTATACAATAATGGTATGTTGTGTGGACTCATTAGAATTGCCTCAATGAGGCAATTCTAATGAGTACACACATCATACCATTTCATGATAAAATAAGAAAATATCCCTAAATATTTGTTTCCTTGAGCTATGGGAAGAATTTCATAGGTACTGAAAAATGAGTTTGAATTAGCCATGGTAAATAAGCCATGTGTGTTTGAGCTATTGAAGTTCAACTGTACGTTAATATTTTGACTTTTTGCAGAAGTTTATGGAAGGACATTATATAACTGAACAAAATTAAAAAAAAAATTCTGTATCATTCATTAAAAATTTTTCTGTATCATTTATGTATTGCTAAATGGATACCTAGGCTAGACTGTTGTGACTTCCTGTTCGCTTTCCAGTACATCAATCCCATTTCAAAAAAAAAAAAGCATCTACTCTAAAGGGGAAGAATTTGCTCCCAAAGGGAGAGAAAAACAATTTTGGTAGAGTTGTCTTCCCTGAAAGTGTGTCTGTTCCCCTTAAGTTTATAAAAGAAATAACGCTTAGCACTCTGGGTAAAATTTGTTTTTCCCAGAAAACAGGATTTGACATTTCATGCAAATTGTCTTCATTCATGAACAATTTGAATGAGACAATTTGCATATAATGCCAAATCCTATTTTGGGGGAAAAATAAGGAAAATATCATCTACTTGCCCTCTGCTGAATTAGCCCAGAGAGTGGTTATGGTTAAGAAAGAAAAATGCCTTAAAAATAATAGATGAATTGAATTTTGTATTGTTATCATTGTAGGGGAGAGACAGAAAAAGCTTTCGGAAGCTCTGGACAAAGCTCCACCTAAAGCTTACCTGGAGGCAATGGCTGCTCTGTTGAAATGGCTTCAAAATAATAAAGACCTCCTAAAGTCAGAGAAATATGAAGTAAAGGAGTTGTCAGTCATGGAAAAACAATACAGACAGTTTAAGGTGAGACCTTGATTTATTTAAACAAGGAAAGAGAAAGGTAAATGCTAAAATGGTAATATCATGGCTTGATAAAACCTGATAATTTTGCTAGAAATTGTTGTGTTGGTATGATGATAATGATAACAAATAGGTAAATTGTAAATGGTTATTTAAGAACTATGTAGTAAGATTGTATTAGAGAGAGAGAGAGAGATGGACTCAGAGAGATAGATTTATCATACCAATGAGGACATGGTATTCTTAGGTTTTTAGGAACATTTTGCAAGCAGCTTCCTAGCTTTGGCATACAGATACTGAAGCTTACAGAATCTGCATCTTTAAATAAATCAGCTAGGCAGAGTGATTGGTCCTGAATTTTGTTAGTCTGAATCGTGAAAAATCAACTTCGAAATTAACCTTTACTACTCTCTAGGCAAATTCAGCAGATAGCAAATTGATAATATTTTTTTTTTTACTCCTGAAGAGACAATTTACAAGAATTGTCAAACCCTGTTTTGTGAGAAAAGTTCTTCACTAATTGTCATCTGCTGATTTTTTTCCAGCCTGTTAAGCATTAAGCTGACTATGACTTCTGTTTTGAAAAAAGTTTGGAATAGAAAAAGCAATAAAGAAATATTACGGTTTGACTTTGAGGGCATTTCATTAAACCACACATGAACCTCATATGCAGATTTCTTTCACGACATAAATTAACTAATGTATTTCATAATTTCTCATTTCTTCAGACTCTGCGAGAAGATCTTAAGGAGCAGAAAACTAGTCGGGACTATGTGAATAAGACAGGAAATGATCTGGTTCAGAAGGCACAACCTGGGGAGAAGGCAGAGAAACTGGAACAAGACTTGAAGACTGTGAACAAACTGTGGAGTGAGGTTTCTATGGCAATGGAGGAACGGTTACATTATCTAGAGGAGACAATAGAACAACTGAAGGAATATGAGGTATTCTTTAAAAATAATCTGTGATTGGTGAAGAGAAACTGCAAAGCCTGATAAGAATTTTGTTTTATTTTTCACAGTATCCAATGATTGTCTAAACAGACAGGGCCCAGTTGTTCAAAGCATCGTTAGCTTAACAAGCTCGTTAGTGGTCAAAACTGTCTAGTAAGTACAATATCTGATTCACAGGTATTTTTGCTGAAAAAATGTGAGTACCTATTGCAACTGCAAAAGCTACTCACATTTTTTTTTCAGCAAAAATATTAGTGTATAAGCCACATTTAATGATCAAAATTTTAACAATACGTTAACTATAGACATTGTTACTTTTGAACAACTGGGCCCAGACTTCTTGGATGCACAGACTCATCTGGGCTTTAGCTGTCTGCATATGCTCTGAAGGCATGTTTCAAAAGGGCCCCTCTCATTTCAATATTTCCTAAGCTCCTGTGTAGAATTTATTTATATACTCAATGTATAGGAAATGTTTGCAGAATAAACTAGAGCAAGTCGATGGCCTGCCATCGCATATCCCCGTGCCATCGCCATCGCATATCTCCGTGCATATCAGAATTCCAAATGCATTCCTCCAGTCCTCATCTATAGGGCTATCGCCTGTGAAAGTTTTAAGATTCTAGCTTAAATGGTCTAGGAGCAATGGTGTGACATTACAGACCGGACAGGGAGGAGGGGGAGTATAACAGTATCCCCGCTTTTTCTTCGAAGAGGGCGGGGATAACAATGATTACATACCTGGTATGAGCATCACACTGTTTGCTTACAAGGTTAGGTAAGTTGTCCAACGTTGATGCTTGTTGTTGCACGAACATTAGCATGGGCAACTTAGGCTTGCTAGTTTCTGTCCGTTTCTTCACCTGTGTACTTATGTCCACCCTAGTGTTCACCTTAAATGAAGTCTACAGACTGTAAAAGTTCACAGTTAGTTTCACTTCACAGATTGTTTTATCTCACTGAGTTAAACAAGGATGACAACTTCCATGATTCTGGTGCTTATTTCTGCATTTTAGTATGCACAAAGTTCTTTATATTTTTTGTTAATTTACAGGCCCAGCGACATGGTCTAACAAGCTGGATGGAAGAGATGGATGTGTTCCTACATGTAGAAGATCCAACAAAAGGAGATCTGCCAACTTTACAAGCTCAGCTCGAGGAATCTTCAGTAAGTTATGGCATGAAGGTGTACAGTTTTTCAGATATGGCCATATTTATGCATATTTAAGTCTTAGGAAACAGAATTGTTCGGCAAAGCTTTATTAAAAAACATTCCTTGGAGTTTTACAGCATAGATTCAGATTAGAGAGAGTATATTCACATCATATTTTTCTTATTTCTCTATGAAAACATATTGTGACAACTCATTAGAAGTATCTTTAGTCTTAAATCAAGACCAGGGCCCAGTTGTTCAAAACTAACGATGTCGTTAGTTAACGATTCGTTAAAATTTTAATCGATTGATACGCAAATATGCTGAAATTTTTTGCTGAAAAAATGTGAGTAGCTTTTGCAGTGCAAAAGCTACTCACATTTT
This sequence comes from Anodontia alba, assembly GCA_964016985.1. Classification (NCBI taxonomy): domain Eukaryota; kingdom Metazoa; phylum Mollusca; class Bivalvia; order Lucinida; family Lucinidae; genus Anodontia; species Anodontia alba. The sequence continues at coordinate 125,854,961 of OZ024824.1, forward strand.
TTCAGCAAAAAATATCTCAATATTGTGTATTGGATCTGCTAAAACAGTTAACGAAATGACCCTTAACGAGCTCGTTAAGCTAATGATGCTTTGAACAACTGGGCCCAGAATGGCAAACAGATGAGCTGTCATATGGATTTTAATTATTTCCAAAAGAGTCTGTCTTGGTCTACTGGGAGAAAGGGGTTAATAATGTTAACCCTTGTCATGCTGAATATATTAATATACTTAATAGCAAACAATGCAGATCCAGATCAGTTGGATTCAGAAGCCAGCTGATCTGGATCTACACTGTTTGCAAAGGCAGGGTATATCCAGGTTTAACAGGACATGGGTTAATATTGTACTGTTTATTTTCTTTCCAGGGAGTTCAAGATGACATAAAAACATTACAGAAGAATATGGACAGCATTAACCACCTTTATCGAGGATTGTCACTCCACATTGAACCAACTTTCGGCAAGAAACTTTCCGAGGAAGTCCAAGAACTGAACACAAACTGGGACAAAGTTCTCACTCTGGCTGAGCAGCAGCATGCAAGACTGAAGGGCTCACTCGATTCTAGTGAGGAGATCTACAATAAAATAGGGCGGATCATAAACTGGCTTGGACCAATCAAAGACGACCTGTCAAATAAAGACTATGCAGTAGAAAGTCTGAATGACCTTCTTGTTAAAAACAAGAAGTTTAAGGTACCATATTTACACTAAATTTTGGGACACCTTAACTCCTTATCATAGTGTCCAAAAATTTTAATAAATGTTTAACTCTTCTCTTGCTGAACACGACATGCCCTGTCTTAGCAAACAGTGTAGATCCAGATCAGTTGGCTTCTGAAGAAGAAGCCAACTGATCTGGATCTGCACTGTTTGTCAGTACATATGTGAATTTGCATCAACAACCAGGATCAAGTGATCTGATTGGCTAAAAATTAGAACTGGGCATTGCAACTTAATTTATTTAGCATGGCAAAGGTTAATGAGAAGTGTCTGGATGGCTGATTAGTTATCAATCCTGGCTACAGATCACTAGGTTCCAGATTCTAATCTTGCTGGAGGCAGAGTTCAGCTCATGACTGCATGGCGTGTCATTACACAGTTTTACATTATCACCCCTTCTTTGTCTCGATATGACTTAAAAATTGTGAAAATGATGTACATGTATAATACCAGAGCCTAGTTGTTCAAATCTAACAATGTAGTTAGTTAAAGTATCATTAAAACTTTGATCATTAAATATGCCATATAGGCTAATATTTTTGCTGAAAAAATGTGAGTAGCCTTTGCATTTGCAAAAGCTACTCACATTTTTTCAGCAAAAATACCTGTGAATTAGATATTGTACTTACTGGAACAGTTGGAACAGTTAATATTTTGACCACTAACGAGCTGGTTAAGCTGACGATGCTTTGAACAACTGGGCCCTGGTCATCATCATCATATTTATCCTTTACCACTCTGGGCCCAGTTGTTCAAAGCTAACGATGTCGTTAGTTAACGATTCGTTAAAATTTTAATCGAGTGATACGCAAATATGCTGAAATTTTTTGCTGAAAAAATGTGAGTAGCTTTTGCAGTGCAAAAGCTACTCACATTTATTCAGCAAAAAATATCAGAATATTGTATATTGAATCCGCTAAAACAGTTAACGAAATGACCCTTAACGAGCTCGTTAAGCTAACGACGCTTTGAACAACTGGGCCCGGGGCAAATTCAACAGACTTATTTTTCCTAGAAAATAGGAACTGACACTTCTAAGGAGACAATTTGCATGAGGTGTCAAATCCTTTTTTCAGGGAAAAATAAGAAATTTATTTCAAAATGTCTTCTGCTGAAAATTTTACCTAGAGTGCTAAGCTTAACCACACTAATGTTTTCTTGGCAGAATTTAAAATTAGAGATGGATGATAAAGATACAGAAGTTACACAGCTCAATGAAGATGCCAATGAGATGTTGAGTAAGGCGCCCTCTGGTTCACTACAAGACCTGGCGCGATCCCTGATGAGGATGAATGCCTTGTGGACCCACACCTACCAACAAGTGGAACATTATTCTAGACTGTATTTAACTTCAGACCAACAGTGGAGAGAATTCAAAGGTAAGGGTTATCCAGGTCATGTTACTGTAGATCTGTGTTTGTTGGTACTTCAGTTATGTTAAGAATTAGGACTCCTTTAATATTAAACTTGTTCTATTGACAATCCATTTAACTGTCTGCAGATGCTTTTAGAACAGCATAGTGAACAGTGTAGGAGCAGTTTCCTCTAGGTCTACACTGTTTAGACAAAGATGACTCTCTTAATATTAAAGGGGAACATATGCATTTTCAGGGACTTAACCATTAAAATTGTTTTTGCCCCCTTCTAAAAAGGGATTTGTTCTATATGGAAAGTTTTTGCTCCTTTCCTTATAGAATAGACATCTTTTTAGTAGGGTATTGGTGTTCAGAAAGCAAACAGGAAGTAATAGAAATTGTCTCCTAGTCAGAAATGGCAGACAGTCTCCAAGTGTATACATTCCCCTTGAGGTAAAATCATACCTCCAATTAAGGTGCTTTTTTCAACCAAAAGGTACTGGTAATTTTCTTATTTCTACACGAATACATATGTTGTGGGTACTCAGTACCCACAACATATGTTTTCGTGGAGAAATAAGCAAAAATAATATGTGGATACCCTCACTTATCTGGAGTCCCCTGGTCAAAGTTTTTACCATTTACAGTAGTAATACCTGTAGATCAGTTTCTGGTTTTTGCACTTGAAGTAAAAGGCTTATTCAGAACAATACTTTTGTGTTTTCTGAACAAAAACATGTTTCACATCTCATTATCAAGATCTCATTGAGACAAATGAGCTTCAAATTTTAAATGGACTTGTTCAAAAAATGTTAGGATGAGCATGGAAAGGATTCAAGGCAACAAGTGATAATCTTTTTCCTATTTTGGCTGGAAAACTGCCGTTGGATTTCATTTCAATTTCCGGGCTTTGTTTTAATACCATCTGTTACAGATAAATATTTAAATGTATCTTGTTAGAGATTAAGTAAGAACTGTATTTCTGATATGTTGCAGCCACTCTTGATGGAGAGAACCAGTATTTAGACAGATTAGAGAGTAAGATAAGAAGAGCCTCTACAAGCACCTCAGATGCTGAAGATATCTCTGAACAAATGGATGTAAGTATCCTCACTGACACATTTAATAGTTTACACCTAGTATACTGATATAGCTCAGTAGAAATTGCTCTGCTTTAAGGGTTAAAGCGACTCCAGTATACTATGTGCTGCACAGTGAAATGGTGTGCACTCTGATCAGACCATGAATTAATTTTGTAAACTACGATAATTACCCTAAATATAAGACTTTGTAACACTTAAAGGCTCCATATTCCTCAAAAATAGATATTTTATTATCCAAGAAAGCTTTAATAAATTGATGTATGGCATTAAAACAATCATAAAGTGTGGCACCTGACACCTTTAAAATTTCAGTTAGTCTCATTCTTGAAATGAAATGATTCTTTATCATATACGATAAAAAATCATTTCAGTTTTGATCCACTTCAAAAACAAGAGACTAACTGAAGTTTTACAGGCTTTCAGATGCCACATTTTATGATAATAATACCATATATCAATTTATTAAACCTTTCTTGGATAAAAAATATGTCTGTTTTTGAGGGATATGGAGCCATTAATTGTTCTTGTCCTCAAACATCCTCAAACAAGAACAAGCCCATTCAACTACCTGTTGATGTTTAAAACATGCTGCCAGAGTAGCAAAGGATGATTACCCAGATCAGTCTGATCTGGGACTGCATTGCTCAAACAGGAGTTTCTGAAAATTTAGAGGACATCATATTTTGCCAAGATGTTTGCTCATTTAATCAATCCTTGTTTCAGGATCTTGAGAGTTTCATGAATCAACACACAACAGAGAACAGAGCTTTGATAGAAGAGCTGAAACAAGATCTCATTGTAAACTCTATCTTAGAGGAGCAAGTCAAACAACAATCTACTGAATATGCTGAGAGGCTTGAAAAATTGGAACTTCAGGTAAATTCTTAGCTTTCTGTCGAATATACAGCTTAAAAGGACCGGATACACTTGGTAGATTTTCCATCATTTCTGCCAATGGGAGACAACTTTTGTGACTTCCTGTTTGCTTTTCTGCACACTAAGCCTGTTCTGAAAAGGAGTCTGCTCTAAAAGGAAAGAATTTGCTACAAAAATTTCTTATCTTTTTAGAATAGGTCTCTTTTTATAAGGGCGGTAAAACAATTTTGACAGAACTGCCTTTCTTGAAAGGGGAGCAAATTCTTTCCTTTTTAGAGTAGACCTCTTTTCAGAAGGGCGGTAAAACAGTTTTGACATTCTTGAAAGGGGAGATAAATCTTACTTTTTTAGAGTAGACCTCTTTTCAGAAGAGCAGTAAAACAATTTTGACAGAGCTGCCATTCTTGAAAGGGGAGCAAATCCTTTCCTTTTTTGAGTAGACCTCTTTTCAGAAGGGCAGTAAACGATTTTGGAAGAGTTGCCTTCCTTAAAAGGGGAGATAATTATTTCCTTTTTACAGTAGACCTCTTTTCAGGAGGGCGATAAAACAATTTTGACAGAGCTGCCTTCCTTGAAAGGGGAGATAATTCTTACTTTTTTAAGAGTAGACATCTTTTCAGAAGGGCGGTAAAACAATTTTGAGAGAGTTGCCTTCCTTGAAAGGGGAGATAATTCTTACTTTTTAGAGTAGACCTCTTTTCAGAAGGGCAGTAAAACAATTTTGAGAGAGTTGCCTTCCTTGAGGGGGGAGATAATTCTTTCCTTTTTAGAGTAGACCTCTTTTCATGAGGGCAGTAAACAATTTTGAGAGAGCTGCCTTCTTTGAAAGGGGAGATAATTCTTACTTTTTAGAGTAGACCTCTTTTCAGAAGGGCGGTAAAACAATTTTGACAGAGTTGTCTTCCTTGAAAGGGGAGATAATTCTTCCCTTTTTAGAGTAGACCTCTTTTCAGAAGGACAGTAAAATGGTTTTGGGAGAGTTGCCTTCCTCAAAAGGGGAGATAATTATTTCCTTTATAGAGTAGACCTCTTTTCAGGAGGACAGTAAAACAATATTGAGAGAGTTGCTTGTCCTGAAAGTGTATCTATTCCTGTTAAAACTTTAAACCTGGACCTGAAATAAGTTTGTAATAACTCTTACAGCAAAATTCTAATTTTATTAAGTTTTCCTAGAAAAATATCTTAGTGCAGTTGTGATTGGCACTCTAAGGGTTAATTTGTATTTTTGAAGAGTACAGGTAGGAAATTTGCCCATTAACACTATCAAGAAAACATTTTACCGGACACCCGCTATTGCGGCTCTGATAAAATTGGTAGAGAAAATGTATAAGCTTTGTGGCTCTGATTAAATTGGCAGAGAAAAGGTGTAGGTTTATCACTTATTGCTATTTTCATTCTTACACATTCTGTTAAAAAAAAAAAGAAGAATGTAGTGCAACCGCAAATATTTCCTTTCCAGACCACAAATATTTCCTGTCAGGACAAAGTTTGCTTTCAATGTTTAGACCAATTATCAAACATGAAACATAGCTCCAGACAAGGCGTTTTTTTTTTGTTGTTGTTGTTTTTTTCAACAAACATTGTTGATATTCCCCATGAAAAATGTTGTGCTACTCATTAGAAGCATATCACCTCATTGAGGTGCTTCTAATGAGTGACTACAACATGTTTTCATGGAGAAATAAGAAAAATATATTCTCACTGCCTTCTCTTATCTGGAGCTATGATGAAACATTATATCTAGCTCTGAAATGTCACCCGGCAGAATTGTGCTACCTTCCTGGTTTCAAATATGATTCCGGCAAGATTGTCCATATTTGATAATTAGTCTAAAAATTAGAATTTAAGGATTTTAATAAGTTTTAAAATAACAATATGGAAACATTACGAACATTTCAAAATGTCATTTAACTGTTTGTTGTTATTAGAGGGATGAACTATATTTTTTGGTGGATTTTATTGAAGTGTATACACTGGCAAATCACTCACAAACTAAATAAGCCGGAAGGGCTGTATGTTAAGTTTGTGAGTGATTCAGTGGAGTTTACACATTAATAAAATCCATAAAAATAATAATTCATTCCTTATAATTCCAACTTTGTCATCAAAATGGTACAAAAAGTGCCAAAAATGTCAATCTTTTGGGACAGTGGAAGGTAAAATTAATCCAAATAAGGATTAATCCAATTAAGGATTTTTAATAAGTTTTAAATAAAAATATGGAAACAATGAAAGTATTTCAGAATATCCTTTAACTGTTGTAGTTAATTTCCTGTTACTGTTGCTAGGGTAAAGAGAAGGTGAAAGAGCTGGAGAAGTCTATCACTGAAGCTCAGGAGATAGAGAAACAAGTTCTCTCCATGTCTCAGTGGATGACTGAGATCGGTAAGGAGATACAGAATCGTCTCGATGCCGACGTTCTTGCTGGAGATGTTCCCGAAGAACATGAGGTACAGTAAATGTCCCAAAATTTCAAACACTTTATTCCGTACTTGTTTGGCTTAAATTTTTTTCTTTTAGTACTTATAGTGGAATGGCAAACAGTGTAGACCCAGGCTAATCAGGAACTACATTGTTATAGTCTATAGGAACAGCAAATAATGATGAATTCATTGGCAAAATGTCTGTGCTGATTCTGGTGTATCTTGCCATTCTGAAGTGTCCATGTGACTGAGTGAATACTCCTGTTGACTTGGATGATGAGGTCACAGTTTGAATCCTATGGGAAATGGGAGTCAGGGTATGACTGTTTGGTGCTTCATTGCATAGAGCCTTCTGTTATCACCTCTCAGTCATCTGGATATGACTAAAACAGCAAATCATCATCATCTTGGCAATTTTAGTTCACATATGTGTTTACGGTAAATCTTGGCAACTGTAGTTCACATATGTGTTTACGGTAAATGTCCTAAAATTTCAAACACTTTATTTCCAACTAATTTGGCCTAAAGTTTGTTTCCTATGCAGTTATTTCTTAAAATACTTATTGTAACTTATTGGAATGGCAAACAGTGTAGACCCTGATCAGACTGCTCCTGAAGGAGCAGTCTGATCTGGGTCTGCACTGTTTGCTTATGCCATTTTGTCGAAAGCTTCGGTGTTCAAAATTTTAGGACATTTACCGAAACCTCATTTTGACTTTGTGTGGCCTATTTCATCAGTATTCAGATAGTTCATGGCTTAATGTGAGAGCACTGGATGGCCAGGTGAAAAATTATGCAAAATTTATTGTTGCTTGAAGAAACACTTTCTTGATGACTTGGCCCATATAATTTTCAGCAAATGAAAGAGGAATTCCAACAGCAAGAAAAATCTCTGAAGAATCTGGAGTTACAGGTACAGGACTATAAGATGAAGGGTAAAAGTCAGGCTGCTAACAGACTGGAGTACCAAATACAGTTACTCAGGGTAAGATAACATCTACATCAGTACTAAAGTCAACCCTCTTTATACTGACACTCCTTTCTGGTGAAAGAATGTGAACAGTATTGGTTAACCGCTTAGAGGACTAAGCCTGTCCAGTACATTACGAAAACAAGCCTATTAAAATATATATAGAAAATTTCACCTCCAAAAACTGAAAATTTTTAGATAAAAGAAAACTCCGATATTTTTCTTATTTCTGCTCAAAGCATAGATTGTTGGTACTCGTTAGAGCTGCCTCAGTGAGGTGGTTCTAACGAGAACCCACAATCTATGTTTTTGAGCAGAAATAAGAAAAATAATGTATACTCCTGTAAACTCCAGTTTTACTATATAAAAGTGGGGTTTACGGGGATCAAAATTATATAGGCATGTTTTCGTGATGAAAAGTGTGGTTAGTAAACTGACCGAGCTCAACATGACTGCAGTAGGCTGACAGGGTTGTAAAATCTCAACACATTGTGCTGACACTGGATACAACAACAAAATTAGCAACATACTGATTCTGTAAAACTAATCTGTAGCTACTCCTACAGGCTATTATCTTTTGTCTTTCTGTTTCAATCTGTTGTAATTCATTACCAAATTCATATGTAAGTGTCAGTCATCAATATACTCAAATTTGTGATGCTTATGTGTGAGGTTCCAGAAGATATATATAAGTGCTACACTTGTTTTCTGATCCTATTATTGTTATGTGTTTATTATGTATATGTGACTAAATGAATAATAAAATACTGTTTAAACGAAAATTCATTATGATAATTTGACTGGCATGAAACCTGTACTCAGGCAGTGACAGTTTATCAGAAATTATGCAAGAATTTTGTATTTATTACTTCAAGAAACATATATTTTGAATACTTGTTAGAATCACCTCAGTGACTCTTTACAATAACAAATTCATTTCAGTAGCAACACCTTTTGGAATAACTGCTATTCTTATAACGAGGGTTCTCAGTACTTTAAAGAAATGACAACAGTAACAACAAATGAAAACAAAAAACAAAAAAAAAAAACAGTCAAAATGTTGTCTACTACAGATTTGAAAAGCACTTTAAGAGTAAACTAACAAATGTTTTTATCACTCACAGAAAGCCAAAAGGTGATTTCAATACTTATCGTATTTACCCTAAATATTCGTACACCTCAACTCCTTACCATATATGTTCTAAAATTTGAACCAGTACAATTCGCTACCCGATGTTGTGTCTAAAAATTGCTGAATGAATGGCAAACAGTGTAGACCCAGATGAGACGCCGCATTCTGCGGCGTCTCATCTGGGTCTATACTGTTTGCTCAGGCCTGTCTGTGCGAATACATATGGTAAATACGGTATATTTATTTACATTTTATTTATGAAGCTTTTGTTCATGCTTTGACTTGAATGGAAATACTTTATTCTTACAACTGAACCAGCCACTCAGACATTTCCTTAGTTTTGGGCTTGAGGGCTTATCGTCATATCTGTGGACATGAGGTGTTTGATTTTTATACCCCGCCACACAATAGTGGCGGGGTATTATGGTTTCACGTTGGTCGTCCGTGAGTCCGTCCGTCTGTCCATCTGTTTTTCGTTTCCGGATGATAACTTGAGTAAACAGCAATGGAATTTCACCAAACTTGATATGTGCATTGATATTGTGGAGATCTGGTTTGGGATCGTTAATGGGCAAATTTCGTCAATTTTTGACAGAGTTATCTGCCCGAGACACGCCCAATTTTTCATTTCCGGACTATAACTTGAGTAAATAACAAAGGATTTTCACCAAACTTGGTATGTGCATTGATATTGTGGAGAGCTGGTTTGGGATTGCTGATGGGCAAATTTCCTCAATTTTTGACAGAGTTATCTGCCCGAGACAGGCCCATATTTTCGTTTCCGGACTATAACTTGAGTAAATAACATTGGATTTTCACCAAACTTGCTATATGCATTGGCATTAATGAGATCTGGTTTGGGATTGCTAATGGGCGAATTTCGTCAAATTTGTACGGAGTTATCTGCCTGAGACACGCCCATATTTTCGTTTCCAGATGATAACTTGAGTAAATAACAAAGGATTTTCATCAAACTTGCTGTATGCATTGACATTAAGGAGATCTGATTTGGGATTACTAATGGGCAAATTTTGTCAAATTTTTACGGAGTTACTATCTGCTCGAGACATGCCCGTATTATCGTTTTCGGATGATAACTTTGGTAAATAACAAGGGATTTTCACCAAACTTGCTATATGTATTGAAAGTAAGGAGATCAGGTTTGGAATTGCTAATGGGCAAATTTCGTTAAATTTTTACGGAGCTATCTGCCCGAGACACGTCCATATTTCATTTCTGGATGATAACTTGAGTTAATAACAAGGCCTTTTAACCAAACTTGCTATATGCATTGATATTATCAAGATCTGCTTTAGGATTGTTATCTGGCCATTGATATTATCAAGATCTGCTTTAGGATTGTTATCTGTCCCTCCATCATTTTCTTTCCAGACATTTTCGCAACGATAACTTTAATACATAAACAAATAATTGCTATGGCAGGGTATTATGTTTGCGGTGCTTTTATTTGGATGTATCTTTGTAAATATGTGTCTTGTATATATGATATGTCTTTTTATAGTCTCTTATAATTATTTCATAGAATGGCATGGTACTTTATATTAGTGCTGTGTTTTATGTATGTATATGTTTTTATATGTACCATGATAAGACTAATAAACAAATAAACTACATCTCGGGTTAAAGCGGTTGTAACTCAGTTGGTATTTAATTGAAATGCAATAAGTATTTATAGCCCCATTTGAAAACGGGGTAGGGTCTATATTGGATTTGCCTTGTTAAGTTTTGTCCTGGGTGACTATAGTCAGATTGTAAATTTTGTTCCTTAAATTGTAAACTTCTTTTACAGAAACATTTAGCTGAAGTAAATGTGAAGTTTGGGAAATTTCAACGACCTGCCGATTTCGAACCTAAACAAAGTCATGTAAAACGAGAACTCGACAACATTCAAGAGAGAATTCATCTTCTGGAGATCAGATCAGACGACATTGAATCTTTGCAGCAGAAACATGACACATGCATGGTATGTTACATATAAAACAGGTTTAAGGAGAATCCAGATCTTGTGATAAAATACTGGAAAACTTCAGTCATTCGAACATCAGTGGCTCTAGGGTGGTTGATTGGAACTTGTTTTAAGCCTCTATAAGAAAATTTTTAGGATAGCTCAAGAAAACAAATATTGGGAATATTCTAGGGATTTTTCATTTATTTTATTTTGAAAATATATGTTGTGTGTACTCATTAGAATTGCCTCAAGGCAATTCTAATGAGTACACGCAACATTTAATTAAATTATAAAAGATATCTCTAAATAATCCCCATTTACCTTCTGACCTCGTGCTACGATTAATCCTCAGTGGCTTAAACTACCCACATCAAGAACAGTTTCATGGTCCCAGAGATGTTTGAGCCGTGAAGTTTGACTGTAAATAAATATTTATTTTAGCACGAAAACATATACATGTATTGTGGGGGTACTTTGAAATAGCCTAACAGTAAGAAAAATATCAATTCTCTTTTATTGAAGATAGCATCTTGTCTAAAGATACCAGAGCTCAAAATAAGAGGGGGTATCTACATAATACACTACAACCTCTTTATAACACGGTTCATTATAACACAGTTTTGGATACAGCACGGTTCAGACGGACCCCAAAATGTATAGATTATATAGAAAAATGACCATAAATGGTCATTTTTCTATATAATCTATTCATTTTTGTTTGGATACAACACAGTTGTTTAACTGACACGGTTTATGCTATGGACCCCAACAATAGTGTTATAAAGAGGTCGTGGTGTATTTGCCTTATCTCTCCATGTAAACATATGTTGTGGGTACTCAATGAGGCACTTCTAATGAGTATCCACAATATATGATCTCATGGAGAAGTAAGAAAAATATCAGTACTTTTCTACTGAAAATAAAAAGCATCTTATTTTGAAGTTCTATGGTCATTCTCTCCCTTCTGCTGTTTCAAGATGTGTAGTTGTCAGTTTTAGGCGAAAGAATGTGCACAAATACTAGTTAACCACCTAGAGGACTGAGCTCATCCAGGAAAAGTGTGGTCAAGTAAATTGACCAGCTCAACATGACCTTAATCATCACGAAAACATACCTATATAATATTGACCCCCTCAAACCCCACTTTTATAAAGTAAAACTGGGGTTTACAGGGGTATACATTATTTTTCTTATTTCTGCTCAAAACATAGATTGTGGGTACTCGTTAGAACCGCCTCGGAGAGGCGGTTCTAACGAGTACCCACAATCTATGTTTTGAGCAGAATTATGAAAAATATCAATTTTTTTTATCTGAAAATTTTTAGTTTTTGGTGGTGAAATTTTCAGTATATTTGAATAGGCGTGTTTTCGTAATGAGTGATGATTGGTCCATTAAACTCCAACCCAACCAACCAAAAATGTCAGTAATTTAGGCTTAAAGCACCAGTTACAATAGCAGGTGACAACATTTTTATTCTCCATTTTTCCAAGAAAGTTGGACAACATTTCACACAAGTTGTTAAATAGGCAGAGGATTCACATGCAGCATCAATCCTTAGTTTCTCTGAAAAATAAAATAATTTTGATGTTATCTGCTATAAATTTGAAAAGCACTGTAAGGATTGAATTCTGCATGCAAAATATTTACCCTTGCCATGCTGAATAAATTAAGATGTCATGCCCACTTCTAATTTTCAGTCAATCAGATTACTGGATCCAGGTAGTACAAATTCACATACTTAATGATAAACAGTGCTGATCCAGATCAGTTGGCTTCATCAGAAGCCAACTGATCTGGATCTACACTATTTGCAAAGGCAGGGCCTATCCAGGTTCAGCAGGACAATGGTTAAATATGATTTCTTGTCTTATTTAGAAATTCTACACAACGATGAGTGAGTTGAAATCTGAAGTAGAGTATGTCATAAAGACAGGGAGACATATTGTTGAGAAGAAACAAGTTGATTTCCCGGATAAACTCAGTAAACAACTAGATGCTATTAAACAACAATATAACGTCATTGGTGCTCAGGTAAGTGGTTCCCTATTACAGTAAAAATGATAATGAAGACAAAATTTATCATCTCATCTTGCCAAGAAAACAAAGGGATGTAGCTTAGAGGACTAAGCCTGCCCAGGAAAAGTGTGGTTTGGTAAACAGACTGGATTGACATGACTTTAACACAGGGCTCGGGAAAACCCGAAAAATAGCCGGTCTGGACCGAAATTAAGAATTCTGGGCCGATTTCTAACACCCCAAAATGCTAATAAATCGGTCCAACACATTTGTGCCCCATTTTTCCCTAACCAACCAATTTTCACGAATCAATGATGTCTACAAACGGTCAAGTCTTCCCAAACTGACAACGTCCGCGCACCTTTTAAATGCGATATTATGGTAGTTAAAAGGCTCAAAACGGTCATTTGACATGTATATTGGAGAGACAGCTGAATAACGGCAACCTACTGCAGCACAAATTAATTACGTCATTATCCAAACATTGTCAAAAAATCAACACTTCACTGACCTTTGTGCAGTAAACAAGCGATTAACACGAATCATCAATAACGGTAGTCTGATAATTAATCCGTTTGTGTGACGCGTGTGAATACACTGAGACTGCAAAACATCCAGGTGCAGTCGGCGTGTCCAAAAAGATCAAAGGTAGCTTTACTGAGAGTGATAAAAGAATTCACCGCTTGAACGCACCCGTTTTCTTCCTCTTCTTTTTTGTTTTGATCAACACGGTTTGTCGGTCCCAGATTCGATAAATGAATTCCCAAACCGTGTACGTCCTGATCAGATGTCGCATACAATGGCTTCTGATCTGGGTATTATTGATTGCTTCTTCTTCTTCTTTTTTTTTTTTTTTTGTTGATTGCCGTAACACGCGAGTATAATTCAAGGTAGATTTCACGGTAAAAATAAGTAATGCACCACTTGCGCTAGACAAGATTGATCAGTGCTTAAAATTTAAGCAGTCTGATCAAATCTTGAAACATTGAAAACTGCAAAACCGCCCGTGGCGCAGGCCTTTTTTATTAGACCTAATTAGGTCCATGAAAGTCGTTTCGTTCCGTCTCTCCTGTTTCCCGCCGTCTTCGCGCTTATACAAGATGGGAATCAGTTGTTTATAAATAGTTTAGGAAAACCCTGCGGAGGTGGAAATAAAACAAAACCGTTTTTTTTTCTTTCTCTTTACTACCTGACTGTATTTATTGATGATGCCAGCTTTGATCATGCTCGTTATACCCGGACTTCTGTCATATAACGGAGTTGAGGTGTATTATTTAAAAGGACTTATAGGACTGCCAATTGTCATTAGTTTTCGTGACAGGTGATATATACATATTTTTGTTTGGAAATGGGCTCATTGATGACGTCATTGTCATCGGCTGGACCGATTCAGATTTAAAAATTTCCAGAGCCCTGCTTTAACAGTGTGGACTGGGCCGTTAAACAAACCAACCAAGGGCATGTTCTCTCTGTGCAAATTGGGAGGGCTGATGTATACTTTAGGGTATTCATATCCCTGTAAAGCCCCTTTTTTCTTGGCACCACTGAAATGGGATTTATGTCATTTTGTTGCCAGTTTGTACCTGATATTAAGGTAAGAGGGACATTCAATAATTAGTGCCATTTTGTACAAGGTAGACACATTCTGTTTGCTTTCCTGGACACCAAGTCCCTTCTGAAAAGGTGCCTACTCTAAAAGGAAAGAATTGGCTCCCTTTATTAAGAACATTTTATATATATATTAACAATTTAGAACCTGATCAGACTGCAGTCTAATCTGGGTCTGTACTGTTTGCATATGCCATTTTGTCAGAAATTTGGTCTATAAAATTTTAAGAAACTTACAGCATACTGATAAAAAATTATGCTATATTTAAACATATTATGTTGTGGGTTCTCAGCATGGCCTTGCAGAAGCACTTCTAATGAGTACTCACAACATATATTTTCCTGGAGAAATAAGAAAAATATTATGTGAATACCCACTCTTACCTGGAGCCACTCTTACCTTGAGTCCGGCCTTGGTCGGTCCATCAGAGGTGTCCGATTGGTGATCAAGTCGCAGGTTCAGTCCCAACCAGGTCTGGCAACATTGGTCGGTCCATCAGAGGTGTCCGATTGGTGATCAAGTCGCAGGTTCAGTCCCAACCAGGTCTGGCAACATTGTTTCATCGAGTTGATCATGAAATATTTTCTTTGGTCATTCTCTCCCTTCTGCTGACTCAAGAAGGGCAGTTGTCAGTTTCTGGCAAAAGAATGTGCACAAGTACTGCTAAATGCTTAGATGACTAAATCTACCCAGGAAAAGTGTGATTAGGTAAACTGACCAGCTCAATATGACCTTAACAGTGTTGACTGCACTGTTAAACTCCAAACCAACCAACCAACCAACCTCAAGCTATGATGTTTTACCTATGTTACAGGTTACAGAAGGAAAAGGTAAAATAGACAAAGCAATGAAACTGTCGAAGAAGTTAAAGAAGGAATCAGCAGCGGTTCAAGATTTCATCAATCGTAGTAACCACGAGTTAGATGCTAGAGAACTGGTCGTTGTTAGCTATAACATTGACAGAGAGATTGCTTTTGCTAAGGTAATAACATTTCTAAGAACTCTTTCCATGCTATGTGCAATTTTAGCAGATGACAATTTGATGATACTTTTCTTACTTTCCTAGAAAATAGGATCTGACACTTCATGCAAATTGTCTCCTAAGGAGACAAGTTGCATGAAGTGTCAAATCCTATTTTCTAGGGAAAATAAGAAAAAATATTTCAAAATGTTGACAGCTGAATTTTTTTACCTAACCTGCAAAGTGTTAAAAATTAAAAGAATGTAGCTCACAGCAGAAAGTTATCTTCAATTTCCATTTTGCTTTTCTTCTATAAATAGACTACTGTATTCAAGCTAATTACTGCACTGTGCTCTTAGATTGTTTTTTTTTTTTTTTTTTTTTTTTTTTTTTTTTTTTTCAAAATTACTGGGAAAACTAGCAGTAAAATATAGTTCCACTTATACTAAGTTTACACTTAAAAAAGAAAAAAAAAAAAAAAAGATCAGCAAAGGACTTATCAAATGATGCTTATGCCATGCTTTTGTGTTGTTTATTTTTCTCATTTGCTATATAAAAGCGTATGTTGTGTGTACTCACTGAATTGCATTGCTAGATGCAATTCAGATGGGTACCCACAACATATGCCTTTATATAGAAACAGACAAAAAAGTACACTGGCAGTAATCTGAAGACTACAGAAATGCTTGACTGTGCGTGTATGTGGTTATTAGGTTAAATACGGTAGGTGGCATTTTATTAGAATTTTATAATTCTAGATATGACATTTTTATACCCCTGCTACATAATAGTGGCGGGGTATTATGGTTTCATGTTGGACGTCCGTGTGTCCATCCGTCCATCTGTCAGTCGTATGTATTTCGTTTCCGGATCATAACTTAAGTAAACATCAATGGATTTTTACCAAATTTGGTATGTGCATTGATATTGTGGAGATCTGGTTTGGGATTGCTAATGGGCAAATTTCTTCAAATTTTGACAGAGTTATCTGCCAAAGATAGCCCATATTACGTTTCCGGACGATAACTTGAATAAATATCAAGGGATTTTAACCAAATTTGATACATGCATTGATATGAAGGAGATCTTGTTTGGGATCGCTAATGTGCAAATTTCGCCAATGTTTGACAGAGTTATCTGCCCACGACATGATAATGGTGGGGTATTATAGTTTAATGTTTTTATTTTTCAACAAAAATGTGCTGCTACTTTTCTTATTTTTCCGTGAAAACATATGTTGTGGGTACACATTAAAAGCACCTCTGTAGGGCATTTCTAATTATTACAGGTACTTTGGGGTTTTTCAGATGAGTACCACAACACAGTACCTGGAGAAATAAAAAAAAAAAAAAAATCCAGATATCAGGGCTCAGTTGTTCAAAACTTGACAAAGTTGTCAGCTAATGTGACGTTAAAATTTCAGTCTTGAAATCCGGCAAATACATTGATATTTTTTGCTGAAAAAATGTGAGTAGCTTTTGCAATTGCATCGCAAAAGCTACTCACATTTTTGCAGCAAAAATATCAATGTATTTTAAAATACCTAACAAGTTTGTCATTAACAAGCTTGTTATGCTAACAATGCTTTGAACAACGGCCCTGGTAATTTAAAATTTCACTCTAGGGAGCATATTCTCCTTAAAGTGTAGACCCCTTTTCAGAAGGGGATTGATCGTCAGTGTGCAGGAAAACAACAAGTCACAAAAGTTGTCAACAGTTTGCAATATATTAGTTCCACAATCTGGTGCTTAACTATATACTTTACTATATACTCTCTGGGCAGTTGTCAGTTTCTCACAAAAGAGCATGCACAAATACTGGTAAACGCTTAGAGGACTCTGTGGAAGGGGAGTTAACTGAGACTAAATTGGCACGACATGACCCTAATAGGTTGACTGGGCTGTAAAACCATCAACGGCTGTATACTCTATTTGCAACAGTCACATCCATACAAGAGTCGGCCTCGGTGGCTTAGTTGGATGCGCCGTCCGACTGGAGACCAGGAGGTCGCGGGTTCAATCCCCGCCAAGGTCGGCAACATTCTTTCGTGGAGATTGATCATGAAATATTTTCTACGGTCATTCTCTCCCTTCCGCTGATTCAAGAAGGGCAGTTGTCAGTTTCTGGCAAAAGAATGTGCACAATACTGGTTAACTGCTTAGAGGACTAAACCTGCCCAATAAACGTGTGGTTAGGTAAACTGACCGTGCTCGACATGACCCCATTGGGTTGACTGGGCCGTAAAACCTCAACACAAACAAACATACAAGAGTCAATTTAATGACATTCCAAGAATGGATGTTGTAAAAAGCTTGCACTCTAATATACAGTCAACCCTCTTTATACCGACACTCGATACAATGACAAAATTCATTATAATGTTTTGGATATGTTAGAATCACCTCATTGAGGTGATTCTAACATATCCAAAACATAATGTTTTATGAGGAAATTAGAATAAAACAAATCCTTCCGTACATATCATTCTGTCTATTAAGGATTCTTTACAACAGAAAATTCATTTTAATGGCAACATCTTTGGGAACAAATGCTGTCGTTGTAACGAGGGTTCACTGTACATAGTAAGCTTGCAATGACAGCCATCCTTGGGGCTGGCTGTTGTATGGATATGGCTTTGTAATAAGATTAAATATATAGCAAAACAGCTCATTGGGGAATCAGGAATATGTTTAATGTGGGTGGGGTGGCTATTTTGGAGAGAATACCATTCATAGAGGTTCCATTTTATAATGGATTTGTAAATGAATTACAGGCAACTCATGAAGAAATGAAGAAACGTCAGTCACTGTTACCAACTATGAAAGAAGTACTGCAGCAACTCTGTGATTTATCCGAGGAAGGGGAGTTAACTGAGACTAAAACAAATTACGAGAACCTTGTAGATCAGTGGAATCAGTTATCGGATAGATTAACAATGTGGATTGCTAAATTACAAACGGAATTAAATTCTGTGGACAGTTTGTTTGTTGACTTTCAAGCCACTTTAATGAAAGTGAAAGATTGGATGTCTCATACAGAAGGAATTCTCAGTTCCCATGACAACCTGTCAGCTGACCAACAGAGAACTGATCACTGGGTGGACAGAATTAAGGTAAGGTTGTGAACAATAGTTTACAGGTCTAGGTAAAAGGACGTTAAGGAGGAGTATTTCATGATAATTCTGGGATAATTTTTCTTATTTCTCCATAATAACCTACATTGTGAGTACTCATTAGAAGGGCTTTGCTTGAGCATTTCTAATGAGTCCCCACCCCCCACCCAGAATATATTTTTATGGAACTGGAGAAAATTATCACAGAATTATTACCAAATACTCCTTAACAAGTCTTCTAATATTTATTAAATATAGTTCTTATTTCTCCATGAATATGTTGTATATACTCATTATTACTACGATAGTAAATTATTACTACAATAGTAAGGAAGTTTGAATGACCACCTTAACATACAAGCCAGTGCATGGCAAAACCAATAAAATGGCATGTGCACCCAGCAAAGACTCAGATCAGCCTAGGCATCTGCCCAGTGAGATCAGAATCTTCATGTAGATCAACTCCTAGGGTGATTCACATGAAATGTCAAGCCTTATTTTCTCTGAAAAATAAAAAAAATCAAAATATCATCTACTGCAGTTGTGATTGGCACTTTAATGGATGTTCCACATTTTTGTCGCACCTGCTTTAGCATGGGCGACTTAGGTGTGCAAGTTTCCATCTGTCTGTCCGTTTGTCTTTCCGACTTTCCGTCAACATTTACCCTGGATGTCTTGTGAGTGCAACTCCTCATACAGTTTTGTACCGATCATTTAGAAATTTTGCATATGTTTTCTACATGGTATGAAGATGTACATGTGGTTTGGATATAATTGTTAGATTATGTCACTTTTTCCGCATTGTGAACTTTTTTCACCTCAATATATAGACAGTGGGTACCTCTTGTGAGCGCAACTGCTCTTACAGCTTTACACTGATTGTTTTGAAACTTTGCATGTGTCTTCTTCTGGGTATGAGGATGTGCATGTGGTTTGAGTATAATTGTTAGAACATTTTTTGTCACTTTTTCCACATTGTGAACTTTTCCACCCTCAGTATATAGACAGTGGGTACCTCTTGTGAGTGCAACTCCTCTTACAGTTTTGTACTGATCGTTTTGAAACTTTGCATATGTTTTCTTCATGGTATGATGATGTCCATGTGATTTGGGTATAATTGTTAAGACATTTTTTGTCACTTTTTCCACATTGTGAACTTAGTCATTTTTCACCCTTTATATGTAAACAGTTGGTACCTCTTGTGAGCGCAACTCCTCTTACAGTTTTGTACAGATTATTATACCCCCGACATACGAAGTATGTGGGGGTATATAGTTTTCGCTTTTCCATTCGTCCGTTCGTACGTACGTTCGTTCATTCGTACGTTCGTTCGTACATTCTTTTGTTTGTTCGTCTTTCCGTAACAGGGTCAAAGTTTTTGCGTTAAAGTTTATAAGACCTCATATTTTGAAGACCCTTTGATGGATTTCATTCATATTTGGCATGATGGTAGATATAGGTCTAAAGTTTTTATCAGCACCATCCCCACCCCGGGGGGTGACCTTGGGGTCAAGGTCACAGACTTAGAATTTTTATAAAAAAGTCAAAGTTTTTTGTGTTTAAGTTTATATAGCTATACCATCAAGACCCTTTGAGGAATTTCATCTATATTTGACATGTTGGTAGATATAGGTCTAGAGTTTTACTCAGCATCATCCCCATCCTAGGGTATGACCTTGAGGTCAAGGTCACAGACTTAGAAATTTCATATAAAAGTAAAAAAATTTGCATCTAAGTTTATATAGCTATACCATCAAGACCTTTTGTTGAATTTCATTATCCTCCTACCGAGAGGTTTAGGGGATATAGCTATCAGCATGGAATTCATCCATTCATCCATCGATCCATCTGTCTGTCCATAAATGCATTATTGTGCACCCCATAACTCCTAACTACCCTTTGAGCTATTTTCAGGAAACTGTCAGGTTGTAGAGGGCATTTGGTAGGGTGTCAGGTACAAGAAAGACAACTCTAACTGACTTGGTCCATGAGTTATCTCCCCTTGTCTCCAGAATTGTAAAAATTTTGTGCAAACCATAACTTTAAAACATGTTAAGATATTTTCATGATACTTCACCAGTATGTATAGGACATTGAGTAGGCATATCACATTCAAGAATGACTTTCTGACTCCATTCTGCAGTTTTCTCCCTTGGTTATTTAAATCTTGTGCGGGCAATAACTCTAAAAATTCTTTAAGATATTTTTGTGATACTTTACCAATATGTAGAGGGCATTGAGTAGGCAGGTGACCTTAAAATTTTCATTAAAATTTATATAGCTATATTATGAAGACCCTTTTGTTGGTTTCATTAATATTAAGCATGATGGTATATATAGGTCTAAAGTTTTTCTCGGCACCATCCCCAAGCTGGGGTATGGCTTTTAAGTCAAGGTCGCAGACTTTTCATACAAATGTCATTTTTGCTTATATTATAAAGACTGATTGATTTCACTAGTATATGGTGATAGTTATAGGGCTAAAGTTTTATTAAGCTCAATCCCTGCACCTGTGCCTGATCTTTAAAGTCAAGGGCTTCATATTATGTGTGATTGAAGTTTTTCAATGTTATAACATAAATCATATATCTGCCATCTCCAGAGTCAAAGCTACATACTTTGTGCTCTTTAAAAACTGGCAGTAGCGCTGGTCGGGGGTATGCGTGCCCCACTGGGCACTTTGTCTAGTTATGAAACTGCGTGCATTTTCTTCATGGTATGAGGATGTGCATGTGGTTTGGATGTAATTGTTAAATTATTTTTTTTTTTTACTTTTTTCCACATTGTGAACTTAGTCAGTTTTCACCCGCAATATATAGACAGTGGCTACCTCGTGAGCACAACTCCTCATACAATTTTATACTAATCTTTTTGCAACTTTGCACATGTTTTCTCCATAGTCTGAAGATGTGCATGTGCTTTTCATATAATCTTCTTGTCACTTTTTTGTGCTTTTTGAGCTTTGTCATTTTCTGACCTCAAATGTATAGACAGTGGGTACCTTGTGATTGCAACTTTTCATACAATTTTAAACCGGTCTTTTTGAAACTTTGCACATGTTTTCTCCTGTGTCTACAGAAGTGCACGTGGTTTGGATATGATTTTTAAATTTATTTTTGTCACTTTTTCCACTTTAACTTTGTCATTTTCTGAACCTCAGATTGTATGAAAGTGTACAGACTTTGGGTGCTCTCATGCATCATATGAGAAAATTAATATGCTTTCAATGAAATTCCTATATTCATATAATCCTTGTCTTTAATTTTTGTCACTTTTCCAACTAAGCACTGCTAAGAATGATATAAATTTATAATAACTATGTCCTGTGACTTTTGTCCCAGCAGGTGCGACGCCGCCTTCCGCGGAATTCTGTTGTTGTTTTTTCTTTATATAGATGCATACAGTGATTGTTATACTGAGTGGCCAGCGCTTTCTTTTGATTGCCTGATGCAGATAGCGTATAGGATTATTTCAAGAATTTTTTGTTCAGGTTTATTGATCATATTTTGACATTAAAATTAAGTTCGTTCAAAATAATTGGGTTTTATGTTGCCATATCTGATTACAGACTTTTATTTGGCATTTCTTTTATTTTCTTTGTTTCTTGATAGAAATCCTGCCTTTTTTAATCATTAACCCATTTCAGACTGAATAAACTCCCCACACTATATATTGGAAGAGTCCAATTTCAATTTCAGGTATGCCAGGCTATGTGATTTAGATAGTCATAGAGAAAAATGGCTTAACTATTTGCAAACAGTGGAGACCCTGATCAGATGCTGCATTCTGCATCATCTGATCAGGCTGAGCACTTTTTGCCAATTACCCTTTAGGTGTCTCCAGACTAAAGTGGGTTAAGTTTTAGTCATGTGACTCACTAGTCAAAATTCACCAGACATTAGATTGGTGATTGTTTTTATTTTCTGGGAAAAAAATCAGAAAAACTATTTCAGAATATCATCTGCTGAAATGTTTACAAGATATTCTGAGGGGAAGTTGAAGTTGGATTCTCTTCCTCAGTTTTTGAATTTCTATCTTTATTGGTTCTCAGTAACTTACCTGTGTGTTGTCTGATCTGATTGAGAGTTCATGTTTATATACACCTCCCCCCCTGCAAACTTTGTTGTCCGTCCGTCCATCTGTCCGTACGTTCCAATGGCTGGAATTTGACCAAACTAGCACAGATACATCATCAGGATGGGGGAAAGAAGTGATTAGATTTTGATGACCTTGACCTTATTTTCAAGGTCACTACATTATAAATACTCAAAAAGTGAGCCTTGTTAATGCAGTAAAAAGTTTGTATGCACATTATCTCTTTTGACCAAACTAGCACAGATACATCCTAAGGATGGGAGAAAGAATTGATTAGATTTTGGTGACCTTGACCTTATTTTCAAGGTCACTATACTATAAATACTCAAAAGTGAGCCTTGTGTGCACTCTATTTCATGAATCAATAGATGAAATTTGACCATGTAGCACAGATACATCATTGAAATTGGGGAAAGAAGTGATTAGATTTTGGTGACCTTTGTCTCATTTTCAAGGTCACACTGGCACTTTGAAACTCAAATTTTGATAGTAAAAAAGCTTGTGTGCACACTGTATCTTGAACCAATGGCTGGAATTTTAACAAACTAGCACTGGTGCTTTGTTAGGACATGGGAAAGAAGTGATTAGATTTTTTGTGACCTTGACCTCATTTTCAAGGTCACTACATTATAAAGACCAAAAATGAGCCTTGTAAAAAGTTTGTGTGCACACTATCTCTTTAACCAATGCCTGGAATTTGACCAAACTAACACAGATACATCATCAGGATGGGAGAAAGAAGTGATTAGATTTTGGTGACCTTCCTTATTTTCAAGGTCACTACATTATAAATACTCAACAAGTGAGCCTTGTGTGCACTCTGTTTCATAAGTCAATAGATGGAATTTGACCAAATTAGTACAGATATATTATTGGGATTGGGGAAAGAAGTGATTAGATTTTGGTGACCTTTATCTCATTTTCAAGGTCACACAGGCACTTGGAAACTCAAATTTTGATAGAAAAAAAGCTTATGTGCATGCTATATCTTGAACCAATGGCTGAAATTTTACCAAACTAGCACAGAGACATCGTTAGGGCATGGGAAAGACGTGATTGTGTGTTTAGGTGGATGAATAAGTGGATGGCAGGCTGATTGGAAGGTAGATGGATAAAAAGGTGGATGGATGAAATAAGGTGGTTAGAGTGATGACATTGGAGAGTGGATGGATGGACAGATGAAAAGATGAACTAGATGGATGGATGGATAATTTGGATGGATGAAGGACTTGATGGTTGGATGTCTGGTAGTTTGGTTGTGTGCTAACTTCGTAGTCTAGGGGTACTGGGTTTGATCACGGCTCGTGGTACTATGGGATTTCTTTCTTTTAACCCATAAAGCTCTTAAGCAAATTTGTAGCAGGTGACATTTTTTTTTTTTTTTTTTCTTCTTCTTCTTATTATTATTACTTTTCTGAGAAAATAATTCTTCACATTTCTTGTGAATAATCTTCTAGGCATACATAGGCAGATGGTTGGATGAAAGGGTTGGAGGGTAGGATGGGTGGCATTGTGGCTGATCGATCAGTTCACAGTCATTCATTAGCCTTTTTTTTTCAGCATCATTGAGGTTTAAGCAGCTATTTGCATGCCATCAGCATTCATGAGCTATTTAAGTCTTCAAGTCTTAAAGAGGCATTACATGTATTGATGTCATTGAGGGGAATGATTCATATCTCCAGATAAGCTGAGTTTAACGCATAGCATGCAGGGTAAAATTCTCAGCAGATGGCATTTTGAAATATTTTTCTTATTTTCCTCAGAAAATAGGCTTTGACATTTCATGCAAATTGTCTAAATTTGCATGAATTGTCAAAGCCCATTTGCTGGGAAAGATAAGAAAAATATTGTCAATTTGTCGTCTGCTGAATTAGCCCAGAGGTTGGTATACATTAAAAAATATATATATATTTTTGCATCAGTGCTTACTTTTTGTACACACATCACTTTTGCCTGAATTGTGAAACTGGCTTATTGTATGGTGCAGACGTAGGAACTTTCAAAAAACTCTTTTGGATACCCATGTTATCTGGCGCCACAGGAATTTCTATTGATTTTTGCATGGCGGTATTGATATTGATGCAATAATGGTTAAATAAGGACATTTTTGCTGTCAGCTGTTGTTGTTTGTTGGATAATTGGAAAAAAATAATAATAAAGAAACTGACATGAGGTTCTGAGGGTGAGTCTTTATTTCTGTACTGGTAGTGGCTCAGGTATTGATGTGCCAGAGTTCAATAACATCAAACTACATTTTAATATATTTTTCTTATTTTTTTTTTTTTTTTTTTTTTTTTTTTTTAGAAAATAGGCTTGACATTTCATGTGAAACATCTCCTTGAGAGATTTCCAGAAAATAGGCTTGACATTTCATGTGAATCATCTAAGGACCATTTCCAGAAGGTAGGCTTGACATTTCATGTGAATGATCTAAGGGAGATTTTCTGAAAGTAGGCTTGACATTTCATGTGAATCATCTCCTAAGGGAGATTCCCAGAATATAGGTATGAAATTTCATATGAATGATCTCCTAAGGGAGATTTTTAGAAAGTAGATTAGACATTTCATGTGCATCATTGTAGAATGGACTTGACATTTCATGCAAATTATCTCCTAAGGGTGATTTCCAGAAAAAAAGGCTTGACATTCCATGTGAATGATTTCCTTAGAGAGATTTCTATAAAATAGGCTTGACATTTCATGTGAATGATCTCTTAGGAGAGATTCCTAGAAAATATGCTTGACATTTTATGTAAATGATCTAAGGGAGAGTCACAGAAAATAGGCTTGACATTTCATGGGTATGATCTCTAAGGGAGATGATTCACATGAAATGTCAAGCATATTTCTTGGGAAAAATTAAGAAAAATGTCACTCATTTATTGTATGCTGCTTAAGAAATAAGTTATTCCGAACTGTGCTCAAATGCTCAAGATAAAGAACAGTTGAGTTTGGGTTGTACCAATCTGAGCACGAGCGAACTTAAATGTTTCTTGTAAAAGAATGATTTTAACCATTTGAGATTTGAACAAATTTAATACAATTGCTTTTTTAAATTTTTTGTCATTTCAGGCTTTACACATGGAAAGTAATGAGATGCGTAGTCAAGTGGCTCAGGCGAGAGATTCAGCAGTGGAGGTGATGAACAAAAGTGAGCGATATACAAATATGGTGGAGCCAGAACTTACCCATCTTAACCAGAAATGGGAGGAAATCATGCAGAGACTAAAGGTTAGTGGATGTCTAATCAATACTTTGCCTCTCAGTAGCTCTAAAAGAGGTGATATTTTAGACTAGATGACATTGTCAAAATGCCCAAAAATACAAAAGCTTTTAATTACTTTTGTGCCATTCCCATCAAAATGAATTTGCTGTCGTAAAGTATCCTTAAGGAGCAGATTAATATGTAAGAAATGCCTTGTTTTATTCTTAGTTCCTTATGGAACATGTTTTGGATATTTGTTAGAATTGCCTCAGTGAGGCAATTCTAGCAAATATCCAAAGCATATTGTTCCATGAAGTATTTTATACAATGTTCTTGCATAGTTCCTGATTAACTGTCTGCTCTTGAGTGAAAGTTTTGTGCCAGTCAAATTATCATTATGACAAATTTTGTTGTTGTATTGAATGTCGATATAAAGATGGTTGACTGTTTAAAGCTTTTTGAATAGTGGTAAAGTGGGCTTTTGGAATGAAATTCTTTTAATGCATACAATCTTACAGAGTTTTCCCCCTCTACCAAAATGGGGTGGGGGGCATTGTTTTTGGGACAGATCCCGTTGGCGTCGACGTCGGCATCGGCGTAAAACTTCTTGTCTGCTCTGTAGCTTGAATACCCTTTGAAATATTTTGATGATACCTGGTAGAAATGTAGATCAGGACGAGATGACATGTCGCATACAAGATTGACAACTCTGGTTTTCTTACTTTTGGAGTTATCACCCTTTGTTTTATTTGAAAAAGATTTCGTGTCCGCTCTGTAACTAGAATACCCTTTGGAATAACTCAGTGTTACTTGGCAGGAATGTAGAACAGGACCAGATGACATCGCATACAAGAATGACAACTCTGCCTTTCTTACTTTGGCGTTATCTCCTTTTGTTATATTTGACAGTGATAATCCATTGATTTGGTGTCCGCTCTGTAAGTCAAAGACGCTTTTGGAATATTTTTATGATACTTGGTAGAAATGTACAACAGGACCAGACGACGTGTCGCATACAAGAATGACAACTTTTGGCGTTATCTCCCTTTGTTATGTCTGACAATGATTATCCATTGATTTTGTGTCTGCTCTGTATGTCAAAGACCATTCGGAATATTTTTTTGATACTCGGTAGGAATGTAGAACAGGACCAGACGATGTGTCACGTACAAGAATGACAACTCTGCCTTTCTTACTTTTGGCATTATCTCCCTTTGTTATGTCTGACAGTGATTATCCATTGATTTTGTGTCTGCTCTGTGTCAAAGACCCTTTGGAATATTTTTATGATACTTAGTAGAAATGTAGAACAGGACAAGACAATGTGTGGCATACAAGAATGACAACTCTGGCTTTCTTACTTTTGGAGTTATCATCCTTTGTTTGGTTTGAAATAGATTTCTCATCTGCTCTGTAACTGTACTTTTCAGAATATTTTGATGGTACCTGGTAGAACTGTAGACTAGGACAAGACGAAGTGTTCCTTATAAGAATGACAACTCTGCCTTCCTTACTTTTGCTGTTATCTCCCTTTGTTATATTTTACACTGATTATGCATTGATTTAGTGTATGCTATGTATGTCGAACACTCTTTGGAATATTTTGATGGTACTTGGTAGTAATGAAGAACAGGACCAGACGACGTATCACATACAAGAATGACAACCGGCTTTTTTTTTACTTTTGAAGATATCTCCCCTTCTTGTGTTTGAATTTGATTTCTTGTCTCTGCTCTGTAACACAAATACCCTACGGAATATTTTGATGATGCTTGGTACAAATGTAGAACAAGAATAGAATGACAACTCTGGCGGGATTGGGGGGACATTTTTTTTTTTCTAAAAAATCTTTTCTAATTTTATTTTCATTTTAGGACAAACAATCAAGCTATACATCAGACACTATTCCAGCAACTCATACAACAATGACAAAGACAACTGTTACCACGGTTACAACCTCAGTTACCTTGGAGAAGAGTTCAGAGATTGCTACCAAGTTCCATGTTCTTTATGACACTACGATAGAAATACTGGAAAATTTCCAGACAGAGAAGTTGAATGATGGTGAACTGAGACAAAAAGATGTCAAAGGGGATCTGCAGGATAATGCTAAGGTACAATCGATTCTCATTATCTCGACCTGGCTTATCTCGAATAACCGCTTATCTGGAAGTGAAAATCTGGTCCCTTTTTAAACATGGAAATCTAACAAGAGGTAACAAAATATTCAGGAAAAGAGGAGATACTGCTCCTAGGGAGCAATGTCTCCTCTTTTCCATTATATTTTCAATATATCTCTTACATCAGGGGTCAAATTATGTATTCATTTGTGAAATGTGGTTGTTCAATTAATTTTTTCCTCAGTTCTGCAAATTTGATATCTCGATTTATGGATATCTCAAAGTATTTTGGAGAGTCCCTTTGACTTCAAGACAACGAGAGTCGACTGTATTTGTGATTGTTTTTATGTTCTCTACCAGAGATGAAGGGGTACATTTTGTTTTCAGTCTGGATCATGTTAGTGCTGGTGTGACAGTGTTTTGGCTGCTGTTACATGGGGCGTGGGTAGGTGGATTTTCAACAAAGTTGCAGGGACATATCATTGGGACCAGCTTTAGATATGATTTAGGGGATAACTGCATTCAAATTTGGCATTTGGGGAGGTAAATCGGCGGTTTTACGGTCGGAAATTTCGTTTTACGGCGACGCGTCAGCGGAGCCGTAAAACGTAATTTGCGACCGTAAAACCGCCGATTTACCTCCCCAAATGACAAATTTGATGCAGTTATCCCCATTCTAATGCATTTATTCATTTTTTTCTATTGAAAAAATGTACTATTTGCACAAAACGACAAGTGCTGTGAGCTGCGTAAAACCAAATGCCAGCCAATGAGAAGCGACGTTACGTGATGACGTCGGATTTGCGACAGTATATCGCAGAATATACCGTTGCAAATTTTTGACGTTACCCAATCAGATGTCGCGTTACATACGCGAGTGCATTAGAATAGATTTTGATGGTCATGATCTTGTGTACAAGGTCAGCAGAGATCTCACAAATCTGAAGGGAATTTCATCAGATTTCACTCGAATGTGTATGGTCTGTAAAATGAGGCTTGTATAAGCAGTCAAGGTGAAAGTTACAGGTTTAGGGAAATTAATACACCTTCAAGGCAAATATCTCTACAGAAATATAAGCCTCTCTACTCAATGGGAACTACTATTAAAGGAAAACTTTGCTCCAAGAAAATATTTTGTTTAAAAGTAGCCCCCATTTAATGGAGACAACTGCCAGTCTGCAAAAGTTGTCATTTTACTAATTCGGGCAAATTTCATTTCAGATGTATCCACAAAGTTTTCACTGCCGTAAGCCATGTACTAGCCATACAGTCTGATTTTTGTAAAAGAAATTCAATGTAAAGTTTCTGTTTCTATGTTCTGTTGATTGTGACAGGCTTGTGCTTTCTTTTAAGAGTAGAATTTGATTTTCTGTCTTTCTAAAAGTGCATTCAATTTTCTTACATTCTTTGGTAGAATATTACTATTTCTGTTGAATGTGATGCATTTGCTTTAATGTGTGTGTTTTCCTTTAAATTTGATCATAATTGTCTGTGGAACCTATTTACTCTAAACATTGGGATTCCTGCTCAGCAAAGAGTGTAGATCAAGGTTAAACTGCTTGAGATCTGCACTGTTTATTATTTTGCTAGTAGGTGACCATTGACTTTGTAAGGTGCTACATGTGAAAATATCCCCTCAAGCATATGCATTCATTGGGCTCAGATCAGCCATCACATCCATACCATCTGATCAGAGTCTTCAGTGGACACTGTGGACAACCAACAAAGACTTTCATCAGAATGCTGGCTGCTATGTCTTAAGGTAGATTTTCTCAACTTGTAGCTTGTTCAGATTTTAGGATAAGTAGAAGATGGTTTAACTCTGGTCCTGCTGAACCCAGATATGCCCTGCCTTTGCAAACAGTGCAGATCCAGATCATTGGCTTCTGAAGAAGCCAACTGATCTGAATCTGCACTTTTGTCTCATTCAGTATGTGAAATTATATCAATAATATGGATAAGTAATCTGATTGGCTGACAATTAGAAGTGGGCGTGTCATCTGAATTTATTAAGCATGACAAAAGTTAAGTATCTGAATATTTGGGTAATTATGGAAAATTGCTGGGAAAGGTTGATGCTAAATTCAGTATTATGTTCTTTTAGCATTTAGATGAAGATGTTCAGAAGCTAGGCAGCCAGGTTGAAAGTGTTATAACAGAGGGAGATAAAATATCTCAGCAGCTAGAAGACTCGGATCCTTCAGAAAGTCTTAGAATACAGGCAGAGCTAGAGCATTTGAAGGTTTGTTTTGTTTTTTTTTTTAAAAAAAGCAGTTTACCCTTTTAGTGCTTATCAGAACTACAGTAGATGACACTTCGAGCTATTTTTTTTTTTTTTTTTTTTCAGAGACAGTTAAATAGCATTCAGTGTGAACCATCTGCTAGGCAAACAATTCATATGGCATGTCAAGACTTATTTTCTCTGAAAAACAACAATGTTGTCTGCTACAAATTTACTTAGAACTTTAACTCATTGTAGTCTGGAGACCCCTAAAAGGGTATTTGGCAAACAGTTCAGACCCAGATCAGATGCTGCAGAACACGGCGTCTGATCAGGGTCGCCACTGTTTGCAAATAGTGTAACCATTTTTCTCTAGGAATATCTAAATCTCATAGCCAGATGCACCTAAAATTGAAATTGGACTCTTTGAAATTGTAGGTTTTTTCCGTGCACTGGCTCAAATGTTATATGGATAACCTCTGTTGTCTGGAGCTATTGGAACATTTTGATAATCAAGTCACTAGGTACATGGGATAAAATGTTTAAGGGACATAACTCAAGTTTGACTAAGTGAAGGTGGGATAGAAGTGATAGAACTTGCATCATCAGCTTGCTGGGTAAAAATTACAGTAGACAATGAATATTTTTTCTTATTTTATCTGAGGGAGACAGGCTTGCATGAGGTCAGTTTCTGGGAAAAATAAGAGGTTAGTGATGTGTTGTCTGCTGAAGTTGCCCAGAGAATGCTGAAAGTTAAAAATTTTGCAACATGTGAGTCATTGAAATTCATTGTCCTTTCTTATTTTAATTTCTCTCTTGAATCTTGTGTAGGATGTTTGGGAGAAAACAAAGTCCGATGCTGAGAAGAAGAGAAAGACTCTTGTGATAATTGCCCCAGAATTGTCCCAGTTCCAACAGACAACAAAAGATCTCGATATCATGCTGGATGCCATGGAAACCAATATCAAGGTGGCTAATATCAATGAAGAAATACATAAGGTGAGTTTTTGTGGAATCTCAAATACCCCACCCACCCTCCTTCCTCTGTCCCATTTGGAATTCCCATATTTATGCTGAATATTTAGACAAGGCATTCCTGAGCAAACAATGTATGCACTGTTTGCCATTTAGTCGGCTCTTTTTCGACGTCGTTTAAGCTCATCGTCTTGAGCAGCTGTAAGAAATCACGAATATGCCATACAATCGAAAAAAATCTGCACAGCGACCTTTTCTGTTATTACCGTAAAAGGGCACACCATCTTAATCATTGTACATTATGCTTTGAAAAGTGTTTTCAAGATCACGGTAAAACTGTAAGGTTAGGACAAACCTCAATAGGAAGGTAAAAAACAATCAAAAACAGGATACTTATAATTCTTTTCGAACAATACTGTACTCTTTGTCCTTCCATACGCACATTATTGAGTTATGTTTATTTTTAGCTGTAGAAAAATGTAGCTGCTTAGAAATATATAATTAGTTTTCGGGCGGCACCAAAACAGCCCCCATAGCTCAGTCGGGAGAGGGTTCGCCTACCATGGGGAAGGTTGCGGGTTCAAAACCCAGGATTTTTTTTTATTTTTATGAATCTGTCCTGTTCCCTTTTTTCATTGTTATAAGTATGTAAATATACTTTCGTTCCTACTTCGTGTATCTGTTTTTTACAGATATTACTTGTAGATACACTACCAAGTAGGCAAAAGGACTTGTCCCAATTTCAGGAAAACTACAATTAGGAGTTACAGTGATCTTAATTTAGATTAATTATGCTAAATATGGGAAAATAAATATTTTCCCTTATGTGAACAGTGATGACCTGTATTTGTGTACTAGAAGATGCTGGGTTTTCTACAACAGGCCTTTGTTGTTTTTTTACCATAACCCAATATTTAGGATTAGAATACCTGCCTAAAGTAGGTTACATGGGATTTTCAAAAAGGTCTGTTATAAAAAGCTTTCCATGCATACAAGCCCAGTTTTTATTCCAAAATTCTGTTTACAGTTGGGTGAGGCCTGTTATCCTTGCAGCAGGTTAAGGTAGAGGGGGGAATGTTTTTATTTCTTCTGTTTCTTCACTTTCATTCCTGTTCCTCTTTTTCCCTGTCCTTCTCTTTCATCTCCTCTACTAGCTCTTCTGTCTCTCTTCTCCCTTTCTCTGGGAGATGACACAAAATGACCCACAAACAAGGGTTGCTGTATCGTTAAACCCCAACACAATCAATTATTCGTAAAGGCCAAGTCAGAAGCTACATGGACTTGCAAATCATGCGCACATCTGTGCGTAAATGATAAAGGTTATTTGTAATTAGCCATAACCTGAGAAAATGTACTCGTCAAACAGAGACTGATTAGCCTGCACATCTGCAAAGTTCTATCAAATTCTTTGTTGTCCACTTGAAGAAGTCTTGGATTCATGGTGAGCCACAGAGTGCTAGATGAAGATTGATCAGACTGTTTGGACATGCAGGCTGATTTAAGTTCAATGACCAGAGATGTCCATTTTCTCACATTTTAGCTCTTAATGGCATTATTAACACTTTGCATGTTTGGTAAAATTTTCAGCAGACAACATTTTGAAATATTTTTCTTATTTTACTAGAAAATAGGATCTGACACTTCATGCAAATAGGAGACAATTTGCATGAAGTGCCAGATCCTATTTTGTAGGAAAAAATGTTACCAATTTGTAGTCTGCTGAGTCTGCCCATAGTGTGGTAAGTGTTAAGAGTTGGGTGCATTTTGTCAGCCAAAGCAAAAAAAAAAAAAAGGTCAAACACTGCATGGTTCCTGCAGCTGTGTAAGCACAATGAACTACCAAAAAAATACTAATGAATAAATAATAATAATATA
This sequence comes from Anodontia alba, assembly GCA_964016985.1. Classification (NCBI taxonomy): domain Eukaryota; kingdom Metazoa; phylum Mollusca; class Bivalvia; order Lucinida; family Lucinidae; genus Anodontia; species Anodontia alba. The sequence goes on from OZ024824.1 coordinate 125,887,698, forward strand.
ATTAATTAAAATAAAAAATAAATAAAAAAAAAAGATAAGGTAAGGTTTAGATTCCACTCTGTGGTTGAAACAAGATTTTAAATTGGTATGTCCAGTATGCATCAAATTGCAAAGGACTTGTTTGGGTGGAGCATTTGATGATATTTCTGGTTCAGTTCTCCATTAAAACAAATGTTAAGGGTGCACATTAGAGGTGCCTCAGTGAGGCAATTCTAATGAGTACCCACAGCATATGTTTTTATGGAGAAATAAGAAAAATCCCAGAGTTATTACCAAATACTCCTCTTTAACAAGACCTCTGAATATGTATCAAATTGTAAGTAAATCATTCACAATAAATAATTTCTTTCCTTTTTTTTAATGCATTCACGCAGGAGGTACGTATAATTAGCATGAATATTTGGTAAACTTATTTTCCTTATTATTTTATAGTTCTGTTACGTCATTAGCATGACTCAGATAATGTTTCAGCCTCAGCACTGTGAAGTCTATCACAGAATAACTTTCAAGTACCTGGAATTGTCTTTTATGTTCTAGAAAAAGTACAGAAATGCTTTTTTTTTCTTTTCTTTTTTTTTTTTTTACTTTTGCTTTATTTCGAGAGATTTGAGTTAAAACTCCATTGGTTGTGTTTTTTTTTTTTTGTTGTTTTTTTTAACTATTGTATAATATCTGCATCAAGCACATTTCTCTCCATACTTTGGCACATGGATGCTGAAAGATTTTGCCAAGGTAGACAATTTTTGCAAAAAGAAAGTTGTCTCCCTAGTATTTGAAGCTTTCAGAAATTTGGGCTACTTGTACAGGAAAAAATTTGGCTCTCTGAGGAGCAAACTCTTTTCTTCAAGAGCAGCCCCAAAGAGAAGGACTTTAAATATTTTCATAACAGTTACCATATTTGACCTATTTACCACACATACCCCTATAAGCGCACAGTCAAGCAATTCCATAGTCTTTATTGCAGCTGGTGTACTTTTTGTCTGCTTGTTTATAAATGCATATGTTGTGGGTACCCATTTGAATTGCATCAACTTGTTGATGCAATTCAAATGAGTACCCACAACATATGTTTTTATAAAGAAAGTCAGAAAAAAACAAAACAAAAAAAAAAGCAAAAACATTGCATAAACACCATTAGCAAGTCATTAGCTGATCTTGTTTTGAAATCGTATTTTTAGTAGATGGATGCATATTTTATTACAAGTTTTATCAGTAGTTTTGAAAAACATAAGTGCACAGTGCGGTAATTAGTTCGAATACTGTATTTCCCTTGAAAGTGTAAAACAGTGTCTATTAAAATTTTGTTACCATGCGAGCTAATCACAAGAGCTGTAACCAGTAATTTGTTGTATGTTGTCTTGCATGGTTAGTCTCCCTTGATGGTAGTTCACCTGGCATGCTGATATCTTGAAATGAGATTTTTATACTTCCAATGCTGGGTACAATTTCAGCAGAGGACATTCTGAAAATATTTTTCTGATTTTTTTTTCCTAGTTGATAGGGTTTGACACTTCATGCAAATTGTCTCCTGTGGGGTCAGTGTGTTTGAAGCGTCAGATCCTAGTTTCTGGGAAAAATAAGAAAAATATCGTCAGTTTGTCATCTGCTAAATTTGCCCAAACCATGGTAAGTGTTAAAACTGAACACTTTTTTTTTTCTTTCTGGAAGAAATTTTGCTGTTTGACTGGCTCAGGGTGATATATATATATATATCCTGGCTTTTAAAAATAGGGGTATGTTACTTTACACTTGTCCATATAGCAGTTGTCCATCCTTTCATTCTGTAACTGTGTCAAGAGTTTTTTGTCAACAATTGAAGCCAAGAATTTCAATCTTAGTTTGCAAGTAAAGCATTACAAGTCCTTCACTGTGGTAGGAAATTTGGCTGCAGGGATGTAGACTACTGAGACAGAACTCTTTTGACAGTTCTAGTTTGGATTACCCTAACTGAGTAAAATGGTTCAAGATTTATTTGCTCAATTGCACAAAAGTTCAGGAGGAGCTGTTACACTAGCATGTCTTCCTGAAGTATTTGGACAGACAGCTAATTCATTAGTAGCAGATGACATTTTGATTCTTTTTTCAGTGTGTATGTGTTTTTTTTTTTCGGTTGGGGAGGGGGGGGGGGGGGGGAAGGGGGGGGGGTGTGGTTTGGTGGTTTTTTGGTGTTTTTCAGAGAAAATTAGGCTTGATATTTCATGTGAATCATGGGAGTGCTGTCCTATTTTCTCTAAAAAAATGATAATAACAATAAAAGCATTTAGAATGTCGCCTGCAACAATTTTGCTTAGCACTTTAAGGCTTAACCCATGAGATTTCACTCCTATAGCATATTCCAGTGTCCATGGCATGTAAGCAGAATGAGAAGAGAACGAATATAAATATTTAAAAACCAAATTTTGTTAGTCCATAAGAAATACACAGCATACAATTTGTATTTAGAATTAATACATTAACCGTTGTCATGCTGAATATATTAAGATGCCACACCCACTTCTAACTGTCAGCCAATCAGTTTGCTTTATCAAGTTTGGCGATACAAGTTTACATACTAAATGACAAACGGTATAGATCCAGATCAGTTGGCTTCTGAAGAAGCCAACTGATCTAGATCTACACTGTTTGAAAAGGCAGGGCACATCAAGGTTCAGCAGGATCAAGGTTAGTACCTATATCCAAAGAAAATAAAAATAATTAATAAGAGATGCTTGATAACGAGGCTTGTTGTTGTTGTTATTATAGGGTAGGGTAGGGTCGGGTTGAGTCGGGTAGGGTAGGATAGGATAGGTTAGGGTAGTAGGGTAGATAAGTAGGTAATGAGATTTGTCAAGCATATTGTCTCCTTAGGAGACAATTTGCATGAAATGTCAAAGCCTGTTTTCTGAAAAAAATAAGGAAAAGATTCCAGCATGCTATCTGTTTAAATTATCTTCTGCATGCTACATGTCCTTACGGTTTTCACATGCCACAAAATCCTCTTCCACTTGGTGGCTTAGTCGGATGAACAGGAGATCATGAGTGCAATCCCTTCCAGGTCCAGCAACATTTTTTAATGGAGAGTACCGTATTCGACCTAATTACCGCACTGTGAGCTTAGGTTTTTCCAAAAAAAAAAAAAAAAAAAAACTAGGAAAAGCTTTGGTAAAATGTGTACCTACCTATAATAACCTTACACTTTAAAAAAATCAATGAACGACTTTATGTGTTTTTTATCTTTGTGATTTTCTTTATAAAGGCATATGTTGTGGGTACCCATTTGAATTGCATCGACTTGTCGATGCAATTCAAATGAGTACCCACAACATATGCCTTTATAAAGAAGTAGACATAAAGTACACTGGCTGTAATCTGAAGACTATGGAATTGCTTGACTGTGCGCTTATAGGAGTATGTGCGGTAATTAGGTCGAATATTGTAATCATGAAATATTTTCTTCAGTCATTCTCTCTCTTTGGCCGATTCAAGAAGGGCAGTTGTCAGTAAATCTGGCAAAAGAATGTGCACAAGTACTGGTTAACTGCTTAGAGGACTAAGCCTGCCAAGGAATAGTGTGGATAAGTAAACTGACCAGCAGGACATGACCTTAACCCTTAAAGCGCCAATCACAACAATTGTCGTCTGCTTTGTCTTCTGCCGGTCACTTTAAAAGTCATTGTTGCAAACAGTGTGAACCCAGATCAGACTTTAGGAGTAGTCTGATCTGGGTCCACACTGTTTGCCTGTATGCAAAATGTAAGTTTGAAAAGTTTGCAAGAAGATGCAGCAGACGACATAAGCAGACGACATTTTCAGTTGCAGATTTTCTTGGCGCTTTAAGAGTTAACAGTATTGACTGGAATGTTAAACTCCTAACTGACCAAACCAACCAAACTTCCCCTTGGTGCAGCCCAGAGGCTCCCTAGTCCTGCTGAACCCAGATATACCCTGCCTTTGCAAACAGTGTAGATCCAGATCAGTTGGCTTCTGAAGAAGCCAACTGATCTAGATCTGCACTGTTTGTTAATTAAAATGCGAATTTGTATCAACAACGGATCAAGTAATATGATTGGATGAAAATTAGAAGTGGGCGTGGCGTCTTAATTTATTCAGCATGACTAGGGTTAATGTAGAATGATAAGCCTCTAGTGCAGCCCATATAATGATTTTGTTTAAAAGATTTAGCTTTGTTTAAATATCTTCAGCAAGGGATTGGAATTTTTGCAATAAGTTTTGTATATATCCGCAAAATCTTCCTTTCTGAAGATTGATTGGTACTTGAAGCAAATATAAACAGGTTGTCTGGTTGTTGGCATGTTTGTCACTGAAGGGGAAAATGAAATTAAATTTTTATGTGAAAGATACACAAGAGGTGCTGAATAAACAGTCTGTTGGATGTTGTTAATGCATCAAAAGAAACTGTATTTTAGGAAACTGGATGTTGTTAATAACTTCAGCTGTTCTTAGATTGCAAATAAGGCAGATTTATGTAATTTAATCATATCTCAAGATAAGAGGGGTATCCAGATAGTATCCTTATATCTCCACCAAAACATGTGTTGTAGGTATTCATTAGAAGTGCCTCGGTGAGGTGCTTTGAATGAGTATACCGAGGCACTTCTAATGAGTACTTACAACACATGTATTAGTGGAGAAATAAGAAAAATATCAATATTTTTGGGTTGAAAATAAATCTTATCTAGAGCTATGATTTAATGCTTTTCTTGTCATAATGAATCAAGAAATTGGAGAGGATGTTGTTTCCAATACTTTCAGTGCAAAATTAATGAAAATGCACCAATTATTTCTTATTGTAAGCTTAGCTCCTGATAAAGGACTTTTTTCCAACCAAAAAGTACTGACATTTTTCTTATTTCTTCACAAAAACATATGTTGCAGGTACTCATTATAAGTGCCTCAGCAAGGCACTTCTAATGAGTACCCACAACATATGTGTTTGTGAAGAAATAAGAAAAATATTTACTTGATACCCGCTCTTGTCTGGAACCGTGCTTGAGGAAAGGATTCCAGGGACAGACATACCTTTGAGATTTAATGTCAGAATTCTTTTGCCTTGTACTCAGCAGCATGGCTAAAACATTTGTATTTGTTTCTATTCATCTATTTTGATGCAGATCCTTCTTCCTTTCCAATTTTTCCTTTTTTCATTCATTTCCCAGTTCTATTCTAAGTAGATTCTAAGGACAGTTTGATTTGGACAAAACTTGCAGGGTAAATTAGACTGTAAAAGGACTTGATGTGTCTTTAATGCTTAGCCTGCTGGGTAAAAATTCAGCAGACAACATTTTGAAATATTTTTAGTGTTTTTTTTTTTTCCAGAAAACAGGCTTTGATAAGTCATGCTTAGGAGACAATTTGCATGAAATATCAAAGCCTTTTTTCTGGTAAAAATAAGAAAAATATTATACATCATCTGCTGAATTTGCCCAGAACATGGGAACAATTAAATTCTTTACGGTAAATGTCCTAAAATTTTTAACTCCAAACGGTCTGACAAAACGGCATATGCAAACAGTGTAGACCCAGATCAGATTGCTCCTTAATCCATAGACGACAAAAAATCCATAAAAATCCATAAAAAATCCATAGACGACAAAAAAGCATGCAAAATTACCCAGCATGCAAAAAGTTATACTATTTCTCATTTTCCTAGAAAATAGGGCATGAAATTCCATGCAGATTGTCTGTGGAGAAAGTGCCCATGAAATACCAAATTATATTATACCCTGTTTATAGGTTGTGTGTGTGTGGTATGAGGGTGAGGGCAGTGTTGGGGGGGGGGGGGGGAGGGGGGTGAGTGTTTTCACATTTGTCTGGCTATCAGTCCGTCTGTTACAGTTTGGTCCTAAAGGGGGTATCTAATAAAAACACTGCTTATTGGCAATTTCTTGTTGTCTCTGGTAGAAAAAGGGAAAAGCGAAAAAAATATCTATTTGTCATTCACTTGTTACACCATCCAAATTATTATTAATCCCCCGCCGCGAAGCGGATGAGGGATTACAGAAATGGCCTTCGTCTGTCCATCCGTCTGTCCTTCCGCAACACTTTCTTGTCCGCTCCGTATCTCCTGAACCCTTTGAAAGATTTTCATTAAACTTTGGTCAAATGTTCGCCTCAGTGAGTCGATGTGCAAAACCCATAAGTCAACCATGCCAACTCAAGGTCAAGGTCATGGGTTTGAGCCTTGAATTTCGTGTCTGCTCCATATCTCCTAAACCCCTGGAAGGATTTTCTTTAAGCTTTGGTCACATATTTGCCTCAGTGAGACAATGTGCAGAACCTGTAAGTCAACCATGCCAACTCAAGGTCAGGGTCACAGGTCAAGGTCATGGGTTTGAGCCTTGAATTTTGTGTCTGCTCCATATCTCCTATACCCCTGGAAGGATTTTCTTTAAGCTTTGGTCATATGTTTACCTCAGTGAGACAATGTGCAGAACCCATAAGTCAACCATGCCAACTCAAGGTCAAGGTCAAGGTCATGGGTTTGAGCCTTGAATTTCGTGTCCGCTCCATATCTCCTATACCCCTGGAAGGATTTTCTTTAAACTTTGCTCATATGTTTGCCTCAGTAAGACAATGTGCAGAACTCATAACTCAACCATGCCGACACAAGGTCAAGGTCACAGTTCAAGGTCACAGGTTTGAGCCTTGAATTTCGTGTCCGCTCCATATCTCATATACCAGTGGAAGGATTTTCTTTAAACTTTGGTCAAATGTTCACCTTAGTGAGACGATGTGCAGAATCAAAAACTCAACCATGCCGACTCAAGGTCAAGGTCAAGGTCATGGGTTTGAGCCTTGAATTTCGTGTCCGCTCTGTATCTCTTTTACCCCTGGGAGGATTTTCTCTAAACTTTGGTCAAATGTTAACCTGTGACGATGTGCAGAACCCATAACTCAGCCATGGGGACTCAAGGACAAGGTCACAGTTCAAGGTCGCGAGTTTGAGCCCTGAATTTCTTGTCCACTCGATATCTCCTTTACCCGTGGAAGGATATTCTTTTAATTTTGGTCAAATTTTTGCCTCAGTGAAATGATGTGCAGAACCTATAGCTCAACCATGCAGACTCACAAGGTCACGGTTCAAGGTCATGGGTTTGAGCCTTGAATTTTGTGTCCACTCTGTATTTCCTTTACCTCTGGGAGGATTTTCTCTAAACTTTGGTTGAATATTCACCTCAGTGGGACAATGTGTAGAACCCATAACTCAGCCCTGCGGACTTGAGGTCAGTGTCACAGTTGAAGGTCACGAGTTTGAGCCTTGAATTTTGTGTCGGCTCCATATCTCCTTTACCCCTGGAAGGATTTTCTTTAAACTTTGATCAAATGTTTGCCTCAGTGAGATGATGTGCAGAACCCATAACTCAGCTATGCTGACTCAAGGTCACAATTGAAGGTCACCAGTTTGAGCCTTGAATTTTGAGGCCGCTCCACTGACATTCAGACTGTCTTGTTAAATTTGGGTCAAATGTTTGCCTTAGTGAGATGATGTGTAGAACCCTATAACTCAACGATGTAGACTCAAGGTCAATGTCACAATTGAAGGTCATTTAATCTCTTTCTTATTCACTCCATCTCCTGAACCCATTGAAAGATGTTTATGAAACTTACGTCAAATGTTTGCCTTAGTGAGGCGATGTGCAGAACCCATAACTCAAGCATGCTGACTCAAGGTCAAGGTCACAGTTAAGGTCACGAGTTTGAGCCTTGAATTTCATGTTCACTTCATATCTCCAGTATCTCCTGAAAGATATTTATTAAATTTGGGTCAAATGTTCACCTTAATGAGATGATATGCAGAACTCATAACTCAACAATGCAGACTCAAGGTCAAGGGCACAATTGAAGGCCACCAGTTTTAGCCTTGAATTTTGAGGCCGCTCCATTTGCATTCTGTGGCGGGGGTTATAGCTGTCCTTCAGACTGCCTTGTCCTAATGGTGCCAAGAACAACAGCAGCTGATGTCATTCTGAAGTTGCTGTTGTTGTTTTTTCAGAGAAAATAAGGCTTGCATTTTAAGCGGATAACCCATTGGTCTGGAGACCTCTAAAAGGGTAATTGGCAAACAGTGCAGGAAATTTTCTTATTTGATCATGAAATTGTATATTGTGTGTACTCAATAGAATTGCCTCATGGAGGTGATTCTAATGAGTACACTTAACATACATTTTTTGTGTAAAAGATCAAGAAGACCTCCCTAAAGTATCGCCATTTGCTTCCTGACCTGGCACCACTATAAACATTCAGTAGCTGGAACTACCAGTGTCTTGAACAATTTTCCGTGGTCCTAAAGGTGTTCGAGTCATTGAGGTTTGACTGTATATACACACAGTTGACTCTCGCTATCTTGAACTCGCTTATCTCGAATAGCCGCTTATCTCGAAGTGAAAATCTTGTCCCTGCTTAAACATGAAAATCTAACAACAGGTAAAAAAATATTGTGGAAAAGAGGAGAAATTGCTCCTAAGGAGCAATTTCTCCTCTTTTCCACAATATTTTCAATATATCTCTAACTTCAAGAGTCCAATTACACATATATTTGTTAAATGTGGTTAATCGAATTAGTTTTTCCTCCAATTCTGCAAATCTGTTATGTCGAAGTACGGATATCTCGAAGTATTTCAGAGAGTCCCTTGGAATTCGAGATAACGAGAGTTGACTGTATTTCTTTGATATGTTGGATACTATGCCACACACCCAGAATGAATTTCAACCCTATGACATCACAGTATATCACCTTTACTTCTCTCTTTATGAACATATTCAGCAGATGACAAATTTCTTACTTTTTCCCAGAAGAGAGGCTTTGATGTTTCCTGCAAATTATCTCCTAAGGAGACACTTTGCATGAAATGTCAAAGCTTATTTTCTGGTCAAAATAAGAAAAAATATTTAAAAATGTTGTCTGCTGAAATTTTACCCAGCATGCTAGGTGTTAAGATAACCTACCTGAAAATGTTGCAGTAGAGCCGAGAGTGTTAACCACTGAACAATGATTAACTCCTGAGGCTTACCGCTAGGTACAACAGTTCATGTTAAGTTGTTTTACCATATGTGCAGCACTAAAATCAATAACAATTCAAGGAGAAATAAGAAAATAGTAGTGCTTTTTATACCCCAGCCACACTATAGTGGTGGGGTATATTGTTTTCCCCTTCGAGAGTCAGTTTATCCATCCAGCTGTCCATCCGTCTATCCATCCATCAGCACTTGGTTTCCACTCTCTAACTTGAATAATGTTTGATTGATTTTATTCAAATTTTGCGGATGCATGTATATCAGGGATGAGTGGTTTGGGATTGTTAATGGTAAAATTTCATAAATTTTTGACAGAGTTATCTGCCTGCCACTCATCCGTATTTTCTTTTCAGGATGATAAATTGAGTAAATATCAATCAGTTTTCACCAAACTTGGCATATGCATTGATATTGTGGATATTTGGATTGGGATTTTTGACACAGTTATCTACTAGCCACACCCCAGTAAGCATTCTTTATAAATCTATAGCGGGCCGTTATCGGCCCGTCAGGGTAGCTGACGGGCCGATAACGGCCCGCTATAGATTTATAAAGAATGCTAGCTGGGACATCCGTATTTTTGTTTCAGGGCAATAATTCTGAGTAAATATCAATCAATTTTTACCAAACTTGGTATGTGCATTAATATTATTGAGACCTGGCTTGGGATTGCTAATGGGCAAATTTTGTCAGTTTTTGACAAAGTTATCTGCCCACCACACGATAGTGGTGGGGTATTGTCATTACACGTTTTTTATTGGTTTTTGTCACAACTGCTTTAGCTTTCGGGCAGTTTTGTCAGTGGCAACAATATTAAGTCTGTGCTTTTAGCTCCATTTCTCGAACACCAAAGCTTCCAGGCTAATGGAACTTCATACGCACATCTGCCATGATGAACCCTGCCCATAGTTATCAACCATTATTGACCTTGACCTACTTTTTGCCCTTGGCTGAACAATGATTAGTCTGTGCATTTAGGTCTGTTTCTTTAAAACCACCAGCAGTAATGCCATAGCCATTCCCTGAACTTCTTATTTCATCCAAAAAGCACTGATATTTTCTTACTTCTCCATGAAAACATATGTTGTTGGTACTCACTGAGGTGCTTCTAATGAGTACCTACAATATACGTTGGTATATTGTACAACAGTTCATGTTAAGTTGTTTTAAAAGGAGTATCCAGATTTGTTTTATATAATTACTCAGAGGAATTGTTCAGGAGGAGTATTGGTGATAATTCTGGGATAATTTTTTTTATTTCTCCATAAAAGCGGATGTTGTGGGTACTCATGAGAAGTGCCTCACCAAGGTGCTGCTAATGAGTACCCACAACATATGTTTTTTATGGAGATTTGGAGAAAATTATCCCAGAATTAGCACCAAATACTCCTCCTTAACATTTCCTCTGAGTACTCCACAAAACGTGTTGGTAGTCAATAGAACTGCCTCTCATTTGAAGAAATTCTCATGCATATGGCAATAGACTATTGGTGGAGAAATAAGAAATACTTTCTGGTTGAAAAAACAACAACAACAAACACAGCAAAACAACAAAAAAAAAAAAAAAAAAAAAAAAAAAAACACATTTTAGCTGGAGCTAGGTCTCATGGAGCAATTAACAAATTAGCAAGAAAAGGCTTCTGAAGACTATAAATAAATCAACAAAAGAAACTTCATGTCAGGTAAGAATCTTGAAAAACTCTTACAAGTCTCCACATAAAAAGGGCATTCAGAAGATATTTTTTTTTACCCTTTCAATAGAACATATGTTGTAAGAAATTACAATTACCTAACTCATTACTTCTGCACCAAAACAAACACAGGCTGCATAGTAGAATTCCCTAACTTTGACAAGTGAATAAGTATACAAACCATATGATTTGATGTACTACTACAACTACTACTACTATGAATAATAAAATAATAATAATAAAAATAATTAATAACATGGTCCTCAAGCACTGAACTGCTGAGGTATACCAAGAAAGGAAGGAAGAAAGAAAGACAAAAGAAACTAGAACTGTTTCTGTAACAAAACCACATGACAAATCTGGCTTTCTTATTTTTGGAGTTATCTCCCTTTTTTATTTGAAATAGATTTTGTGTCTGCTCTGTAACCCTTTCGAATATTTTGATGATACTTGGTAGAAATGTAGAACAGGACTAGATGAGGTGTCAGGTACAAGAATGAGAAGAATGACTTTTCTTACTTTAGGGATTATCTCCCTTTATTATATTTGACAGTGATTATGCATTGATTTCGTGTCCGCTCTGTAAGTTGAATACCCTTTGGAATATTTTTATGATACTTGGTAGAAACGTAGAACAGGATGAGATGACGTGTTGCATACTAGAATGACAGCTCTGGCTTTCTTACTTCTGGAGCTACCTCCCTTTGTTTTGTTTTTGAAATTGATTTTGTGTCCACTCTGTAACTCAAATACCCTTTGGAATATTTCATGGTATTTGGTTGAAATGTAGAATAGGATGAGAGGACAAGTCGCGTACAAGAATGATAACTTGGACTTTCTTCATTTTGGCATTATCTCCCTTTGTTATATTTGACAGTGATTATGCATTGATTTTGTGTCAGCTCTGTAAGTTTAATACTCTTTGGAATATTTTTATGATACTTGTTAGAACTGTAGAACAGGATGAGAGGACTTGTCATGTACAAGAATGACAACTTTGGCTTTCTTACTTTCGTAGTTACCTCCCCATCTTGTTTGAATTTGATTTTGTGTCTGCTCTGTAACACGAGTACCCTTCTGAATATTTTGATGATACTTGGTAGAAATGTAGAACAGGGCGAGATGTGTTCGGTACAAGAATGACAACTCTGGTGGGGTTATGGGGGACATTTGTTTTTGTTCTAAAAAACTTTTTCTACTTACCCATTTAGGGGTCTCCAGACTACAATGGGTTAAAGTGATAATCATAAATGCAGCAGACAACATTTAATTATTATTATTATTTGGAGAAAATAAGGCTTGACATTTCATGTGAATCATCTGCATTGCAAAAATGCCAGGTCTTATTTTCTCTGAAAAATAGTAAAAAAAAATAAATAAAAGAATGTCATCTGGTACAAGTTTGCTTAGCTTTTTCAGTGTTAATGTTTTCGTGGATTATTAGAAAGTGGTGGTAGAAACAGGCTCATATTATATATCAAGCTATGCATAATCTGAACAGGAAATATACTGAATGTTTAGACTAAAAGTCTAATTGGTGGAAATAATGTTAAGCATTCATAAGACAACATGAATGTAGAGTGGGATCTGTAATATTCATTAACGTAGTTTGGTCTTCTATCCTTTACCAGTCTCTGGACATATTCAGCATGACTAATTGATGATTTCTTATTTCTCCCAGAAAATAAACTTTGACATTTATAATGGCTCCAAAGGAGACAGTTTGTATGAAATGTCAAAACTTATTTTCTGGAGAAAAAAAAAATAGAAAAAAATATTTCAGCTTGTTGTCTCCTGTAATTTTTATCCAGGGCCCAGTTGTTCAAAGCGTCGTTAGCTTAACGAGCTTGTTAAGGGTCATTTCATTAACTGTTTTAGCGGATTCAATATACAATATTCTGATATTTTTTGCTGAAAAAATGTGAGTAGCTTTTGCACTGCAAAAGCTACTCACATTTTTTCATCAAAAAATTTAAGCATATTTGTGTATCACTCAATGTAAATTTTAACGAATCTTAACTAACAACGTTGTTAGCTTTGAACAACTGGGCCCAGAATGCTAAGCATGATAAGCTGTTTCATAGTTTGTGTAGTAATAATGTGACAAGTTCAGGAGTTGAGGTGGGGTGGGTTAGGGGGGGGGGGGTGGGATTGGGTGGCCTAGTGTCCTGGGTTGAGTACAAAGTGAGTTGAGATGTACTTGATGTCAGACACTAACTGACCATCAACTATTGATACAGGCAAGGGTATAATGTAAGGTTTGTTTAATGCCTGTTCAAACATATATCACAGAGCTTTTGGTATTTTCATTGCATTATTACCGAGGCAATGGAGAAAGCAGTTGTTGAAGTAAAAGCTTCTTTACGCTTAGCACTCTAGGTAAAATTTTCAGCAGACAACATACTGAAGGATTTTTCTTATTTTTCCAAGAAAACAGGTTTTGACAATTTGCTTGAAATGTCTAATCCTGTTATCTGAGAAAAATAGGAAAAATATAATCAGTTTGTCATCTGCTGAATTAGCAGAGAGAGTGGTAAAGGTTAAAGCCATAATGAAGACTGCAGATGACTTGTCAGTAAATCTGCCAATGGTCATTGATGAATACCCATTACGAAAACATGCCTATTCAAATATATTGAAAATTTTACCACCAAAAAAATGAAAATTTTCAGATAAAAAAAATCTGATAATTTTCTTATATCTGTTCAAAACATAGATTGTAGGTACTCGTTAGAACCGCCTCGCCGAGGCGGTTCTAATGAGTATCAACAATCTATGTTTTGAGCAGAAATATGAAAAATAATACATACCCCTGTAAACCCCAGTTTTACTATATAAAATTGGGGTTTAAGGGGGTCAAAATTATATAGGTATGTTTTTGTAGTGTTCAGAACTTGATGGCACTTTTGGTTGCTGAAAGAAGAACCTGCCAGCATTCTGTATGCCATCTTTACCAAAAGTATTCAAACACCTTAACTGGTTACAATATTTGTCCTTAACCCTTGTCCTGCTGAATAAATTAAGATGCCACACCCACTTCTAATTTTAAGCCAATCAGATTACTTGATACAGATTGTTGCTATTAATTCATATACTTAATGACAAACAGTGCAGATCTAGATCAGTTGGCTTCTGAAGAAGCCAACTGATCTGGATCTACACTGTTTGCAAAGGCAGGGTATATCTGGGTTCAGCGGGACAAGGGTTAAATCTGAACAACTCTATTTTACTGCTTGATGAGTTTAAAAGATGCTGGATGAGGACAGACAGTGTACACTGTGTTCTTCACTAGCAAACAATTCACAACCTGTTGTTAGGTCTAAAAGCTGTTTGATGAGTGGCAAATTGCATTGACCTTGTGTTTTTTGGCATTTGATCTGGGTCTACTTTCTTTGCTCAGGCCTATCAGTCTAAATATTTAACCCTTGCTGTGCTAAATAAATTAAGATGCCACGGCCCCCTTCTGATTTTCAGCAAATCAGATTATTTGATCCAGGTTGCTGATACAAATTCATTCAGCCAATCAGACTACTTGATCCAAGTTGTTGATTCAAATTCAAATACTTAATGGCAAACAGTGTAGATCCAGTTCAGAAGCCAACTGATCTGGATCTACACTGTTTGCAGAGGCAGGGTATATCCAGGTTTAGCAGGACCAGGGTTAAGTTAAATAGGGTAAGGAAGAGTGCTGTGATGTGGTCCCTTCTTTCACTATACAGCTTATATTACTTACTTTATGTTATCCTTGGCATGGAACATTTTCTCTGTTTGTAAAGGTGATAAGGCTGTACTTAAAATAAATTTTATGACTTTGACAATTGATTGTACACCTGTGTATGTGAGAAAATGGTAAAATGATGCAAGCCATTACATAACGCCAGATGAGGGGTACTCTTTGTACTTTTAATAAACTCTAGTTCTGCTGAACCGGATATACCCTGCCTTTGCAAACAGTATAGATCCAGATCAGTTGGCTTCTGAAAAAGCCAACTGATCTTGATCTGCACTGTTTGTCATTAAGTATGTGAATTTGTATCAAAATTCAGAATCAAGTAATCTGATTGGCTGAAAATTAGAAGTGGGCGTGGCATCTTAATGTATTCAAGATGACAAGGGTTAATATACCAACAACATAACTTTTTTTACTATACTTATAAAATTTGACTAATTCATTTTACTACTTGTTAATGTGTCAAAAAACTATTGGCTCTGTGGCAAAGAGAGTAGATCCTGATTACGTGCCATGTTCTGTGGCATCCAATCTAAGGTGTGTTAGACTGGCTCCAGTCTTCAGTCTCCAGTGACTGTTGTCCTTGTTTGATAATCCACTGTGTGTTGGCACAAATTCAGATTAACACAATTTCGAGGTAGTTCTGCTGATTTTCACTCCTGCTTCTCTGTTCCCTAGTGCATCCAACAGTATATCGTATTCACCCTAAGTATTTGGACAAACATTGTTAACCCTTGTCATGCTGAATAAATCAAGATACCACACCCACTTCTAATTTTCAGCCAATCAGATTACTTGATCCAGATGGTTGACATAAATTCACATACTTCATGGCAAACAGTGCAGATCCAGATCAGTTGGCTTCTTCAGAAGCCAACTGATCTGGATCTACAGTGTTTGCAAAGGCAGAGTATACCCAGGTTCAGCAGGACGAGGGTTAATCAGATGTGGCATCTGATCAGGGTCTACACTGTTTGCCTTTCATCCAATAGGTTTTAGACACCTTAAACTTAGCAAAATGCGCTTGGTGAAATTTGAGGACAGTTTTAGCGAAAACAAAGATAAAGTACCGGCAGCTTTATTTAATGTTGCATATTAGAAACAGACAACAATTTATCCATGAAAAAAATGTACATGCCTTTGTTTATGTTCCTAGGACTACCCTTGTCTGCCAAGGGAGCTCCTAGTACCGTTTTCTTCCTTTGGTATGGCACGGCCAGGATATCTGAATAAGTAAGGACTTAAGGTCTCCAAAAACTTAGCATAATACAATATAGTGATTCTGTAAGCAAACTTGAAATACTGTTGACTTTCCTGGTGTTTGAATTTTTTGTTCAAAGATTAATGGGCTGCTTGATTAGACACATATTTGTAATACAAGTCACTGAAGTTGTTTTTCTTAGGCTATGGTTTTATACCATTGTTAAATTATTTTTGACATAAGTTCTCATACTCTCGATAAAAAGATAAATAGCACTGTTTTCTCATTTTATTGAGATATTCTAATGAGATTCCAAAATGCAGGCTTCTACTGAAAAGAAGACAGATATCACATTAACCTTTACCACTCTCTTGGCTAATTCAGCAGATGACAATTTGATGATATGTTTAGCTGATCTGGAGCTTGCTTCAGGTCAGCTTATGCCGTGGCCTGTTGTCCGTTGTCGGTCTGTCTGTCCATCGCTAGCTTTTCACATTTTCGACATCGGAACCATTACATGGATTGAGCTGAAACTTAATGGGAGGCATTGTGGCAACATGGAGATTCAGAATTGCTAAAATCATTCCGTTCTGTTATCCAAGATGGCCGCCATGATGGCCATCTTGAAATTCTTCAAACGACATCTCCTCCCAAACGGTAAGCCCGATTGAGCTGAAACTTGATGGGAGGCATCACAGTGGCACAGAGGTTCAGATTTGCTATAATCTTTCCATTTCGATATCCAAGACTCCCGCCACAGGGGCGATCTGGCTAAAAATTCTTCAAACGGCATTTCCTCCTAAACTGTAAGTCGGATTGAGCCAAAACTTGATTGGGGGGGGGGGGGGGGGGGGTGGGGGGGGGGGAGGGCATCACAGTGACACAGAGATTCAGAATTGCAAAAATCGTTCCATTCCAATATCCAAGATTCCCACCACGGGGACCATCTTGAAATTCTTCAAATGACATCTCCTCCCAAACCATAAGTCAGATTGAGCCAACACTTGATTGGAGGCATTGGAGCATTATAGAGATTCAGAATTGCTAAAATTGTTTCGTCTGCTGATAACCTTGGCAAATCGTTTGGACATCTGGTCTGATCTGGATCCAAACTGTTTGACACTCTGATGGTCATTTTGGTATTCCTGAAAAGTTATTTTGAAAAAGTTATTTAAAAAAATAAAAAAATCCACAGACGACAAAAAAGCATGCAGAATTACCCAGCAAACAAAGAGTAAACAGCCCAGGTCAGACTCTTTTTTATTGTTGGTAAAAAGTACATGTACGAATATTTTCCTTCATAAAAATGTTATGACAGGTATTATGGCAGTGGGGTAATTCAATGTCAACAACATATCACCTTTAGAAACAATATTTACCTGGATATCCCCTCTGATTTGGAGGTGTGTTCCTTGTAACAAAGAAACAATTTCTTGCCACTGAGAGCTGTCAGTGTCAGAATAATGATGCCAAGTGAACTTGACAAAAAAAAAAATAGCAGGTACAAAAGCATCACCCTAGCTGAGAAAAATATCGAGACCATAGGTCTAGTCTAGATAAGAGTGGGTATCAGGTAAATAGTTTCTTATTTCTAGATGAAAACATATGTTGTGGGTACTCATTAGAAGTGCCTCACGGAGGCACTTTTAATGAGTACCAACAACATGTTTTAGGTCGAGAAATAAGAAAAATCTAGATACTTTTTTGGTTGAAAAAAGCGCCTTATCAAGAGCTATGCAGATATATATATTTTTTTATCTAGAATTTCTTACATTGTACCTGTACTCATAAGAATTGCCTCAGTGAGGCGAAGATACCGTAACAATTGTAAGTACAGTCGACTCTCATTATCTCGAATTCCAAGGGACTCTCTGAAATACTTCGAGATATCCGTACCTCGACATATCAGATTTGCAGAGTTCAGGAAAAAAATAATTTGATTAACCACATTTAATAAATATATATGAATTGGACATTAAGAAGTTAGAGATATATTGAAAATATTTTGGAAAAGAGGAAAAATTGGTCTCCTCTTTTCCACAATATTTTTTACCTGTTATTAGATTTTCTTGTTTAGCCAGGGACCAGATTTTCACTTCGAGATAAGCGGTTACTCAAGATAAGCGATTATTCGAGATAGCGAGAATCAACTGTATTTGGACAGACAGGCCTGAACAAACAGTTCTGACCCAGGTCAGATGCCACAGAACTTGGTGTCTGATCAGGGTCTGCACAGTTTGCCACTCATCCAGCACGTTTTTAGACTTCTCACTATAAAAGTAACTCTTCATGCATTTAATTAGGATTGGTCATTGTCAATAATGACAGATGAACTATCAGACATCAACAGGTAGTAAAACAGGTTTTTTCAAAGTTTATGTCAAGTATGGGTAGAAGGTACGGTGTTCCAATACTTAGGATAAAGACGGTATCCAGCATTATTTTAGACACATAAAGAGGTAGTAAAATAGTTTTTTCAAAAGGACAAAATATGGTAAGAAGATGTCCCAATACATAGGGTAAAGACGGTATCAGCAATGTACTTCTGTTGGAGATTAGACAAGTAGCAACACTTGCTTACACTGTAACTGAACAATATTAGAGCATTCTGATGTTTGTTGCCAGGTAGTTGTTAACATTGTTGTATATTTTGACATCTGCTCAGGATGATTGACACTTGCTGCAGGATTTGTTACAACAAACTCAGTTCAACTGGCATTTTTACTTTTAAAGTTCCATGGTATATTCCTGAACAAAAGTTAAGCCTCATTGTATTTCATTGTTTCTGTTGTGAAAAGTCTGCTCACCCACATACTCAACATATTTCAATATGTCTCAGTCAAAGCAGGTGAGCACCAGTGTCATCATGAAAGCTGACACAAAATTTCTAAATCTATGACCTTGACATTGTTCCCTGGCAAAATATGTCTCAGTCAAAGCAAGTGAGCACCTTTGTCATCATGAAAGCTGATACAAAATTTCTAAGTCTGTCATCATGAAAACTGATACAAAATTTCTAAGTCTGTTGACTAGCAAAATATGTCTTAGTCAAAGCAAGTGAGCACCAGTGTCATCATAAAGCTTATACAAAATTTCTAAGTCTATGACCTTGACATTGTTCGCTAGCAGCAGCAGAAGCAGTATTCTGTCACCTGAATTGTATCCGTCCTGTAGAAGTGCTTAACACAAATTAAGGACTTCAAATAAGACTTACAGGAATATAATTAACTATAAAAATAAAAATGAAATAAAAAATGCAAAACTTTGACACAAATGGTCACAAAGTCTGTGTCCTTGACCTTTGGCCAGGAACAACAAGATGATATTAGAAGATCTGTATCTATTCAGTAGTAGCATTGATCACACATCAACAACTTCCTTTATCAGCAAAGCAAAACTTTTTCACAAATAATAACAAATTTCTGAAGCTGTGACCTTAACCTTTGGTCTGCTGAAATAAGAATGTCATCTGACCTGTATCTATCTAGTCAAAATATAATGGATGGATGAACAGACAAACAGACAAAAATATATATCCTCATGGCATACATCATCATATACCTGGGGTGTAAAGATGACCCTTAACCCATTGTATACTGAATAGACTCTCCTACACTATATATTGGAAGAGTCCAATTTCAATTTAAGGTACACCTGGCTATGAGATTTACATATTCCTAGAGAAAAATGGCTAAGCTGTTTGCAAACATTGGGGACCTGATCAGACGCCGCGTTCTGTGGCGTCTGATCTGGGTCTGCACTGTTTGCCAATTACCCTTTTACTGGTCTCCCGACTACAATGGGTGAAGTGATAATCACAACAGTAGCAGATAAGATTCAAGGTATTTTTATTTTCATTTACCTGAGAAAATGAGGCTTGTCATTTCAGTAGATCAAGCCTTATTTTCTTGAAAAAAAAAAAAGAAGAAAAAAAAAAGGCATCAACTACAGTTTTGTATGGTGCTGTAAAGTTTTTACTTAAGTATCTGAAGAAGAAAGGAAAATATGAAGTATGACAGCTAAATCATTAGTTATGATGATAAAATTAGCAGAAAACAAATGAATATTGTTTTTTTTTTTTTGGCATTTTTTCTGGAAAATAGTATTTATAATATTTACAGGAAATGTTTCTTTGGGAGACTACTCACACAATATGTTGACATTTTTTCCAGAAAAATAAAAATGAAAAAGAAAAATATTTCCTTAAAATGTCTGCCAATATGTAAATTCAGTGCATTAGGTATTAATTAGTGTAGGTTATAAAGGTAAAGAACGACACAGCATGGGTGATAAATGAGGTTGCCTGTTTCTGGGAGATATTGTATTTAACCTAAATATTCAAACACCTTATTTCCTTACCATACTTGGTGTTATTAAAGTTGAACAAGTCTATTTTACAACCAGTTGATGTATTTAAAAAATGCTGGATGAGTGGCAAACAGAGTTGACCCAGATCAGATGTTGCATTCTGCAACATCTGATCTGGGTCTACTGGGTTTACCCAGGGCTGTCTATATGAATAGTTACAGAAACTATGGTATTTCTACAACATTCCCACAAAACATGTACATCACTCTGTCAAATACTTACTGATCAGGTAAAGAGAGCATTCAGAAAATATTTTGTTAATTGTGACACAAAAACATATCTTGTAGTAACTCATTAGAATTGCCTCACAGAGGCAATTCAAATGAGTACTTACAAGATATATTTTGGTGCCAAAAAGACACAAAATTATTCCAAATTCTCACCAGATCACCTTATCTTTAAGTAATGATGTTGGCATCTGTCTACCATCACCTGATCAAAAAGACGAAATGACAATTATAGTTGCCCAATATTTCGCCTGTACACACCACTTAAAAGGAGGGTGTGATAGTAAATGATTTTTTTCGAGCCAGATAAAAGGGTTAAACCATAGCTCTAGATTAGGGGGGGGTATCGGGAAAATATTTGTATTATTTTTGCACAAAAACATGATGTGGGTACTCATTAGAAATGTCTCAGAAAGCAAGGCACTTCTAATGAGTACCCACGACATCATGTTTTTTTGTGATTTCTTGTGTTCTTGTTTCAGTTGCTTTGTTTCATCATAGTGGTTCTGATTATATGTGCTTCACTGTGATGTTTCATCATAGTGGTTCTGATTATATGTGTTTCACTGTGATGTTTCATCATAGTGGTTCTGATTGTATGTATTTCACTGTGGTGTTTCATCACAGTGATTCTGATTATATGTGTTTCACTGTGATGTTCCATCATAGTGGTTCTGATTATATGTGTTTCACTGTGATGTTTCATCACAATGGTTCTGATTATATGTGTTTCATTGTGATGTTCCATCATAGTGGTTCTGATTATATGTGTTTCACTGTGATGTTTCAAAGATGAGACATATGACCTCTGTTCGGACCAAACATTCATTTGTAATTTGGAGTTGCAGCAGAATTAAGGGTGAGGTTTTGTGCAATTATAAGTGGTTGTTTGTGTTGAGGTTTTACGGCCCAGTCAACCCAATGGGGTCATGTCGAGCGCGGTCAGTTTACCTAACCACACGTGTACTGGGCAGGCTTAGTCCTCTAAGCGGTTAACCAGTATTGTGCACATTCTTTTGCCAGAAACTGACAACTGCCCTTCTTGAATCAGCGGAAGGGAGAGAATGACCGTAGAAAATATTTCATGATCAATCTCCACGAAAGAATGTTGCCGACCTCGGTGGGGGTTGAACCCGCGACCTCCTGGTCTCCAGTCGGACGGCGCATCCAACTGAGCCACTGAGGCCGGTCTTGATATAAGTGGTTGAAGCCCCTCGTTAATTTTTTTTTTTTTTTTTACTGACCATTCCAAAATGGTTCTTCTGTTCCAGTTCTTCTGTTTGTGCGTCAGTGCTTTCAGATGTAACATTTGTTTTGTCACTATTGGTTCCTCATCTGTCCTTTTTTAGTACCTCGGAAAGGCTATACTTTCGTGATTGTGGCATTTCCTGGGTACATGTATCTCTACTTATAATTTTGTGTAGAAATAAGAAAATATCAGTAAGTTTTGGGTGAAAAAAGCATCTTATCTGGAGTTATGGTTTAAATACAGTAGTTAACCCAAATATTCTCATACCTAAGGCTAAACCCTTACCATACTTTTCCTAAATTATAAACAATTTGACTTGGTGATGTGTGGCGCTGGTGCTGGCAGAATGGAAAACACTGCAGAGCCCGATCAGTATTGGAAGATCGTACCAGTATCCAAATCTAGATTCTTTGATTAACTCTTAACCTTTATCATTCTCTGGGCAAATTCAGCAGACCACAAATTGATCATATTTTTCTTATTTTTCCCAGAAAACAGATTTTGACATTTCATGCAAATTGTCTCCAATGGAGACAATTTGCATGAAATATCAAAACCTGTTTTTTGGGAAAAAATAAGAAAAAATATTTTAATTTGCTGTATGCTGAAAATTTTACCCAGAGTGCTAAGCGTTAAAGTGCCAGTCACAAAACTGCAGCAGATAAGCTTTTTGATTTTTTCTTCTTTATAAAAGATCATGTGACATGTCATAGCCCATAATGAATGTCTGGGAAAACATAAGAATATATACTCACCTGCTGTATATAGTTATCTGCTGAATTAGCCCAGAGAATGGTAAAGGTGGCCCCTGTAGTTTCATTGCTTATTGATCATCCCCCTAACTTACATGGAGCCATCCTCTTTGCCAGCTTTCTTCAATTTGTTTCATACAAATGTATTAATCTTCTCAAATTAATTTTGGCAAATTACAAAACAAGCTGTGTTGTTAGTGTTATAAATGTGGAACAAACTTCAGATGTATTTTATTACCTACTTGAAATCAGTGGGTGAAGATAGTAACTGATACAAGTTCATCATTTGCTGCTATTTTAACTTTACTTATTATTGTTACTTTATAACAGAACTGGTAGTAAAATTCAATTACTTTGTTAACAAGGTCTGTTCAGGTGAACAATTCCCAGTATCCAGTGGAAGAAGGCCTTCTTTTGATGCTAAACATGCTTGGTAAAATTTGCAACAGACAGCATTTAGAAATACAGTTGACTCTCATATTCTTGAAAGTGAAAATCTGGTCCCTGCCTAAAGATGAAAATCTAACAACAGGTAACAAAATATTGTGGAAAAGAGGAGAAATTGCTCCAAACCTCTTTTCCACAATATTTTCAATACATCTCGAATTTTAAGAGTCCAATTACATACACATTTGTAAAGTGTGGTTGTTCCATTTATTTTTTCCACAATTCTGCAATTCCGATATGTCGAGGTACGGATATCTCGAAGTATTTCAGAGAGTCCGTTGGAATTCGAGATAACAAGATTCGACTGTATATTTTTCTTATTTAATGCTTATCAGCTTATCATGTTGGGTAAAAATCACAACAGATAACATATTTTTAGCTCACCTGAGCTCTGCTCAGGATGAGCTATTGTGATCACTTTTCGTCCGTCGTCCGTCCGTCCGTCCGTTAACATTTTCAAATGACTTCTCCTCTGAAACCGCTGAGCCAATTTTGCTCAAATTTCATATGGAGCCTCCTTAGGGTGGGGGAATGAAAAATTGCTAAAATGGTCGTGGTCCATTGACCAGGATGGCTGCCACGCCCATATATGGTAAAAACCTTTAAAAATCTTCCTCTCCAGAACCGAGAATGCCTTGGGGCTGAACCTTTGCAGGAATCATCGGGGACGGGAGGTCTACCAAAGTTGCTAAAAGAATTGTCGTACGTTGACGTTTGACCTTTTTACGGCAAGGTCAAGTTTGCTTCCCTGTGCATTTGTATGGGAAAAACCTTTAAAAATCTTCTTTTCCAAAACCGAGCATGCCTTATGGCTGAATCTTTGCATATATCTTTGGGAACAGGAGAGCTACCAAAATTGCTAAAATAATGGTCGTACATTGACATTTGACCTTTTTACGGTAAGGTCAATTTTGCTTCCTTATGCATTTGTACGGGAAAAATGTTCTGAATTTTAAACAACTTCTCCTCTGGAGCCTCTGTGCCAATTTTGCTCAAATTTCATATGGAGCCTCCTTAGGGTGGGGGAATGAAAAATTGCTAAAATGGTCGCGGTCCGTTGACCAAGATGGCCGTCACGCCCATATATGGTAAAAACCTTTAAAAATCTTCTCCTTCAGAATTGAGAATGCCTTTGGGCTGAACCTTTGCAGGAATCATCGGGGACAGGAGGTCTACCAACTTTGCTAAAAGAATTGTCATACATTGACGTTTGACCTTTTTACGGCAAGGTCAAGTTTGCTTCCCTGTGCATTTGTATGGGAAAAACCTTTAAAAATCTTCTTCTCCAAAACCGAGCATGCCTTATGGCTGAATCTTTGCATATATCTTTGGGAACAGGAGGGCTACCAAAATTGCTAAAATAATGGTCGTACATTGACATTTGACTTTTTTACGTTAAGGTCAATTTTGCTTCCTTATGCATTTGTATGGGAAAAATGTTCAGAATTTCAAACAACTTCTCCTCTGGAGCCTCTGGGCCAATTTTGCTCAAATTTCATATGGAGCCTCCTTAATTAGGGGGAACAAAAGATTGCTAAAATGGTCATGGTTCGTTGACCAAGATGGCCGCCATGCCCATATATGGTAAAAACCTTTATAAATCTTCTTCTCTAGAACCGAGGATGCTTTGGGGCTGAATGTTTGCATAAATCATCGGGGACAGGGGGTCTACCAAAGTTGCTAAAATAGTGGTCATACATTGACATTTGACCTTTTTACGGCAAGGTCAAGTTGCTTCCTTATACATTTGCATGGGAAAAAACATTTAAAAATCTTATTCTGCAAAACCAAGGATGGCTTGTGGCTGAATCTTTGCATATATCATCTGGAACGGGCAGTCTACCAAAGTTGCTAAAATAATTGTCATACATTGACATTTAACCTTTTTACGGTGAGGTCAAGTTTGCTTCTGTATGCATTTGTATGGGCCCCATACATTTGTATGGAAAAAATGTTGATAATTTCAAATGGCTTTTCCCCTGAAGCCTCCGGGCCAGTGTTGCTCAAATTTCATGCGGAGCGAATGAAAGATTGCTAAAATGGGTATGGTCCATTGATCAAAATGGCTGCCATGCCCATATATGGTAAAAACCTTTAAAAATCTTCCTGGATTGATATATAAGAAAGCAATATTTATTTGGACATCAGCTTATCTCTAGCTGTGTAGGCAATATTTTTTAATGAAAACATTTGGAGGAAAGGTGGAATCCCAGTCAGCATTCTACGTAAATCTTCTTCTCCATAACCACAAATTACGGGGGACAGGAGATCTACCAAAATTGCTCAAATGATGGTTCTATGTTGACATTTGACCCTTTTGCCTCCAAGGTCAAATTTGCTTCCCTATTTGTGTGGGTCATATACATTTATATTGAAAGTATCGAAGTGACTTGTAGATCAACTGTAGTTAAAATTGTTCTGATTGGACATCTAAGATGGCCATCATCTGGTTTATATTTATAATATGTCCCTGCCACTGTGCTGTTTACATGTATAAAATCACGATTCTTCAGAAACCACTTAGCCAATTTCCACCAAATTTCACATTGATCCTTCTGTTGAAATGTGATTGATAGTTTATTCAAATGATCATGCTCCATTGACTGTCAGGCCCATATATTCTTCTTCAAAACTAAGAACTGCTCAAATGATGATATTTTCATTAGTTGCGATGATAGGATTGGAAAAATGTTGCATAGCATCTGCATGTCTGCAGTGGCTGTGTCACTCAGGTGAGCGAATCGTGGCCCGTGGGCCTCTTGTTAGATAGAATGTTACCCCACCCCCACCCCCCACTCTACACACCCCATTTAAGGGGAGGGGGATATATTGTTTTTAGTGCAGATCCTGTTGGCATTGGTGTGAGCATCCGTGTTGGTATTGGCATTTACGTTAGTGTGATACTTTCTTTTCTGCACAATATCGTGTGAACTAGTGGTCGGGTCAGATTTTCTTGGATATATATTTAGGACATAAAAAAGAACTGATTAGATTTGGTGACCTTAACCTAATTTTCAAGGTCACAGCAGTAGAAAAACTGAAAATTCGGAGTGGGGATATCTCTTGTGTTTTTCCCAGAAAATAAGCCTTGATATTTCATGCTAATTGCATGAAATGCCAAAACCTATTTTCTGGGAAAAAAAATAAGAAAAATATCAATTTGTCATCTGCTGAGGTTGTGTAGAACATGCTATGTGTTAACGGACACTGTCTAGATAAAACTGAGGATGGTACAGATATGTCATTATTTCATTTTCAGAAATTTCTTTTGATTCAAATTGTCTCCAAAAATTCACCTACCTCTGTGCCTCAGCCAGATATACCTCTGACTGGTGATCAGGAGATCGCTGGTTCAATCCCGGCCAGGTTAGGCAACATTCTTTCATGGAGATTGATGAAATATTTCTATGGCCATTCTCTCCAGTCCACTGATTCAAGAAGGGAGTTGACAGTTTCTGGTGAAAGAATATGCACAAATACTCAAGTACTGGTTAACAGCTTAGAGGACTAAGCCTGGCCAGGAAAAGTGTGGTTACGTAAACTGACTGGCTTGACATGACAATAATAGTGTTGACTGGGCTGTTAAACTCTAAACCAATTAAAATCTCCAAAAATACTTTCAAAATGAGAAAAATAAGAAAAAAAATATTAAAAAAATTTGATCTGCTGATATTTAAATTTAGAAAGACATAGGACTCATGTATACCCCCAGCTGACTTACTTACTACCTAAGCAAATATTAACTTCCTAAGTCTGTGACCTTGACCTTTGGTCAACAGCAACAGTAAAATGATGCCAGCTATCTGTATTTAATCAGTAGTAATATTAAGCAGGTACCAAGAGAAGACTTCCAGAAATAGTTTTATGTAAACAAAAAACATAACAAAAAAACAAAAACAATGCAAAACAAAAGAAAAAAATCCAAGTGTGACCTTGACCATTGACCTTCACTACAGTGTAACTAAACAAACAAGAAGAAATATGAGCCAGTGCACAACAAAACCTACAATAAGACTTGTGCTAACAGCAAAGACTCAGATCAGCCTGTGCATTCATGCAGTCTGATCAGAGTGCCTTCTACAGCCTCTCAACTATCCAAAGAGGGATGAATGAGAACCCTTGCAATACTGGGTGGAAGTACAGGTTGATCTGAGTCTTTGCTGTTTATTGAAAAATGGATGCTCAGGTAGGGGAAATTTATTTGAAAAAAAAAACAACAACAAAAAAACAACAAACAAACAAAAAAAAACAACAAAAAAACAGCTGTCCGAGGGTTAAAACACTAGGACTGAAATCAAATTCAGAACTTTTAGAGTCTACAAATTCATTTTGTGCAATAATTTTAGAGGGGATTTACAGAATTTGTAATATAAAGAGTTTATTCACATTATGGATGCAATTGCACCAGTTGCACCCCCCTTGTGTATGGGCTTGCTTTGTCCTCAGGGATGGAAAATGTATTAGAGGAGTATATAACAGACAGTAGCAATGCTCCTATCTCTGGGCAGGCTGCTAATTACTTCTAATTAGTTTAACAAATAGCAGGCTGACTTTTTGATTTTGTAAAAGTACCACTATGGCATTTTCCTGAATGGAGAGTGCTCTGTTTACCCTAAATATTGGGATATCTGACCTCCTAACCATACTTGTGCTAAAATTTGAATATAGTAATCTATAATTAAATCTTGAAAAATCCTTAATTGAAGGTGTTTTGGCACAAAACAGAGTCCTGGTAATTAACTCTAGTCCTGCTGAACCTGCCTTTGCAAACAGTGTAAATCAAGATCAGTTCAGAAGCCAACTGATCTGGATCTGCTCTGTTTGCCATTAAGTATGTGAATTTGAAACAACATCCTGGGTCAAGTAACCTGATTGGCTGATAATTAGAAATGGGCATAGCATCTTAATTTATTCAGCATGACAAGTGTTAAAAATAGATTAGCGAATGTACTATCCCAAGTTTCTGTAGTGTGCTACCAATGGTAACACCAACAAGCAAGTTTGGAGCAATAGGCGGAATTTTCTAAAAGCAGTTGTTATTGTTTTGTTTGCTAAAAACAAAATTGCTTATGACAGATGAGCTGTATCTTGAGAAAAGAGGTCTTCCTACTACCGTAATAACCCAAAGTAATGGGACACCTTATCTACTTACCATATATTTTCTACAATTGAAAGTTGAAATTATAAGAAACAAATTTGATTTTTCGTGGATTTTTTTTTTTTTTTTTTACCAAAGTGAGAACACTGGTGAATCACTCACAGTTTTTACACCCTGCCACATGATAGAAGAGGGGTATTATGGTATCACATTGGCTGTCCGTGTGTCTGTTGGAGCCCACAAATGGGCATATATTGGATAGACATGAATTGGGCGCTTGCCATTTATTCCGTAAGTGTCCAAAGTAAGTACCCAATAAATTTTAGGCACTTGATGGGTATTTAGGCATCTTGTTGGGTATTTTCAGCCGAAAAATTAACACTAGTACCCAACAAATGTCCATACGTATGAACATCCATCTGTTATACGTCCGTATGTCCGTCTGTATTTTTGTTTCTGGATGATAACTTGAGTAGATATCAATGGATTTTTACCAAACTTGGTGTGTGCATTGATACTATGGAGATCTGGTTTGGGATTATTAATTGGCAAATTTCATCAGTTTCTGACAGAATTATCTGCCTGCGGCACATCTATATTTTCATGTCTGGACAATAACTTTAGTAAATATCAATGGAGTTTCACTAAATTTGGTATGTACATTGATATTGTGGAGATCTCCTTTGGGATTGCTAATGGGCAAATTTTGTCTATTTTTGACAGTTATCTGCCCGCAATACATCCATTTTTTACTTTCAGGACAATAACTTGAGTAAATCTCAATGGATTTTCACCAAATTTGATATGTGCGTTTATATTTTGGAGATCTGCTTTGGGATTGTTCTTTGGCAAATTTCGTCAATTTTTGCCCATGATATGATAATGGCGGGGTATTATCGTTTCATGTTTTATTTTCACTGTATAACTGTCAGTAAATTAATCACAAACTGAATAAAGGTATCTTGAGAATAGGGTCATCCAAGCATATACAAACAGGAAAAGTCAGAACCTGATGCCAAGAACCAACAGCTACACAGCCTGATCAGGACCTTTGTTGCTTGCTGAAATATTACAGGAATAAATTTGATTATTAGTGGTTTTAATTGATGTGTTAACACCAGCGAATAACTCACAAGCCCAATGAAGCCCAGAGGGGGGTTCAAATTGATATTTTTTTTCTTTCCTAGCCCCACTCCTAACTCCTCCAAGAAAACAGTGCTAAAAGTGCCAGTTTCTGTATAAACTAAATTCCACATGCCAAAAGCTAAAACTTGTGGAGTACTTATACATTGTTTTAATTAGCAAAGGAATTAAGTCCTGGTTGGAACTCTCCAACACATGGAGGTAGAAAAAGTGCTGGAGCTCTTCTGCTTATGAAGGTATGAAGAGTATTTACTAAGATGTATTACCTGTCAACTCATCTTGTATCTATATGATGATTCCATAAGACCATGTAGTGTTGCGTCTGTTGCTTCTTGTTTAACGCTTTGCACTCCAGGTAAAATTTTCAGCAGACGTCAGTTTCAGCAGACGTCATTTTGAAACATTTTTTTCTTCCCAGAAAAATAGGCTCTGACACTTCATGCAAATTGTCTCCTGAGGAGACAATTTGCATGAAATGTCAGAGCCTTTTTTCTAGGAAAAATAAGAAAAGTATTGTCAATTTGTCATCTGCTGAATTAGCCCAGAGAATGGTAAAGGTTAGTAATATAACCACTGGCTCTTCACTTTTTGTGTCTGCTTTGCGAAATAACAATGGTGTCTGTAAATACTCTGTAGATGATGAAATAAAATGAAACAGTGTCTGAAAATCAAGTAATTGTTGCTTTTTAAACAATATTTGTCGGTCATTAAGGGCTGGATCAACGTAAAGTAGTAACTTGTGATTTATATTAATAATTCAGGTTATATTATGAGTAATATTATTATTGGTCAGGATTTTATTCATATTGGTATTGGAGTCTGATGAATTTTCCATATTGTTTCGAGATGGTTGGAGTGATTTTCTCACCTGTGTATGTAAGATTGACTGCCAAATCACAAAGTGATTTCACAACGGGGCTGTACAAGTTTTCCACCTCTTCCCATTTTTCATTCATCAAAGTGCAATAGAGATAATTTTGCCATTGGGAATTACCGAAGATATATTTGAGTTTTCATGTGATTTTAGGATTAGCTTATCTTTTAATTGACTAAAATTGTCTTGAATATAAAGTGTAAAGTTCTTGCTGCCAAATGTTGCAGGTATTCCGTCAGTCTAAGAGAATTTTTTTCCAAGAAGAATTGGAATGTATTAAATTGTGTTTTGCAAATTCTTCATTCTCTGGATTGGCATACAGCTGCATGAGAATAAGAAGTTTGGTGTGGCAGAAATAGATAATCTATGGAGAAATGAAAATTGAAAGTAGTTCGTAAGAAAAAATAAATAACGAGTATCCTGTTTCTAATGCATAAATAATTAATATAAAGTAAATATCATTCAGTTACTTGATTCTGATGCATTTTAATGCATCTATTGACACTTACACGCTACGGGCAGATTCAGCAGAGGACAAATTAATGATATTTTTCTTATTTTTCCTACAAAATAGGATCTGACATTTCATGCAAATTCAAAGGAGACAATTTGCATGAAGTGTTGGATCCTATTTTCCAGGAAAAATAAGAAAAATATTTCGAAATGTCATCTGCTAAAATTTTTACCCAGTATGCAGAGTGTTTATTTTGTTTCTGATGCAGAAGTATAAAGTTATTTAAGGGGACTGGATACAACTGGTAGATTATCTCCCATTTTTAAAAGGGAGACAACTTTTGTGACATCCTGAACACTATATCCCTTCTGGAAAACTGTCTACTCTAAAAGGAAAGAATTTGCTCCACTCTAAAAGGAAAGACTTTGGGGAGCAAATTCTTTCCTTTTAGAGTAGATACTTTTTAAGAAGGAAGGCAAATCAATTTTGATAGAGTTACCACTCCTGAAAGAGTATCAGTTCCCCTTTAGATTCATGAGATGGAAAGGTGTCTTTGAGCATATGGAGACAGCTGAAGGTCAGATCAGCCTGCACATCTGCACTGTTAAATCAGGGACTTCACTGTCTGCTTAAAGAATCATTGGATATTGTAGAAAATATTCACAGAGGACAAAGTCCCTGACCAGACACTGCTGATGCACAGAACAATCCAAATCTGCATAGTATACAGCTAAAAGACACTTTGTCAGTTGTACCATTATGTTTAAATTAAACATTTTGCTGTGTATTCATGGAAAATTGATACACTTTCAAGGGAGACAACTCTTGCAAAATTGCTTGTGCTCCCATCTGAAAAGGAGTCTACTCTAAACCCTTGTCCTACTGAACCTGGATATATCCTACCTTTGCAAACAGTGTAGATCCAGATTAGTTGGCTTCTTCAGAAGCCAACTGATCTGGATCTGCACTGTTTGCCATTAAGTATGTGAATTTATAAAAAATAATCCAGATCAAGTAATCTGACTGGCTGAAAATTAGAAGTGGGCGTGGTATCTTAATTTATTCAGCAGGACAAGGGTTAAAGGGAAAAAAAAATACTTGCCTTGGAAGCAAATTCTTCTGTGGGCTGGGTATTCATGGGAATTCGATATGCTTTCAAGGGAGACAACTCTTTCAAAATTTCTTATGTTCCCTTCAGAAAGGGGGTCTACTCTAAAAGAAAAAAAATGTTCCCCTGGGGACCTTCTTTCCTTTTAGAGTAGATTGCTTTGATGAGCAGGGAAGTAAACTGAAAGGTACAAAAGTTGTCTCCCTTGTGAAAATGGCAGAAAATCTACCAAGAGTAGCATTCACATTTTATGAAATCAATAGCTGTGAGAATAATGTGATCCTTTTGATGGAAGATTAAATTTGAAGGAAGAGATGAAGTGCACCAAATTTGGTTCATCTCTTATGACAGTTTTATCCTGATATGTATAAGAAAATAAGCCTGTGGAAAGCAACATGGAAACCATGAAGCCTTGAAATAATATATTTTTGATATCTGGGAAAGTTGTTGGAGGGCTGTAATGGCGGATGAAATTTTATCTTTGGTCTCATCTTTGACTTTGCTGTTGTCATTAGTCTTCTTGTGTATGATGGCAGCCATCTTAGGATTTGGGATATATGTCCTCCGCAACGTAAGTACCATTAGTCAACTTTCTAACCTATTTTAGTCAGGAAACCCCTAAAAAGTAATTGGCAAACAGTGTTGACCCAGATCAGATGTGGCAAAATGCAGCATCTGATCAGGACCTTTGATGTTTGCAAACAATTATTAAAATATCTTCTGCTGCAGTTGTGATTAGCACTTTAAGAGTTGAGGTGTTATACACAAAATATACATGAACTTTCTGAATTATTTCTCAGAGAAAATAATACTTGGCATTTCATTGGAATAATCAGAGGCAGACAATTAAAATAAAATGTTAAATTGTCATGTCTTTATTTTCCCTTGAATATATACACACAAACACAGTTGAATTCAGCTGTTAACCCATTGTGGTCGGGAGACCCGTAAAAGGGTAATTGGCAAACTGTGCAGACCCAGATCAGATGCGGCAGAACTGATCAGGGTCTCCACAGTTTGCTTTTAGTTTAGCCAATTTTCTCTAGGAATATGTAAATCTCATAACCGGACGTACCTAAAATTTGCGGGGTCTGATCAGGGTCTCAACTGTTTGCTTATAGTTTAGTCATTTTTCTCTAGGAAATGTAAATCTCATAACCAGACGTACCTAAAATTGAAATTGGACTCTTCCAATATATAGTGTGGGAGAGTCTGTTCAGTCTACAATGGTTAAGACCACACTAAATTTAGACCACTCCACTATAAAGGGCAGCTCTGTGCCCATCCCAAATGGTTTCTTTCTTATTATTCTATATTCACTATAAAGACCACCTCACTATTTAGACCACTTTTGGACAGTTAGAGGTGGTCTTAACCCTTGTCCTGCTGAATAAATTAAGATGCCACACCCACTTCCAGTATTCAGCCAATCAAATTACTTGATCCAGGTTGTTGATATAAATTCAAATACTAAATGACAAACAGTGCTGATCCAGATCAGTTGGCTTCTTCAGAAGCCAACTGATCTGTATCTGCACTGTTTGCAAAGGCAGGGTATATCCGGGTTCAGCAGGACAAGGGTTAATATTGGAATTTTATACTTTCAGATACAGGCCTACAATGTGATTGCTAGGATAGTGCTGAAATTTTGGGAGGGTCGGCCTTGCCATCGCTTGCTTTTGGCAGGATGTTTCTTGCCTCATTTGAAGCAAGTTCAGGTGTTAGGGCCTTTTTCTTATCTGTTCCATTTTCTCATCTGTCCGATTCTTCTTTTCTAACTCCCTCTCACTGGGAGATATTTAGATATGACTGGAATATTATTGACAGGGCTGTTAAGCCTCAATTTGAAAAAAAAAACAAAAAAAAAACTATGATTTTATGCCACAAGTTCAAGCCCATGATTTCACCTTATTTTAAGAAGCTTATTTCAAATGTGCTGAGTGATTTATAGTTGTGTTAATTAAGCCTATATCACATTTTCAGGTGCAAGCAAAAAGTGCCTATGTATGAGGGCCTTAGCAAGATATCTCAAAAAGTGTTTGAGCTAGAACCATAAAACTTGGTATGCTCATTGGGAATGATGAGTAGATTACCTGTTTAACTTTGGAAAAAAAAACAATCAAATATTTTTACAGAGCTATGCCCCTTGTAACATAATATTTGTGAAATCATGTGAACAAGATATCTCAAAAGCTATTTGAGTTAGGACCTTCAAACTTGGTGATCTTATTGGGGATGATGATGAGTAGATGGGTCTGAGTAGATCACTTTTTAAAAAAAAAAGTCAGATTAATTTTGTCAGAGTTATGCACCTCTCAAACTTTGGCATTTTGTGTGGATAAGCATATAGTTGGGTACATACGAGGGATGTTCGAAATGAATTGCTTATTTCTATCTGGAGACTTAAAATTTCAAGTTAGCCCAAAAGTACTCATTTCATGCCCTCGAAGTACTCCCCGTGGCGAGAAATGCAAAGTTTCAGCCGATGTATCCACTTCTTGAAGGCGTCACGGTACGCTGATTTGGGCACAGTAATAAGGTACTGATGAATGGCAGATCCAAGTGCCTGTCGGGACTGGTATTTCCGCCCAGCAAGGAATGCTTTCAATTTCGGAAACAAAAAGAAATCACATGGGGCAAGGTCTAGGGAATACGGGGTGTGGGGCAAAACAGTTACTTTTTCTTTCTTCAAAAACGCCATAACTATTACGGAGGTATGAGCTGGGGCATTTCATTGTAGAAGACAGACATGTTTAAAACCAGTGGCAGGGCGTCGTTTCTGATAATACTTTTTCAGTTTTTTCAGTACTACGTCTTTGTAGTACTTTCCGGTGATGCTTTTGCCCTTTTTCACTGGCACTTTTATTGCGACTCCTTCACCAGAGAAGAAGATTGCATACAAAACCTTCTTTGTACTCAATGAACGTTTGGCAATTATTGGGCGTTTGCTGTGTTTAGTGGCCCAGATCTTATTGCTAACCTTTCTGACGGGCTCAAAATAATGGACCCAGGTTTCATCACCTGTGACGACATTGGCAAACTACTTTTTGTCATATTTTGGAAACATTTGAAGCAGCTTTTTGGCCACTTTAACCCGTTGCCTCTTTTGCTCGTCAGTCAACAGATGTGGCACCCATCTAGTAGAAATCTTTTTGACTTTCAAATGCTTCTTCAAAATAAGGTGAACCGTTGATAGTGATATGCCTACCTTTCGTGCAATATAAACTGTAAATCTGGCATCTCCAATGATTTCCTTTATTTTGGAAACGATTTCTTTACGAGATGCAGATTTTGGCCTACCTGATTTTGGTGCATTTTTGATGGACTCTTCACCAGACTCAAATTTCTTTTTCCACCACCGAACTGTGTCATAAGACACACAAGAAGGTCCAAAAGCAGTAGAAATTTCAGTCATCAGCTTCTTCAAAGAACAACCAAGTTTTGAGCAAGCTTTGATGTAAGCCCGTATTTCATCTTTTTTGTCGACGCTTCTACCAACCATTTTTACTGCAGTGGTCAATGACTGCGTGTATTCAAATGGCAAATTTTATGTCTTACACTTAGTCTAACATGTACATTTATACACCATTGTGTAGATATTGAATAACCCTATACACATATGTATTGGTTTTTATCGTGCCCCACGTGGATATCGAGCTAGAGGACAATAAGCAATTCATTTCGAACACCCCTCGTAGTGTTTTACAAACACATTTCTAGTTGTTATTATTATTATCATCATTATTATTATCATTAATATTATTATTATCATGATTATTATAATTACTATTATTACAATCATGTAGACCCTTGTTTCCACATCTACTCATTGGGATAGGTTCCATGTTTATGAAAAGAGAATTTTGTATCTTCACTTAGGTTCTGATCTAGACCTTCAGATTTCTCTAATTTTTTAATGTCAGGTTCCTATGTTTAGCGCTTTGGGTAAAATTTTCTGCAGACGACATATTGAAATATTTTTTCTTACTTATCTCAGAAAACAGGATATGACATTTCATGTAAATTGGAGACAATTTGCATGACATATCATCCTGTTTTCTGGGAAAAATAAGAAAGATATCACCAGTTTGTTGTCTGCTGAATTAGCCAGACGAGTGGTAAAGATTAACAGCTGCTTTCAGTGAACCCAAAAATGTTCTCCCAATCCTTCTTTAACACAAAGCATGCTGGGTAAAATTTTCAGCAGATGACATATTGAAATATTTTTATTATTTTTCCCAGGAAACAGGATCTGACCTTTCAAGCAAATTTCTCTAGTGGGGACATTTTGCATGAATTGTCAAATCCTGCTTTCTGGGAAAAATAAGAAAAGTCTTAATTTGTTGTTTGCTGAATTTGCCCATGTTAATCTAAAATACCATTGTTCTCCAAGAGTGATGTCTGCAGACTAGAATAACTAATGAACTATGCAGAATTAACTTTTTGCATGCGCAAGGTGAATTTAGAATTTGTGGCTGATTAATAGTTTATCTTTTTTTTTTTCAGAAAGTATAGACTGGTATTTTCATACAAAATGTTTCTTTTGTAACTCAAGTCACATGACAGGACAAGCCCTGTAACCTTGAAAATATAAGAAAAATATTCAAAGTGTCTGCTACTCTTTTAGTTCAGCATGGAAACTGTTATTACACTTACCATGCATGCTATGGGGAAATTCAGCAGACAAACTGATGATATATTTAATTTTTTCCTGAAAACAGGATCTGACACTTCATGTAATTGTCTCCTAAGGAGACAATTTACATGAAATGTCAAATCTTATTTGCTAGGAAAAATAAGAAAAAATAAGAAAAATGAGAAAAAATTTTTACCCAGCATGCGAAGTGTTAACTTCCTGTTGATGAAATTATTATCCTCTGCTTTCTGAAGCTATTATAATAGTACACAGATGCTTTGTTTGATCATTATTTTAACCTTTTTGACCCCATGTCTAAAATTCTGTTCTGTTTTTGACCTTTGATCATAAAGGGTTGTTAGACAAGAATAAAAACAGAATGGCATTTGATATAAATTCTGGTGAGGTGTCCGACCATAATCAGGTAGCACAGCCTTCTTAAGGCACCATGATATAAAGCCGTCACGAAAACATGCGTATATAATTTTGATCCCTTTAAACCCCACTTCTATATAGTAAAACTGGGGTTTACAGGTGTACACATTATTTTTCTTATTTCTGTTCAAAAACATAGATTGTGGGTACTTGTTAGAACTGCCTTGGAAGTTCTAACAAGTACCCACAGTCTGTTTTGAGCAGAAATATGAAAAATAGAATTTTTGTTTGAAAACTTTCAGTTTTTGGTGGTGAAATTTTCAGTATATTTGAATAGGCATGTTTTCATACTGAGATGAGGAACCATGACAAGACAAAATGGCACAATTGCAATAACAGCCACACAAATAAAGAAGAACTGCAACAGAGGAACAACCTTGACAGCCAGCAGAAAAAAACACTGGTGGGTGGGGATGAAGGGGGATGGGGGATTGGTAGGGGAGGGGGAAGAATCATTCTGGCATAACTTTGTATTTTCTACACTGTTTTAAGTTATATAATAGAGGAACGACAACCACTTTTTACTGCAGACTGTGAACACTGACATATCTTTTGTAAAAAATATGTCTTATCAGTTAAGAAGCTAACTTATCAGCTAATGTGGCGTTTATCTAATAGAAGAATAATAACAACTTGTTACTGAGACTAACTCCAGAGAGAGCCATAAAAACAATGTTAGTGTGCCCATGCCTATAGAGGTTGTTTTATTGCCTGGAAAAGTGACAGCAACTTGCTGATGTGCAGTTGCAAAAAGAAAGAAAAAAAAAATGTTTTATCAGATAATGAGCTGACTTATCTGATAATGAGGGGTTTATCTAAAAGAATAATAATAACAACTTGTTACTGAGACTGAGCCATAAAAACTTGACTATTAAACCACCATGCAAAATTGTACTTTCGTTTTATTCTAGTTTTATTTCAGAGAAAAGAAGACTTGGCATTTCATGCAATAATAAAAAAAAAAGTGAAAAATACCAAAGTTTTATTTCCTTTGAAAAAAAAAACAAAAACAAAACCAAACAAAAACGAAAGGTCTGCTGCAGTTGTGATCAAGACTTTAACCCTTGTCATGCTGAATAAATTAAGATGCCACACCTACTTCTAATTTCCAGCCAATCAGATTACTTGATCCAGGTTTTTGATAGAAATTCACATATTTAATGACAAACAGTGCAGATCTAGATCAGTTCAGAAGCCAACTGATCTGGATGTACACTGTTCGCCAAACCAGGGCATGTCGTGTTTAGCAAGAGAAGGGTTATGGGTTAATTGTGGAAGGAAAACTATCCAGGTGACAGAGGCCATACCCTGCAGATATAGTATCAGGATAATAGGGGACTTTGGGGCATAGGTAGACCGTGAAGGGCCCAGCCAGCCAGCACATCTCAGCATTCTGATGATGGCCTTCACTGTCCACTTTGAGAAACATTGGCTTTATTTGCAGGATAGACTCTGATCAGATTGCATAGCCAGAACAAGATTTTTAACCCTAAAACACCAGTCACGGCAACAGAAGACATTCTAAATTTTCATTATTTCTTTTTATTATTTTTATTTATCCAAGAAAATAAGACTTGACATTTCATGTGATTCACATGAAATCCCAAGGATTCTTGGAAAAAATATTTTAGTATGTTGTCTGCTACAGTTTTGAATGGTGCTTTAGAATTAAAAGTGAAAATTAGAATCCATTCTGGAGTCATTGTATGGGCAGTTTTCCCACAACCCTCCCAACTGCTAATAAGTAGCGATTTTGATAGGTTGTCAGGAGTAAAAAACATATCGGGGATTATGCAGTAATTTCTGTATTCCTATGTTTTGGTGGTTCAAATGTCAGAATTAGAGATGTTAATGTATCTGGATTAGAGGTGTAAACAATATAATGTTAACATTGAAGGAGCACATACCAAGATAATTTGAGAGCAATGTCAGTCTTGGGTGGAAAGGGTGTGTGATGGGGGGAGGGGAGCATGATAAACAATAACATTTGTTTCGGTCATATGGTGTTTTTGTTAAATTTTGTGCATGTACATGCATGTATACACGTGTGTGTGCATGTGTGTGTGTGTGATCACATGACATTTGACAGAAATCTACCATTTATTTTCTTGATTAGTCTGCTGATATCAAAGGAGAGGAAGGTGTAGAAAAAAACATTTACATGTAAAATATTCTTTTGTAGTGAAGTGGTTACCATAGAAATGGAAGGGAAAATGAACACATAACAAAGTAACAGACAAAATTGCTCATTAGTCTACACTTATATATCACAGTATGTGAGAAAAGGACCCTTATCACATATGTGGGCAACGAAGGCCCAGATCAGACTGCGCATTTGTGCAGTCTGATCTGCGCCTTCATTGCCCACCAACAGAATTTTTACATACTGTAATACAGAATAAAATAGAATATATGGATGAAGAAAGAAGACACTGATTAGATTGTGTATATGTGCAGGCTTATTTGTGCATTTTCTGTTGGCATAAGAGGCTTTTTCTCATGATACTCAGCCTATTGGTTGTGATAGAAGAAAAGTAACTTATGATTCATGTAAAATGGACAAACCTAGATCCGCATGCACATTCATGCAGTGTAATCAGGAATCTGGACATTTTGCATACAGTCTTTGGACCGTTTATATTTGTGGTACCTGATTCACACATACAAGCAAATGTGGGTCCTAGCTTTTTATGTATATTAACTCTTTCTGGCAAAAGAATGTGCACAATACTGGTTAACCGCATAGAGGACTAAGCCTGCCCAGTAAACGTGTGGTTAGGTAAACTGACCGCACTCGACATGACCCCATTGGGCTGACTGGGCCGTAAAACCTCAACACAAAAAAACTCTTTAAGAGTTCATCACAACTGCAGTAGACAACATTGTGATTTTTCTATGCCCCCACCTGCCTTTGGCAGGAGTGGGGCATATAGTGTTTTGCCGTTATGTTATGTCCGTATGTGCGTATGTGCATGTTTTTAAATATTTTTTCAGAGAAAATAAGACTTGACATTTCCTGTGAATTGTCTGCCACATGAAATGTCTAGTCTTAGTTTCTCTGAAAAATAAAATTTTATGATAATATTTTTTTATTTTTTTTTTTTAGAATGTCTGCTTCAGTTTTGCTTAGTGCTTTAACCCTTGTCCTG
The DNA here is from genome assembly GCA_964016985.1 of Anodontia alba. Taxonomy (NCBI): domain Eukaryota; kingdom Metazoa; phylum Mollusca; class Bivalvia; order Lucinida; family Lucinidae; genus Anodontia; species Anodontia alba. The sequence continues at coordinate 125,927,275 of OZ024824.1, forward strand.
CTGAACCCGGATATGTCCTTTCTTTGCAAACAGTGTAGATCCAGATCAGTTGGCTTCTTCACTGTTTGCCATTATGTATGTGAATTTGTATGAATAATCTGACTGGCTGAAAATTAGAAATTGGCGTGGCATCTTAATTTATTCAGCAGGACAAGGGTTAAGATACCTTTTTGCCTGCATACATCTATTACCTTTATGTCATCCTGTTTATTGTGGGAGTCTGTCATCATACCTGGCTCAGGTAGGTTACAGAAAACAACAACAACAACAGTTGCCCTTCTGTAAACAGAGAAGACCCAGTCAGTCTGAGCAGTCTGGTCTTGATCTACTTACCTCCATGTTAAGAAGACACTGTAGAATTGTAGAATGAGCAGAAAAGATCCTCATTGCACTGTGCTGATGTGCAGGCTGGTCTGGGTCTTTGCTGTTCACGTATGGGAGAATGGCTGATTTTCTATAAATTTGCTAGGGTTTATTGTATGGTTTATTCTGTTCTTCTTGGTCTAGAAAAAAAACAAACTCAGAATATTACACAAGCTTTGCAGCATTGTGGAAAAAAGTGTCTGCCTTTGCTGTCCTGATTGGTATACTCTGCAGTGTTGAATGATTCTATTAACTCTTAAAGCATCAAGCAAAATCTGTAACAGGTGACATTTTAAAATAAGAAAACTATCATTAGGTTGTCATCTGTATTGCCCAGAGAGTGCTAGCGGTTAAGCCTTATTAACCTTTACCACTCCCTGGGCAAATTCAGCAGACAACAAAAAAACAAAAAAATTTTATAGTATGTCATTTGACAGGATTTGACACTTCATGCAAATTGTCTACATTGTCCAAAACTATTTTCTGGGAAAAAATAAGAAAAATATTACAGTATGTCATCTGCTGAAAATTTTGCCCTGAGTGCTAGGCATTGATAAATGGACAATAAAATAAACCTGGCACACAGATTGGGACTTGATAGTTTTTTGTTAGTAATTTTGTAGCATTTGAAGCTTTTCACCCTTTGCATGCTGGGTAAAACATTTTGAAATATTTTTCTTATTTTTCCTATACTACATACCATATTTACCCTAAGTTTTTTGACAGACAGGCCTGAGTAAACAGTGTAGACCCAGATCAGATGTTGCTCTGTTTACCATCTATCCAGCAATCGTTCGACACATCTTCCGATAGTAAGCTTAGCTACCATATTCGACCTAATTATTGCAATGTGCCCTTAAGTTTTTCAAAATTACTGGAAAAAATAATAGTAAAAGAGGACTTCCAGGGGGCATATTTAATGATACTTATGTGATATGTGTTCTGATTTTCCTAATAAAAGCATAAATTGTGGGTACTCATTTGAATTACCTCAACATGTTTATAAAAGCAAATGTTGTGGGTACCCATTTGAATTGCATCAACAAGTTGATGCAATTCAAATGGGTACCCACAACACATTACGAAAACACGCCTATTCAAATATATAAAAAATTTCACCTCCAAAAACTGAAAATTTTCAGGTACAAACACTCTGATATTTTTCATATTTCTACTCAAAACATAGATTGTGAGTACTCGTTAGAACCCCCTCGGCGAGGCGGTTCTAACGAGTACCCACAATATATGTTTTGAGCAGAAATAACAAAAATAATGTACACCCCTGTAAACCCCAGTTTTACTATATAAAAGTGGGGTTTAAGGGGGTCAAAATTATATAGGCATGTTTTCGTGATGATTTGCTATTATAAAGAAGTAGATAATAGTACATGGACTGTCTGAAGCCCATGAAATTGCTTGACTGTGTGCTTATAGAGTTGTGTGCGGTAATTAGGCTGAATACAGTAATTCAAGTTTTAGGACAAGTACTGTAAGGAGTTAAGGTGTCAGAATACTAGGGGTAAGTACAAGACACTCTCAAAGCTCTTGATAAGGTGCTTTTTTCAGCCAAAAAGTAGCTGTATTTTTCTTATTTCTCGACAAAAACATATGTTATGGGTACTCATTAGAAGTGCCTCGCTGAGGTGCTTCTAATGAGTACCCACAGCATATGTTTTTGTTGAGAAATAAGAAAACTATTTACCTGATACCCACACTTATCTAGACCTATCAAGTCTCCAGAATTTGTATGGAGATTGTTACATAAATTTTATACAGATTTGAAAAATATGCGAACCTTGATTCTTGCTGACTGACATGATGAAGGAACTTTTAGTACACAACAACCTCTTTATTACATGATTCATTATAGCAAGGTTTTGGTTGTACAATGGTTTAAAGATGGATCCCTAAATGTTGTAGCTAAACAAAAATGTATAGATTATACAGAAAAATGCCCATAAATGGTAAAAAAAAAACAACAACAAAAAACACAATAGATTGTATGGAAAAATGACCAGTTATGGTCATTTTTCTATATAATCTCTACATTTTTGTTTGGCTACAACACAATTGTTCAGCTAATAGTTTTGGCTTTTGATCCCAGCAATAGTGTTATAAGGTGATTGTGGTGTATACAAAAGAAAAACTCTTAATGTTCTCCATACTGTTACTGTAATAGTAAGCACTGATTTTGAAATACAGTCGACTCTCGTTATCTCGAATTCCAAGGGACTCTCTGAAATACTTCGAGATATCCGTAGTTCGACATATCAGGTTTGCAGAATTGAGGAAAAAATAATTTGATTAACCACATTTAACAAACTGATAGGTAATTGGACTTTTGAAGTTAGAGATATATTGAAAATATTGTGGAAAAGAGGAGAAATTGCTCCTTAGGAGCAATTTCTCCCCTTTTCTACAATATTTTCCATCTGTTATTAGGTTTTCATGTATAGGTAGGGACCAGATTTTCACTTCGAGATAAGCGGTTATTCGAGATAAGCGAGGTCGAGGTAGCGAGAGTCGACTGTAGTTTCAAATAGTAAGAGAGGCAACTTTCTGTCTGGGAAAATTCTCTCCCATTGCCAAACCAAATAGTGACAAAATCTTTCAGGTGTTTCATTTACCTGAAACTCAGCATGGTAAATACACATGGCAATGACATTCTGTGTACCTGTAGAAAAAGAAAAAAAACCTCCTTTTTCCTCTCTACAATTTCAGGCTTTCGAAGAGGAACTTTCGAGAAGAAGGAGAGATTTGGACTCTATCAGACAGCAGGGTCAATCTCTTACTGACAGGGGTGCAGGCATAATTGTTGAACCAGAAATTAGCCGACTGCGGCAAAGATGGAACGACATCAACTCCCAGGTATCAGCAATCCAGTATCCTCCGGCAATCACTCTAGATGCAAGAGCCAACGACAATCAGATTACAAGGACAACATACACGGTTGTGCAGTCAAGCACGACCAGGGCTGGTTCCCCGAAGTCTTCATCTCAGATGATTGTGGATATACGACGACTGTCAGATAAAGTTGCGGATATTAACAGGCAGCTGACTGGTTCCGAGTTGGGTGGCAAAGAGTTCGATGAGTTTACGAAACAAGAGGATATTCTGAAGGTTTGTTAAAATAAATATTTATCTTTAAAGTGCCAAGCAAAATTTGCAGCAGACGACATTCTATTTTTTTTTTTTTTTTTATTTTTCAAAGAAAATAAGTCTTGACATTTCATTTGAATTGTCTGCTTGACAGATAATTCACATGAACTGCCAAGACTTTTTTTCTATGAAAAAAAAAAAAGAAAAAAGTGTTGTCTGCTGCAGCTGTGGCTGTTGCTTTCAGGTTTAATGCTTTGCCTGCTGAGTACAAATATCATTAGATCACATTTTGAAATATTTTTCATATTTTTCACAGATGATAAGATGACATTTACTGTGAGTTTCCTCTAAAAGAATTCAACCCCCGCCGAGGTCGGCAACATTCTTTCGTGGCGATTGATCATGAAATATTTTCTACGGTCATTCTCTCCCTTCCGCTGATTCAAGAAGGGCAGTTGTCAGTTTCTGGCAAAAGAATGTGCACAATACTGAGGACTAAGCCTGCCCAGTAAACGTGTGTTTAGGTAAACTGATCGCACTCGACATGACCCCATTGGGTTGACTGGGCCGTAAAACCTCAACACAAACACAAATTCCTCTAAAAGACAATTCACACGAATTCTCAAATCTTGCTTTCTGAAAGAAAAATAAGCCAAAATACCACCATTTGTCATCTGCTGCATTCACCGCCGGCTTATAAAGAGTAAACTAGTGAACAGTAAAACATACCAGATGTCATTATGCTAACAGTGACAACCCAGACAATCCTGTGTCACCAGTCTGGTCAGGAACTTCTCTGCTCACTGTTGACTTCTATCATATTTACCCAAAGTATTTGGACAGACAGGCTGAATGAACAGTGTAGACCCAGATCAGATGCTGCAGAATGCAGCATCTGATCTGGGTCTACACTGTTTGCCACTCATACAGCAATAGTAAGACACATGAACTTGTTCAAATTTTAGGGCAAGCGTTATAAGGAGATAAGGTTTCTGAACACTTAGGCTAAATATGGTAGTACTGTTCAGGGCCCAGTTGTTCAAAGCATCATTAGCTTAACAAGCTTGTTTGTGGTCAAAATATTAACTGTTCTGCTAAGTACAATATCTAATTCACAGGTATTTTTGCTGAAAAAATATGAGTAGCTTTTGCAAATGCAAAAGCTACTCACATTTTTCAGCAAAAATGTTAGCAAATATGCCATATTTATTAATCAAAGTTTTAATGATTTGTTAACTAATGACATTGTTACTTTTGAACAACTGAGCCCAGATTTTATGCAGAGGCCAAGGACCTGACCAGCTGACCATTCATTTGTACATTGATCTTGGCCTAAAGCATGTGCCTGTTAAAATGGCGACGCATGACTAACGCAACTGCATTTATGTAGCTTTCTTGAAGAATTTTTATGTCCCTGCCATTTGAAGAATGGTGGAAAGGGCATATAGTGTTACCCCTGTCTGTCCGTCCGTCGATCACTTTATCTGTCCGAGATGGCGTTAGCAATTTGTGTTTAAGTTTTTCAGGCATTAGCAGTTTGCGTTTAAGTTTTCAGGCGGAGGCATCAGTGTCCTTTGAACACATTTCTAGTTAGATGAATATTCTCAAAGGCAGTCTTGATTATTTTTTACTTTCTAACAAGACTGTGGTAGGTAAATCTCCTGTGCAAAGATGGAAAAAAAATTGCGCGAGGTGGCTTGTAAACAAAAGAAAATATGGAGAAAAACCATTTACATGTTCTTGAAAACATTGATGTAATAAATATGCTGGATTGTTTTTTTCAGTGTATCTGACAGTATACTGTAACAAACCTAAATATTGGGACAGACATGCCTGATCAAACAGTGTAGACTTAGATCAGATGCTGCAGAATGGTGCATCTTATCAGGATCTACACTGTGCCACTCATTCAGCACTATTTTAGACACTTCAGCAGGAAGTCAGAGACTTTTTTCAAGTTTTTGGACAAGTATGGCAAGGAGTTGTGTCCCAATACTTAGCGTAAATACGGTACTGCAATTACCTGAGATATTCAGATTGTCAAACCTAAGCTAACAGTGTAGATGCAGATTAACACTTAGCATTCTGGGTAAACTATTCAGCAGACAACATATTGAAATATTTTTCTTATTTTTCCCAGAAAACAGGTTTTGAGATTTCATGCAAATTGTCTCCATTGGAGACAATTTGCATGAAATGTCAAATCCTCTTTCCTGGGAATATAAGAAAAATATCATCAATTTGTAGCCAGCTGAATTTGCCCGAGAGTGGTAAAGGTTAAGGGGAGTTGATACCCCTGGTAGTTCTCGGCCACCATTACAAGGGAGACAACTTTCATGACTTCCTGTTTGATTTCCAGTACACCAAACCCTTTCTAAAAAGGAGTCTACATTAAAAGGACAGAAACTATCCCTAGGGGAGTGGGGGTGGGGGTGGGTGGGGGGGGGGGGGGGACAAATGTTTTCCTTTTAGAGTAGACCTCTTTTCAGAAGGGAGACTAAAAAGCATTTTAAAAGTTTCCTCCCTTTGAGGCATATCCATTCCTCAAATTCTGCAAAGCACTAGTTTGATCAAGGTTGTCATTAATTGGGCCCTTTTTTAGATACATCAAAAGGAAGTCAAATGGACTTGTTAACCCTTGTCCTGCAGAATAAATTAAGATGCCACGCCTACTTCTAATTTTCAGCCAATCAGATTACTTGATCTGGATTGTTGCTATAAATCACGTACTTAATGGCAAACAGTGCAGATCCAGATCAGTTGGCTTCTTCAGAAGCCAACTGATCTGGATCTACACTGTTTGCAAAGGCAGGGTATATCCGGGTTCAGCAGGCCAAGGGGTAAAATGTTATGATAATTATGGTAAGAATGTAAGATGAGAGAAAATCCATAGCTGCAGATAAGAGGTTATCCACATAATATTTTTATTGTTTACAAAAAACATATATTGTGGGTACTCATTAGAAGTGCCTCACCGAGGCACTTCTAATGAGTACTCACAACATATGTTTTCGTTGACAAGTAAGAAAGATATCAGCTTTTTGGGGGATGAAAAAAGTACAATGGACCATCTTTACAAGGACACTTTTGGTTCCAAAAAATTTTGGCATTAAACTGAATTTGCTGTTATAAAAAATCCACTTTTAGAACATATTGATAGTTTCATGCAATGAAATTGACCTTATAAAGAATTCTGCTGTTGTAAAGAATGCTTTTATAAAGAGGGTTCACAGTACCTTATCTGTTACTATTATCTGAAAAGTCTGAGTAATTGCAGTATATTGAAATTTATTGCAGGGAATCAAGTGGCATAGGGTTTGTATCAGTTAATTTTTATGTTGAAAATAGTTCATAGTGTCCTTTATGTGATACATATACATAAGTCTTTCATAGCTCCAGATAAATGGTTACTTTAAGAGGACTCTTGATGCACTTGAAAGATTTTTGACCACTTTTACAAGAGCGACAACTTTTGCGACTTTTACAGCAAACCTCCTCTGAAAATGGGTCTACTCTAAAAGAATATTAAAACAAATCGTCATCATAGATGGGTTCTAGTAGAAATGCCTTCTTGGGGCCTTCCTGTTAGACATCACAAAGTGTGTTTTGGTGTAGCAACTGTTCTTTGAGAGCACCCATAATGAATATTTTGATGCAGAAATAGCAAAAGTTACTTTCTGAATTAACCTGACTACCTGCTTTATCTGGGGCTATGATTCATTATACAGGCCAAACAAACTGACCCTGTCTCTTTAACCTTTTGATATAATATTACTGGAACATCTTTATAAGACGATTTGATTATATAAGTCGGTTTGGATATAAGACATTTTGGATATAAGACAGTTTTAAGGTAGATCCCAAAAGAGATGTATCCAAACAAAAATGTCTATATTATATAGAAAAATGACCATTTATGGTCATTTTTCTGTATAATCTAGACTTTTTTGGTTGGCTACAACACTGTTGTTTAGCTAACATAGTTTTCATTTTGGATCCTTGCAGTCATGTTATAAAGAGATTATGGTGTATATGTTAACTGCATTAAGAGATATTACTCTTATGCAAAGCGAATATATGTCTTTCAAGGAACGCAGAACTTTCTGATTGTTATGCCTAAATATATACTGTGGAGGTATCCTTATGAATATTTAATGTGAAGTCAAAGCAACAGGTCAGTTTGGTAGATCTGTACATGTACCCATTTGTATATATATAAATAGGTGGTTGTCCTGAAAGTAGGTCAAAGCTTGAAACTGTGTACATGTACCATTTTCCTAGAAATCTTCATGTGTTGTTCCAAAATGATTAAAGCTATCTCTAAACCACAAATTAAACATCTTAAAAGGAGGGTTTTAACCCTGGTCCTGCTGAACCTGGATATGCAGGATATGGCTTTCGACAGAGCGCCCAGTGAAGACTCATATCAGACTGTTCAGCGGATATATCTGAAGGTAGATTTTCACATTTTGTGGCTCATAATATAGACAGTATTGTTCTTACCTGACAAAGATGAACTGCAGAAGAATAATTGTAAGAAAATTGATGAAATAAACAACTGTAGGTTAGACTGATTTATTCCAAGTACTGTAATAACCCTAAGTATTGGGACAGTTAGGCCTGGACAAACAGTGTAGACCCAGATCAGACACCACAGAATCTGGGTCTGCACTGTTTGCTATACATACTGCAATATTTTAGACACATTAAGAAGAAGTAGAGTGGACTATTTCAAATTTTTGGACAGGTATGGTAAGTGGATATGGTGTCCCAATACTTAGGGTTACTACGGTACCAGATTCCAGGTACAGTATTTTACCCTAAATATTGGGAAATCTTAAGGGGAATTGATACCCTTTCAAGGGTGACAACTCAAAATTGTATTGCTCGATCTTTATAAAAAAGGTCTACATATTTGCTCTAAATATTGGGTCACCATAACCCTTGTCCTGCTGAACCCAGATATATACTGCCTTTGCACAGTGTAGATCCAGATCAGTTGGCTTCTGAAGAAGCCAACTGATCTGGATCTGCACTGTTTGCCATTAAGTATGTGCATTTATAGCAACAATTCAGATCAAGTAATCTGATTGGCTGAAAATTAGAAGTAGGCGTGGCATCTTAATTTATTCAGCATGACAAGGGTTAACTGCTTACCAGTCTTGTCCTATGATTTGTTAAAGTCTGTTCCACTACCTGTTGATATGTTTAAAATAATTGCTAGATGATGGCAGATAGTGTAGACCCTGATCAGATGCTGCAGAATGCCTGTCCCAATATTTAGGCTTGTTACAGTGCTCTAAAAAGAAAGAAAAAGAGCATTTTCAGTAGAGATTTGATGTGCAGGGAGGCAAATAGGAAGCTACATATTTGTCTTCCTTGCAAAAACTACAGAAAATCTACCACCATTCTAGACCCTTTAACTCCTTACCTTGTTCTAAAGTATCAACAAGTCCAGTTAACCATATTTACCCTAGGTATTCAGACACCTCAACACCTTACCGTACGCATTCTAAGCTTTGAACAAGTACAATTTACTACCCGCTGTTGCTGGATGAGTGGCAAACAGTATAGACCCTGATGAGATGCCATGTTCTGTGGCATCTCGTCTGGGTCTACTGTTTGCTCAGGCCTGTCTGTTCGAACACATACGGTAAATACGGTACTTCTTGTCAGTGTGTCTGAAAACTGCTGGATGAATGGCGAACAGTGTATATCCTGATCAGAAGCCTTTTCTGTGGCATATGATCAGGTGCTACACTTGTTGCTCAGGCTGTTTGTCCCAATAAATGTACTCAGGGTAAATATGGTATAAAGTGCCAATGCATTTTGTGAAGAAAAGGTAAAAAAAAAAAACACTTCTTATCTGGTGTGACAGAGGGATTTTGCCTATCAGTGATCCAGTCATTGGAGTTCCTTGTTAGATAGATTTTAAATTACATCATTATTCCAGCCTTTTATCACAAAAAATGTTCGAAAAGATGGTCTTAAATACATTTCAGTATTTATGAAAATAGCTTTTGCTTAAAAAACTTGTATAATCAAAATTCTTAGTGGAATGATCATGTTAAAGATTATTTTGTTTGAATAACAACAGTGTTTTGAAGTGGTTCCTTAGACAAGAGTGCTTTTGAGAGAAACTTTGCCGTTGATTAACTTGTTTTCCAAAACTTTGTGTGCCTACAAGCATAGCTTAAGATAAGAGAGGGAATCAGGTAAATATTTTTTCTTATTTCTCCTCAAAAACATATATTGTGGGTATTCATTAGAAGCACCTTGCCAAGTCACTTCTAATGAGTACCACAACATGTTTTTTGTGGAGAAATAAGAAAAATGTGAATATTTTTTGGTTGAAAAAAATGCAATATCTGGAGCTATGTTACAAGAGAGAAAAATGGTGTGCTGTGAAAAAACTAGAATGTTGCTGTTCAGTAATTAGACATCTTGAAATCTTTGCCAAAGAAATCTGTTTCTTCATTGTTCAGGCATTTAATTTGTTCCTTCATACTTTCTCTTCATCCACATAACATAGCTCTCAGGTGTGCTGATCAATAGTTGTCTTATGTCTCCAGGAAAATCTACATTGTGGGTTATCATTAGAAGCCTCTTGGCAAGATGCTTTTAGTGAGTACTCACATCTTATGTTTTTTTTGTTTTTGAGAAATGAGAAAAGTAAATCTCATCTAGAGCTATAATAGATGAGCTGCATCATGCAAAAACATATCTTCAGGCATATGCAGACAGGTCAGCATGCGCATTTGTGCAGTCTGATCAGAGCCCACACTGCCTGCTTACAGAATCATTAGGTACTGTAGAATATATTGATGTATAACAAAGGTCTTTATCAGAAGCATCTGGATGGCCGAGGGGTTAGCACTCCTGACCTTGGTCCACTAGGTCCCTGGTTCATGAGGTCTTTCCGTCCTCTGGGTATTACTTGAATAATGTTGAAAGGGATGTATAAATCGTCATTATTGAAAATTTTACAACCAGAAAAGGAAAAATTTCAGATAAAAAATTCTGATATTTTTCTTATTTCTGTTCAAAACATAGATTGTAGGTACTCCTTAGAACTGCCTTGATGAGGCGGTTCAAATGAGTACCCACAATCTATGTGTTTGAGCAGAAATAAGAAAAATAATGTATACCCCTGTAAACCCCAGTTTTACCATATAAAAGTGGGGTTTAAGGGGGTCAAAATTATATAGGTATGTTTTCGTGATGGTGTTCCCATATTCCCTGAAAACACACTTTTTCTTGGTGCAGCCCAGATAGTTTACTATGTTTATACTTTTTCCTGGTACAAGTATTTGTCTTTTGGGAAAAGCAGCTTCAATGAACAAGTCAAGATATCATGTTGTGTGATGTTCTTGCCAGCAAGAAACTCACAACATAATTAATGCCTTTATGTTACTCATTCAGGCGTTTTTTTTTTTCTCAAATTTCTGTGTTCCTTATCATCTTCCCATCAACTTGGTAATTTCTGTCTTGGCAATTGTCTTTTTCTCATCTTTTTTTAGCCTTCTCATTCTTTGCCGTTATTTCAGTAGTACATCCTGTATGGTCAACAACTTAACTACCCTCTTTAACGAATTTTAGATTGAATAAAGTCTTGGCGGCTAATCCAATCATGGTCAACAACTTTACTAGACTCTTCGACCCTTGTCATGCTGAATTGAGATGCCATGCCCACTTCTTATTTTCAGCCAGTCAGTTTACTTGATCAAAGTTGTTGAAACAAATTCAAATACTGAATGGCAAACAGTGCAGATCCAGATTAGTTGGCTTCTTCAGAAGCCAACTGATCTGGATCTACACTGTTTGCAGAGGCAGGGCATATCTGGGTTCAGCAAGACAAGGGTTGTGCACCACAAATAATCTGGCCATAGAGCTTTGGTTTTTTATTGTTTTATTATGTATGTACTGTCCTGTGTTGGCTCATCCTCTGTGTGTCATTGACAGCTGTATTCTATAATGGTGACATTTCCCGGACATCTTCTTCACTGGTTTGGAAAGTTGATGCCTGATCTTATTGTAGTTGAGCTGTTCTAGGTTCAGTCTGTGTTTTGTTTTGCTCTGACTTTCAACTTGGAGTGAAGTCCTCATCTTTGTTTCATCACAGTATTTGAATGCTTTATATGGTCACAAAATTTGTGTGTTTTCTGTGTTGATCTATTGATTAGTTAGAAAAACTGCATAGCAGACTGGACAATGTACAGCTGAAACTGAAACAGGCAAGGGATGAGTTATCATAAAACCAGGCCCAACATTATTAAACTTTTTTCATGCTCAACACAGCTGAGCATGAAATTTTCTCTGCTAATAAATATGAAAATGCCAACAATAGTTGGCATTTTCATATTTATTAGCAGAGAAATTTTCATACTCAGCTATGTTTAGCAAAACAAAAGTGCAATTGTTAGTAATCAGAGATTTATTAGCAGGACAAATTTCATGTGGGTTCCCTGGGGGAATCAGACATTTTGAAACTTGGCTGTCTAATTCCCTACCCATGAGTCACACAGCTGTGTTTCGAAAATCCCCTAGGTGGGCATTAAAATTTGCACATAGTTTTTTTTCTTTTTTTGTTTTTTGTTTGGATGTCTAATACCCCACCCATGTATCAAACATTTTCTGTCGAATTTACAGGGGTTGGGTATTCGGGTATGATTTGAATGTCTGATCCCTACGGTATCCCTGCCACTCCCTCTGGGCGGAAAACAATGATAGGTGCATTTATTTCATATATTTGTCTGTATTTGTTTGAATCTGTAGTTTCATGTATTACTGTAGTAACACTAAGTATTGGAACAGACAGATCTAAGCAAATGGGGTAGACCCAGGTCAGACACTGCAGAACATTGTGTCTGATCAGGGTCTACTCAGTTTGCCACATATCCAGTATTTTTTCAGACACATCAACAGCTGGTAAAGTTGATTTGTTTAACCCGTGTCATGCTGAATAAATTAAGATGCCCCGCCCACTTCTAATTTTCTGCCAATCAGATTAATTGATCCAGGTTGTTGATATAATTTCACATACTGAATGGCAGACAGTGCAGATCCAAACCAGTTGGCTTCTTCAGAAGCCAACTGATTTGGATCTACACTGTTTGCAAAAGCAGGGTATATCCGGGTTCAGCAGGACAAGGGTTAAATTATGGGATAAGTTTATTAAGGTGTCTCAATATTTAGGGTAAATATGGTACCGTAATCACCCTAAGCTTTGGGACACCTTATCTACTTACCATACTTGTCCTAAAATATGAAATAGTCCATTCTTCTACCTCTTGCTGTATGTATGGCAAACAGTATAGACCCTGATCAGATGCCGTATACTGGTCTACACTGTTTGCAAAGGTCTGTCTGTCCCAACACTTAGGGTTATTATGGGTATGTACCATATGTGTTTGTTTTGAGTTCTTGTTATCTGTTTCTGTTTATGTCACTGTTATTGTTGCATCTGTATTTATTTGTCTATTTGCCTAAATATGGTCAAGTCCCTTTTAGAACTGGTTGATGTGTCTTAACCCTTAAACTGACAATCACAACAATTATCTGCTTTGTCATCTGCTTGTGATTTTAAAAGTCATTTTTGCAAACAGTGTGAACCTAGATCAGACTGCTCCTCTAGGAGCAGTCTGATCTGGGTCCATACTGTTTGCCTGTATGCAAACGGCTTGAAAAGTTTGCAAGAATATTCAGCAGATGACATTAAACAGACGACATTTTCAGATGCAGGTTTTCTTTGCATTTTAAGGGTTAAAACTCTGAGTGAGTGAGTAAGTGAGTGATAAACAGTTTTAAGTTGTCTAAATAAATACAAGATTGTGTTTCTTTATTATGTATATGTATCTAGATTTATTCATTGTATGACTTTGTCTTCTTTTTCCAACTTGATCTGTCTACAACACTTGCATAAACCATGTTTATATCACCACTGCTTTTCCTCATATTTTTGTGAACTATCCATTCCTCATCCCCTTCATTTTACCAAGACTTCTGTTGAGTCTGGAGCTACATCACCTAACACCAGTAAATGAGCTGCTACGCACAGAAAACGACCATCTGACATCTGCAGTCGGCATTGACTCGGACCAGCTCGCACATTTTCAAGGTCTTGTCAGAGTCTACCTTGGTTGCTAACCTAATGTATGCACTCTGTTGATTCTGCACAGTCTGATCTGAATCTATGCTTGTTGCATATATTATAAGGTCGATCTCTCTCTGGAGAGGCTCACCTTATATTATTTAGAGGCTATATCCCATGTTTTAATCAAAATATTTATATTTTGTACAAATATTACCAATATTCTAGATAATTATAAATTGGTGGTGGTTTATATATCGGTAGTATTGTATAGCTGAACAATGTTAATTAACCTGTTTTCTTGTGAAGAATGTGAGCCTCTTTCAGGTGCCATTGCTTTTATAGATAGAAGTAAGAAATTAATAATAATAATAAATAGAGGAGCTTTCATTCATTGTCATTTCATATGAAATTTATGAAACAAGCCTTCGGCAAGTTTCATAAATTTCTTAGAAAATGACCATGAATGTAAGATTCTGTATATGATTTTTAAACTGTATTTTATGACCATAGAAAATGAACCGTTTTTCAACAAAAAAAAAAAATGTTGCCATGGACGGCATAATGATTTTATGCACCAGTAGTCAAATGTTATGTAAAGTGTGGTCATTTTATGTTCATGACATGATGTTATCCACTGAATAACAGAGACATCATATGATAATAATAATAGAAATAATAACATGTTGTTTTTGAGAGAGTTCAAAAGCTGGAGTACCCTCAGTATTTACCGAAAGTTGGTCTGTGTTGTACAAACAGTGAAAGATAAGATCAGCTTGCTGTATCAAAAAAAACAAAACAAAACCCTTTGATAATAACAACCCAAAATATACAAACACAGGAGAACTATATTTACCAAAAGATTTGAATAAAATGCATTAGGTGACCTTGTGCTTCATCTAAAATAGTTCTGGCTGAATGGCAAAAAGTGTAGACACTGATGAAACTACAAATGGAACTATTTGCTGGGGTCCATACACTCTTTACTCAGGTTTGTCTGTTAGAGGATATAGGTTAAATATGGTAGTTTACGGAAACTTTGCCTACAATTTACCATATTTATGCTAAGTATTGGGACAGACAGACCTGAATGCCATTCATCCAACAGTTTTTAGACACATCAACTGAAAAGTAGTCGAAAAGACTACTTCAAGGTTTAGGATAAGTAAGTCAAGGAGTTATGGTGTCTGAATAGATTATTATAGTACATCATTAATGCTTAGCATTCTGTGTAATAATTTCAGCAGATGATATATTGAAATATTTTTCTTATTTTTCTCAGAAAACAGGTTTTGACATTTCATGCAATTTGTCTCAAATGTGCATGAAATGTCAAATCTTGTTTTCTGGGAATTAGAAAATATCATCAATTTGTCAACTGCCGAATTAGCCCAGAGAGTGGTAAAGGAAAACTTTCTTTTAATTGGATAATTTTTTTCTTAATTTCATGCTTTCATTTACTTATGGAAGACCAGTTTGGTATGTATCAGTGTTGTGTTCTCTGTACTTGAGCAAAAATATGTTTTGTTTTCTCAGAAAATAGGTTTTGACATTTCATCGATTATCTTTTAACGGTGGGCAAAATTTTTGGCAGACAACATATTGAAATATTTCTTTTATTTTTCCCTGAAAACAGAATTTGGAGACAATTTGCATGAAATATCAAAGCCTGTTTTGGGGGATAAATAAGAAAAAAAAAATCATCAATCTGTCATCTGCCAAATTAGCCTAGAGGGTGATAAAGGCTAAGGAGGAAATGTACTTGACAGATCAATTTGTCTGCTGCAGAATTTGCCCAGTCTGCTAAATTGACAGTGAAAACAAATGCAAAAAAAAAAAAAAAAATCACAAATAAACGAAAAAATAGTTTTTTTTTTTTTTATTACAGACTTTTTTTTTACATCTTATTAACGAGCTATATATCATTTTGGTTAATCCTTAACCCTTGTCATGCTGAATAAATTAATATGCCAAGCCCACTTCTAATTTTCAGCCAATCAGATTACTTAATCCAGATTGTTGATATAAATTCACATACTTAATGGCAAACACTGCAGATCCAGAGTCTACTGGCTTGTAAAGATTAACACTAGCATGCTGGGTAAAATGTCAGCAGATGGCATTTTGAAATACCTTTTATGTGCCGGTTGCAGCAGTGGGGCATATAGCATATGTCACATTTGTAACCAGAGTCTAACAAATATTTAATCCCCCGCTGCGAAGCGGATGGGGGATTATAGAAATGGCCTTTGTCTGTGCGTCTGTCCATCTGTCTGTCCCTCTGTCCATCCGTCTGTCCTTCCATAACCCTTTCTTGTCTGCTCCATATCTCCTGAACCCTTTGAAAGATTTTCATTAAACTTTGGTCAGTGTTCACCTCAGTGAGTCGATGTGCAGAACCCATAAGTCAACCATGCCAACTCAAGGTCAAGGTCACAGGTCAAGGTCATGGGTTTGAGCCTTGAATTTCTTGTCCGCTCCATATCTCCTATACCCCTGGAAGGATTTTCTTTAAACTTTGGTCATGTGTTTGCCTCAATGAGACAATGTGCAGAACTCAACTCAACCGTGCCGACACAAGGTCAAGGTCACAGTTCAAGGTTACAGGTTTGAGCCATGAATTTTGTGTCTGCTCTGTATCTCTTATACCAGTGGAAGGATTTTCTTTAATCTTTGGTCAACTGTTCACCTTAGTGAGATGATGTGCAGAATCAATAACTCAACCATGCCGACTCAAGATCAAGGTCACAGTTCAAGGTCATGGGTTTGAGCCCTGAATTTTGTGTCCGCTCTGTATCTCCTTTACTCCTGGGAGGATTTTCTCTAAACTTTGGTCAAATGTTCACTTGTGGGACGATGTGCAGAACCCATAATTCAGCCTTGGGGACTCAAGGACAAGGTCACAGTTCAAGGTATCGATTTTTAGCCCTGAATTTCATGTCCACTCAATATCTCTTTTACACCTGGAAGGATTTTCTTTTAATTTTGGTCAAATGTTTGCCTCAGTGAAATGATATGCAGCACCCATAGCTCAGCCATGCAGACACACAAGGTCGCAGTTCATGGACTTGGTTTTGAGCCTTGAATTTTGTGTCCGTTCTGTATCTCCTTTATCCCTGTGAGGATTTTCTCTAAACTTTGGTCAAATGTTCACCTCAGTGGGACAATGTGCAGAACCCATCTCAGCCCTGCGGACTTAAGGTCAAGGTCACAGTTGAAGGTCACAAGTTTGAGCCTTGAATTTTGTGTCGGCTCCATATCTCCTTCCCTGGAAGGATTTTCTTTAAATGTTGGTCAAATGTTTGCCTCAGTGAGATGATGTGCAGAACCCATAACTCAGCTATGCTGACTCAAGGTTAAGGTCATAATTGAAGGTCACCAATTTGAGCCTTGAATTTTGAGGTCGCTCCAATGCCATTCAGACTGCCTTGTTAAATTTGGGCCAAATGTTCGCCTTAGTGAGATGATGTGTAGAACCTATAACTCAACGATGTAGACTCAAGGTCAAGGTCACAATTGAAGGTCATCCGTTACTTTCTTGTTCGCTCCATATCTCCTGAACCTTTGAAAGATTTTCATGAAACTTTGGTCAAATGTTTGCCTTAGTGAGGCGATGTGCAGAACCCATAACTCAAGCATGCTGACTCAAGGTCAAGGTCACAGTTAAAGGTCAAGAGTTTGAGCTTTGAATTTCATGTTCACTCCATATCTCCTGAACCCTTTGAAAGATATTTATTAAATTTGGGTCAAATATTCGCCTTAGTGAGATGATGTGCAGAACCCATAACTCAACAATGCAGACTCAAGGTCAAGGTCACAGTTGAAGGCCACCAGTTTGAGCCTTGAATTTTGAGGCCGCTCCATTGTCATTCTGCGGCAGGGGATATAGCTGTCCTTCAGACTGCCTTGTTAAGTTTACATTCAAATTCACATTGACATTTACATTTCACTTGGAGGTCTTAACTTGAGTACCTTTTATGCCAGTGTGTTGAAATTTGTTATGCTTCTTACCCAGACCTAAACCTTCAACTCCGTGCTAGAGTTGCCCCTGGGATGTGCATTTGGAAAATAGTTGTTGAAATTTATGTATTCAGATGTTGTTGCTATATGGGCAAAGAGCAAAGGGCAGGGGCATTAGTCTACTTTGGACACATTTCTATTTGTTTTGTTTTTTTCTTTTCCAGAAAATAGGGTTGACATTTCATGCAGATTCTGCCCTAAGGAAACAATTTACATGCAATGTTAAGATATTTCTGAAGAAAGAGAGAATTTGCATGAATGTTAATCCTATTTTCTGGGGGAAATAGGAAAAAAAATATTTTACTATGTTGTCTGCTGCTATTTAAGCTCAATAGGTTAAAGATTTTTAGGAAATCTCTCCATTTGTCAAGCTTTCCACAGTTTAATAAGTGCTGTTGTAACATTCTTTTTTTCTCTCATAGCTCCTGATAAGAAGGGGTATCCACATAATACTTTTCTTATTTCTCCATGAAAAACATACATTGTGGTACTCATTAGAAGTGCCTCAACATATGTTTTCCTGGAGATATAAGAAAAATATGAACACTTTTCAGTTGAAAAAAGGGCCTTTTCTGAAGATATGTTCTCTGTAGCATGAAAGTAAACAAATATCTTCCAACATATGCCATCATTTCAGATGTGAATAGGCACTTTTTTTCAACCAAAAACTGATAATATTTTTCTTAATTCTCAATAAAAATACCTGCTGTGGGTACTCATTAGAAGCGCCTCATAGGGGTGCTTCTTATGAGTACTGTTACGACCGAGCACTCCTACCTTCGATTATCTGCCTTGGCAGATTACGCATAGCTTCTAAGTATATATTCAGTCTCTGACAACTGCGTCAGGGAGTCGACTCTTTGGCTCAGTGGTTAGAGCATTGGATTTTTAACCGGGAGGACCCGGGTTCGATTCCCAAGAAAGGCGGAATATTTTTTCAGCTATGCTTCATTCCTTTGTTACGGCTTTCATGTCGTAAGATGGGGGCTCGTCCGAGATTGGACTTTATACGCCGAAATGGCTTCACGTCATCATAAATGATGACTTCCTTGAAGAGGGGGAGTGTTACGACCGAGCACTCCTACCTTCGATTATCTGCCTTGGCAGATTACGCATAGCTTCTAAGTATATATTCAGTCTCTGACAACTGCGTCAGGGAGTCGACTCTTTGGCTCAGTGGTTAGAGCATTGGATTTTTAACCGGGAGGACCCGGGTTCGATTCCCAAGAAAGGCGGAATATTTTTTCAGCTATGCTTCATTCCTTTGTTACGGCTTTCATGTCGTAAGAGTACCCACAACATGTTTTTTTGTGGATAAATAGGAAATTTATTTCCCGGTATCCCCACTTATCTGTAGCTGTGTAAAGGGTCTATTTCTCTTGATAGGATGTTCAGAGGAGACTAGAAGACACCAGAGCAGCTATTGACAGATTAGAACGAGAGAAGGAGGACATGCTAGACCAATGCAGCAATGAAGAAAAACATAAGATTCGACGTCTTCTTGCAGACCTTAACTCCTCCTGGCATGATATCAATGATTCTTATACAGACCGTCACAGGTGAGTGGTTTTATATATGGACAATATTTAACCTCCGGTTTTGGACATCTTACTCCGTAACATATATGCCAGTCTTAGTGGTTCAGTAGGATGCGCGTCTGACCCGTGATCAGGTCATGTGTTTGATTCCTGCTAGGTCCAGCAACAATCTTTTATAGAGATTGATCATGAAATATTTTGTACTGTCATTCTCTCCCTTCTGCTGATTCAAGAAGGGCAGTTGTCAGTTTTGGGCGATAGAATATGCACAAATACTGGTTAATCGCTTAGAGGACTAAGCCTGCCCAGGAAAAGTGTGGTTAGGTAAACTGACCAGCACTACATGACCCTGATGGGTTGACTGGGCCATAAAACCTCAACTTAGTTATATCCTTAACATATGTGGCCTACTTTAAGGTGACTGAATACACCTGGAGAGTCTGCTGCCATTTTTAACAAGGGAGGCAACTTTTGTGACTTCCTGTTTGCTTTTCTGCACATCAGCCCCCTTTGGAAAAGGGTCTACTCTAAAAGGAAAGAATTCGCTCCCCATCTGTCCTTTTAAAGTAAACCCCTTTCAGAAAGGGACAAAAACAATCTACTGTGCTTTCGACATCTTTCAGAAAGTCGTTTTTTGCTTGGTGCTTTACACAGAAGAAATAAATTTGCAAACTTTTGTCATGATTTAATGCAAAACCATTTGTCGTAACTACCTATGCACAAAAAGTTTTATTCTAGTCAATGCTTTTTAAAAAATCAAATACTTTCACTTTTTCCCATAGTAAAAATTAATGCAAATTATGCAGAACTTTGTAGGATAGGTAACTTGGAGGCAGATTTTCAACAAGTTCTGCTTGTTCAATTTTTCTGAAATTTTCACAATATTGTTGTGAAACATCAATAATTCATATTCAGCAAAGAAAAGTAAAAAATATTTTCGTAGACAAAAATTCCAAAAGATCACTTTATTATAGAAATTGCAGAGGTCAGACCAATTTTTGGCGATAAATTTAATTTTAGCGTACATATTTGAGAACAAAACGCAGAAACAGAAAAGACAAATGGTCTCTGATAAGATCATGGTCTATCAGAACAAAATAGTTTCATTTAAGATAAAACGCCAAGCAAAAATGTCTTTCCGAGAGATGTCGAAAGGACAGTAGACAGCTACCTCCTGCCAAAAGTGTATCAAGCCGCCTTAAACAAGTCCATTTTACTATAGATGTTGATTTGCCCAAAAGCTGCTTGATGCGTGGTAAACAGTGCAGACCCTGATCAACCACCACATTTTGTGATGTCTGATCTGGATCTACAGGTCATTATGTACAGTACTTATGCTGAGTATTCAGACAGACAGGTCTATGCGAACAGTGTTGACTATTTGGATGCAGCAGAACCCAGTGGCTGATTGGGGTTCACATTGTTTTTCCTACCATCCACATCAAGAAATGGTAAAATAAGACTTCTTCAGTACGTAAGAAGTTAATATGAATTTGGAATATCATGAGGTAGTATTTCAAAAACCCTGTTGTCCTGTCCTGTGGAGTATCCAATCTGTCAGTACAGGCTGGTCAAGTATTCACAGTCTTTACCGTATTACTTTTAGTATTGAGACACTTTAATTCTTTACCATACTTGTCCTGAACTATAAGCAAGTCCATTTTACTCCCTGTTGATAAATCTAAAAACTGCAGGTAAATAGATCAGATGGAGCAGAATGTGACCTGATTTGGGTCTACATTGTTTGCTCAGGCCTAATTGTCTGACTACTTAAAGTAAATATGATACAATACAGATTGCACTGCCAAATAGTGAAAGCCCTGATGATACTAAATAGTTAAGCAGGCTGATCTTGGCCACTGAAACTCAGAATTTAGCTAATTTCTCAATGATCAAAGGGAAATAATACAGATAGTTGCACAGTTTGAAGTTATTCTAGAGTTTGGGAAACTTGTTACTTACATCTAAGGCATAATGTTAGACAGACTGGTAGTTATTTCTCTATGATCAAGGGGGAATTAACAGAAGTAGTAAAGTAATTTGGAGCTATAGTTTGTGAACTTATGTTACCACATCCATGTATGCTCTTTGTCACACTTAGTACAAGTGTGGCAACTATTGTGACTTCCTGTTTGCTTTCCTATACACCAAACTCCTTCTGCAATTCAAATGAAATCCTTAGCCAGATTTTTTAAGTATGTCTTTCACTGCAGTTGTGATTAGTGCTTTAAGGGTTAGCCTTAACTAGCTTAATAGATGATGCCATATTTACCCTGAGTATCAGACAGGCTAGTCAGAGCAAACAGTGTAGACTAAGATCATACACCAAATTCTTGCAGAAGATAGCATCTGATCAGAGTCTACAGAGTCACTCATCCTGCAGTATATAGACATATCAACAGATATCAAATTTTAGGACCAGTATGGTAGACAGTAAAGTGACCAGATATTTAGTAACAACAGTTAAATTCAGTGAACAAAGAGTTACACATTAAAAATGACATTACCGTCAATTGTTCCCAGCGGAAATGATTTTCTTTTATATCAGTTTGATCTAGAGATAGATAACTGTCAGTGGCTTATCTTAGATCTGTTGGTTTTTAGTTAAAATGTCTTACCCCTAGCTTCTAATTGCTAGATAATAATTGGGTGTCACCTACAGACACTCCTCTATTGAAAGATTGACAAAGGGAGAGCACTTAAAAGTAATTGTTATTACTTCAGTACTGATTGATTGGGATTGCTGTCAAGTTGTACCAGTTAATAGTTGACTTTATTTACTGATTGACCTAAATATTTTAGACCACTTGGGGAAATGTACTGTATTGGAACACCTTAACTTCTTTCCATACTTGTCCGGACATTTAAAAAAAAAATCAATTTTACTACCTGTTGATGTGTCTAAAATATTGCTGGATGAGTGGCAAACAGTGTAGACCCTGATCAGATGTGGCATTCTGCTAGCTTTTGCTTAGGCCTGTGTCCCAATACATGTACTTAGGGTTATTACGATATTAGTTATTTTGTTGATTAGAGCTACAACATGAGAAAATATACCTTCTTACATGTGCACCCAATGAAGACTCAAAATCAGCCTTCCTATGTGTGCAGTCTGATTAGACTCTTTGTTGTATGCCTGAAAAAAATTTGCATCCGGCTTTCGGCTTCTCAAAATGTGCCCAGTGAAGATTCTGATCAGCCTGCGCATTTGCGCAGGCTGATCTGAATCTTCACTGGGTGCACATATCTGAAGGTACATTTGAGACAGTTCATTTGGTCTTGCAATATCGGCAGTGACTGGTGATAGATAGAGACTTTGCTCTGAAGTTTTTTTAAGCTCTCAACTATGGTCCTTGCCTTCTTGGAGTGTCCTGGCGATACTGTTTTGGTGCAAATGACACTCTTAAGGTTTACACTTTGTTAAGCTGAACACATTGTCATTCTTGGACGTGTTTGCACATTTGGTTACTTTGAGGTCACCTTAGGTCTAGATAAGAGTGGGTATCAGGTTAATGGTGTTCTTAATTCTCGACGAAATTAAAAGTTGTGGGTACTCATTAGAAGCACCTCAGCAAGGCGCTTCTAATGAGTACCCACAACATAAGTTTTTGTGGAGAAGTAAGAAAAATATCAATACTTTTGGATGGAAAAAAGCGCCTTAACTAGTAACTAGTGCTATGGGTCACTTGGTCACTTTTTGCATGCAAAGGCCAGGCTGTCTACTGTAAGCTGGGTATCGTATTTACATAAGTATTGGGACAGACAAGCCTGAACAAACAGTATAGAGTCCGATCAGACCCCACAGACAGAACACAGCCACTCCAGAGTTTTAATGTACTTGATAAAATTTTAGGACAAGTATGGTAAGGCGTTATGGTGTCCCAATTTTTAGGGTAACTACAATATAATTATGTTTTCCTTTACATTATAATGCATGTTATAGGGATCAGATTCTATGGTGAGGTGGGGAAAAGGTCTAAAAGAACTAGTACAATGTTGTATTGTTTTGTGTGTTGAGAGAGATTAATGTTACAGTATTATTGGCATTTCACTTGACTTGGCATCAATAAGGAAGGTGTGAAAAGAGCGGCATAAATGCTTGAAACTTATCCAGATTATATTGTCAAGATTAGCCTCTGTTTGAACATAGATTGCCAGATAATGTAACTTAATATATAAAAATGGCTATAATGCTATAAAGAATTAGATTTGATTAAGTGTTTTTGTGAAATAATTGAAGGATTGATATGTAATTGATTAAGTATTCTTAACCCTTGTCCTGCTGAACCCGGATATGTCCTGTCTTTGCAAACAGTGTAGATCCAGATCAGTTGGCTTCTGAAGAAGCCAACTAATCTGGATCTACACTGTTTGCCATTAAGTATGTGAGTTTATATCAACAACCTGGATCAAGTAATCTGATTGGCTGAAAATTAGAAATGGGTGTGGCATCTTAATTTATTCAGCAGGACAAGGGTTAAAGTGCTAATCACAATGGCAGCAGACAACATTAATTTTGTTGTTTGTCGTTGTTTTTTATGTATTTTTCAGAGAAAATGAGGCTTGGCATTTTATGTGAATTGTCTGCCTAGAAAGTATTATCTTCTGAAAATAGTAAAAAAAAGAAAACAAAAAAAAAAAAAAAAAATCCTAAATTTTCCTTAGCTCTTGAACCTTTACATTATGAAAACATGCCGATTTAAATATATAGAAAGTTTCACCTCCAAAAACTGAAAATTTTCAGATAAAAAAAAAAACTGATATTTTTCATATATCTGCTCAAATGTTTTGGGGCAAAAATAAGAAAAATAATGTATACCCTTGTAAACCCCAGTTTTACCATATAAAAGTGGGGTTTAAGGGGGTCAAAATTATATAGGTGTGTTTTTGCAATGCCACTCTCTGGGCTTATACAGCAGCTGAGAAATTGGTGATATTTTTTTCTTATTTGTCCCCCCCCCCCCCCCCCCCCACACACACACACACACCCAAAAAAAAAAAAAAAAAAAAAGGATTTTATAATTCATGCAAATGTTTCCATTGGAGACAATTTGCATGAAATGTTCAAGCCTGTTTTCAGGGAAACTAATAAAAAAAATATTTCAGTGTGTCTTGTGCTAAATATTTAACCCAGCATGCTAAATGTTAAAAAGTTAAACTAACTGCAATTTGTTTTCACCTTCTATTGCGGTTATTGTCGGTACCAATAAAAGGAATGTTCAGAAGATATTTTTTGGTTATTTTGCACCAAAACATATTTTAAGGGCAGTCATTGGAATCACCTCTGCTAGCAGATGATTCTTGTGAAATGCCAAGTTCCCCGAAAAAAAAAAAAATGTTATCTGCTACAAGTTGCTTTAAGGGTTAACATTGAAGAGATCAGTCAGTGGAGACAGAGCAGTGATCCAGGATTTTTGAAAGAAAGGTTCACCTCATACAGAGGAATAAAGGTTCATTTCATATGGAGGTTTTAGCAAAAAAAAAAAAAAAAAAAAAAATGTTCAATTCACTGAGAGGTTTAGTAAGAAGGATTCACCTCATAGAGAGGATTTAGAAAGAAAGGATCACTTCAGAGAGAGGTTTTAAAAAGAAAGATTCACCTCATAGAGAGGATTTAGTAAGAAAGATTAAGAAAGGTCCACTTCATAGAGAGGTCCACTTCATAGAGAGGTTTTATTAAGAAAGGGTCACTTCATAGAGAGGTTTTAGAAAGAAGAGGTATGGAGAGGTTTTAGAAAGAAAGGTTCACTTCATAGAGAGGTTTTAGAAAGAATGATTCACGATATAGAGGGGTTTTAGGAAGAAAGGTTCACTTCATAGTGAGGTTTTTGAAAGAAAGTTTCACTTCATAGTGAGGTTTTAGAAAGAAAGATTGACTTCATAGTGTTTTTGCTCATCCCACTGGTGATCAGGAGGTTGCGGGTTTGATCCCCGCCAGGATCAGGCAACATTCTTTCGTAGAGATTGATCATGAAATATTTTCTACAGTCATTCTCTCCCTTCCACTGAAACAAGAAGGGCAATTGTCAGTTTTTGGCAAGAGAATGTGCACAAGTACTGGTTAACTACTTAGAGAACTAAATCTCACTGAGGCACTTCTAATAGGTTCCCACATCATTACATTTTCATGGAGCTTGAGGCACTTCTAATGAATACCCACAACATATGTTTTTGTGGAGAAATAAGAAAAATATTTACTTGATACCTGATCTTATCTGCAGATATGTAACTTTTCCCATGTACAAGTCAAGGTACCATATTTATCCTAAGTGTTAAGACAGACAGACAGACAGACCTGAGCAAACAGTGCAAACCCAGATCAGATGCCACAGAATGTGGCATCTGATCAGGGTCTACACTGTTTGCCACTTATTCAACACATCATCAGGTGGTAAAATTGACTTGTTCAAATTTAAGGAGAATTATGGTAAGGTTGCAGACTGTTTTGGCTAAATGTAATAATTCCTGAGCAAACAGTGTAGATGCAAATCAGATGCCTCAGAAAGTATATTTTAGACACGTCAGAAGGTAATAAAATGGACGTTCAAATTTTAGGACAGTATGGTAAGGAGATAAAGTGGTTGAATACTTGGGGTAAATATGGTATTTGTAATGGGAACAGTGGCCATCTCAAATGAACTGTACTAAAAGTTAATACGCATTTACATTTTTAGTTTAAATTTATTCAATGCTTGAATTCGATTCAATTGAGCTTTAAATTAGCCTCTTGTGCCTACTTCAATATGTCAGCAAGATTGCCTAGTTATTGGATACTGTATCGTCTAGCATTCTATTGGCAATACTGTCAGGTGACAAATAAATGATATTTTTCTTACTTTTCCCCAGAAAATAGGGGTTGACATGTCATTCAGATCATATCCCGAGGAGACAATTTGCATGAAATGTCAAACCTACCCTGTTTTCTAGGAAAAATAGTATTAAAAACAAATCCAAAGTGCTCTCTATTGAATATTTTACCCAACACATCAAATATTGAATTCTGCATGTTAACCCTTGTCATGCTGAATAAGATGCCCTGCACACTTCTAAATTTGAGCCAGTCAGAGGCCTTGATCATGATTGTTGACATGAATTCATATGCTGAATGCCAAACAGTGCAGATCCAGATCAGTTGGCTTCTGAAGAAGCCAACTGATCTGGATCTACATTGTTTGCAAAGGCAGAGTATATCCGGGTTCAGCAGGACAAGGGTTAAGATGATGTTGTTCAGCAGAAGACAAATGGGTTTTCTTATTCCCTTACCCCCAATACCAAGGTTAATGTCATTTCATTTAAATTATGCAGCAGCTCCCTTATTCTCATCTATCCCATTCTTCTTTTCACATGTCCCCCAACTTTGAAGTATTGGAGGGGCATTTTGCTTCTGGGTAGTTTGTCCGTTCATTCATTCAACCTTATCTTGACAGCAAGATTCCTCGAAAAGAGTTGGAGATAGAGCCTTGAAATTTGGTATGCCCTCTGGGGATGATGAGTAGAGTCCCTGATTAACTTTTGAATAAATTCCAAAATATTTTGCTGGAGTTATAATTATAACATATAGTTGCGGGCATTGTGGTTTACAAACACACATTTCTGATTTCTCCATCTCTCTGGGAGATTGCCCAACATGACAAATATTGACGGGGCCATTTAAAATCAAGTTTAACTTCTTAGAAACCAGTGTTCCCTGGCTGTTCCAGTGCTGTTTGCTAGGACTGAAATCTGCAAGTCCATCTTCATGGCTACAGATAGAGATTGGAATATACTCCTAGCATATATGAAGCTAAAAATTGTGACTCACGATTTGTGTCTTTGGTCAGAACTAGAGACTAATCCCCCCCCCCAACCCCCTCACCATCCCCCCTCAAAATCCTTCTGCATATTGTTGCCAAAAGAATGGCTGAAATGGCTTCTGATTTGGATGCATTAACCCATTGTAGCCTGGAGACCCCTAAAAGGGGTAATTGGCAAACAGTGCAGACCCAGATCAGATGCTGCAGAATGCAGCATCTGATCGGGGTCTCCTCTGTTTGCAAATGGTTCAACCATTATTCTCCAGGAATATCTAAACTCGCATAGCCTGACATACCTAAAATGGAAATTAGAATCTTCCAGTATATAGTGTGGGGGAGTTCATTCAGTCTACAATGGGTTAAAGGGTAGTTGTCCACATGAGTATCTAGATACTTTTGATCTTATTTTCCACAAAACTATGGTATTTGTACTCATTGAGCTGACCCTAATGGGTACACAGATGAGGGAATAATAAAAATACCAATAATCCTTCATGTTTTGTTCTTTTGTTGAAACCCTTGTCCAGCTGAATAAATTAAGCTGCCATGCCCACTTATGATTTTTAGCCAATCAGATCACTTGATCCAGATTTTTGCAATAAATGTGCATACCTAATGGCAAACAGTGTAGATCCAGATCAGTTGGCTTCTTCAAGCCAACTTATCTGGATCTACACTGTTTGCAAATGCAGGGTATATCTGGGTTCAGTAGGACAAGGGTTAAAAAATGCATCTTTTATGGAGTTTTGTACCAAAACAGCTTGTAAAGGACTTTTCTTCATTAGTCTGTCAACTGTGTCTCCTTTTGTGTTTATTTAAAATAAGGTACCTTAAGCTAATTAGAAGAATTTATAGTACTTGAATGGACAAAGATCAGAAGTTTGACTATCAACTACTAATCAAACATCGATCATTGTGATTTTAAAAAGATGACCATGAGGTTAAGTGGTCTGTTTGATATTGTCAGTTTGAGTGGATGGTTATAGTTTGGATTCTTGAGGCCAGGTTGGCTTTATGAAATTTGCAAAAAAAACTTAAATTGTGAATTGAATTTTCTTGTGCAAGTTGTGGAAGATAGAATAACTGCTGTGGCATTTCTTGGATTTAAAGAAGCACGATACTTAAATATTGAACTCTTAAGAGCTAAGCGAAATTGAAGCAGATAGGACATTCTAAAATACTATAATATTTTCAAAAAATATGGGTTAACATTTGTTGTGAATCATCTACAATTCATATGAAATGTCAAGCATTATTTTCTGTGAATAGTAATAATAATTATTCTGAATGAAATATTTTAAAATGTCATCTACAGTTGTGACTGACTTTGTATTAACCCTTAAACTGCCAGTTACAACAATTGTCGTCTGCTTTCTCATCTGCTTGTGATTTTATAAGTCATTTCTGCAAACAGTGTGGACCCAGATCAGACTGCTCCTTTCTGATCTGGGTCCACACTGTTTGCCTGTATGCAAAAATAGGTTCAAAAAGTTTGCAAGAATATTCAGCAGACAACATAAACAGACGACATTTTGTCAGTTGTGATTGGTGTGTTTAAGGATTTACAGAAAATCATTCTTCTTTATGAACTTGAGCAGGAATTTTTTTTCTGCCAAAGTAGCCTCCTTTTGAAAAGGGAGACAAAACCTTTCAGCTTAGATTACTAATCCTTTGATGTGTCTCCTTTGCCCTTAAATTGCACCAGATTAAAAACTGTGGAAAATATTTCAAACATGTGATTCAGCTAGAGGGTTGGAATATTATACATAGCTCCAAATTAGGTGTTTTTTTTAACTGAAAAGTACAGATTTCTTCTTGAAAACGTATGCTGTGGTACTTATTAGAGTGCCTCGCTGAGGCCCTGATGAGTTCTTACTAGATATGTTTTCATGGAAAAATAAGAAAAATATTATGTGGATACCCCTTCTTATCTGGAGCAAAATTATTTATTCATTTATGCAATGTTTTTCTGTAAATTGCATTTTATCAAGTATTTTACATTTATTTATTTTATTGTATGACCCAATTTAGGATTTTTGCATTTATACATTGTCAAATCTGATGTGGTTTTATATTTATTACTTTTCTTTATTTGTTATCCATTGGAGGAATTGTGTATTTATGAACAGCATAATAATTTTATTGACCGCAGTTTTTAGTTTTTATAACAATAATAATTATCTTTCCTTTTAACGCTTAGCACTTTGGGTAAAAATTTCAACTGAAGACATTTTGAAATATTTTTCTTATTTTCTCCCAGAAAAACAGGATTTGATATTTTATGCAAATTGTCTCCACTGGAGACAATTTGCATGAAATGTCAAATTCTGTTTTCTGGGAAAAATAAGTAAAATACAATCAATGTGTCATCTGCTGAATAATCTCAGAGAATGGTTAAATGTAAATTATTTAGGCACAAAGTGGCCATACTATTTATATGAACCAAGATGGCCCAGATCAACTTGCTCAAAAGTGCCAGCTGAAAAGAGGGAAATGGAGTTATTCAAATTTTAGGACAAATATGGTAAAGAATCACAATATTTGGTGCCAATGTTGTTTTATCTAGACCTGTGACACTGTCATGAGGGATATATTTCATGTGAGGAAAAATGATGTTCATTATGAAAACACGCCTATTCAAATACACTGAAACGTTTACCACCAAAAAACGAAAATTTTCAGATAAAAAATTCTGATATTTTTCATATTTCTGCTCAAAACATAGATTGTGGGTACTCGTTATAACTGCCTCGATGAGGCGGTTCTAACGAGTACCCATAATCTATGTTTTGAGCAGAAATAAGGAAAATAATGTATACCCCTGTAAACCCCAGTTTTACTATATAAAAGTGGGGTTAAGGGGGTCAAAATTATATAGGTATGTTTTCGTGATGAAAATTTGTGTGAAAAGTTGTGTGGGAAAATCATAAAGAGAACAAATTTACTTTCTAACTTGTATGATACAGGTACAAAATTTAAGAATATTTAAAAGATGTTTAGATTATTATCATGATCGGTACAAGCCTGTTCTGATAGTAACAAGAGTATCATTGTTAAAGATGTCAGTCATTAGCAGTCGAAAGACAGTTTTTCCCATAGTGTTTAATACAATTCAGTAGGCCCAGAGCTTGCTGGATTTTAAGGGGAAGGGATACAGCTGAAGATTTTGCCATCATTTCACTAAGGGAGTTAACTCTGTGGATTTTTTTTTTTTTTTAGATTAACTTTTTAAAAAAATCTTTCAGGAATACTATCAGACTGTCAAACAGTTTGGATCCAGATCAGGCCCGACAAAACTGGGACCAAACTCTTTGTAAAGGTTATCAGCAGAGGACAAAAGTTGCCACTAGCGGGGAAAGAGTTAAAGGAAAGAATTTGCTCCCTCTGAGACTTTGTGTGGCTAGGGGCTTTGTGACAGTTGCTTATTCAGTTCTTCATGCCATTTGATTTGATATTTTACATGGCCATATTCTGAGTAACAGCATAATTTTGACCCTCATCCAACCTATCCCCACCCAATCAAGGTTTCCACCCAAACTATCCAGGTTAAATTTTAAGTGAACACTAGTTCTAATCTTCATGCCATTCGATTTGACATATTAAAAGATCTTCATCCTCCTCCCCTGGCCCAGACTCAAGCACCCAAGGGCTAAAATTTTTACTGAATACTTGTTCTTTTCTTTATGCATTTTGCTTTGACATGCTACATGACCATGTTTGGAAAGAGTGCAGTTTTGACAAGAACTGGAAAATCTTTATAAGATGGTTGATTATAAGACAGTTTCAGATAATATTACGAAAACATGCCTATTCAAATATACTGAAAATTTTACCACCAAGAATTGAAAATTTACGGATAAAAAATTCTGATATTTTTCATATTTTTGCTCAAAACATAGATTGTGGATACTTGTTAGAACCACCTCGATGAGGCAGTTATAATGAGTACCCACAATCTATGTTTTTGAGCAGAAATGAAAAATAATGTATACCCCCTGTAAACCCCAGTTTTACTGTATAAAAGTGGGGTTTAAGGGGTCAAAACTATATAGGCATATTTTCATGATGACAGTTCAAAGGTGGACTCCAAAAGTGTTGTGTCCAAACAAAAATGTATAGATTATATAGAAAAATGACCATTTGTACATTTCTGTTTGGATACAACAGTTGTTTAGCTAATACAGTTTTTGCTTTGGATCCCAGCAATAATGTTATAAAGAGGTTGTGGTGTAATAAATAATACATAATAAAATATTCTGTAGTATGAAAAACATTGTGTCAAGTGTCAAATTTAACAAGTACTTAAAAAATTGTTATAATAGACAGATCATTACTTAAGTGGATAATAATTATCTCTTTAATAAAGTAGTTTTTGATAGGTACAGATTAAGATACTTTTATCGGTAGGTGGAGGAATTAAAAAGTCATAATCCTTAAAGTTTTAGACATATATAGTGTTATAGGATAGACTGGATGGACTTAGAAGTGGCTTTTCACCTTTGGCGCAGTGAATGATTTAATGAGATTTGGCAATTTGAGGATAGGAGAGGATTTGTTTTCTTGTAGGATTAAGACAAATTGTATTGATGAGGTTTTCTGCAGGAATGGTTAAGATTCACCTAGACTGGCTTTGGATGGAAGTCACTTTTTTAACCCTGGTCCTGCTTGACCTGGACATACTCTGCCTATGTAAACAGTGTAGATCCAGATCAGTTGGTTTAGAGGCCAACTTATCTGGATCTGCACTGTTTGTCATTCAGTATGTGAATTTGTGTCAACAACTTGGATCAAGTAATCTGATTTGTTGACAATTAGAAGTGGGCGTGGCATTTATTCAGCATGACAAGCGTTAATATGTGTTTTGGATTTTTGTAATTAAAAATGTTAGATTTTCAATTATTTCTTTTTCCCATTCTACAAGCTTATTCAGAAGTCTGACACACTTTATAGTAACTAAGTCCCATTCTATGAAGTGAAAATTCTCGTGATTCTTTAATATATAGGATTTGGTGCACATTTTGTTACTTTTCACTGTTGTACAATTCTTTCTGGAGAAATGGTTGGATCAGCTTGGATTAAAAGTTTTGCGTTGGCAAAATCAAGGCTGGCCACTGTAATCTTGTTGTTTGGAGGAAAAGTTACTAGAGTACTTTAATATTAAAGGATAATGTAAAAACTAAAAGCTCACCAGTCAAATTCTTGGACTGTTTACGATTTGTTTAGGATCACAGTCAAGTGTTCTGTTTCATTAATGTAATGAACCTATTTATTTTAACCCTTGTCCTGCTGAACCCAGATATACCCTGCCTTTGGAAACAGTGTAGATCCAGATCAGTTGGCTTCTGAAGAAGCCAACTGATCTGGATCTGCACTGTTTGTCATTAAGAATGTGAATTTATATAAAAAACCTGCAAGTAATCTGATTGGCTGAAAATTTAAAATGGGAGTGGCATCTTATTGTATGAAGAACTTTAGTGTGTTCCAAAATTGTAGATTTTATGTGCTGCTGTTGAAGTACTGGATTTATTTAAAATTCTTGAAACTTTAGCAGGAATTTTCACAGATCACAGGGAAAGTTCATAGAGTGGTAGTTATCATCTGTTGCTCCAGATATAGCTTTTTTTTTAATGCTTAGCATTCTGGGTAAAATTTTCAGCAGACGACATTTTGAAATATTTTTTCTTATTTTCTGGGATTTGACATTTCCTTAGGAGACAATTTGCATGAAATGTCAAATCCTGTTTTCTAGGAAAAATAAGAAAAATATCCTCAATTTGTAGTCTGCTGAAAATGCCCAGAGAGTGGTAAAGGTTAACCCAAAAATTATTGATAGTTTTCTTATTTCTCAACAAAAACATTTGTTGTGGGTACTTATTAGAAGACCTTGGTGAGGTACTTCTAATGAGTACCCACAACATATGTTTTGTAGAGAAATAAGAAAAATATTATGTGGATACCCCTTCTGATATTCTGATTCTGATACTGATTCTTTCCTTTGGACAAATTAGCTCTTAGCATTCTGAAGAAAACAACATCTTTAGGTTTTTTTCCCTGAAAATGGGACTTGGCATATTACTATAGATGTCCTAAAATTTCAAACACTTTATGCAATACTTTTTTGCCTAAATTTTGTCATTTTTATGCTTTTATTCCACAAAGTACTTGGTCAAAAGGCAAACAGTGAAGCCCCTGAGCAGTCTGATCTAGGTTTGCACTGTTTGCATAATATGCTATTTTATTAGACAAATTAGTGCACAAAAGTTTAGGATATTTGCTGTACGTAGCCACAGGTCAGGATAAAAGGAGTATTCTCAGGATAAATTTTATTTTTTTGCACCAAACATATCTTCTGGGTTTATTGTCAATATTAATCCTTGTCCTGCTGAACCCGGATATACCTTGCCTTTGCAACCAGTGTAGATCCAGATCAGTTGGCTTCTGAAGAAGCCAACTGATCTGGATCTGCACTGTTTGCCATTAAGTATGTGAATTACTATCAACAATCTGGATCAAGTAATCTGATGGCTGAAAATTAGAAGTGGGCATGGCATTTTAATTTATTCAGCAGGACAAGTGTTAAATTGAAGGTCTAAAGAGTTAATTAATTTTACATGTGGCTTCAGCAGAAAAGTAAGCGAATAAGTAAATTATCCTAAGTCAGTCAAATACATGCTCTGACATTAAAATTTCGTTTTAAAACTGGACAGTATGTACATGATCTGTGTATATCATTGTTCTTGTTAACTTTTACGCTCTCCGGGCAAATTCAGCAGTCAACAAATTGATGATATTTTTTTTTTTTTTTTTTTTCCCAGAAAATAAGCTTTGACATTTCATGCAAATTGTCACCAGTGGAGCAAATTGTCTCCTGTTGAGACATTTTGCATGAAATGTCAAAGCCTATTTTCAGATCCTGTTTTCTGGGAAAAATAAGAAAAATATCGTTAATTTGTCGTCTGCTGAATTAGCACAGAGAGCGGTGAAGGTTAAAGGTGTCCAAATATTTAGGGTAAAGATGATTTATGAATTAAGTTTGATTTGACCAGTAAATAATGATTCATGGTCAGGTATTTTAATAGGTCAATTCAGCTCATTTCAGTTGAAAACTTACTGTGTGGTTGTTTGCAGTGTATCGCCATCATCATATTTGTAAATACAGTCATTTTAATCTTTAAAACACCAAGGAAATTTTGTAGCATACAATATACTAATTTATTTTTTTAATTACTTTTTGTAGAAAATAAGTCTGCTTGACAGATGATTCACATGAAATGTCTAGACATATTTTCTATGAAAAATGAAAAAAAAAAAAATGCCAAGACATATTTTCTATGGCACTTTATAAGGGTTAAATACTTGTCATGGAATAATTTGGACTTCTTTAGCCTCTACCACTCTCTGTGCTAATTCAGCAGACAACAAACTGATGACATTTTTCTTATGTTTTCTGAGAAAAATTAGAAAAATATTTTGAAATGTTGTCTGCTGAATATTTTACCCAGAATGCTAAGCTTTAGGAAGGGGAACAGAATTTCAAAGCATGTTTGATTCCTTCATAAAGGCAGAAATGATATAATAATACTATATAATATGTTTTTTAAGTACTTTATCATCGTAAAAAGTTTGATCAATAAATATAATATACATTTGAGCCACAGCACGAGAAAACAAACTTTCTGACATTTGCTCTCAGTGAAGACTTAAATCAGCCTGTGCATCCATGCACTCTGATCAGGGTCTGTTCTCCAAAAATGCATCCAGTGAAGATTCTGAGCAGACTGCACCAAAACAGAGGCTGGTCTGAATCTTCGCTGGGCACACAGGTCTGAAGGTAAAGTTTTTGACCTGGCAGCTCATTAGTCGTGGGGAAACTTACATTTATGTATTGAACAGAACACATATTTTTTATGAACAAGTTAAATGTGTGAAGTTGACATATTTAGAAATGATGTTCTCTCTGTTTTGATAGTTTCCTTCTGATAGAGATCAGTTTAAGACTTGTTGGATGATTTAAAGAAAACATCTAAATTGGAAGCATGACAAAAACATACCTATTCAAATATACTGAAAATTTTACCACCAAAAAGTGAAAATTTTCAGATAAAAAAATTCTGATATTTTTCATCTTTCTGCTCAAAACATATAATGTGGGCACTCATTAGAACTGCCTCATTGAGGCAATTCTAACAAGTACACAATCTCTGTTTTTGAGCAGAAATAAGAAAAATAATAGATACCCCTGTAAACCTCAGTTTTACTGTATAAAGTGGGGTTTAAGGGGGTCAAAATTATATAGGCATGATTTCGTAATGAAACTTCACTTGAAAAGTTCAGGTAAAAATGATATTCCATCACTTATAAGGGAAACTGTTGTACTGATATTATTTTGTGAGGTTGTTACAATAATTTCTCTTATAACAGACAAAATTTCACAAGATATTTTTGTATTTTTTTTGCCAAAGTATTAGAATTGCCATGCTTGGGCAATTCCAGTAGGTAGGAATAGCAAAAAGATATCCTGAATTGTCACAAAATTGTCTTATCTGGAGCTGTGGACTTAACCCTGGTCCTGCTGTACCCAGATATGCCCTGCCTTTGCAAACAGTGTAGATCCAGATCAATTGACTTCTGATCTGGATCTGCACTGTTTGTAATTTAGTGTGTGAATTTGTATCAACAACCTGGATCAAGTAATCTGATTGGATAAAAATCAGAAGTGACTTTGCATTTTAATTGATTCAATATAGCAAAAGTTAAGCACTGGATTTGTATATGATTATTGACTTTGATGAACCAGGGAACTAATTACTCTGGTTATTTAAATTGACAGACTTGTCAATACTTTGTTTATGATCCTAATATGAATGATCTAGAAATATTTTGATAGTACCAGTAGTAAATAACAAGATAAAAATTTTGACAGGAATGAGACATTTTGATGATTATAGTGCAAGATGTCATCATGTTATGTTAATGTATATGACTTTCAGACTTCATTATGAAAACACGCCTATTCAAATATATAGAAAATTTTACCTCCAAAAACATAAAATTTTCAGATAAAAAAATCTGATATTTTTCATATTTCTGCTCAAAACATAGATTGTGGGTACTCATTAGAACCGCCTCGGCGAGGCGGTTCTAAAGAGTACCCACAATCTATGTTTTTGAGCAGAAATAAGAAAAATAATACATACCCCTGTAAACCCCAGTTTTACTATATAAAAGTGGGGTTTAAGGGGGTCTAAATTATATAGACGTGTTTTCATAATGTCATACATGGTTTCAAATAAGAGGGTAATTGTGTGTGGGTAATTAAGGATATTTTTGGCATTAATATGTATCTTATGGATTCTGACTGACACATTTCCAAAGACTAATACAAGGTACTGTTTGGTGCAAAAATAATAAAATGTTATCTTCTGAATACTTATCATGTCTGGAATTACATCATGAAAACTTGCCTAACAAGTACCCACAATCTATGTTTTGAGCAGAAATATGAAAAATATCAGAATTTTTTATCTGAAAATTTTCAGTTTTTGGATGTGAAATTTTCTATATATTTGAATAGGCATGTTTTCATAATGGTGATTTGGAACAATGAATTTGTATATAGATCTATGCTAAGCTTCAGGTAAAGCACTTTTTCCATTTGAAAAGTTGTGATATTTTTCTTATTTCTCCATGAAAACATGTTGTGGTACTTATAAGAGTTAAAAGTGAAACATATTATTGTGGAAAGTTGTGGCAAAATATGGAAAATGAAGTTTTGAATTATGAAAATAGTACATCTGATTTGATTGTGAAAATCTGAGACGTGGACAAATATAGAGAACAGAAAAATGGTTGAAAAAAAAGTGCCTTTATTGGAGGTATGTCATTTCACAGATCTAAAATAATTTAACATATTGTCCAGTAGTCCTTATTACTGACAGTGTAATTGGAAAACAGAAAAAAAAAAAGTTAGTGTATTGTGTAAAAGAATTCTTACGAATGATTTGAAGGATTAAATATGATGGCTATTTCTGTGAGAAACGGAACTATAAATGGGACTCTTCAGATCCCTAATAACCCCAAACTTATACAGTGAGTATTAGAAATCTTGATCTTGACCTTTGACTCTTAACCCTTAAACTGCCAATCACAACAATTGCCGTCTGCTTTGTCATCTGCTTGTGTTTTTAAAAGTCAATTCTGCAAACAGTGTGGACCCAGATCAGACTGCTCCTAAAAGGAGCAGTCTGATCTGGGTCCACACTGTTTGCCTGTATGCAAAAATAGGTTTGAAAAGTTTGCAAGAATATTCATATGTTTTTTACATAGTTATCATACCTGCACCATATTACCATATTTATGGTAAGTATTCTGACAGACATGCCTGAGCAGAATGTGGCATCTCATCAGGGTCTACACTGTTTGTCTTTCATCCAGCAATATTTAGACACAACATCGGGTAGTATATTATACTTGTTCAAATAGAACAAGTATGGTAAAAGGTTTAGGTGTCCGAATACTTATTGTAAATACAGAATTACCTACAATAGTTGTCCTAAAATTTTATCAAGTCCATCTGACTACATGTTGATAATGGTATGACTAAAAAAAAAAAGCTGGATGAGTGGCAAACATAGACTGTCTACCGTCTAACTGATATTTGAATCAGCATAAAAATGCTATATATTATAAAAATTCCTATCCTCTACAATATCTTTCTCTCTGATTTGGCTGATCAGTTATGAGTTTCTGATGGGTAAGGGAGATGATACATGCAGAAAAATAGTCAAGAAAGAGTACTTTACCTTTGTTACATTTTAACTAAAACTCATAGCCCTGGGGCCAGGCTGTGCCAAACAGTGTATTTTGCAGCATCTGATCTAGGACTACACTGTTTGCCCAGGTTGTCTGAATATGATATTTACCTCTTGCATTTTGATACAATGTCTGTAAAAACAGTGTAGACTCTGATTGTCCTGTTGCCACTCAGCTAGCAATTTTATACACATAACAAGGTATTCAAATGGACATTCAGGTTTTAGGATAAGTATGAAAAGAGTAATAGTAGTTCAGTTATATTACGGTATTTACCCTAAGAATTGGGACACCTCAACTTGTTACCATACTTGTTCTGAAATTTGAACACTTAGTACAATGTATTTCCCAATATCGTGTATAAAAATTGCTAGACGAGTGGCAGACAGTGTAGACCCTGATGAGATGCCACATTTTGGGGCATCACATGCAGGTCTACACTGTTGGCTTTGGCTTGTTTGTGTGAATACATATGGAAAATATTGTACTTTTCACTCTTGATGTGTTAATCACAGTGGCAGCAGACAGCAGTTTGAATTTTTTTATTTATTTTTTTTTGTAATTTTCACAGAAAATCAGGCTGGGCAGACATGAAATGCCAAGTCTAATTTTCTTTGAAACATACAAACATAAATTAGAATGTCGTCTGCTATAATTCTGCTTAGCAGTTTTAGAGTTTGGGAAAAAATGGCAAAGTAGTCTCTCATGGGCTTTTTTCCATTTTGTGATGCATATAAAGTTTCTTGTATTATTTCTAGTGGGTTAAATTTCCATTAAATAAGGGCGTATAGGAGTACAAGTACTTATTTTGATACTTGCAGTGGGTATTTCAGTTTTTTAGGTTTTCTTTATTTACTTAACAACTCCATACCTGGCCTTTAATTTCAATCATGTATCAATTCATAATAATATCACTCATTTAACCTTTACTACTGTATGGGCAAATTCAGCAGGCAACAAATTGGTGATATTTTTCGCAGCAAACAGGATTTGACATTTCATGCAATGTATATCATCACGTAAACATGCCTATATAATGTTGACCCCCTTAAACCCCACTTTTATCTAGTAAAACTGGGGTCACAGGGGTATACATTATTTTTCTTATTTCTGCTCAAAAACATAGATTGTGGGTACTCATTAGAACTGCCTTGGTGAGGTGGTTCTAACGAGTACCCACAGTCTGTGTTGTGAGCAGAAATAGACAAATATCAGAGGTTTTTTTTATCTGAAAATGTTCATTTTTTGGAGGTAAAATTTTCAATGTATTTGAATAGGCGTGTTTTCGTAATGTGAGGTGTCAAAGCCTGCTTACTGGGAAAACTATGAAAAATATTTCAATATGTCATCTGCTGAAAATTTTACCCCAGAGTGCTAAAGCGTTTAAATTTTCTCCTGGTCTATAATTTCATATATGGAATGTGAGTTTAACAGCATCTGGATCAAAGAAATATGTTCATTGTAATATTGATTTTAAAATATTTCTTTTATTTCTTCCAAAAACTATGGTTTGACATTTTATTTGAATCAACAGTTGTGAGACAAATAGTTTCTGATTTCTGGGGAAGATGATTTAAATTTTTGCACAAGCTGGGCAAATTTAGCAAACAACAAAATTATATTTTTTCGCAGAAAATAGGGTTTGACAGTTCATGCAAATTGTCTCCTGACATGTGTGAGGAGGCAGTATGCATGAAATATCAAACCCTATTTTCAAAATGTCACTCCACTGACAGACTTCATTAATACAGTAACAAACCTAAGTATTGGGACAGATGGGCCTAAGCAAACACGCACAGCCTGGTCAAATTTGCCCTGAAAACCCTTTTCTCATGGATGGCTTGGATGATGGAGAGTAGATGCAGGAATACTGGATACAGCTAGTCTATACAAGTATATGGTGTGTCCGTTTGGGGGAGAAGAAAGCAGAGTCAGTCTCACCCGGAAGTCTCCATCCTGTCAGAGGGGTGAAAAGCCAGTGATCTAACTACCAATGCTTTATAGAGCTCTACATACCGTATTCGACATAATTAACCCTAGTCCTGCTGAACCCAGATATATCCTGTCTTTGCAAACAGTGTAGATCCAGATCAGTTGGCTTCTTCAAAAGCCAACTGATCTGGATCTGCATTGTT
This sequence comes from Anodontia alba, assembly GCA_964016985.1. NCBI lineage: Eukaryota > Metazoa > Mollusca > Bivalvia > Lucinida > Lucinidae > Anodontia > Anodontia alba. The sequence continues at coordinate 125,967,125 of OZ024824.1, forward strand.
TGCCATTCAGTATGTGAATTTATATCAACAATCTGGATCAAGTAATCTGATTGGCTGAAAATTAGAAATTGGCATGGCATCTTAATTTATTCAGCAGTACAAGGGTTAACTCACTATGCACACTTTAAAGGAATATGAGCAGAGCTTTAATGATATGATATGTGGTCTAATTTTCTTTATAAAAGCATATATTGTGGGTACTCATTTGAATTACCTCAACAAGTTTATAAAAAACATATGTTTTGCGTACTTATTTGAACTGCTTCAACTTGTCAAGGCAATTCAGATGAGTACCTGTAACATATGCTATTATAACGAAGTAGGTAATATTACATGGACTGCAGTCTGAGGCCTATGGAATCCCTTGCCTGTGCATATAGGGGTATGTGCAGTATTTAGGTCAAATACAGTCGGTGCTATTATACAACTGAAATATATTGATACTTTTCTTATTTCTTCAAGAAGAAGATATATTTTTTAGTTCTCATTGGAATAGCCTCATCAAAGCAATTCCAATGAATACCCACAATATATGTTTTCGTGGAGGAATTAGAAAGGTTTTTATTTGGATGTTCCTCTTATCTAGACCAGTGGAGCCTCTATTAGGTCACTTGGCCATCAAGTCCCATCCTTGGGTAAGTTTGGGAAAAAAAAGTGATGTTTTTGGTAAACTGATGGATAGATAAGCTCATAGATGCATGGTTACTAGATGATGCTTACCAACAGTTTATCAGTTTCTGGCGAAAGAATGTGCACAATACTTGTTAACCGCTTGGAGGACTAAGCCTGCCCAGTAAAAGTATGATTAGGTAAACTGACCACGCTTGACATGACCCCATTGGGTTGACTGGGCCATAAAACCTCAACACAAACAAACCACCAGTTTATCACTGAATAACCTTTGTATTGCAGACGATGGACAAGAGCAGCAGAACAATGGCGGCAGTACCACAAGGACATGACCACCTTGACAAAATGGCTGACAGAGGCAGAAAAGAAACTGGTTGATATCAAGCAGATGCAGGATAACCAACAAGCAGAAAATGCCTACGCTGTAAGTGCATGTTTATTATACATAAACATTACCAACATACACATTTTCTGGCTCTTCAGCTTGTCTACTGCTCAGGATGAGGATTTATGATTTATCTTTGTCCATCTGTGTTCATTTGGCATTCTGTGGAGAAGATGTTGGAAAAGTTATTTTGGTGTGTTATTTCGGAAGTTACTTTCTCAGAAGGGATTAACACTTACCATGCTATATGCAAATTCAGCAGATTTCAAAATATAGTCTGCTGAAATTTTTACCCAGTATGCAAAGGGTTAAAAATGCCAGAAGAAACTTACAACATATAATCTAAGTAACCTTCTTTAACCCTTAAAGCGCCAGTCACAACTATTGTCGTCTGCTTTGTCTTCTGCAGGTTACTTTAAAAGTCATTTCTGCAAACAGTATGGACCCAGGTCAGACTGCTCCTTTAGGAGCAGTCTGATGGTCACACTGTTTGCCTGTATGCAAAAACAGGTTTGAAAAGTTTGCAAGAATATTCAGCAGACGACAGTAACAGACTAACATTTTCAGATGCAGATTTTCTTGGCGTTTTAAGGGTTAAGATCAAAATTGATCTCCAAGGGGATGTCTGTCCCTGCTCTCATAAAATCTTGAGATTTTTAAACATATTCTCCTCTTAGTTTTTATTTTATTTTGTTTATATAAACATCACAATGGCAATGATAATGGCACATACATGTTACATATTACTTATACAAATGGAATCCAGAAGTAAGTCTAAAGACTTTTGTTGATCTGTTTTTCCTCTGAAGCTACTGAGCTATTTTTCACCAAGTAGCCAGAATTAAAAAAAAAAAAAATGTAGACTGCATTTTGATCAGTATTTTTGAAAATGTGAGTGTGTTTTGCATAATGGGATTCTGATAAGTACCTACGACATAATGTTATTACTGTGTTTGAAGAAAAAAGAAAAACATATCTTTTTTTTTGCTCACCTGAACTGTTGTGATCACTTGCCGTCCATCTGTCTGTCCATCCATCCGTCGGTCCGTCCACACCTTTGAACGACTGAAACCCTGGGCCAATTTTCTTCAAACTTCATGTGGAGCCTTCTGTTAAAGGGGGGTTGAAAATTTGAACAAATGGTCATGATCCATTAATCAAGATGGCTGCCATTCCCATATATGGTAAAAAATCTTCTCCAGAACCAAGACAGCTTCAAGGCTGAATCTTTTCTACCAGGTTTGTTCAAATGATGATCCTAGGTTGACCTTTGACCTTTTTACGGCAAGGTCAAATTTGTGTCCCCATGCATTTGTATTGGGAAGATGATATCATTTTTTTCAAAATGTATTAAAGATTAATGGCTGAAATTTACAATGAGTGATTAAAGTTGTAAAACATTTTAGTTATAATTAAATTTTATCCCCTTGGGGTTATCTGCATACATGCCATATCTCACACTGTGAAAACTCTCACAGAATTGGGCCCATCTGGAAGCCAGTTCCCAAGATTTTTCAAATCTCACAGAATTTTCAGACCAATCTCACAAAACATCTAATGAAGAAATAAATAGAATATCACCCTTTGTTGTCTCCACCATAAGCTTCATTGATTTAAATAAAGGCTTTTGACCATTTTGGTAGGGCTTCAATGTCATTTTTGTTAAAATCTCACAGAATTTTATCAGATCTCCCTTAAAAATTGGCCAAATCTCACAGATTTCAGTCAACACCGTATGGCATGTATGTATCTGCCTTTGCCCCTGGGCTATATACATGTATAAAATTGTATAATTTTTAATGTCTTCTTCTATGAAACCAATTGAGCAATTTTCACCAGATTTCAGTTGGGGCCTTCTATCAAAAGGGTATTGCCAATTTCTTCAAATGGTTCTGCACCATTGAACAAGATGGCCACCATGCCCATACATGGTAAAATCACTTAAAAATCTTCTTCTCCAGAGCCAAGAAAACTTTGAGGTTGAATCTTGGTATATAACATTGAGGACTCAAGTTCTACCAAGTCTGTTCAAATGATGAACGTAAGTTGACCTTTGACCTTTTCACGGCAGGGTCAAATTTGCATCCCCATGCATTTGTATGGGGAAAATGTTGAAAAGTCATTTTCTCAAAATGTATCAAAGGCTAATGGCTGAAAGTTACAATGTGTGATTAAAGTAGGAAAACATTTTAGTTATAATCAAAATTTTGTCCCCAGAGGGTTATCTGCCCGTGCCCCTGGGCTATAGACATGAATAAAATTGTGTAATTTTTAAATGTCTTCTTCTCTGAAACTGCTTGAGCAATTTTCAGCAGATTTCACATGGGGCCTTCTGTCGAAACGTTCTTATCAATTTGTTCAAATGGTTCTGAGCAATTGAACAAGATGGACGCCATGTCCATATATGGTAAAAAACTCTTAAAAATCTTCTCCAGAACCAAGAAAGCTTATGGGCTGAATCTTGGTATATAGCATCACTGTCTCAACTTCTACCAAGTTTATACAAATGATGATCATAGGTTGACCTTTGACCTTTTTAGGCAAGGTCAATGTGCGTCGCTATAGATTTGTATGGGGGAAAAGTGGAAAAATTGAAAAATCTTTTTTTTTAATGTATTTAAGACTAATGGCTGAAACTTACAATGTATGATTAAAGTTGTAAAACTTTTAAGTTACGATTAAGATGATGACCCCCCCCCCCCCCCAGCCCCCCGCCCCCCCCAAACTGAGGGGCTATCTGTCATTGCCCCTGGGCTATATACAGGTATAAAATGATGAACTTTAAGTGTCTGCTTCTCTGAAGCCACTTGACCAATTTTCAACAGATTTCACCTTCTGTCGAAGGGATGTTGACAATTTGTTCAATGGTTCTGCACCACTGAACAAAATGGCTGCCATGCCCATATATGGTAAAAACACTTAAAAATCTTGCTCTCCAGTACTAAGAAAGCTTTGAGGCTGAATCTTGGTATACAGCATCGGGGACTCAAGGTCTACTGGTTTGTTAAAATGATGAGACTAGGGTAACCTTTGATCTTTTTATGGTATGGTCATATTTGTGTCCAAGTTGTGGTGGCAATACTGGAAGAATGTTGCATGGCATTTGCAAATATGCAAAAGCTGTTTTTATCAGGTGAGCGAATTGTGGCCCATGGGCCTCTTGTTTATGTTTTTGGTTGGAAAATAAAAATCTTAATCTAAGCTATGCATATATGTTGATGCATTACTCCAGATAAGAGGGACTATCCACATGATACATTATGAAAACATGCCTATTCAAATATACTGAAAATTTTATCACCAAAAAATGAAATTTTTCAGATAAAAAGTTCTGATGTTTTTCATATTTCTGCTCAAAACATAGATTGTGGGTACTCGTTAGAACCACCTCGATGAGGCAGTTCTAACGAGTACCCACAATCTATGTTTTTGAGCAGATATAAGAAAATAATGTATACCCCTGGAAACCCCAGTTTTACTTTATAAAAGTGGGGTTTAAAGGGGTCAAAATTATATAGGCATGTTTTCGTGATGTTTTTCTTATTTCTGCATGAGAACATATCTTGTGGGTACTCTCTAGGAGCGCAATGGTGCACTTCTAATAAATAACCACAACATAATTCGAGGCTTTAGCGCGAAACTATTCCAACTGACATTTTTTGTGAAATGCATTTTTTTGCACCATTAGATGACACTTTATGGTTCACATCATGTCTATAATTGTCTTTACTATGCATTGATAAATTACTGAGAAAAACATATATTTGTCCAACTAGTTCATTTGTATTTTGTATTTTAGAACAGCGCGAAACTAGTCTATCTGCAAACTGCACAATAGACTAGTTTCGCATTGAAGTTAATACTGAATGAAATGGTGCTTAACTAGTTCATCTGACTTCATACAGTGTCTCCTTTGTATAACTGAGCAGTGTTAAACCAGTCATATAATTTTGCTATAGTTTTCAGTTATTTTTTCATATTTAATATTGTTAAGGAAAAAAAGATAAATCATTTCCGAAGGACTTAGTAAAAAAGCAGTTATTTCAAAGTTTAAATGGCTGATCAAAGCAGATTTCAGAAGGATATGCAATGACACATTATAACATTTTGTTTGAAACCAAATTACTAGTTTTGACTTTCCAATTAATTTTTTTTAGATCATTTTCTTTGCAGATAGACTTGTTTCGCGCTTAAGGTCTCCACTCATCTAGACTAGTGGGAAACTAGTTTATCTGATAGTAATGCCACAGTAATAAAGAAAATTAAACCTGCTTTGATAAATACAAGATTGTTTTACAAATGTGATATGGTATTCTACAAAAACTGAGCAAATAAATATTCAAAGTGGTTTATAATGCATTTCACATTTAGTACTCCTGGATATGCTCAAGGGTTATCCTTTAATATTTTATTTAAGCATTTCCATATGTAGTCCTCTGTTGAATAATAGGTATTACACAACCCTAAAACAAAATAATATTTGTTCTTAACTTCATTAAGAACAAATTTCCGGCAAAACTAGAACAGTTCTTCGTCAACTACAAATGTACTAGTTTCGCACTAAGTGTTTATCTATAACTTTCACACTAATTTTCAAAAATCAATACACATTATCACTGAAAGTGTACCAAGTTAGTAAGTGATATCATCATGATGTCACCACTGCACAGTCACTGTGAGTGATCTTAAGTTTGCCAAGAGATATTTTGCCTTCAAGAAGATTGTGAAGAGAGCCTGTTAAACTTGTACACTCTGATTTTGTCAGCTTCATGGTGAGTATAAAAATTAAACTTTTTCGTTGTTTTCTGCAACTTACCGTAAAATTTGTAGCACATTTATTCTTAAACCTTATTTAATCATAACACAGTGAGCTCAAAAAACTACAGCAGTAGAATATAAGAAAGGAACAGATCTTGGTATAAGATAGGCATGTGGAAACAGCCTTAAACATCTTAGCACTTAAACACCAGGCTCAACTTTGAGCAGCTGCTAGTATTTTTTATTCTCATTTTTCTGATCAAAATAAGTCTGGACATTTAATGTGAACTGTCTGCTAGGCAGACAATTTACATGAAATGATGAGCCTTATTTTCTCTGGAACATATTAATAATAAAACAAAACATTTAAGACTGTTGTATGCTGTCAGATGCTTTATGGGTTAATAAAATATACACAGGTTTTTGTAATCCCTCTATTTGCAAATTTTGAAGGGATTCAAGTTGCTGAAGGTTTTTCAGACAAGCTTAAGTCTGACAGGACAGATAATTCTGAAGAATTTACATGTCCATGGGCAAGTGGCATAGATTTGTATTTCCACGGCCCTGGCTAAGACATTTTGCCATCCCACCAAAATATTTCTGGTCTAGGCCAGGAGACCACAACAAGCTGGTGGGGCCCTGGAGCTGGTGGGGCTGAGGGGCTAAAGAGAGATGCCATTCCCAGACCTTGAGACAATAAAGAGTACTTGATGATAATTTGAGATATATAGTGTTATGTATTGTGCTGTTTCGTTAGAATCAATCGCCTTGCTGAGGCGAATCTGATGAGATGTCACTCCGCAATCTAACGGCATGAAAAACTATTTCAAATGATCAACCATCTTAATCCTTGCACTATATTGATGGCTGCATAGTCACAGGTGGCAGGGCTGAAACTCCAAAGCTCACCCCCTGGATCCAGGCCTGTGACACACTGTCAGTTCTGAGTTAGCCAGTTTATTTGTTGGGTGACTGATTTTTTGTTTTACATGGTTTTATGGACACAAAACTTTGGTTTAAAGTCTCATCCAAAAGACTGGAGGAAAGGGTGATTAAGGCAGGGACCCCTAGATTACAAGTACTGTGTGTAACCACTCCTATCTGATATTTAGGATAATTCTAGTGATGAATTCTGATGATGAGAATTAAAAATTTAGTCACAAAGAGCTTGCAACTGGGTGTGACCTGTATGCAATCAAGAACAAAGGCAATGGCAGAGAGATTGCCGAGGTCACGAACAGGTTGCAAGTGAGTTGCAACAACTTGTCACAGAGAAGTTGCAAAACAAATTCAACAAATCTAACTGACATTGCATAAAATATTCATGTATCTGTCTAGAGTAGTCATTTCATAGTATGGGTATTCAAATTTGCAAAGTTATTTTTAGCTCGGCTGTTTTTGAAGAAAACGACGAGGTATTGTCATAGCTCTTGCATCGTCTGCGTCGTCGTCGTGCAAAAACTTGGACATTTTGTAATATCTTGGTCATTACTGAAGATATTTACTTGAAACTCGGCCTAGTTGTTGATTATGAAAAAGGGAACCCATACGAAGGGGAGATAACCCTCAAAATATTTTTGGCACAGTTATGCCCCTTTTTTGACTTAGAATTTTTCTTGAAAAATGGTTTCACTGCGGTTTCTCATGAACTGATGAATGGATTCTGATTATGTTTGGTATTTAGCATAATTGGGAGGGTCTCAATTGCAGAAAGGAATTTGGTGACCTTGACCTAATTTTCAAGGTCAACATGGAACTTTGATTGTTCAGAAAATGGGTTTCGCTGCTATATCTCCAGAACCACGAGATAGATTCTGGTCATGTTTGGTATTTAGTATAATTAGGAAGGTCTCCATTGCAGAAAGGAATTTGGTGACCTTGACCTAATTTTTAAGGTTACCACGGAACTTTGATTGTTCAGAAAATGGGTTTCACTACACTTTCTCCCAAACCAATGGATGGATTCTGGTCATAATTTGTATTTAGCATAATTAGGAGGGTCACCATTGCAGAAAGGAATTTGGGGATCTTGATCTAAATTTCAAGGTCATCATGAAACTTTGTTCAGAAAATGGATTTCACTGCAGTTTCTCCAGATGGATTCTGGTCATGTTTGGTAGTTAGCATTATAAGAGGATCACCATTGCAGAAAGGAATTTGGTGACCTTGACCTAATTTTAAGGTCACCGCGGAACTTTGATTGTTCAGAAAATGGGTTTCACTGTACTACCTCCAGAAATAATTGATAGATCCTGCTTATATTTCATAATATGTATTGAATCACATAAACAAGTTGGGATAAATAGTGATCTTGACATAATTATGATATGCATGAGCCACATTTTCAAGGTCACCATAGAACATGGATCCCTCATGGTTGGTGTGTCTGTGTGTGTGGGGGGGGGGGAGGGGGGGACATTCCTTTTTGATAAAAAAGCTCTAGTTTACTTCAAACTTGGACTAGTTGTTTACTATCAAAAGCACCTGCAGCTGAGCGTTGGCACACGCATGCGGTGCTCTTGTTTTGCTAGATATTCCTCAGCTTAGGTTTGCTTGCATTTACTTTAGCAGAGTTATGCTTAGAGCAAAAAGTGACTTTCAAGACAGAATATCACCAAGGTATCTTCAGGAAAATGAATTTGTTGGGTCGTTTGAACCTCAAATCTTGTGAAAAATCAATAAATGCAAAAAACATTGAGCTGGTAAATATACGCAACACTCTAATCCCAATAAGTCAGCAGAAACATGACGATTTGGTGACTCTATGTGCATCTGGTATTGTCCCAAGAGTACATCATATGTTTTACATATTATTGCCTCATGAGTAAAATATATGATAAACATGATAGAACCCAGAAAATGTTTAGCCTGAGCTGTAGCATGGCCATAATGGAAATTTTTGTTAACTTGGCCAATTTCACAATGTTTGAAGGTGTTTTCTAAGTTGGCATTCCCGGCAGTTTCTGTTTGCCAGTCGGCCAAAATTTCTGTGATGGGTCTAATACTTCAGTACCATTAGGTGATAATATGACTTGGGACTTCTCTATGATTCTTGGAATGCAAAATAATAGAATTATTCATATATGTTATTCTGCACAAGATTCTTTAGCTAGTTAATGAAGATTCAGGAACATTTAAATGCAAGTATTTAATAGTGAAAATGCAGCTGAACTGTTTGGAATTGTTCATTTATTTTAGACACAATTCATAAAAGGGGCCCTTATATTGCATGTGTGACAAAAGATGGTCCACATCAGATTGCCTATTGTTTTTAATCTGGTCTGTACCTTTGTTTTCTCGTATGGCATGAAGATGGCACAAATCAGACAAGCATAATTTGGAGACTGGCTGAAAGGCCTCAGTGCACATGAATTTCAAAAATATTTGCAGTAGGGAGTTATTTTTTCTGAGACAAGAGTTGAAAATACTGCCCGGTTTCTGATACATGTGCTATGCCCATAATTTTCAAGACTCAATTATCTCAGTTCTAGAGTACAACAAGGCCCCATTTAACTGATACACACAGTTCTTTTTATAGTGCATTACAGTTTTGGTTATTGTTGAAGTGGTTGATTTCTTTTTTAGGTTGAACATTTTTAAATGTTAACTAATTTAACTTTATTAAATACTATTTTTCATGGAGCTATGTCAAACCAGAAGGTGTTTTTTGGCATATCTGAAAAGGTGAAAGGTAAATTTTACCTAGATTATCAAGGGAAGCCACACAGTGGCCTAAGTTTTTGTTGAACGGCTTTATCTTGGTGTCCAATTTTTTTCCAATGATAATTATGCCTAAAAGGCACTCTTCTGATGAAATTGCAAGTTTATGAATAAATTTCATTGACAGTACATTAATATTAGTTTCTTTTTTCACTGTGTGGACAGCCTAGTATAGTTTCTCATTCTTGGGCCATTCCTACCTTCCTTCATGTCTGCAAAGTTTTTCCTTAATCCTCTGATACCTTCCTAGTAACTGAACAAAATAATCTTGGGAGAAATACAGGATACAAATAACCACTAACCTTTTAAGCTTTTGTGTGAAGCATGAACTTCAAGAGAGAACATGTGACTTACTCCAATTACTCCTTGCGTGAAAAGTTGCGCTATGGAGTACAAGGAGTTTAGACCCCAAGTCCACACTTCTCATCTAGAAAGAAGTGGTCTATGAGTTGATATATTTTTTCTTTGTGTTTTTACGGCCCTTTCAAAAATATTTTATTCATATGAAGATGGGTGAACACAGAAGCTGTTGTTGCTGTGTTGTTGCTTTACGTCCACGGTAAACAGCTATGGTCATATAGGAACGGTCAGTTAATCTAACCATACCATTCCTGGGCAGGCTTAGACCTCCTAAGGGGTTAACCAGCACTAATTTCCTATACTTTTGCCTTTGCCAGTAACTGACAACTGCCCTTCTTGAATCAGTGAAAGGGAAAAAATGACCGTAGAAAAGATTTCATGATCTATTTCCACTAAAATATATGACCAACTGGGTATTGAACCTGTAAGCCCTGGCTCTTCAAGTCAGATGTACTACCGACTGCACTACATGGCCTGGCCACGAAGGGAAAAAACATCTGACCATCTGTAAGTATCGTGGCTTTCTAATTATGTGAGGGGATCCAGACTGGAACCCACAGCGCTGAGATCCTAATGATTAAGAGTCGCAGATCTCTTAACAGCCAGACCACAGTCGAGGTTTGTGGTCAATGTTAGTACAAATTTAGTCATCCCAGGCCCATACAAGCTGCAGATCATTGCTTGCATCTCCAAGTTAAAATATGTCCATGGCCATTAATGAAGACTTATGACAGAGTGTAACAATTAAACAATGGAATGCATGGCGCACTTTCATGTCCCACCACCAATAAGGCCTCTTGAGGATTAGAGTAAAGGGAATCTTATTCAAAGTCCCTGATTTACAGCCTTCAAATGTAAGTTTATGTATAAATAACATTTAATACTTGCAGTCTTTTTTGCTCTTATAATAACAGAATTTCAGTTTTTTCTATGGCACGGCAGTAGTTACTCCTGGCAGTGTTATCCATGCCTTTTTAAGCTAGATCTTCTTTATGATAACAAATCTATGATCTAAAGCAACTCTTATAAGTGATTTGCATTTTAGGCCAAACAAGAATAAAAAAAATCCTTCAATACAATAAGTTCTTTCAGGAAACTTGAAAGAAATTACCCATTATATCTATAATTAATTGAAAGTACTGCAGTGACATGACTATTTTATGTAATTTTCCTCACAAGATAGAAAATATTCTTCATCATACCATTATTTTTTCAAAGCAGCTTTGAAAAAATTGGAAAAATAAACCAAAAGTAACTTTTTTCACAAATAGACTAGTTTCGCTCTAAAAATTACTATCATCAAATCTGCATTTCAGCGTGAAACTAGTATATTTGACAGTTTTCTTTATTATTCAGATGTTGTAATAAACAATTGTTCAGAAAGTTTACATAATGCCTTTTTAAAAGAAATATATTGACAGAGTCACTCTATCTTTCAAAATATTAAAGTAATTACGTTTTTTGCTTCTCCTGTAAAATTCTGAAAAATGCTAGTAGACTAGTTTCGCGCTAAAGCCTCGAATTATGTGCCCATGGAGAAATATAAAAAAGATATCATTACTTTTCGGTTAAAAAAAAAGCATCTTATATGTACTCATAGTACAGTGTTTGTTTCAGGAGCTGGAGTCGGGAACTCGGGATCATCAGGGTACTGTTAATAGCATGAATGCTGCTGGGAATGAGATCATACGCCAATCAGCTGCTCCAGACGGTAACATATTGAGAGAGAAACTAGATTCAGTGAACCAGAGGTGGAAGACACTCTGTTCTGAAGTACTTGACAGACACGAGAGGTAAGATGGCTTTTATATTTTTGCTCTACATGGGAACTTTGAGTCCAGTGTTGTTACCGAATACTGCGTGGGGGCATATGCAGCCTCACAAAAAACATTACTGTATATAAAGAGACTTAACCCTTCTCTTGCTGAACACGACATGCCCTGTCCTAGCAAACAGTGTATATCCAGATCAGTTGGCTTCTGCAGAAGCAAACAGATCTGGATCTGCACTGTTTGTCATTAAATATGTGAATTTCTATCAAAAAACCTGGATCAAGTAATCTGATTGGCTGGAAATTATAGAAGTGGGCATGGCATCTTAATTTATTCAGCAGGACAAGGATTAATCTTTCATAATATTTTGAGCAGAATATTGAGGACAAAAAAAAAAAAAAAAATAAATAAATAAATATGTTTCTAAAAAAGAGTGGGTTTTCTGGGCTATAACTAAATGTGACAGAAAAAAATCATTAGCCAGCCTTTACATGCATTACCTTCTGAACATGGCCTTAACTAAATAATGTTATAGAATTTTGGGGAACTGTGGTGACAAACAGCAAAGGTCCAAATCAGACTAGGCGTATGCAGATGCCAGTACTGTACCGTCATGTACTAAACTTAGAGTGCTGCGTCTTTGAGATACTCACATTTACTTTGGTAGGGAATGATTTTGTTTGCTAAATATTCTATAAATAGATTCATTTTAGTGTTTGTCTGTAAATAATTTTACAATTGAAAAAAAAAGATAAACAACATAAAAAGAACAGCTAACCAATAAAAATGCTACACTTCAACTTCTTTATAACATGGTTGGTTATAACATGGTTTTGGATATAACACCGTTCAAAGATGGATCCCAAAAAATGTATAGATTATATTGAAAAATGACCATAAATGGTCATTTTTCAATATAATCTATACATTTTTGTTTGGATATAACACGGTTGTTTAACTAACACGGTTTATGCTATGGACCCCAACAATAGTGTTATAAAGAGGTTGTGGTGTATTATCATTTTCAGGTGAATTCAGAGAGAGTTAAAACTTTTGGACAAAGATTTAACTCTCTCCCTCATGAACTTGTAACCCTTGCCATGCGGAATAAATTAAGATGCCACTCCCACTTCTAATTTTCAGCTAATCAGATTCCTTGATCCAGGCTGTTGATACAAATTCACATCCTTAATGACTAACAGTGCAGATTTAGATCAGTTGACTTCTTCAGATCTACTCTATTTGTAAAGACGGCATATCCCATTTCAGCAGGAACAGGATTAATATAAATCTTTCCTTATTTCAGAATCTCAAAATTTTATAACCTATAAAAACAAATATGATAATGATATGGGGCCCGGTTGTTCAAAGCATCATTAGCTTAACAAGCTCATAAGTGGTCAAAATGTTAACTGTTCTAGAAAGTACAATATCTTATTCACAGGTATGTTTGCTAAAAAATGTGAGTAGCTTTTAAAGCTACTCACATTTTTTCAGCAAAAATATTAGCATATGCCATATTTAATGACCAAAGTTTTAACAATATGTTAACTAAGGACATTGTTAGTTTTGAACAACTGGGCCCTGGTTATTTTTAGACTTGATCAAGCAAGCGTTCGGACAAGTGTGTTCACGGATGACATGGATGAGATGTTTTTCTGGATAGATGAGACAGAAACTATACTTGGTACCCCACTCCAACCTGACCAAAGTTATTTAGAAGATTTACTGGAAAAAATTAGGGTATGTGCTTTTCCAAAGTGACCTGTGTAAGATTGGCTCCATAGCGCAGTTAGTAGCTCATCTGATTGCAGATCCGGAGGTTGCAAAAAAGGTAAGAGAAAAGTCCAGGGAGTGCCACAATCACAAACCGCAGCCCTTCCCAGACCCAAAGAGGAAGAGGAAACTGACAAATCTAAACAAGCACAAACCGAACAAACGTACAAAAAGCACTAAGATTAGCTCTCTCTTCCCCAAGCGAGGTAATCGCAATACTAAAAGGACTGAAAAAGAACAAAATGACACACGGAAAGACATACAACAAATCGCCTCGAGGAATAAACCACAAAGCAACAATGAGTAAGACTAACACCGGGACCACCACCTGAGAACGGTCGGTAGAGCAAACCACCGAGGGGTTTAAAGCACTTTTACAGCTAGCAAGTTTGAACTCCAGCTTAGCCACATACAGTACGATCATGACATAATTTCTATGGCTATTCTCCCCTTTTCACTGATTCAAGAAGGGCAGTTGTCAGCTACTGGTGTATGTGCACAAGTACTGGTTAACTGCTTAGAGGACTTAGTCTGCCCAGGAACAATGTGAGTAGATTAACTGAACTTGCTCAACATGACCCTGTTGGATTGACTGGGCCATAAAACCTTAATTTAAACTCAAACAAAAGATCTATGCCAGCAAACCAGCCATGTGCCAGCATAAACAGCAAGAGCTCAAAGCGGATTGTGTATCATTACGGTCTAGTCCAAAGTCCTTAATGTTAACTATTTTGCCTCCCTCCAAGGGATAGAATGCATCATTATTATCATAATTATTTGGATACTGTAACCCTTGCCATAGGTGTCCTAAAATTTGAAAAAACAAAAAAAAAAAAAAAAAAAGAAAGAAAAATCCTTGGACTACCTGGTAATGTGTCAGAAAAAGAGTCGGTCTCCGTGGCTCAGTCGGATGCACGTCCAACTGATGATTCTTTCATGGAGATTGATCATGAAGTTTTTTCTACAGTCATTCTCTCCCTTCCACTGATTCAAGAAGGACACTTGTCAGTTCCTGGAGAATGAATGTGCTCAAGACTGATTAACTGCTTAGAGGAATAAGCCTGTCCAGGAAAAGTGTGGTTAGGTAAACTGACGACACTCAACATCACGCTGATGGGTTGACTGGGCCGTAAAACCTCAACTCAGTCAATCCATCAGTCTGTCAGAAAAAGTGCTGGCTGAATGGCAAACAGTGTGGACCCTAATCAGACTTCTTCCTTAAGAGCAGTTTGATCTGGGTCAGAAATTATGAGGAAATTCTGGTGATGTTTCTTTGAGCATATGCAGAATAGGTACATTCAGGTTATCCTGCACATGAACACAGTCTTGTTCCCTTGGTTGATACATTATATGGACCCCACCATGCAAAAATGTGTCTTCCAGCATATGCAGACAGCAAAGGCCCAGATCAGCTTGCACATATGTGCAGGCTGATCAGGGCCTTTGCTGTCCGTCAACAGGATCTATGGACACTATAGAATGTATTAGTGGTGAGCAAAATTTAATGCAGGAGCAAACTTTGGGCATCATAGGATGAATCTGAATCTACATAAATGGGTTAGCACATGGCAATACATTTTTCATGTTATTTTAGGACAGAGAAGAGGACATTCCAGCCAAACAACAGAGTGTTGCGGCTATTAATAGATCTGGTAAAGTTCTTGGCCAGCAAGAGTCTCTCAGCCCGCAGGATAAAGACAATATCAACAAAGACCTGGAGAATTTAAATACACGTTGGTCAAAGGTGAGACACTAGAAATTCTGTAATATATTAGAATGACATTTTCTGTGAAGAAAACAACCAGGAAATAAATCTTAATAGCTCTAGATAAGATAGGTTTTGCAATCAAACATTATTGATATTTCTCCATGGAAATAAATGTTCCTGTTTGCTTTTCTTTACACTGAGAGCCGCACTGACCATGACCCTAATAGGTTGACAGGGCTGTAAAACCTTGACTCAATCAATTTACATCGAGACCATTCTGAAATGGAAATGAAAATGTATATGTTCCTGTTTGCTTTTCTTTACACTGAGACGCTAGAAATTCTGTAATATATTAGAATGACATTTTCTGTGAAGAAAACAACCAGGAAATAAATCTTAATAGCTCTAGATAAGATAGGTTTTGCAACCAAACATTATTGATATTTCTCCATGGAAATAAATGTTCCTGTTTGCTTTTCTTTACACTGAGAGCTGCACTGACCATGACCCAAATGGGTTGACAGGGCTGTAAAACCTTGACTCAGTTTACACTGAGACCATTCTGAAAAGGAAAGACTTTGTTCCCAAAGGGAGCATATCCTTTCCTTGTAGTGCAGACACTTTTCAGAAGGGTGGAAACACAATTTTGACTTAGTTGCTGCAAAACTCAGGGTCTTGATGATGTATGTGTTACTGCATTTACTATAAATATTTGGACATCTTAACCCTTCTCTTGCTAAACACGACATGCCCTGTCTTAGCAAACAGTGAAGATCCAGATCAGTTGGCTTCTGAAGAAGCCAACTAATCTGGATCTGCACTATTTGTCATTAAATATGTGAATTTCTATCAAAAACCCGGATCAAGTAATCTGATTGGCTGGAAATTAGAAGTGGGCATGGCATCTTAATTTTTTCAGCGAGGCAAGGGTTAAATTCTTACTGTTCTTAACTCTTTGCATTCTGGGTAATTTTGCTTATTTTTTTGTTGTCTGTGGATTTTTTTTTTTTTAAACAAACTTTTTCAAACTGTTCTTAACTCTTTGCATTCTGGGTAATTTTGCTTATGTTTTTGTTGTCTGTGGATTTTTTTTTTTTAAACGAACTTTTTCAAAAAAATCTTTTAGGAATACGATCAGAGTGTCAAACAGTTTGGATCCAGATCAGGCCGGACATTTTGTCGGGCCTGATCCGGGTCCAAACAGTTTGCAAAGGTTATCAGCAGATGACAAAAGTTGCCACGAGCAGGGAAAGAGTTAAATTCTGAATAAATCCATTTGACTATTTAGTGATACATGAAAAAGCATTGGCTCAATGACAAACAGGAAGCAGCCTTGTGACTGCTGACTTTAATTCACAAAGTCCCGAGTTTGAATCCTGCAAGATGCAGAAATTGGCTTATGACTGTACAGTCTTTTATCTTCATCCTTTCTTTGTCTTGATATAACGTAATTAATGTTAACCCTTAAACTGCCAGTCACAACAATTGTTGTCTGCTTTGTCATCTGCTTGTGACTTTAAAACTCATTTTTGCAAACAGTGTGGACCCAGATCAGACTGCTCCTCTAGGAGCAGTCTGATCATGGTCAACACTGTTTGCCTGTATGCAAAAATAGGTTTGAAAAATTAGCAAGAATATTCAGCAGACAACACAAACAGACAACTTTTTCAGATGCAGGTTTTCTTGGCATTTTAAGGGTTAAAAGAGTCATAAAACACCAAATCATCATCATCATGAATAGATAGTACAGACCTGATCAAACTGTCCTTTTGATAACAGTTTGATCTTGATCTGCACTGCTCATGCATGTTTATCTGACTATTAAGGACAAATATGATAGTTGCCATTCAAAATGCCATTCAGTATATTGTAGCAGATGATATTCTAAAAAAAAAACTTTTTTATTTTTTTTTCTTTTTCTGCAGAAGGCTTGATATGATTCACATGAAATGTCAAAATATAAGTGAAGATACCCATGAAAGCCTATTTTGTCAGAAAAAATAATAAAAATATGATAATACTTTAAAATGTCGTCTGCTGCTGTTTGACAGGTACTTTAAGGGTTAAACCTGGCTTTTCTCATAAACAGCTGATTTCTGTTTTGACCTCAGGTTATGGATGAAATTCCTGACACTATCCACAGTGTAGAGCAACATCTCCAGCAGATTAAAGCTTTCTTGGCTGCTATCGAGGAGCTACAGTCCTGGGTCAGTGGGACCAGTGATGTCATTCAACAGAGACATGCTCAGTCTGCCACTTCGGTCGACGAACAGGATTCTATCATTGTAGATCCACAAGTAAGTCCTGGTTTATTTTTCTCATTTCTACATTAATTTATGTGGTTAAAGATTAGTAACTTTAGATTTATTGCTCCCTGAATAAACCCATAATATTTTTTCATTGTTATTATAAGAAAACCAAAAATAATTCCATAACTTTTTGTTTTTAGTCAACAAAAGATGCAGTCCAAGCAAGACAGTCAAATATAGATACAGTCAACAAATCTTATCAACAGCTAGCAGAGAAGTACAACCAGTCTAAACTTCCTGTGAAAGTTCAGCAGAAAGTGGACTCTCTCAACACTGATTGGATAAAATTAAAAGATTTAGCAGACAACCTTGAACCAGTTCCAGAAGATTCTTCAATACATGAAGTATTGGAACAAGGTATAGAATAACATGTATGAAATACAGATCCTGAATGAAAAAACTACTTGGACACAAGTTTTGGAACATAGAATTTGGCTTAAAAAAGAGGTCTCTAAAGTGAATATTTTAGAGCAAAACTTCAGTTACCTGCAAAATAATTCTGTGCCATGTAAAATTATGCCCTCTGGTTATATGTGGACATTGAAGGCCCAGATCAGACTGCACATACACACAGCTTGAGTAAGGCCTTTGTTGTCCTCTAACAGAATAACGATACTGTAGATTTTATTGATATCATAATAATCCTACAGATAGGCCTTTGCAAACAGTGTAGACCCAGATCAGACATCACAGAAAGCAGTGTCTGATCATGGTCTGCACTGTTTGCCCTACATATAGCAATATTTTAGACATATCAAGAGGTAGTAGAATGGACTATTTCAAATTTAAGGACAAGTAGTTGTAAGTAGATAAGGTGTACTAATACTTAGCATTATTACAGTAAGCACCAAAGGACTTGATCAGAGAGGGCAGGTGTGCAGGCTGATATTAGCCATTGCTGTGCCCCTTTTCATATTGCACAAGTCGGTGGATTATTGTATTAACCCTTGTCCTGCTGAATAAATTAAGATGCCACACCCTCTACTAATTTTCTGCTAGTCGGATTACTTGATCCAGGTTGTTGATACAAATTCACATACTGAATGACAGTGTAGATCCTGATCAGTTGGCTTCAGAAGCCAACTGATCTGGATCTACACTGTTTGCAAATATTTACCCAGTAATTCAAATTCAGCAAAGAAAAGTAAAAAATATTTTCTCAGACAAAATTTAAAAAAATCATTTACTAAAGAAATTGCATAGGTCAAATAAATTTTTGGTCATATATTTGATTTTAGGATAAATATTTGAGGACAAAACACAGAAACAGAAAAGACAAATGGTTTCTGATAAGATATGGTCAATCACAAGAAAATATATTTATTTATGATAAAACGCCAAGCAAAAACATCTTTCCGAATGATGTCGAAAGGACAGTAGATGCCTTGTTCTATGGCATCTGTTCTGGTTCTATGCTGTTTGCTCAGGCCTGTCCATCTAATTACAGTATGCATCTACACAGTCTGGTAGGATCTTTGTCTATCAAAAATACATTGATTTATGATACAGGATGCAGAATATGAATGCTAACTTAAATTGATGGTGCACAAGTAAGGTTTCCAAAGTCAGTGATATTTTAAAGAAAAAGATTTAAGGTCTTAACTTCTGCATTATATAAAGGAAATCTCTTCACTTAGTAGTCCCTGTGAGAAGGGAGATAAATTTATCCATGCCAGAGTTATTTCCTGTGTAGGGTGGCTATTTCTTTTAAACAGGACTTTCTTGAAAATAGTAGGGTGGCTTACCTGTTTGACCATGATTGTTAAAATTAAGTACATGTACACATTTGTTTTTGTTTCAAATTGTTTATTATATATTCTTTCAGTCAAAGTAGCACAGGTAGCCAGTCAACTGACCAGAAAACCTGTCTGGTCAGATTTCGACCAATCAGTGGCTGAGCTTCGAGACTGGTTGACTTTGTTAGAGAGAATGTTGAAGACGCAGCGAGTTTGTGTTGGAGACATACAGGAAATAGAAATGATGATAAAAAAACAGAAGGTTTGACACTGACAGTTGACAAAACTTGTCAATTCTCTTATATTGTAACTATTGCTTATACCATTGGGCTCATGGTGCTTTCAATGATATGTGAGGGCCACTGTGGAAACCAACATTTTACCATGACCTAGGTCAGATTGCATATCCACACCATCTTGACAGGTCTTTGCAACATAATATAGCCTCAATTTTAGGGAGACAAATATTTCCATGTTATGGAATAAAGTGTTCCAAATTTTAGGACATTTACCATACAGGTATTTTTTTAGCTTGAAAGTTGAAGAATTTTATTTAAGTATTGATCTTTTTCTTGTTTCTCCATGAAAATGTGTGTTGTGGTACTCATTAAAAGCACCTCACTGATCCACTTTTAATGAGTATCCACAATGCATGCTTTTTTAGAAAAATAAGAAAAATAGTGTCAGGACACCCCTTCGTATCTGGAGCCATGAGATTTTAAAATTCATTGATTAGAGAAACAAAAGAAAAATATTTTCGATACAGTTTAATTAACTCTGCATGCTGGATAATTTTGCATACTATTTTGTTGTCTGTGGATTTTTTTTTTTTTTTTTAAATTAACTTTTTCAAAAAGTCTTTCAGGAATACCATCAGAGTGTCAAACAGTTTGGATCCAGATTAGTTCCGATGTTTTGTAGGGCTTGATTTGAGTCCAAACTGTTTCCAAATGTTATCAGCAGACAACAAACATAGCCACTAGCAGGGAAAGAGTTGACAGATGATTTGAATTCTATCTCTGATCTAAAATAATTTTCTACCCTTCAAAGAATTCAGACTGTCACAAAAGTTAACCATTTTTTTTTCCAACCACTACTACATGTATATATGGCCAATAGTTAAGATCTGAACCAGAGGGTGTGGATGGACAGGTTTGGTTCAAATCCTCTCTTTTCAGAAAAAAAAAATGTCAATTTTCGTGTAGTGGCTCTCACATGCTGTTTCATTTATGCTGTGGAATAGCTGTCCATGCCGGTATACAGGGTGTCTCAGAAACAAGTTAGTGCCTAGCACTCTTGGTAAAATATTCAGCAGATGACATTTTGAAATATTTTTCTTATTTTTTTTCCAGAAAAATAGGATTTGACATTTCATCCACTGGAGACAATTTGCATAAAATGTCAAATCCTGTTTCCTAGGAAAAATAAGAAAAACATCACAAATTTGTTGTATGCTGAATTAGCCCTGAGAGTGGTAATGGTTAAGAGTGGGGCTGAATTTCAAAATAGTTAAGTAACTCTCTGCAAAATCACCAGGTTATAAGTAAGATTTCCTTAATTTTCTCAGAAAATAGGGAGTGACATTCATTTAATATTATTGAGTCATGTTTCTGTTGAGATGATTGGAATGCAATATCATCTAATTTCCAAACAAGATGATTTGACTGAACTAATAAGCCTTATAACCTTGAGATGATTTGAAAAATATCAAGTCCTGTTTTTCAGATTTGATAAAAAGAAGATGGTCTCTTGGTACCCAAATTCAGCACCAAAAAAGTTAAAAAGTAAATGTTTGTGCATGGTAAATGTCTTAAAATTGCATACACCAAAGTTTCTGATAAGAACAGTGCAGACCCATATCAGAGTGTTCCTGAAGGAGCCATCTGATCAGGGTTTATACTGTTTGCCATTCCACAAAGTATTTAAAGAAACATGTACATAAAAGCATCATTTAGGCCAAAAAAGTATGGAATAAAATTTTCCAAATTTTAGAACATTTACCATTTAACATTTATTCACCTTTGGCCTGGGTTGCTCAGTCAGATGCATCTCTGATTGGTGATCAGGGGGTTGTGGGTTCCATTCTTTCTGGGTCAGGCAACATTCATTCGTAGATATTGATCATGAAATATTTTTATGGTCATTCTCTCCCTTCTGCTGATTCAAGAAGGGCAGTTGTAAGTTTCTGGTCAAAGAATGTGCACAAGTACTAGTTAACCACTTAGAGGACTAAGCCTGGCCAGGAAAATTATGATCATGTATATTGACCAGCTCAACATGACCCTAATGGGTTGACTGGGCTGCAAAACCGCAACTCAATAAAAAACAATGTTTATACTCTAAGTAGTAGGACTTACCATACTTGTCCTATAGTTTGAATGTATCGATTTTACTATCTTTTATGTGTCTAAACTCTGCTGGTGAGTGGCAAACAATGTAGACCCAGATCAGATGCTGCATTTTGGTCTACACTGTTTGCACAGGTCTTTCTGTTTGTATACTTTGGGTAAATATGGTACATCATATGGTTATCAAGTCAATATAATAGTTTTATGAATTTGGAAATAAAGTAAAATTCTGCTATTAAGACCGTCTTTGAGACTCCCTAAACATCACAAAAACATGCCTATATAATTTGGACCCCCTTAAATCCCACATAGTAAAACTGGGGTTTACAGAGGTATACATTATTTTTCTTATTTCTGCTCAAAAACATAGATTGTGGGTACTCATTAGAACCACCTTGGAGAAAGTAACAAACCGCCTCTCTGAGGCAGTTCTTACGAGTACCCACAATCTATGTTTTGAGCAGAAATATGAAAAAATATCAGAGGTTTTTATCTGGAAATTTTCAGTTTTTGGAGGTGAAATTGTCTATATATTTGAATAGGCATGTTTTTGTAATGAGTGGTCTTATTAGTGGGGCGGACTTGATATTGAATATATAATCATAAAAAATAAAACATTTTGAACCAGCAGAAGCTGCTGTTAATAGTGAAGTGGTCTTAATTTTGAGTGGTCTTCATTGGGGAATTTTAGTTTTGACAAAAAGAGAATTCATTGCACCAGTCCACCATCTCCCTGTATACAGGCATGAGATTATAAGCCCTGTTGCTTTAGTAGATGCTTCTTGTTTCTGTTTTTTTAACTCTTAAAGTGATAAGCATACTTGTAGCAGACGGCATTCTAATTTTTTTTTATTATTTTTGAAAGCCAATAAGATCTGGCATTTCATATAAATGATTCGCATAATATTTCAAGTCTTATTTTCTCTGAAAAATAAATAAATAATAATAATAATACTCTAAATGATTTCTGCTGCAGTTGTGATTAGCACTTTTAGGGTTAATTCTGGCCATATCTAGCTGCATCTTTGTTTGTATATTACAGTTGACTCTCGTTATCTCGAACTCCAAGGGACTCTCTAAAATACTTCGAGATATCCGTACTTCGACATATCAGATTTGCAGACTTGAGGAAAAAATAAATCGAACAACCGCATTTAACAAATGTATATGTAATTGGACTCTTGAAGTTAGAAATATGTTGAAAATATTGTGGAAAAGAGGAGCAATTTCTCCTCTTTTCCACAATATTTTGTTACCTGTTATTAGATTTTCATTTTTAAACAGGGACCAGGTTTTCACTTCGAGATAAGCGGTTATTCGAGATAAACGAGGTCGAGATAACGAGAGTCAACTGTATTTGAATCAAGGCATGATCAGCCTGTGCTGGCTGTTGAGCTTTTGCTGCTTGCTATTTAGACTTTCTGTTGTCAGTGAAGAGCCAGGCGAGTCTGTGCAGTTAGAACTTCTGACCAGGGTGTTTTGTTCTTCAGTGTAGATCCAGATCAGGGCCCAGTTGTTCAAAACTAACAATGTCGTTAGTTAACGTATCATGAAAACTTTGATCAGTAAATATGGCATATAGGCTTATATTTTTGCTGAAAAAATATGTTAGCTTTTGCATCTGCAAAAGCTACTCACATTTTTTTCAGCAAAAATAACTGTGAATTAGATATTGTTCTTAGTAGAACGGTTAAAATTTTTACCACTAATGAGCTCGTTAAGCTAACAATGCTTTGAACAACAGGGCCCTGATGTTTTCTGACATATCAACAGATAGTAAAATGAACTTTTTCAAATATAATGATCAGAAGACTTGTTTTTTTTCTTATTTTTCTATTCAGTGGATTGTATCGTCTACTGTGCTTCTGACATCTTTCGGAAAGTCATTTTTTGCTTGACGCTTTACACAGAAAAAGTAAATTTGCAAACGTTTGTCATGATTTTTCATAACTATCCAGTTGTCAGTTGTCAGATTTTTAACATAGCAGGGCAACAAAGTCACATAGGGGTTATGCCTTCATAACTACCCATGCAGAAATAGTTTTATTCTAGTCCTTGGTTTTTAAAAAAGCAAACATTTCATCTTTTTCCCATAGTAAAAATGATAGTAAATTATGCAGAAATCTGTAGGGTAGCTAACTTGGAGGCAGATTTTCAACAAGTTCCGCTTGTTCAAATTTTCTGAAATTTACACAACATTGTTGTGAAGCATCAATTATTCAAATTCAGCAAAGAAAGGTAAAAAATATTTTCTCAGACAAATTACAAAAAAAAAAAACATTTTACTATAGAAATTGCATAGGTCAGACCAATTTTTGGCAGTAAGTTTGATTTTAGGGTAAATATTTGAGAACAAAAAACAGAAACAAAAGACAAATGATTTCTGATAAGATATGGTCAATCAAAACAAAATATTTCCATTTAAAATAAAATGCCAAGCAAAAAAAACCCCGCCATTCCGAGTGATGTCGAAAGGACAGTAGTACTAAAATAAACATGAAAAACCACTATGGGTGTATATTGCCCAGCTCAGCTTGTTATATTGGTGTTTCTATATAATTATGTAGTGCTTGCAGCATTTAATGCTCTGTGTTCTCGGCTGTTTTATTTTTTACAGAAAATTGGTTTTGATATATCCTGAAAATTGTCTCATCAGGAAGTAGTTTACAAGAAATGTCTGACACTATTTTCTGAAATAATAAGAAAGCATATGAACTATTTTTCATCTGCTAAGTTTTCCCAGAAAGGGTTAAGGGTAAACCCTTGTCATGCAGAGTAAATTAAGATGCCATGCCCATATCTGTTATTAGCCAGTCAGATTACCTAATCCAGATTGTTGATATAAATTCACATGCTGAATACAAACAATGCAGATCTAGAGCAGTTGGCTTCTTCAGAAGCCAACTGATCTGGATCTACGCTGTTTGCAAAGGCAGGGCATATCTGGTTTCAGCAGGACAAGGGTTAAGAACCCTTTATTTTGAGAGCTTTGTGGCATAAGCTTAGTTTTCCTGTTTGATTTCCACATTTCCAGATAAGAGGGACTTTCAGGAAACTATTTTTCTTATTTCTCCATGAAAACGTGTGGGTACTTATTAGGAGAAGTACCCACCGCACGTTTTCACAGAGAAATAAGAAAAAATCAATGTTTTTGTTTGGAAAAAGGTGCCCTATCTGGAACTGTGATGTTCGTATACCTTGCTTCCTTAAAATTTTTTAACGTGTGTGTTGTTGTGTTAACTAACATCATTTCTATGTCTTCAGAACCCAGGTTGTTCTGAGATCTTTGTCTGTGAGCCGGGCATGAGCTCAGCAGAGCTTGAAGATGTTCAGTCTATTGTTTGTGATATTGGTAAACAACTTGGACAACTGCAGGTGTGTCTTTCTTTATGCAGAATTGAAACATAGCGTCAGATAAGAGTGGTATCCACATAATGTTTTTCTTATTTCTCCATGAAAACCTATGTTGTGGGTACTCATTAGAAGCACCTCAATGAGGCACTTCTAATGAGTACCACAACATAGGATTTTGTGGAGAAATAAGAAAATATCAGAACTCTTCAGCTGAAAAAAGCAGTTTATCTGGAGCTATGAGAAATCAGTTCTTACCCACTTAACTGATCCTAAAACTAATCATAAAATTTGGTTGTTTAATAAATAATGTCTAATGTAAAAGCGAAAAAAGAAAAAGAAAGACAAATGGAGACGTTAACAGGCATGTCATACACCAAATTTCCTAATGAAATGGCATGTGCAAACAGTGCAGACCCAGAAAAGACTGCTTCTGCAGTCTGATCAGGGTCTACACTGTTTGCAATCCCATTAAGTATTTTAAGAAACAACTGCATAAAAAGTAAAATTTAGGCCAAAACAGTGTGAAATAAAGTGTTTGAAATTTAAGGACATTTACCATATTTATAAAACTAAGGGTCCTTCAGTAGGCAATACACCAAAAGACCTAGAATATATGCACTGAGAAATGAAGGCATATGTTCATGATTTCACACACTTCACACTTTTTATATTTCTGCTACTATATCATGTTCAGTTTTGTTGCCTGGCAGATTGCAGTTTGAAATTTTACAAATTAGCTTTGGGTAGGAAGGCACTGATTAGAATTTTGAGTTCAACAATGATTATTTTTGTGAATAATTTGAGGTTTTAATTTTGTAATTTTTAGATGTTTGATTTTTAGGCCATTAGTAACACATATAGTCTTAGATAAATTATGAGAAGAGTTTCTAGTGCTTGCTTCTTTGCCTTGTATATTCTGCTTTGCTTTCTTCATACTTATAGCAATAAATCTTTGCTTTCTTTGTAGTCAGAGCATATTATGTACATTTTATATATGCATTATGTATACACCACAACCTCTTCATTACGAAAACACGCCTATTCAAATACAAAGAAATTTTATCTCCAAAAACTGAAAATTTTCAGATAAAAAACTCTTATATTTTTCATATTTTTGCTCAAAATATAGATTGTGAGTACTCATTAGACCGCCTTGCCGAGGCAGTTCTAACAAGTACCCACAATCTATGTTTTGAGCAGATAGAAGAAAAATAATGTATACCCCTGTAAACCCCAGTTTTTCTATGTAGAAGTGGGGTTAAAGGGAGTCAAAATTATATAGGCATGTTTTCGTGATGTACAACACTAATGCTGGGATCCAAAGCAAACACTGTGATAGCTAAACGGGTATCCAAACAAAAATGTATAGATTATATAGGAAAAAGACCATAAATGGTTATTTTTCTGTATAATCTATACATTTTTTGTTTGGATGCAAATATTTTGGATCCGACTAAACCGACTAATATTCAAAACTGTCTTTTAATGAACTGTCTTAAATTGAAATATTATTTGCATTTTGTGTTTGCATTATGTATACACCACAACCTTTGTATAACACTATTGCTGGGATACAAAGCAAACACGGTGTTAGCTAAAGAAGTGTGCTGTAACCCACAAAAATGTATAGATGATATAGAATTATGACCATAAACAGTGATTTTTCTATATAATCTATACATTTTTGGTTTGAATACAAATATTTTGGGGTACATCTTTAAAATGTTTGATATTTGAAACTGTCTAATAATGAACCATCATAAATTGAGGTTCCAGTGTACCTAAGAGCCTCACCATGTCAAAAGGTGTCTTTGTCGCATAATGTGGGCAATGAAATAGACTGGTCCTTAGAGTTGTGGTACAAGAGTCCATTTGATGTAAATGGAGCCACTTCTTCCCTTTTAGAGTAGACCCCTTTCCTGAAGGGAGGAAAACAATTTTGCTAGAATTGCCTCATCAGTACCCCTTAATGACTTCCTTGAAAAGGGGGAGTGTTACGACCTGGCACTCCTACCTTCGATTATCTGCCTTGGCAGGTTACACATAGCTTGTGTGTATATATTCAATCTCTGACAGCTGCATCAGCGAGTAGACTCTTTGGTTCAGTGGTTAGAGCATTGGATTTTTATCTGGACAGACCAGGTTCGAATCCCATGACAGGCAGGAAATTTTTTCAGTTACGACTTTCAGGTCGTAAGATTGGTACTCATTAGAATTACCTTATGATGGCAGTTTTAATGACTAATGAGTGACAAAAAGTGTATCATTATGGAGAAGCGTCCATGCATCCAAGCAGTAAGCACTGCTGCCTTCAGTTTATGAGGTCCCAGGTTGGAATCCCATTAGAGGTGGAATTCAGCGAAATTCTGTATGGCGTTTCATTGCACAGCCTTTGATTATCACCCCCTCATCATCTCATTATTGAATAATATCGAAGAAAGATCTAATACACCAAATCATCATGCATGTTTTATGTATTTTTGGTTGAAATAAGTGTTTTATCTTGAATGTACTCCAATAGTACACCTCAAAGCATCCACATGGCTGAGCGTTTAGTGCTTCTGATTTTGGATCACGAGTTCCCAGATTAAAATTCCGCTAGAGGTGGATTTCAGTTTACGACTGCCCGGCGCTTAATTGCACAGGGCCTTTCATCACGACCCTTTCATCATCTTGATATGATTTTATGCTGAAGAAATCATCATGAAAACAAGCCTATATAATTTTGACCCCCTTAAACCCCACTTTTATATAGTAAAAATGGGGTTTACAGGGGTATACATTATTTTCCTTATTTCTGCTCAAAAACATAGATTGTGGGTACTCGTTAGAACTGCCTCATTGAGGCAGTTCTAACGAAGTACCCACAATCCATATTTTGAGCAGAAATATGAAAAATATCAATTTTTTTATCTGAAAATTTTCATTTTTTGGTGATAAAATTTTCAGTATATTTGAATAGGCATGTTTTCGTAATGTGTTTAGATGTAAAGCATCAAATCGTCAATAGTATTCATTTATCCAGATGCTAAGGAATTCTATTGCTTCCAGAATTTCCTCCAAGACATAGAGAGCAAGAAACCTAAACTTGAAGAAGTATTAACAGCTGCTGAAACTCTACACAAATCATCAACTAATGAAGATGAGAAGAAAACATTGAAAGAAAAAGGTATGTGAATTTTAACCCATTTTAATTGGGAAACCCCCAAAAAGGCAATTGGCAAATACTGGAAATAGACTGGTCCTTAGAGTTGGTGTGGTACAAGAGTCCATTCTGTGTAAATGGGTTAGAAAATGATCAAGTTTCAGTTGATATAAAACAAAAAATATACATGTATATGGTATTAGACATTCGAAGAATGGTGGAAAGGGCATATAGTGTTACTCCTGTCTGTCTGTCCATCTATCTTCATGTCCGAGATGGCGAGATTTGTAATTTGCGTTTGAGTTTCTCAGGTTTTAGCAATTTGCATTTAAGTTTTTTTTGGGGGGGGGGGGGGGGGGGGGGGCTTCCTTGTCCTTTGGACACATTTCTATTTTTTTTTTTTTTTTTTTATTTTTTTTTTTTGGAAATGGGAATATTATACATGTATATGTACAGTAAATGTCTTAAATTTTTAACATTTTTATTCCATATTGTTTTGGCCTAAATTTTGCTTTTTATTCAGTTATGTCTTTAAATACTTTGTTAGAATGGCAAACAGTGTAGAGCCTGATCAGACTGCTCCTGAAGGAGCAGTCTGATCTGACTCTGCATATTTTGCATATGCCAGTTTGTCAGAAATTTTGGTGTATGTAATTTTAGGACATTTATCTTATCCATGATACTGAAATGTCAGCAAATGTACGACACTGACTTTATGTCCCCTCTTTTTTTTCTGTCTTTCATAATGGGGCCTTGTGGCTGCTCACTGGAGATGTTTTTCTTGTTTGTTGTCTTCCCAACAGGCACACAACCTTGAAACAATGTTGATTCAAAGTTGAGACGTTGAATCAACGTTGAATCAACCTTGTTCATTGAATTGTTTCAATATTGTGTGCCTGCTGGGTTACTGTTGTTTTTGGTGGGTCCTGTCTGGTATTGTCATCATGTTGGTGAAGAGGCAGCTGATTGGCTTTTGTCTGTAATGTGCTGTTAGTCTGTAATGTGCCATCTTGAAGTTTGTTTTCCTTGTGGTGGCATTAGTAGGCTATGTTCTGTGACAGAGACTCTTCCTACTATCTCCACTTAATATACAGTCGAATTTCAATGGCTCGAACATCTTTGGGACCATAGAAAATTGTTCGAGACATGGGTAGTTCGAGCCACTGAGGGTTAATCATGGTGCCAGGTCAGGAAGCAGATAGCGATAATTTAGGGATTTTTTTTTATTTCCTTCACAATAATTGTATGTTGAGTGTACTCAATAGAATTGTCTCGATGAGTACACACAACATACAATTTCATGATAAAATAAGAAAATTTCCCTAAATATTTGTTTTCTTGAGCTAGCAGAAGAATTTCGTTGGGACTCAAAAATGAGTTCAAATTAGCCATTGTAAACGAGCCATCGGTGTTCGAGCTATTGAGGTTCAACTGTAGTACAATAGATTGCACCACACTTTGCCATTTCTGTAGTTTGAAAAAAGAAGTGTGGTATTTTAGCAAAACCTAATATGAAATGTTGCTAAGCTTATTATTTCAAGGATAATTTGCATATATTTTCACTGTTTGTTTATGGAATCATTTATTTCATATAATTTTAGACATATTTGTATTTTTCAGCTGACAAGCTTCAGGAGCACTGGGATCATGCAGTATCAAGCGTCCGTCAGAGACAGACTGAACTTGATGACATGCTTCTAGAGTGTAGACAGTTTGAAGAGTTACATGCAGAGTTTGACCGCTGGCTAGTCACTGTCGAGGAGGAGCTTGCTTCAGATCCTGCACAGAAACTGAACACACAGAGGCTTAATAAACAAAACAAGGTTAGCTCTTGAAGCACTATCACAACAGCACCAGACGACACACTTAAATATAATTTATTTTCATTTTGCAGAGAAATTAAGGCTTAACATTGCATGATCATAATCATTTATGCCTATGATTCTCATGAAATATAATGCCTTATTTACTCAAGTCATATATGTAATCTGAAAAAAAAAAAAAAAAAAAAAAAATAAATGAATTATAGAATATCATTTGCTAGAATTTTGACTGGCACTTTAAGGATTAGGTCAGTAATAGTACATGTAAATAAAAAGGTGGGTCAGCTGGGCATTGTAATTTGAATAGTGATACTCCTCAAGAATATTTATCATATAAATACAAGTCAGAATTACCATCTTGACCCTTGTCCTGCTGAATATATTAAGATGCCACGCCCACTTCTACTTTTCAGCCTATCAGATTACTTGATCCAGGTTATTGATATAAATTCACGTATTTAATGACAAACAGTGCAGATCCAGATCAGTTGGCTTCTTCAGAAGCCAACTGATCTGGATCTACACTGTTTGCAAAGGCAGGGCATATCTGGGTTCAGCAGAACAAGGGTTAATATGACATGAGCCTCAACATATGAAAATGTACCTTATAATATGAGTGTCCAGGTAAGATACATCCGTGCAGTCTGATCAATCTGAACTGTGCGTTCTGTCCATCTTAACCCATTTATGCCAAGTGGATTTTTCTACCATAACTCTGGACCAGTCCATTTCCAGTAAATGGGGTGTCTGGTTAGTTTTTATTATTACCATGTTTTGATGAAATTCCTGTACTTAATGCAAACAATGTAGACCCTGATCAGACCCCCATCTGGGTCTATAATGTTTGCTAATGTCCCTTTTACGGGCTGGTAGGCATAAATGGGTTATGTGTGCATTCTGCTATGGGTCCAGTGCTTCTTGTGGGGTGTATAAGTCATTAGTCTCTACATATTTGCAGGTTTATCTGAGTCTTTGCTGGGTGCACATGTGCAAAGATACGTTATCTCACGTTGCGGATCATTATCTTTACCATATTTGCCCTGAGAACTGGGACAGATGGGCCTGAGCAAACAGAGTAGAGCCGATTAGACACTGCAGAACACAGTGTCTGATCAGGACCTACACAGTTTGCCACACATCCAGCAGTATTTAGACACATCAAGTAAAACGGTGTTGTACTAATTTTAGACTATGGTACGTCATTACACAGAGCCTTTCATTATCACCTATCATTTTGATATTACTAATAATATAGGGATCACCCATGGTTTTTCATGCATTAACATTTGCCGGGTACCAAGGAAGCTGTTTGAACACGAGGCCGCTAGGCCGAGTGTTCAGATATCTTCAGAGGGACCCAGCAAATGTTAGTGCAATGAAATAACCATGGATGATCATTGTTCTTGCATAACTTATGATTCCATCGGCAAATTGTGACGAAAACGCCCCTAAAGCACCATGTAAACTCCGTATAAACTCTTCAAATGCGACGGCAAACCAAAATGGCGGCTAGTTCAGAATGTTGTTTACAGTGACGCCAGTTACGCAATGACCCTCTGACATCATCATAAAATTCTAAAATGCTATGTTCAGGGCGATATTGTTACATCGCTCAACTTAACGTAAACAAAGCAAGGCCCATCTTGTGATATCAAAAGTTCAAAATCCATGTTCAAACAGCATGTGAATCTCATGATTTGAACATGGGTTTTGTTGTTTGAACATGGCTTCTGATTCATTCAAGAATAGCTTCAAACAGCTATGTTCATAGGATTTTAAGCAAGAATGTAGTTTTAAGACAAGTATGGTAAGAAGTTGAGGAGTCCCAGTATTTAGGGTTAATACAGTAGATCATCATTTTCAACAGTTTCTGGCGAAAGAATGTGCACAATACTGGTTAACCGCTTAGAGGACTAAGCCTGCCCAGTAAACGTATGGTTAGGTAAACTGACCGCACTCGATATGACCCATTGGGTTGACTGGGCCGTAAAACCCCAACACAAACAAAACTTTCAACAATAGCAGGAAGTGTCCAGGGCCCCGTTGTTCAAAACTAATGATGTCGCTAGTTGTCCCCCACCTTTTCAAAGAAAAGTGGAGGGATACTGTTTTTGGTTTTCCGTGGGGCGTGGCGCGTGGTGCCTGGTTCCGAGTTTTTGGTAGGTACTTTGTCCCCTTAACTCCTCCCACAGTTTTTGTCCAATCAGTTTGAAACTTTACAGGTGTTTTAAGGATGGTCTGAAGATGTGCATGTGGTTTTTTCAGAATCCTGAAATAATTTTTTATCACTTTTTCCGCATTTTTAACTTAGACATTTTTTGAGTTCTAATATTACAGAAGTCTGTAGGGAGTAGGTACCTTGTCCCCTTAACTCCTCCCACAATTTTTGGCCGATCCTTTTGAAACTTTACATGGGCTTTTAGGATGGCCTGAAGATATGCATGTGGTTTATTCAGAATCCTGAAATAATTTTTTATCACTTTTTTCCGCATTTTTAACATTTTTTGAGTTCTAATACTACAGAAGTGTATAGGGAGCAGGTACCTTGTCCCCTTAACTCCTCCCACAGTTTTTGGCTGATTCTTTTGAAACTTTACAGGTGTTTTAGGGATGGTCTGAAGATGTGCATGTGGTTTTTTCAGAATCCTGAAATTAATTTTTATTACTTTTTAGACATTTTGAACATAGACATTTTTTGAGTTCTAATATTACAGAAGCATATAGGGAGTAGGTACTTTGTCCCCTTAACTCCTCCCACAGTTTTTGGCCGATCCTTTTGTAACTTTACATGGGCTTTCAGGATGGCCTGAAGATATGCATGTGGTTTTTTCAGAATCCTGAAATAATTTCATATCACTTTTTCTGCATTTTTAACTTAGATATTTTTTGAGTTCTAATACTACAGATGTATATAGGGAGCAGGTACCTTGTCCCCTTAACTCCTCCCACAGTTTTTGGCCGATCCTTTTGTAACTTTACATGGGCTTTAAGGATGGTCTGAAGATATGCATGTGGTTTTTACAGAATCCTGAAATTATTTTTTATTACTTTTTACACGTTTTGAACTTTTTTTGAGTTCTAATATTACAGAAGTCTATAGGGAGTAGGTACCTTGTCCCTTTAACTCCTCCCACAGTTTTTACAACTTTTGAAACTTTACATGGGCTTTTAGGATGGCCTGAAAATATGCAGGTGGATTTTTCAGAATCCTGAAATATTTTTTTATAATTTTTTTTTTCGCATTTTTAACTTAGACATTTTTTGAGTTCTAATATTACAGAAGTGTATAGGGTGCAGGTACCTTGTCCCCTTGACTCCTCCCACAGTTTTTGTCCGATCCTTTTGAAACTTTACAAGGGCTTTTAGGATGGCCTGAAGATATGCATGTGGATTTTTTCAGAATCCTGAAATAGTTTTTTACCACTTTTTCTGCATTTTTAACTTAGACATTTTTTTAGTTCTAATACTACAGAAGCGTATAGGGAGTAGGTACCGTGACCCCGTAACTCCTACCACAGTTTTAAGCCGATCCTTTGAAACTTTACAGGTGTTTTAAGGATGGTCTGAAGATATGCATGTGGTTTTTTCAGAATCTTGAAATTATTTTTTATCACTGGTTTCCTGCTTCAATACTTAGGTAATTGATACAGGACCAATGGTCCTCTGGTTAACTTTACCATTTTTAACACCTCAAATAAAAATAAGGAGGGGGACATAAATTCCCCATGGAATCTGCTTGTTAACATATTGTTAAAACTTTGATCATTAAATATGGCATATACGCTAATATTTTTTCTGAACAAATGTGAGTAGCTTTTGCATTTGCAAAAGCTACTCACATTTTTTCAGCAAAAATACCTATGAATTAGATATTATACTTACTAGAACAGTTAACATTTTGACCACTAACGAGCTAGTTAGGCTAACGATGCTTTGACCAACTGGGCCCAGGTGGCCGAGTGGTTAGTGCTCCAAACTTTGGATCATGAGGTCCCAGGATCAAATCCTGCTAGAAGGCAGAACTCAGCTCATCACTGTACAGCTTTCTTTGCACTATCGTTCTTTCCTTGTCTCGATATGACTTAATGTTGAAAGGGACATACCGCAATACCGTAATAGTCTGAATTGGGACAGATATGCCTTTGCAAACAGTGAAGACCCAGATCAGACACTGCAGAATGTGCTGTCTGATAGGGTCTACACTATTTGCCATACATACAGCAATATTTTAGACACAAAAAGAGGTAGTAGAATGGACTATTTCAAATTTTAGGACAAGTATGAACAAGAGAACATACAAACAATTTTGATAAAAAAAAATACAGTATCTTCTCTGGAGGTAGGTACATCATAGCTCTTGATAAGGTGCTCTTTTTCAGTCCAAAAGTATTGATATTTTTCTTATTTCTCCACAAAAACATATATTGTGAGGTGCTTCTAATAAGTACCCCTAACATATGTTTTTGTGGAAAAATAAGAAAAATATATACCTGATACCCACTCTTATCTAGACCTATGTGTGTTTTATAGACTTTCCATGTTATCCTGTTACAAGTTGCAACAGAGAACAGATGATCCATAATGTGAGAACATTTTCCTGATCGTCCTGAATTAATAATTTTGAACTCGATTCCTCAGTTTTACTGTATGAGCCGGAATACAGCATTTCCTACAAGATTGCACATGGACCCACACAAATGAGCCTGGACATCCATAGTCTGATTCATCTTCACAGGGCACCATGTGTGTAGTCAAAGGTCCAATGCATCTTCAGGTAAACAGTGAAGACTCTGATTAGACTGTGGTTGCTCTTGCTGATGAGTCTTTGCTGGGCGCAAATGGAATCTTGATGGAAATTCCATGCCCCGGCTCATATAAAATGATGAAATGTGGAATTTGCTGGAACTCTTAATAAATGCAGCAGTTTTTATTTTTATGGTTGTTTTTAAAACGTCAGAAATAATTTAGGAGACTTGTTTTTTTATTAAATTGTCCACTCAAAAAAGGTGTAGCTCAGTTTTTGCAGGCACATCAGAGAGGTTCCATATTATATACGAAGGTCTCTGAGTAGCAGATAAATGTAGATAACTTGACCCTATATATAACCATATTTCTGTCTTGTAGACATTACAGACGGAGGTCTCTGAGTGGCAGATAAAGGCAGACAACTTGAAGCAGCTGTCTAATAAACTAATTGATGACTACAAACAAGATGATACAAGCCTTATAAAACTACAGCTAGAGAAAATCATGAATAGATGGTCAGCTTTCCTTAACAGGTACGGTTAAATTAACCTTTACTTCTACTCTGTGAGTGAAATCAACAGATGACAATTTGTGATATTTTTCTTATTTTTGTAAGAAAATAGGCTTTGCCATTTCATGCAAATTGTTTCCAAAGGGAGATGATTTGCATGAAATTGCAAAGCCTATTTTCTAGGACAAATAAGGAAATATTTCAAAATGTCATTTGCTGAAATTTTTACCCAGCATGCAAAGCATTAAGATTAACAGGGAACAGTTTTGGGTAAACAACAAAATCAGAAGGTGAAGATTTAGCTGCAGTTCTGTTCTACAGTTTAAAATTTTAGTTTTTATTTTGTCTTATTTATCCTAGTATTATTGCATAAAAAGCAATGTCACACGTTGTTAACTGCCGTGCATTAACCGGAGAAAAGCCGTGTATTAACAAGGCAATTCACGCACTGTTAATGCACGGCTACGCAACTTTCAATATGATCGTACCAGGGTCACAGATTTGCTGCCGTTACGAGATGTGTTCTGCCTGACCCTAGAACAAGCATAATCAGTGGAAATTGCGTTTGCGAGACATCGGTGAAAAGGCGAAACAAAATAGTACAAGAAATAACGCAAAATGTAGTACATGTTTTCAGTTTTCATGCAATAATAGCGATCGAACATGGTTTTTCAATGCATTATTATTTGCCAGGTCCCTTGGGAGGTGTTGAAAACCGGGGCCTCCGTCCTCGGTTTTTAACACCTCCCTCGGGACCTGGTGAATGTTAATGCATGAAAAACCATGTTTGATCCCTATATTGATACACCTTAAGTATGTCCATTAGACTACTTGGATTTGTGTCAGATAGTATAGGCCCTGATCCAACGCTGTACTCTGCTGTTCAGATTCTGTGTTCTGTGACATCTCATCTGTGTCCACTACACTGTTTTCTCAGGTCTGTCTGTCTGTCTGTCTGTCTGAATATTGAAGATAAATGTGGTATGACATGAGCAAATTTAGGGCAAGAAAGTACAAGTCATTCTTGAGTTAAATATGAGTATCAACATGTACTCAGTCTTTACCGAGTTTGAAAAATGTTATTTGTTTAATTTTATGGAACTATAGGCTGGCTTTAAGCAGTTGCAGATGGCAGTTTAAATAGATTATCTGGTCGTTCCCAAAAAATAAGGCCTGTTTTATTCTTTGATTTGAGTCCAAAAGAGCCCAATGAGGTAGTTAAAAGATTAAGGGTTACTTTCTGGAAACAAGAAAAACATGTGCTGATCCCTATTTTCCATACATTGTCCCCCAACCCTACCCTCTCCCTACCTATAATTTTCTGGGTAGCAGCAGCAGAGGGTGGGAACAGAGGAGGCATTTCAGATCTGGTGATCCTTGATTCGGTGAAACAAGGATGAATCAAGAAAAGAAGTGAAATATATAATGAAAAGCAAATAAAGAGAATAAAAGAAACAGAACAAAAAAATACTAACACTTTTGAAAATTCATGTGAATAATCAGGCACTATTTCCTGAAATTTCTAGCTTTATTTTCTCTGGAAAATGTAAATAAAAAGTATTTGAAAATATCATCTTTGAATGGCACTTAGAGGGTTCAATGTTTTACCGTTTTAGGCTAGCAACAAACATAAAAGCAGCAGACAAGACACCACAGACACCAGAACAGTTTGACCTTGGTCTTGATGAGTTTATGACCTGGGTGGATAGTACAGAGAAAAGTTTAGACAGACTAGTGGAAGAGACCAGTAAAGCAGACGTACTAGAAAACAAGGACCTGTGTACTTTCTACCTTGAAGAATTTCGGGTAAGTAGTTTGTGGAGAAGCTTTTGGATGTGATTAGTTTCATAAAGTGTAAACCAATTTTCTCACAGCTTTTTCAAAACATGAAATATCACAGAACCATTTACAAAGAATGGTTTTAAAAATGTAATAATTGATAATCTTAAGTATCAACATATACTGTTAGAGTTTTAAGGAAAGTTGGTTTACATGTATAGTATTTCGATTTACCCTAGGTATTCAGACACCTGAACTTGGTAACATACTTTTCCTAAATTTCAAACAAGCATATTTCAATTCCTGTTGATGTGTCTAAAAATTGCTGAATGAGTGGCAAACAGTGTAGACCCAGATCAGATGCCGCAGAATGCGGCATCTGATCTGGGTCTACACTGTTTGCTCAGGCTTGTCTGTCCGAATACTTAAGGTAACTACAATAAAATACTGCTTCTTTCTATCTTATACTATTCCAACACTGTTGTACCAGCAATCAAGAAAAGCTAGGCATTCCCAGACTTGTTAGATGGGGAAGGGAAATCATTCTGTGATTTTTGTCATCTGATAAGGCAGGGGAGAGAATTAGCCAATTCTGGAGTAGATCTGCAGACAGGCTTTAGGATGATACAGTGTCTCATCTTATTAGTGTTTTAAAGAGAAAAAAGATTTGATTCCTAGTGCAGAGGTACCATGGATAAAACATTGGTGATTTTTGTCAGATCTGGAACTGATCCACAAGGAGGTGGCAATATGGGGAGATAATTTTCTAGTCCAATTCAGAGTCACAATTTATACAAACTGGGTGCTGTATTTGCATTAACCCATTGTAGTCGGGAGACCCGTGAAAGGGTAATTGGCAAACAGTGCAGACCCAGATCAGATGCTGCAGAATGCAGCGTCTGATCAGGGTCTCCACTGTTTACAAATAGTTCAGCCATTTTTCTCTCAGAATAACTAATTCCCATAGCCTGACATACCTAAAATCAAAATTAGAATCTTCCAGTGTATAGTGTTGGTGAGTTCATTCAGTCTACAGTGGGTTAAAAAATGTTCATATGTTTGTTTCAGTATTGTTTTGCTTATCATGTATTTTCAAAGAAATGAATTATGTCACTGACCACATTATGATGTTATCAGTATTAAGCTCATGTGTCATTATTCTAAAATCGCAAAATAGCATTCAGCAAACCTATGACATTGAATATGTCATTTAAAACTAGTTTAGCACTTCTCTGCTTTTTACAACAAAATTTTGAAGTAAAAAAGATATAATGAAGTTAATAAAGAAATATTCAAAATATTAGCATACCTTTGTTATTGAGAACTGCGTAATTCTTGCACAATCACCTGAAATGCATGTCCACAAAAACTGAATTAGATGACAATTCTGGAACAAATGAGTAGATTGGAGAGGGGAGATAATTCATGGTTAGTGATTGCAAGTTCTGTAGCAACACTATTATGAAAGGAATACAATTTACTGGTATAGCATTGAATACCTGTTCTATTTTCTTGGATATGATCCAGCAATTGTGATTGATACAGAGAATATAATCAGACAGATTTTACTTCTCTGTATCCAATACATTTTCTCCCATTACTAATGGGTTTAAATTTCATTAATTTCTTTGAAGCACTCCTTACCTGCAGCAGTTTAAATAAACTTAAAACAACAACAGTATTAGATGACTGTCTGTACTTACATAAACTTTCAGGTCATACTGTCCATAGCTACAGATAAGTCGCTTTTTTCAACTGAAAAGTAATGATAGTTTTCTTAGTTCTGCACGAAAACACATGTCGGTACTCATTAGAAGTGCCTCAGTGAGGCACTTCTAATGAGTACAACAACATATGTTTTCAAGGAGAAATAAGAAAAATTACACCGATACCCCCTCTTATCTGGAGCTATACCGTCTGGTTAAGTGAATTCTTATTTAAGGGGACTGGATACACTTGGTGGATTTTTTTTTTTTTTTTGCCATTTCTGTTCAGGGAGACAACTTTTGTAACTTCCTGTTTGCTCCACTGCACATTAAGCCCCTTCTGAAAAGGGGTCTGTTCTATAAGGAAAGACCCACTGAAAAGGGGTCTATTCTTTTATGAAACACCCACTGAAAATGGGTCTATTCCTTTAGGAAAGACTCACTGAAAATGGGTCTATTCTATAAGGAAAGACCCACTGAAAAAGGGTCTATTCTATAAGGAAAGACCCACTGCAAATGAGTCTATTCTATAAGGAAAGACCCACTGAAAATGGTCTTTTCTATCTGAAAATGGGTCTATTCTATAAGGAAAGACACACTGAAATGGATCTATTCTGTAAGGAAAGACCCACTGAAAATGGGTCTACTCTATAAGGAAAGAATTTGCTCCCTCTGGGAGCAAATTCTTTCCTTATAGAGTAGACCCTTTTTCAGAAGGGGTGGGGGGGGGGGTAAATAATTTTGACATAGTTGTCTCCCTTGAAAGAATATCAGTTCGCCTTAACCTTTCACACTCTCCAAGCAAAACCTGCGGATGACAAATAAATGATATGACCCCACCACCCCCCCCACCCCCCCCACCCCCCACGCCCTCCACATATGAAAATGT
This sequence comes from Anodontia alba, assembly GCA_964016985.1. NCBI lineage: Eukaryota > Metazoa > Mollusca > Bivalvia > Lucinida > Lucinidae > Anodontia > Anodontia alba. Next base: position 126,006,580 of record OZ024824.1, read on the forward strand.
GCCTTGGGGTGCATCCAGACAGTGAAGACCCAATTCAGCTTGCTTATTTGCACAGCTTGATTAGGGTCTTTTCTGTTGGCTTACAGAATTGTAGGCTACTGTAGAATGTATTAACCCTTGTCATGCTGAATAAATTAAGATGCAGATCCAGATCAGTTATTTTCTTATCTGGATCTACACTGTTTGCAAAGGCAAGACATATCCAGGTTCAGCAGGACAAGGGTTGATGTATTACAAATGTCTCATCAGGTTGTGTGGCTTTGCTAGCTGATATGGAAATTCACTGTTCAAAACAAATGTACATATATGCCCCAAAGAACCTTTTCTCAGAGAACTGCACACAATTTTGTCTTATTTTTTCAAAAAAAAAAAATAAGCCTTGACATTTCATTCAACTTTTTTTCCTGTGGAAAAAAAAAATGAATCTAGAAAATAAGTTTTGACATTTCTTGCAGATTGTCTCTAAATTTGCATGAAATATCAGTTCTGTTTCTGGGGGAAATAAGAAAAATATTATCAATTTGTCATATGCTGAATTTGCCCAGGGAGCAGTAAAGGTTATATATGTGTGACTTTCTCTTGTCAAAGACATCTGGGAATGTAGAGATGTTATTTCAGAGATTGAGAATTGATTTTTTTTAGTATTTCTCCCAGAAAATGGGTTGTTGTATCCACTGTAATGAGGTTTCACAAAATATATGTTCTGACATCTCATTAGATTTGTATCACTTCTATTCTTATCACTGTAAGCTGGGTAAAGGATTTCTGCAGATGACAATTTGAAATAATGTTCTTATTTTACCAGAAAAAAGGTTTTGACATCTCTTACAGAGAAAATTTGCATGAAATGGCAAGCCTTGTTTTCTGGGGGAAAAATAAGAAAAATATCAACTTTAGTCTGCAGAATTCCTCGAGAGTGCTAAAGGTTAAAAGAGTGCCACAATAGGGAGAAAATTCTGATTATGTGTGTGTGCATGTGCGTGTATGCGCATGTGTGTGTGCATGTGTGTGTGTGTGTGTGAATAAAACCATCTAGTACTAAGGTCATTGCAAATAAAGAAAAGTAGTTTTCACTGTTCACATATGGTTAAAGATCCCTTTTTACTTGAAATATAGCCAGTATAGTTACCATAACAACTCTAATAAATGGACATGTGACCTTGTTACTTATCCTCGAATTTGAACAAGTCTTTTTGATTGCTGGGCGATGTGTCCTAAAAGTGCAGGCTGAATGGCAAATGTTTGTTTCTTTAAAACAGTGCAGACCCAGATCAAACTGCTCCTGTAGGAGCAGTTTGATCTGGGTCTACACTGTTTGCTTAGTTATGTCTTTTCAATTATTTAGGGTAACTATAGTAGCTCAGATAGTCATGCTATGCATAGTCATGCTATAATCAGATAGTTGCAAATATGTCTGGTTTATGGTAGTTTTATGAGAATTTAAAATATAAAATTATTCATGCTGAAGTAATTTTACGCCTGAGTTTGAACTTTTAGCACTCTCCAGGTATCTTCAGCAGACAACAAGCTGGTGATATTTTCTTATTTTTTCCCAGAAAAAAAATGCTTGGCATTTCAAGGAGAGAGTTTGCATAAAATGTCAAGCCCTGATTTTGTGGAATAATAAGAAACTGTTTTATTTTTTTTTTATCTGATATAATCTAAATCCAGCTGTTAAAATGAAAAAAAAAGACAACATCATGGTCTGTCTGAAGTGAACAGAAAAAATTCAACTTGAAAAAGGATTGCACTAACTTGATTCTGCAATATTATTACACCTGCCCCTCTCTACCCACCCTGCCCCAGCCCCACAGACAATATGAAATGTGAAGCTTGCCATGGTGGTATAATGTTATCATCATTCCCTGAAGTTATTGACATAGGTTAGTTTTGTACTGGATGGATAACGGGTCATCTTCGCTACTGCTGCAGACCAAAGCTTAAGGTCACAGACTTAGAAATTTTTTGGTATATGGGTCAGTTTTGTGTCTGAGCAAGTTTACATTGTGCATAAGCTTACTAATGAGAAAATGGCAGGTGTAAGCTAATTCTGTAGTTAGCAAGTATTGTTTATAACCTTAGTTTACAGTGTTCATAAGCTGTCTAGTGAGAAAATGGCAGGTGTAAGCTAACCCTAAATGTTCAAGCATTGTGTGTAAGCCAAGTTTACACTGTACATAGCTAACTTGTGAGAAAACAATAGCTGTAAGCAAATCTTGTAGAGTGCAAGCATCGTGTGTAAGCTAAGTTTTCAGTGAGCATAAGCCAGCTAGTGAGAAAACAATGGGTGTAAGCAAATCTTGCATTGTGCAAGCATTATGTGTAAGCTAAGTTTACATTGTGCACAAGCCAGATAGTGAGAAAACAACAGGTGTAAGCAAATGTGGTAGTGTGCAAGCATTGTGTGTAAGCTAACTGCATTATGTGCAAGCCAGATAGTAAGAAAACAATAGGTGTAAGCAAATCTGGTAGTGTGCAAGCATTGTGTGTGTGTAAGCTAGGTTTACAGTGTGCATAAGCCAGCTAGTGAGAAAACAACAGGTGTAAGCAAATATTATAGTGTGAAAGCATTATTATAAGCCATTTCTACATAGTGCATAAGGGTAAAAGCTTCTCTAAGGTAAGGTAATACTTTACAATCTTGTTTGAAACATTTTGTGTAAGTTTACTGGCTTACAATGTCCCAGGTCAGATTCAGCATGCCTACCTGCTGATCTGGCCATATGCTCAGTGATTATATTCTCATTTGCTGCATGGCCTGTTTTATTTGATGTGAAATTTTATTTCACCCAGTAGTAATAATTTCTCACCTTTATCCAGCACATAGATAGGAGGAACATTACCTAGATCTAATCAGGGAACCAGACAAGCAGGTATTCTTGTAATTTTTTTTTTCTTGTTTTCTCCATAAGAATGTATGTTTTGGGATTACATTAGAATATTCTCTGAGATGATTCTAAATGTGATTCCAAAACATTCATTTTCATGGAGAAATAAGAAAAAAACATTATCTGCAAAATATTGTCTTATTTAGAGTGTGAATCTTTCTGCCTCATTAAGATTCATACACAACCACAGGAGGGGGTACAGACATAAATATTTATCCATACAGTCAAGCTCCTGTATCAAAAGTGGTTTACTATGTATTATTCCAAAAGTAAAAAGAGTATTGTAGATTAACTTACATTTGTTTTTCGGATAATTCAGAATCCTGTGGAACATTGGTTTTCTGAGAAATTTTTGGACTGTATTAAAGGATACAAGTGAAAATAGGGATTTTTAGTGGCTCCAGATAAGAGGGGTACTTCTTAAATAGTTTTATTTCTCCATTAAAACATATGTTGTGGGTACTCATTAGAAGCGCCTTGGCAAGGCGCTTCTAATGAGTATCCACAACCTATGTTTTAATGGAGAAACAAAATAAATAACTTTTTTTTTTTTTTTTATTGAAAAAGGGTGCCTTATCTGGAGCTGTGGAATATCATTGTTTTATTAGAATTCTGTGTGGTGAAAGTGATATATTATTATTCTGGAGGATCTTCAATTGTTCGTGTGGTTTCTGGAATTAGAAAGAGTATGAGTAGCCAACTAGGTTACAGTACTCCAGTTGAAAACGTGATATCTTCGGAGAAATCAGTGATAGTTTCTGATAAGATGCTACATACAAAACAAATGTTAATGACTTTAATTGAGAAATGACAAAAATAACAGTGACTTAACAGAGTAGTCCCCCTTGATCAGTCTAGGCAGTTTTGCAAAATTGTCAGTTGCTCTTGCTTAGATTAGGTTAAGGGAGATAACTGCTTATGCTCAATATTACCCTAAATATTTAGAAAGATCAGCTCTTTGCCAAATGTACTGACTGAGTGGCAAGAAGTGAGATCCATATTTGCCTGAATGTTTAGGATAAGTTAGGTGATTGAATATCTTAATTAAGTTGTGAAGTTGTGAGCTTGATCTCACCTGTGCGAAAATTCCTCACAATACAGAATATATTAGCTAGGCTACAGTACTTCCTACAAGATTGCATGTGGATTCAGCAAAGACTCGGGTCAGCCTGTGCATCCATATACTCTGATCAGAGTCTTTGGAGGGTTTTCTGTGAGTAGCCAAAGATCCAGAGTATCATTAGACAGACAGCGAAGAGTTTCTGAGTTTTCACTGGGAGCACATGCAGTCTTGTTGGAAATGCTATGCTCCAGCTCATATTACAGTGACTATGACCAAAGGTCTGGGAAAGCGTGGGTATCTGGTAAATATTTTTCTTATTTCTCCACGAAAACATATGTTGTGGGTACTCATTAGAAGCACCTCACCGAGGCGCTTCTAATGAGTACCACAATATATGTTTTCATGGAGAAATAAGAAAAATATCAATACTTTTTGGTTGAAAAATGCATCTTATCTAAAGCTATGTAATATAATAACATTCCACTTTTTAGAGATTTATTCAGATAATTTAACATGCTTCATCCAAACATCATCTCAAAATGACCAAAATACTGTTGATAGGGTGAAATAGCAGTAAAAGTACTGCTCGCTTGTGAAATGAAAGCAATAAAATGTCATTAACCGGGTGTAAAGCCCCAGTCACAACAGATTTTATTTTATTTTTTTTTTTTTTTTATTTGGCAGACCATTCACATGGAAAATCAATAAAAAGTATATTTCAGAAGTCGTCTGCTAAAATTCTGCATGGGGTTTTAAGAACATGAGCTATTGTCAGAGTAATAGTTATGTACAGGTCAGAGACAAGGAAAATGAGAATTATTTGAAGGATTAGCAAAAATTAGAATAGATGAATAAAAAGAGACAGCTCTTTATGAATAGATAAATAGAAAGATAACTGAGCTGCTCCAAATTAAAAGGTGTCTTAGAATATATAATCATGTGCTGCGTCAATAGAAAATGTGTCATTTGGACATATACAAACACTAAAGATGAGGATCAGCCAATGGTGTAACCAGAATAGATTGAGCCAGGATACAGCATTTCCTACAATATTGATGTGTGCACCCAGGGAAGTCTTAGATCAGCCTGTGCATGTGCACACAGGCTGATCTGAGACTTCCCTGGGTGCACATATCATTTTGTAGGAAATGCTGTGCACCTGCTCAATTATGTTAAAACAGACACGGGGAAAAATCTTGAAAAATTTTCTCTATTATTGAAAATAGGGCTACTCTTGGAGGGAGGAAATTCTTTCCTATAAAAGTAGTCCCTATTTTGGAAGCGATAAATTCTTTCCTTTAACAGTGGCCCCTGTGATAAAGAAGTAAAATATTTTATGTTAGTTTATATTTCTTTAATGCAAATACTTGTATATTTCTTAAGCATGTTATGTATGGTATGCACATGCACAATTCGCCTAATGAGCACTAAAACTATTATTTTCACATGCTGAAATACACATGCTCACATGATGTGGTTCAACTGATAGTAGCAGGTACCACTTTATACTGACCTAATTAATGGTATTCTTGTAAATAGTTGACTAATTTTTAATATTTTCCTTGAGTTATTTGATAGTACCTCGTCTGTCAACTGCAGTATTCATTTCAGAACACTGTACCCTTTGGTCCTGGTTTTGTAAATGTACCCTATTTACCTACATTAGGTGGGCATCTACACTTATTACCATACACGTCCTAAAGGTCAAACAAGCACATTTTGTGTTTAAAACTGCTGGATTAGTGACAAACAATGTAGACCCTGATCAGATGCCACATTCTGTGGCATCTGATCTGGGTCTACACTGTTTTATTCAGGCCTAGCACTTAGGGGAAATACTATAGCATATTGTAGATAATAATATATAGAGATTCATTCACATGTAAGGTAAAATATTTGTCAGTTTGTCAAACTACCATAATAATCCTAAGTATTAATAGTGTCAATTTGGCCCTTAAAATCCAAACCAACCAACCAAACAATAACCCTTGTCCTGCTGAACCAAGATATGTCCTGCCTTTGCAAACATTGTAGATCCAGATCAGTTGACTTCTGAAGAAGCCAACTGATCTGGATCTACACTGTTTGCCATTAAGTATATGAATATTTATCAACAATCTGGATCAAAGCTATCTGATTGGCTGAAAATTAGAAATGGGTGTGGCATCTTAATTTATTCAGCAGGACAAGGGTTAATATACTACTGCAGGTGACTGATGCAATATTTTTCTACTGCTAAAGCACCATCAAAATTGTAGCATATGACATCCTGAACAGCTTTTACTTAGTTTTTGAGCTCACCTGAGCAAACGGTGAGCTCTAAACACCCTCTGTCCATACTCGTCAGTTGTTGGTCATCAAAATTCGGTTTGTTAACACTCTTGAGGTCACAGTTTTGACCTGAATGTTTGCCTCTATGAAAATTAGGCTAAGTTTGAAACTAGGTCACCTTGTGTCAAAAACTAGGTCACCAGGCCAAATGAAAGGAAAATCTTAGTAACACTCAGTGGTCACAGTTTTGAAGAAATCATCATGAATCTTGCTCAAAATGATTGTCTTGCTGAGTTCAAGGTCAGGTTTGAAAGTAGGTCACTTTAGGTAAAAAACTAGATCACCAGTTCAAAGATCAAAGGAAAACCTTGTTAACTCAAAGTCTTGATTTCTAGGTCAAGTTTGAAACTGGGTCATTTGGGATCAAAATCTAGGCCACCAGGCCTCTAGCAGTCACATTATTTAAGGAATCATGAATCTGGCTCAAAATGTTTATCTTGATGATTTCTAGGCGGTTAAAACATGGGTCATTTTTTGGTCAAAAACTAGGTCGCCAGGCCAAATCAAAGGAAAACCTTGTTAGCACTCTAAGAGGTCATATTTTTAAGTAATCATCATAAATCATGCTCATAATGTTTGTCTCGATAATTTCTAGGTTAAGTTTGAAACTAGGTCACATGAGGTAAAGAAAACTAGGTTGCCAGGCCAAATCAAAGGAAAACTGCTAACACTAGAGGTCACATTGTTGAAGAATCCTCATAAGTCATGCTCAAAATGTTTGTCTCGATAATTTCTTGGTTAAGTTTGAAACTGGATCACTTGGGGTAAAGAACAATAGGTCACCAAACCAAGTCAAAGGAAAACTTTGTCAACACTCTAGAGGTCACATTGTTGAAGAATTATCATGAATCATGCTCCAAACATTTGTCTTGATAATTTGCAGGTCAAGTTTAAAACTGGGTCACTTTGGGTCAGAAACTAGGTCACCAGACCAAATCAAAGGAAAATCTTGTTAACTCTCTAATGGTCACATTTAAAAAAAAAATCATTATAAATCTTGCTCAAAATATTTGTCTTGATGATTTCTAGGTCAAGATTGGAAATAGGTAACTTGAGGTAAAAAAAAACAAACTAAGTCACCAGGCCAAATCAGAAGTAAACCTTGTTAACACTCTAGCTGTCACCTTTTTAACCATAATGAATCTTACTCAAATGTTTATCTTCATGATTTCTAGGTCAAGCTAAAAACTAGGTCACTTATGATCTATATTTCATGGGCCAGTGATGCAAAGTTTTTTTTCCATTTATAGGTCAGTTTCTCAGTAACTGTTGGTCCTACAGCCATGATACTTGCGTATATCTTAGCATGACCTTTTGATTGTAATCCTACACATTTGACCTTGACCTACATTTCACAGTCCACTGACTTAGTTAATATGTGTTTTAAAGGTTAGCAATGGATTTCATGATGAAATTGGAACAGGTTAAAAATCAGTCACTCACAAGATTTAACTGAAAAGGTGAAAACTTTGGCTGAACTGCAGTAGTTATTGTGTTGATTCACATTAAATTCCCAATGGATATACAAAGCCTATTTTTAGGAAAAAAAAACAACACAAAAAGCCAAAAATAAATAATGTATTTTAACCCTGAAAGTGCTAATCACAATTATAACAGACTAGAGATTGATTTTTTTTTTTCAGAGAAAATAAGGCTTGACATTTTGTAGACAATTGACATGAAATGCCAAGTCATATCTCAAAAAAAAAAAAAATTGTCGGCTACAGTTTTCTGCTATGCAGTTTAAGGATTAAAACATTGTTGGCTAAATTGTGCCTGCATCAGTGAGAAATTTGGTAGCTTAGTGGTACATTTCTCTCCAGGCTATTGTAGTTTGATTGAAAATCAACCTGTTTCATTTGCTTTCATGCTGCTTTTAAGATTTGATATTATTTATAAAAGACAGAAGCTCAAGATAAGATATGTTTTTCAACCAAAGAATGCTAAAATTTTGCTTGTTTCAGGCACTAATTAGAAGTGCATCATTCAGGTCAGCTCATGTGTAGCACTTTTCATAGTTGCCTTTGTTCTATTTGATGAAGCCAAGACCAGGCACTGGTTATAATAAACCTGAGGAGCTATGAAAATATTGCTTTGAGAAAACAGTAGCACCTGCCTCAAGGTTTTTGTTTTCTCCCTCCTAATTACAGCATTCCAGATGAGAGGTGTTCATTTAAAGGGATGTTCCGATTTTTTTTAGCCCCAAAATTTTTTCTGCCACAAAAATGTTTTCTGCCACAAAAATATATATGCTGTGATATGTTACATGTTACTATGGTCTGTGTGATTATTTTAATTGTTTAACCCTTGCCATGCTGAATAAATTAAGATGCCACACTCACCTCGAATTTTCAGCCAATCAGATTATTTGATCCAGGTTGTTGCTACAAATTCACATACCGGTATACTTAATTGCAAACAGTGCAGATCCAGATCAGTTGGATTCTGAAGAAGCCAACTGATCTGGATCTACACTGTTTGCAAAGGTAGGGCATATCCAGGGTGATGGTGGGGGTGGGGGTGCATATCCAGATTCAGCAGGACAAGGGTTAAAAATGGTGGTGGAGCCAAGAGAACAGTTATTAACCTTAAAAGTGTTGACCCAAATTGCAGCAAACAACATTCTATTTTTTAAGACTTGTCATTTCTTGTGAATCATCTTCAGGGCAGATGATTCACATGAAATGTCAAGTCTTATTTTCTCTGAAAAATGCAAAGAAAAAAAATAATGTATAAAATAAAATAATTAAATAAATAAAAAATATTAATATTTCTGCTGCAGTTGTGATTAGTACTATAAGGGTTTGAATAAGTACCTGGAATAGTCTTATTTCTCTGAAAAAAAAACAAACAAAAAACAAAAACAAACAAACAAAAACACTCAGAATTCTAGAGGGTGTAAAGGGTATTTCAGCATTGATTTTTTTGAAAATCAGCATTAAATTTGAACTTTAGGGGGTAAAAATACTCAATGAAAGTTTGAATTTCTGCATTAGAGTAATTCAGCTGCCCATCACGAAAACATGCCTATATAATATTGACCCCCGTGAACCCCACTTTTATATAGTAAAACTGGGGTTTACAGGGGTATACATTATTTTTCTTATTTCTGCTCAAAAGCATAGATTATGGGTACTCGTTAGAACCGCCTACCCACAATCTATGTTTTGAGCAGAAATATGAAAAATATTTAAATTTTTTGGCTGAAAATTTTCAATTTTTCGGTGATTAACTTTTTAGTATATTTGAATAGGTATGTTTTCGTAATGAGCTGCCTTTTTGATGATTCATTATGTTTACTCAGACTTCAGAGAAAATAAGGCTTGGTATTTCAGATGAATTGTCCACTAGGCAGATAGTTCACATGAAATGCCAGGTCTTATTTTCTCTGAAAAAAAAAAAAAAATATTGTATGCTACATTTTTTGCATGGGGCAAGTATTGCAGATGTGTATTTCAGTACTCATTGTTACTCATTGTGACCAAAACCTTATCTGGAATACTGAAACTAAAAAATGTCTGCTACAGTTAATAGAGTTGTAATAATTTGACTATTTGAACCCATAAGGTTATGACTCTAATTTGGGTCATGATATGTTTTACATACTTAAAAGGCATTTTGTTTAATGTCTTTGACAGATAGTGACAAGATCATGTGACCTCAATATTTGGCCTAGCAGGAGGTTGGTCAGATTAATGCTTAGCATGCTGGGTAAAAATTTCAGCAGATGATGTTTCGAAATATTTTTCTTATTTTTCCTCACAGAATTTGCTTTGTTAAATATTCATTTTTTGCAAAAGAAATATTTTGTGTGAACTTGGATTGTTGAAACCTTGTTTTAGAAGAAAAGAAGGAAAAAAAATATTGGTTGTCTGCTGAATTAGCCTAGAGAATGATAAATGTTAAGTTTCTGTGTAAAAAAGATTTTGTATTAGTTATTTTTTTGTAATTAAGACATAGCCTGGTGTTGACAGTAAAACAAAAAGGTTCTTAAGGAAGCCAAAGCTTGTAATTTCACTGTGGGCATGAGGACAGAAACATTACAATTTTTTTCTTTAAACAGACCTCACATTTCATGCAATTTGTCTTCTATGGAGAAAGTTTGCATGAAATGTTGAGGTTTATTTACTGCAGAAAATGTCTGTTCTTTTATATATATGTATACAATTCTGTCATTACCAATTAAGGATTAAGAATTTTGAATATTATACATGACTGGTGGATTGTTGGAATCTTTTGGTAACACAAATAAGTTGAAATAATTGTATTGTACAAGATTATGTTTGTAGACTTCCAGTGGCTCTTTCATTACGAAATTGAAAAATTCATCTCCAAAAAACAGAAAATGTCCAGATAGAAAATTCTGATATTTTTTCACATTTCTGCTCAAAAACATAGATTGTGGGTACTCATTAGGACTGCCTCACAGAGGCAGTTCTAACAAGTATCCACAATCTATGTTTTTGAGCAGAAATAAGAAAAATAATGTATACCCCTGTAAATCCCTGTTTTACTATATAAAAGTGGGGTTTAAGGGGGTCAAAATTATATAGGTATGTTTTTGTGATGAACACTCTTTAAAAATTTCAGCAGGCAACATTTTAAAATATTTTTCTTATTTTTCCAGAAAATAGGCTTTGACATTTCTTACATATTGTTTCCTTTTGAGATTGCATGAAACTTCAAAGGCTATTTTCTGGGAAAAATTAGAAAAATATCATCAATTTGTCGTCTGCTGAATTTGCCCAGAGAGTGGTAACAGTTAATATCTGTGGTAATATTGTTGTTTTTCAGCTTGGAAATGTACATGAAGGAAAATCAGTTCAAGATATATGCAGGTGAAATTAAATGTGATTAAAGTACATATATAAAAATAAAATAAAAAAAAAAAAGTAAAAAAAAAAAAAGCAAGAACAAAAGTGCTTGGAGATTGATGCAAACATACTCGTATTGGCTTATTTTCTGTTTAGAAGTATTTTAATTATAATTAATTACATAAAATCAATTATGTAAAGCAAACTAGAACTTGTTGTGTCTTATTTAAATCTTAAAAGTAAGCTGAAGAGATAAGTTGTCCAAATATCTGTCTATATCTTGATTCTGAGTTGATCAGTTTCTGATCAGTACAGTAAATGTCCTAAAATTTTAAACACTTTATTCTATACTCTTTGTGCAGTTGTCTCTTAAAATATTTAGTGGAATGGCAAACAGTGTACACCCTGATCAGACTCAGGAGCAGTCTGATCTGGGTCTGCACTGTTTGCATATGCCATTTTGTCAGCAACTGTGGTGTATGAAATTTTAGGACATTTGCTGTACCTCAGAGAGTGAGTAGCTGAATTTAAAAATTAGCAAACATAAAAAGGTATGATGGTGTGCTAAATGTCTATGTAAAGTGCTTACTTGCATTGTACATTAACCCTGGTAGTGCTGAACCCTGATGTACCCTACCTTAATAAACAGTGTAGGTCTAGATCAGTGCCAACTGATCTGCATCTGCACTGTTTGTCATTGAGTATGTGAATTTGTATCAACAACCTGGATCAAGTAATCTGATGATTGGCTGAAAAATTAGGAGTGGGCATGGCATCTTAATGTGTTCAACAAGGGTAAAAAGAAATTGAAAGATGACTGGATCAGCTGATTTTCTCAGTTATGATCAAAATTTTATTCTGATTTATGAGTAAGCCTACCTTTTCTTTTAATCCTTGTCCTGCATTTGGAAAGAATGTAGATCCAGATCAGTTGGCTTCTCCAACTGCTCTGTATCTGCACCATTTGTCATTCGACATGTTATACAGTAATATGGATTAAGTGATCTGATTGGCTGACAATTAGAAATGGGCATGGCATCTTAATGTATTCAGCATGACAAGGTTTAAGCCTTTTAACCCTTGTCATGCTGAATATATTAAGATGACACACCCCTTCTAATTTTCAGCCAATCAGATTACTTGATCCAGATTGTTGACATAAATTCAAATACTGAATGACAAACAGTGCAGATCCAGATCAGTTGGCTTCTGAAGAAGCCAATTGATCTGGATCTTTACTGTTTACAAAAGCAGGGTATATCTGGGTTCAGCATGACAAGGGTTAATTCCAAATAAAATTGTAGCAGGTGACATTATATTGTTATGCCCCCTATTTCAAAGAAGTTGAAGGGACAGCTTTGGGTGGTTCGTCATCCATTTGTCTGTAAAAAATGGATTAATTTTGTCAGAATTATGTCCCTTTCCAACTATGGCATTTTGTATGGACAAGCATATAGTTTGGGCATAGTGTTTTACAAACACATTTCTAGTTTTCAGACAATAAAGCTTGACATTTCATATGAATTGTTTGCCAAAACCTACAATTCACATGGAATATCAAACCTAGTTTCTCAGAGAAATACAAAAAAAAAAGTATTTAAGAATGTCATCTCTTTTAGTTGGCAGACAATTCACACAAAATATGAACCCTGTTTTGTCTGAGGAATAAAAATGAATTTTAGATTGTCATCTGCTGTAGTTATGATGTTAGCCTAAGCCATTCTGATTCAAGTTTTTCTCAAGACTGATTGATAAGAAGTGAAGCATTTAATGTTTGATCAGGTGACTGGCAGTGATTGTTGGTTATATATGTTTTTGTCAATAAAACTTGGGAATGTTTTATGTATTATTCAGTACTGCAAGTAACTGAAGTTGGTTTAAGAATTTTAGTGCCAAGCTGTTCATTTTGGCAGCTGTATACCATATTTACTAAAAACATTGTCAGTTACTGGTTCTGATGCTTTGGTTGTCAGATACTGGATCTGATACTGGGGCTATCAGTTGCTCATTCAAATATTAGGGTTATCAGTTACTGGTTCAGATGCTGGGTTTTCCAGTTGCTGGTTCTGATATGGGGAGGTGTGTGTGTGTGTGAGGGGGGGGGGGGGTGCTATTAGTTACTGGTTCTGATAGTAGGGTTTTCAGTTGCTGGTTCTGATACTGGGGTTATCAGTTACTGGTTCTGATGCTTGGGTTGTCAGGTGCTGGTTCAGATTTTACAGTTTTCAGTTGCTGGTTCAGATACTATGGTTATCAGTTACTGAAGCTGGGGTTTTCAGTTACTGGTTCTAATACTGGGGCTATTAGTTACTGGTTCTGATTCTGGGGTTGTCAGTTACTGGTTCGGATGCTTGGGTTGTTAGATACTAGTTCTGATACCAGGGCTGTCAGTTACTAGTTCTGATACTAGGGCTGTCAGTTACTGGTCCTGATGCTTCGGTTGTCAGATACTAGTTCTGATACCAGGGCTGTCATTTACTGGTTCTGATACTAGGGTTGTCAGTTATTGGTTCTGATGCTTGGGTTGTCAGATACTGGTTCTGAAACAGGGACTGTCAGTTACTGGTTCTGATACTAGGGTTGTCAGTTACTGGTTCTGATGCTTGGGTTATCAGATACTGGTTCTGAAACAGGGACTGTCAGTTACTGGTTCTGATATTAGGGTTGTCAGTTACTGGTTCTGGTGCTTGGGTAATCAGATACTGATTCTGAAACAGGGACTGTCAGCTACTGGTTCTGATATTAGGGTTGTCAGTTACTGGTTCTGATACTGGGACTATCAGTTACTGGTTCAGATACTAGGGTTGTCAGTTACTGGTTCTGAGACTTGGGTTGTCAGATACTAGGTCTGATACTGGGACTATCAGTTGCTGGTTCAGCTACTAGGGTTATCAGTTTCTGGTTCTGACACTGAGATTTTCAGTTGCTGGTTTTGATACTGGGATTTTCAGATGCTGGTTCTGATACTGAGGTTGACAGTTACTGGTTCTGAAACTTGGGTTGTCTGATACTGGTTCTGATACTGGGACTATCAGTTGCTGGTTCAGCTACTAGGGTTATCAGTTACTGGTTCTGACACTGAGGTTTTCAGTTGCTGGTTCTGATACTGGGATTTTCAGTTGCTGGTTCTGATACTGGGGTTGTCAGTTACTGGTTCTGATGCCTGGGTTTTCAGCAGATACTAGGGTTAACAGTTACTTGTTCAGATTCTGGGGTTTTCAGTTGCTGGTTCTGATACTGGGGCTATTAGTTTCTGATTCTGACTCTGGGGTTGTCATACTGGTTCTGATGCTTTGGTTATCAGATACTGGTTCTGATACTGGGGCTGTCAGTTACTGGTTCTTATTCTAAATGTTATCAGTTACTGGTTCTGATAGTGGGGTTGTCATTTACTGGTTCTGATGCTTGGGTTGTCAGATACTAGTTCTGATACCAGGAATGCCAGTTACTGGTTCTGATACTAGGGTTATCAGTTACTGGTTCTGATGCTGGTGTTGTCAGTTACTGTTTCTGATGCTTTGGTTGTCAGATACTGGTTCTGATACACTAGTTCTGATACTAGAGTTATCGGTTACTGGTTCTGATACTGGGGTTGTCAGTTACTGGTTCTGATGCTTGGGTTGTCTGATACTGGTTCTGATACTGGGGCTGTCAGTTACTGGTTCTGATATTAGGGTTATCAGTTACTGGTTCTGATACTTGAGTGTCAGTTACTGATTCTGATTCTTGGGTTGTCAGATTCTGGTTCTGATACTGGGACTATCAGTTGTTAGTTCAGATACTAGGGTTATAAGTTAATGGTTCTGGTACTGGGGTTTTCAGTTGCTTGTTCTGATGCTTTAGTTGCCAATTACTGGTTCTGAGATACTTGTTCAGATACTGGGGTAGTCAGTTGCTGGTTCTGATACTGAAGGTATCAGTTACTAGTTCTGATACTGGAGCTATCAGTTAGTTACACTGTCAGATACTGGGATTGTCACAGGTTCTGATACTAAGTATTTTTAATTCTTTATTTTTTAATTTGGGTTCTGATGCTGGGTGCCTTATTTTTTAAATTGGGTTCTGATGCTGGGTGCCTAAATTGCAATATCAAATACTGGGGTTGTCAGTTACTGGTTCTAAATTGTGTTTCCTATTTGCAAGTTCTGCTACTAGGTCATCAGTTGCAGAGTTTGATACTAGGGTTCCAAAGTGCCACAGTTTGACCTGCAACTAAAGGCATCCATGTTCTAATTGTTTATAAGTTTGTAGACCATATAACAATATTTATATGTTTGTTCTAGTTTAAACAAACAACATTGTTATCTTTATATAGTTACAGAAACATCAAGTATAGATACAAGAACATTTTATCCCTTAAAGAAAATTGTAGCAGGTGGCATTGTACTATTATTATTATTATCATTATTCAGAGAAAATAAAAATTGGCATTGTCTTCTAGGTAGATGATTTGCATAAAATGCCAAGCCTTATTTTCTCTGAAAACTACAAAAAAAAAACAGAGAGGGGAAAAAAAAAAAAAAAAGCTGTCATCTGCTGCAGTTGTGATCAGTGCTTTAAGGGTTAACCTTAGCTGTTTAAAACTCTTTGCCCACTGAAGATTACTTTAGCTTGAATGATATTTTATTTTTCTCTGGAAAATAGAATGTGACATCTATGTGTACCTTCTGCTTAAGAGAATATAAACTTTAACATTTCACCTAAACTATATAATTTGTGTGATTTATTAGATCCTATTGTTCTGGGAAAAATATGAAAACTAATTTACACGTTTGTCTGGTTGGTATTATTTAAATTCCTCAGGACAGTGTTAGTTAGCAGTTTGTTTTTTTTTTTTTTTAAATTCATCAGACCACAGATAGATGGTATGTTTTCTTGATATTCCCAGAAAATAGGGTTTGATATTCATTGCATATTGTGTCCTTAGGACCTGAAATGGACATGAAAAATTTTAGTTTTGAAAAGTTTCAGAGAAAATGTGAATTTCGAGTGCTAGAACTGGACACCAAAGTGTGCATTTGAAAGAAACTTGTGATACTTCAAAGCAAAGCAAAACTGATGTGTATAGTGTTTAAAAATCAACTTGAAAAACCTACAATTCATATAATTGGTTGCCTAAAGTGGAGGTAAAAATACAGTTAAGAAAATTTTGATAGTTTGAGGAAATGCAGTGGTTAAGGATACTTTACTTGGCATCAAAATTTATAGTGCTAGAAAGTTATATTAAAGTGTATGGAAGTTATATAGTGATAGTTTGAGGAAATGCGAAGGTCGAGGGTGCTTGAAATGGAAATTATAGAAGAAATATATCGTACAGAACTTAAACTATTCCAGGTAAGCTTTGTACTTTTTCTGAAGCCCAATTAAGATAAATGTATAGTGTGGCATGTCAACACTTATTCAGTCATTTAGGGTTTAGGGTTTGTGACGTCACACAGCCCAAATTAAATATGTAAGACCAAATTATAAAGAGTTTTAAAGAATAATTTTGCTATAGATTTTTTATAATCACTTAATTCTAGTGACAAGCAATCATTTCCCCCAAAATAAACCTAATTTAATGAGAAGAGAATGAGATTAACTACCTTTATGAAACAAATTTTAATTTTTATAAAACCTCATTAAATATTCAAAATGGCGGCGCCCATACCACCAATGTTAAAATATTCAGTTGTCTATGACTTACTTAATTTTCCTCCAGTTTTGATCAAATTTGTGTCAAAATTCATTGTTTGTAAAGTTCTTTACTTTAAAGCACAATATAATTTAAGATTGTGTTTCCCTTTAAGAGAGGCCCTCTTTGAGAAGGGAGACAGTTACTTTCAGATCAGAGTAATCTCCCTTGGACATGTATCCACTTTCTTTAAAGACTGATTTACAATATATTTTCAGACTGATCTACATAAGATTTTGCACACTGAACTATATAAGATTTTTCAGACTGATGTACATTAGAATTTTCAGACTGATGTACATAAGAGTTTTTAGCTTAGGGACACAATTTATTGTGTACTTTAACATATACCAATCACAGAGTTGTCTTCCTTACACCAATCAGTGCCAGGGTAAAAGCAAAACAAAAAGCCCTAATCATTTGATAACAGTGAGGTAAACCTATCTTAATTGCTTGCTTTGAAATCAACTTCAAAGAACTTTGGAATTCATTATTTCCTCTCTGTTTATCATCAGGAATTTTACAACTCAGATTAAAGAATGGTGTAGTTTTTCCAGTCTAGTTCAGACCTCATTTATGTTTGGGCATCTCTTTAGAATTCCATCACGAAAACACGCCTATATGATATTGACCCCCTTAAACCCCACTTTTATTTAGTAAAACTGGGGTTTACATGGGTATACATTATTTTTGTTATTTCTGCTCAAAAACATAGATTGTGGGTACTCATTAGAACTGCCTCGATGAGGCGGTTCTAACGAGTACCCACAATCTATGTTTTGAGCAAAAATGTGAAAAATATCAGAATTTTTTATGTGAAAAATTGCCATTTTTTGGTGGTAAAATTTTCAGTGTATTTGAATAGGCGTGTTTTCGTAATGTAGGAGATGAATGAGATGCTGTATATTTGGACCAAATAAATAAGTATGTGTGTTTAGGGTTAGATGCTAGAATATTAGGTAGGCATAGCTACAGATGAGGGGCTATCCACATAATATTTTTCTTATTTCTGGACGAAAACATATGTTGTGGGTACTCATTAGAAGCACGTCTCTGAGGTGCTTCTAATGAGTACCCACAACATATGTTTTCATTGAGAAATAAGAAAGATATCAGCAGTTTTTGGATGAAAAAAGTGCCTTATCTGTTGCTATGGTAGGGTAGGTAGGGATTATAATTTTGTTTTACCTTTTCATGTAGAATTATACCATTTCTATCAAACATATTTAGACTCCGCACCATAATTCCCAGACATGTTTACCAAGTCTTTTTGAGTAACCTTTGCTGTGTGTAAAAAGTACTGACATAATGGCAAATAGTGTAAACCCTGATCAAAAACTGCTCCTTTAGATTATGTTAACACACTGGCTGACATTCATTCCTCAAGGGTATGCAGCAGGGGCATCAGTCAATCTAAGCAATGTCACAACCTCTTCAGACACTTTTCTCAGAAGCTTCAGCTGAGAGCACTGTGGAAACTGGGAATGCCTTTCAGTCTCTGTCTGTAGCTGGGAAGAAGCTAAACTTTGTAGATACCATATTCAACCTATTGACCACACTGTTCGCTTAGGTTTTACAAAATTACTGGGAAAACTTGTGATAAAATATGTATCTATCTAATAAAGGTACTCTTAAAAAAAAAGATCAATAAAGGACTTATTTGATGATGTTTATCCAAATTATTTTCTGATTTTCTTTATAAAAAGCGCATCTTTTGGGTACTTATTTGAATAGCATTGCAAATCAGTGCTATTCAAATGGATACCCACAACATATTCCTTTATAAAGAAATAGACAGAAAACACACTGGCTGTATTCTGAAGACCACAAAATTGCTTGACTGGGAGTAGTATAGGCCAGCATTATGGGGACACCATATGATGTCCCCATAGTGCGGGCCTATACTACTACTGTGCGCTTATTGAGGTATGTGCGATAATTAGGTTAAATGTGGTAGTCATTCTGGCCAAGAACACTTGATAAGCAGGTGGATGCTGTTTTGTACCCAGTTTATTTCGACAAGAGAGGTTCGAGCCATCAACAGCTTTTACTGCAAGATTGCAGGTGCACCAGCAAAGACTCAGATCAGCCTGTTCATCCCAAAATCTTTGTTATCTGCATGAAGATGCTTTAGGTCCTTGGCTACCCACTCACAGTGTCCTGCAAAGACTGATCAAACTGTGCAGGCTGATCTGAGCCTACTCTGGGCACACATGCAATCTTGTAGGAAATGCTGTGCCTTGGTTCATATGATATCAGTACTTTTACTTGATCCTTTAGATCTTTATACAAGAGAATCAATCTACTTTCTTTTTTCCTACTAGACAATTTACATGAAATGTTAAGCCTTATTTTCTCAGAAAAATAATAAAAAAGCCCTTAAAGTTATCTGCCTCAATTTTATTTGGGGCCTAAACGATTAGAGGTTTGTGTTAGTGATCTGATCCATTCTTCAAACTAGCTGCCAGTATACAAGTTTTAGAGTATTAATTGCATTAATAAATAGTCCATTACTGCACATCATGAATATTTATAAGACAATTAAGTCCAACATGTTTATCAAACAAGTCAGAACTCACAGCCATATTGAGCCTATACAAGATATTGCCTCTGGATTCTGACAACTGATTTTGCCATATCCCACAGTATGAGATGAAATCTTACAGAAAATCAAATCATTTAAGTTTGGTTTTTGGCCTTTTTCCTTCTGATAGAAGAAATCATATAGGGAATTCTTCTTCTAGCTTTCTAATTACAGTGAAGAAAATTGTTCCCTTTGTGGTAAATTACCTAAAATTTCAATCTGACAAAAAAAAAAAAAAAAGAAAAATAGAAAGAAAAAAACAACAACAAAAACAATTATTTTTCCTTTGCTTTAACTTTTAGAAATTCAGCTGTTTTAGGTTAGCATTCAAAAGACATCTTGTCCACCATGTTTTGGTACAAATTAGGGATCATGTCATACAAGTAACTTGAGATTTTTTTCATTGTTTTTCAGAGAAAATAAACCAACATTTCAGGTCAGTCATCCAAGTAGACAGTACACATGAATAACTTATTTTCTTTGAAAAATAAAAATTAAAAAAAAAAATCTAAATGCCATCTGCTGCAGTTGTGATTGGCACTTTAAGGGTTATAATAGAATATTTATTGCAAAGAGCTAAGACAGAAACTAGCAGGCTGTTACAGGCTATTCTTAGATATTATTGTTCTCTCATGCAACTATATTTCCCCCAAATATTCAAACACCTTAACACTTTGCATTATGGGTAAAAATTTCAGCGGCCAACATTTTGAAAATATTTCTGTTATTTTTCCTAGAAAATAGGAACTGACATTTCATGCAAATTGTCTCCTTAAGAGACAATTTGCATGAAATGTCAGATCCTATTTTCTAGGAAAAATAACAAAAATATTAGCAGTTGTTTGTCTGCTGATTTTGCCCATAGCAATTGTAAGTTTTAACTCCTAAGTATATTTGTCCAAAATTTTGAGCATTTGACTACCTGAAAACGGTGCTTCTTTGGCAATCAGTGTAGACCCTAATCAGATATCATGTTCTGCAGCATCAGATCTGGGTCTTCAAGAAGGGCATTGTCAGAAAGTGCACAAGTACTGGTTAACCAACTAGAGCACTAAGCCTGCTCAGGACAAGTATGGTTAGACATACTGACCAGCTCGATACACCTTAATAGTGTTGACTGGGCCGTTAAACTTCAACCCAACCACTGATCTGGGTCTACACTGTTTACTCAGACCTGCCTGTCAGAATAATTAGGGTAAATGTGGTACTTTGGTTTTCCCCAGCATGTGTCAGTATGGATCATTTGAGATTTAACAGCTAGCTTGAATGGATGAACAGACATATTAAAGGCAAGGAACTCATTGATTGACTCGACTTATGAGTCACTCTAGAGATTTACCTTTTTTTCCTCAATGCACGCTGAATTGAATAAAAGCAAAATGAAATGACATGTTAAAATAGTTTTTATCACTCCTACTTCAGTAAGCAGGAGCAATATCAGGGTCTGATTTTTCCATGTCTCTATTAATTTATATCAGTCCTAGAGTTTCCATTATTTCTGATGATTTGTGAAACCAGCAATCACCGAAATTGGCACACACTTTCTTTTTGACATGGAGTCCCATGAGGGTTATCTTTTTTGTGACCTTGACCTACATAATAACTGTCAATTTTTGTGCACAGTGTTAAAGGTCAACATGCTAGATAAAAATATCAGCAGATGACACTTTGATTTTTTTTTTCCAGAAAATAGGCTTTGACATTTCATGCAAATTGTCTCCAAGGAGACAATTTGCATGAAGAGTCAAAGCCTATTTAATGAGAAAAATATCATCTTGAATTAAACCCAGAGAATGGGAAAGGTTAAACATTAAGTTAGGAACTACTGCACATGAAAATGCTTACAGCTTAGCATGTTGGGTAGTAATTTGAGCAGATGACATTTTTAAATGTTTTTTTTTTTTCTTATTTTTCATAGAAATTAGGCTTTGACATTTGGAGACAATTTGCATGAACTGTCAAAGCCTATTTTCTGGTAAAAGAAAGAAAATATCATCAATTGTTGTCTGTTGAATTTATCCTCAGAGTGGTAATGGTTAAAAAGACTAAGATCCTTGGAGACGTTACCTGTATTTACCTTAAGTATTTGGACGCCACAACTCCTTACTATACTTGTTCTAAAATTTGAACAAGTACAATTTACTACCCGACATTATGTCTAAAAATAGCTGGATGAATGGTACAAACAGTGTAGACCCTGATGAGATGCTGCATTCTGTGGTATCTGATCAGGGTCTACATTGTTTGCTCAGGCCTGTCTGTTGGAATACATACAGTAAATACAATAATTCCTTGCAATTACTGGGAGAGACCATATTTACCCTAATAATTGGATACTGGCTTAAGCAAACACTGTAGATCGGGTACCTCAGATTATGGTGTCTGATCAGGTTCTGTGCCGTTTGCCATTAACCCAGAAATTTTCTTATGCTTATCAGTGAATATTAACATTAACTTTTTCAAATTTTAGGCAAATTATTCTAAGGAGTTAACCAACCTTTACACGGCCTCGGTGGCTCAGTTGGATGCGCCGTCCAAGTGGAGACCAGGAGGTCGCGGGTTCAACCCCTGCCGAGGTCGGCAACATTTTTTTGTGGAGATTGATCATGAAATATTTTCTACGGTCATTCTCTCCCTTCCACTGATTCAAGAAGGGCAGTCGTCAGTTTCTAGTGAAAGAATGTGCACAATACTGGTTAACCGCTTAGAGGACTAAGCCTGCCCAGTAAACATGTGGTCAGGTAAACTGATCGCACTTGACATGATCCCACTGGGTTGAATGGGCCTTAAAACCTCAACACAAACAAACAAACATTAACTTTTTCAAATTTAAGGCAAATTATTGAAAGGAGTTAACCAACCTTTACCACTGAGCTTTTTCATCAGATGACAAATTGATGATATTTTCCTTATTTTCCTAGAAAACAGGATTTGACATTTCATGCAAATTGTCTCTATTGGAGACAATTTGCATGAAATGTCAAAGTCTGTTTTCCCAGAAAAATAAGAAAAATATTTCCAAAAATGTCGTCTGCTGAAAATTTTACCAAAAGTGCTATGCATAAAAGTATGAATATTTAGAGGCAATACAAGACTAGAAAAAGAAATACCCATTGGTATTCATTAAGCTAAAATCTTCTGTTTCATGGACTCTGTAGTTCTTAATGATTTCATGTTGCCTAATCCTTTCCAACATGCATAGAATCTCCTAGCTACAGAACAGATCATTTTCGAGCAAACGATATTGACGTTTTTCTGATTTCTTCACAAAAATATATCTTGGTACTCATTGGAATTGTCTAAGGCAATTCTAATGGATACCCACAACATACACTCCTGAGGAAAAATAAAGATATCTGCGGAGAGGTTGTTAAGTAGGAGTTATTGGAATATTTTTTTCTGATTTCTCCATAAAATCATCTGTTGTGGGTACTCATTAGAAGCAGAGTTGTTAAGGAGGTATATTTTTGGAATAATTTTTCTGATGTCTCCATTAAAACATATATTGTTGATACTCATCGAGGTGCTTCTAATGAGTATCCACAACTTCTGTTTATTATGGAGAATTGGAAAAAGTTGTCCCTGAATTATCACCAAATACTCCCCCTGAACAACTCCCCTGATCTGACTATCATGCTGTTCTGGAGCTTTTGAATCTAATGTCCGGTAAATCAGTCAATCAGTCATCTGAAAAGCACAGATTTTCACAATATGTTCCCAGGTTTAATGGGCAACTGCACAGGCTGATAAGAATCTCTGTTTCTTGACCCAGATATTTGAGTTTGAGTTTTGCGTCCCAGTCGGCACTGTTGAGGTCATGTTGGGCTGGTCAATAAACCTTCTTGCACTTTCCTGGGCATGCTTATTCCTCTAAGCAGTTAACCAGTACTTTGTGCACATACTCCTTCTTAAATCTATTTTTGTGTACAATTTTAGGACGTTTACTGTATTGTTGAAGGAGCTGCTAAGGAGAATTTAGATAATTTCAAGGGAAACAACTCTGTCAGTATTGATTTTGTGCATTTCCAAAAAGGGGTCTGCTCTTAAAGGAAAGAATTTGCTCCCAAGGAAAACGAGTTCTTTTCTTGTAGAATAGACAACTTTGTCAAACTTGTTTTGCTCCCTTCTGATATGCATGGGAAGCAAATTCTTTCACTCTAGAGTAGACCTCTTTTGCAGCTTTCTGAAAAGGGGTCTACTCAAAATGAAAAGAACTGGCTCCCCTGAGGAGCACTTTCTTCCTTTTCAATGTGGACCCTTTTCAAAAAAGATTTGGTGTACAATAAGCAAGTGTGTTTCCCTTGTAGAAAATGGTGGACAATCTGCTGTGTATCAAGTTCTGTTAAACATTCTATTCTGGAGACCCACAAAAGGGTACCGTATTCACCCTAAGTATTCGGACACCTCAACTCTTTACTATACTCATTCTAAAGTTTGAAAAAGTACAGTTTATTACCTAATGTTGTGTCTAAAAATTGCTGTATGAGTGGCATTGAACAGTGTAGACCCTGATGAGATGCCTCATTTTGCGGTGTCTCATCTGGGTGTAAATGGTTTGCTCTGGCCTGTCTGTCCGAATATGTTTAGTTTATAGGATAACTAGCAAACAGTACAGACCCACATCAGACTTTGCAGAATGCAGTCTCTGATCAGGGTCACCACAATTTGCAGATAGCTTAGCCATTTTTATTTAGAATTTCTAAATCACATGGCCTGACATACTTAAAATTGAAATTGACTCTTCCAGTTTATAGTGTGGTGAGGGTTTATTTGGTCTAAAATGGGTTAGACACAAACTCATATAACAAGACAAGATTGGTCTAGTATCTATCTGACTTAAAGTTCAAGGAATCAACAGAAACAGACTGAAATGATGTGAAAGCAGAACAGACTTGATCTGCCCAATTGTCTCATTTCAAGACAATTTGATGGCAATGTCAAGCCCTGTTTTCAAGAAAAAAAAATAAATGTCACTCATTTGTCGTCTGCTTGTTTAGTTTAGAGTGAGCTAAAATGGTTAAAATTAAGTTTTTATTATCTGTTACTGTGTGAAAAAAAATTGATTGAGCCAGCAGACAGAAAAATCTACAAAATGCCTGTAAAAATCTATGCAAATTGTCTGATCAGGGCTTTCACTTATCTATATTATATTTCACATGGTGTGTATTTGTGAACAGTGAAGACTCTCTGATGAGGTCTTGTGTGGACATGCAGTATGCAGATCTTTGAAGTGACACATTTGAACACAGTGGTACATGCTGAGTAAAAATTTCAGCAGATGACATTTTGAAATATTTTTTCTTATTTTCTTTAAGAAATAGGTTTTGACATTTCATGCAAATTGTCTATATGAAGTGTGAAGAAGAAAGGCAACAGAGGAGCTGCCTTGGAACGGACAGTAGGAAAACTAGGGGTGGTGGGGCTTAAGCCAGTTTTACTCGCATTAAACCTCACCCTGAATTCTAATGTAGCTCCAAATTACAAATATATGTTTGGTCCACATTGGGGTCCTCTAACTCATCTTTTAAACCTTATCCTGCTGAATTGGATGAATACATTATATGAAGTAATCTGATAGGCTAATCGTCAGAAATGGGTGTGGCTAATTAGCCATACCCATTTCTGACTATTAGCCAATCAGATTACTTCATATAATGTATTTATCCAATTCACAAACTGGATGACAAAAAGTGTAGATCCTGATCAGATGGCTTCAGAAGCCATCTGATCTGGATCTACACTGTTTGCAAAGGTAAGGGTTGTCGTGTTCAGCAGGATAAGGGTTAAACATCGTAGTGACACATGTATAATCAAAAGCAATGTGATGAAACAAATAAAAAGGCTGAATGGTGATCTGAAGCCAGAACACAAAAAAAAAACACAAACTGGACCACTCTGGATCTATTCTCAGAATAGATTTTCACACTACCTCTCAGTCAGGAGCATCAAGAACAAACATGGCCGCAAACTGATTATATTGAGAGCTGCATTAACAACCACGCTATAGGCAGATTCTGCAGACGACAAACGGACATTTTCTTATTTTTCTTAAAAAATAGGATTTGACACTTTATGCAAATTGTCTCCTTGGGGCAAATTGTCTCCCAAGGAGACAATTTGCATAAAGTGTAAAATCCTACTTTCTAGGAAAAATAAAAAAAAAAATTTCAAATTGTCATCTGCTGAAATTTTTACCCAGCATGCAAAGTGTTAACATATATCAGTTTAATTGCTGTGTTTTATGTTTTATAATCAATTACCAGTATAATACCATGATTCTTTCTATTCAAAGGGTCCATTTTATTAGTTCCACTGTGCTATATAGTGCTAATGGCATACATTTTCATGATGACAGCCTATCAGCTTGTTCAATTCATTAGAGCCAATTCATAGCAACAGATAAGGCGCTTTTTTTCATCCAAAAAATGCTGATATCTTTCTTATTTCTCAATGAAAACATATGTTGTGGGTACTCATTAGAAGTGCCTCATCGAGGCACTTCTAATGAGTACCCACAACGTATGTATTCGTCGAGAAATAAGAAAAATATTATGTGGATACCCCCTCTTATCTGTACCTATAGCCATTTCCCCCTGGAATGCATTCTGGTGCATTGTTACTGCTTTTTGGGCCATGTTTATGCTCTTTTGCTTCTTGTTGTCCAAGTTACTAAAAGAACATATTACATCACCCAAGGACACCCAAGGCCATATCTACTAAAGGAATATTGTCAAATTAGCTGGGATTCTTCACCTTAACCCTTAAAGCGCCAAGAAAAACTGCATCTGAAAATGTCGTCTGTTTATGTCGTCTGCTGAATATTCTTGCAAACTTTTCAAACCTATTTTTGCATACAGGCTAACAGTGTGGACCCAGATCAGACTGCTCCTAAAGGAGCAGTCTGATCTGGGTCCACACTGTTTGCAAAAATGACTTTTAAAATCACAAGCAGATGACAAAGCAGACGACAATTGTTGTGATTGGCGCTTTAAAGGTTAAACCATACAGAGAGCCAAGCAAAATCTGTAGTAGACGACATTCTAAGATTTATTTTTTATTTTTCAGAGGAAAGAAGTATTGACATTTCATGTGAATTGTCTGCTTGATTCACATGAAATGTCGACTTGTTTTTTCTTAAAAATAAAAAAAAATATATGTTGACTGCTGCATTTATGATTGGCACTTTAAGGGTTAACCCTAAAAGTGCCAATTACTACAATTGTCGTCTTCTTTGTCTTCTGCCGGTTTCTTTAAAAGTCATAGTTGCAAACAGTGTGGACCCAGATCAGACTGCTCCTTTAGGAGCAGTCTGATCTGGGTCCACACTGTTTGCCTATATGCAGATTGTAAGTTTGAAAAGTTTGCAAGAAGATGCAGCAGACGACATAAGCAGACGACATTTTCAGATGCAGATTTTCTAGGCACTTTAAGGGTTACCGTTACCACTCTCTAGGCAAAGTCCGTAGACAATAAATTGATGATATTTCTTATTGTTTTTTTCCCAGAAAACAGGCTTCTGCATTTCATACACATTGTCTCCTTTTTCTCCCAGGAGAAAATCTGCATGAAATGCCAAGGCCTGTTTTCTGGGAAAAATAAGAAAAAAACAAAGGAGACAACTTACATGAAATGTCAAAGCTGTTTTCTGAAAAATGAAAAAAAAAAAAAAAAAAATCCAAAAAGTCTTCTGCTGAAAGTTTTACCCAGCATTCTAAATGTGAAGGAGAATGAAGTTGGTTCACATGTTCCAATACCTGTAGATTGTACAAAACTCTTGGGGGAATTTTTTTCAGGCAGGGCCATATATATCATTCTGACATTTTCTAGTTTAATTAAGGTCTTATTGAATTTAAGGATGGTAAATGTGCTAAAATTTCATACACCAAAGTTTCTGATAAAATGGCGTATGCAAACAGTGTAGACCAAGATCAGACCACTCCCGAGCAGTCTGATCAGGGTCTACACTTTTTGTCACTTCACTAACTATTTCAGGAAACAACTGCATAAAGAGGAAAATACATACCAAAAAATGTTTGGACATTTACCATTGCTCCAGATAAGAGGGGGTATCCACAGAATATTTTCTTATTGCTGCATGAAAACATAAATTGTGGGTACTCATTAGAATCATTTTGCAGAGGCATTTCTAATGCATACCCACAACATACGTTTTCATGAAGAAATAGGAAAAATATCTATTTTTCAGATTGAAAAGAAACTTATCTAGAGCTATGATTTACTATTAAGTTTTTTTATCATAGAAATTAAGATTGATCGCCTAGAACCAATTAAATTGAAGTGGTAACTTAGCTGAGAATCATTGATAGGAATGGAACTCTGAGAAATGATGGGAATGGAACTGAGAAATGATGGGAATGGAACCAAATTCCAAATCTGCAGATATTTTGAAATTATTATTTTTTTTTTATTTTAACAGATAGTAGGGTTTAACATTTCATACTGTCTGTTTCCTACGGGGACAGTTTGCATGAGATGACAAATTTTTGTCAGAAAAATAAGAATACATGCTGAATTTGCTCAGAGAGTGGTGGGGTAGTCGGGTGGTGCGAAGGTGCTGTGTATCTTACATCACTGGGGCGTCCAACTGATATTGGCTTACAGTTGGGCAAGGCCTGCTATCCTTGTAGTGGGTAAGGGTAGAGGGGGAATGTTTTTATTTCTTCTGTTTCTTCACTTTCATTCCTGTTCCTCTTTCTTCCCTGTCCCTCTCTTTCATCTCCTCTACTCTCTGTTCTATCTCTTTTCTCCCTTTCTCTGGGAGACGACACAAAATGACCCTCAAGGGTTGACGTGTCGTTAAACCCCAACACAATCAAATGCTCAGAGAGTGATACAAGTTAATGCTTAGCATGCTCGGTGACAATTTCAGCAGACATTTTAAAATATTTTTTCTTATTTTTTTTTTTTCTGGAAATAAGGTTTGACATTACATGCCAATTGTCTGAGACAATTTGCATGTTATGTCAAACCTTATTTTCTGGAAAAAAGATAAGAAAAATATTACCAATGTTGTCTGCTAAAATTGCCTGTAGAGTGTTTAAGGTTAAACAACGTGAATACTTTTTGCCATTTCAAGGTTATAATTCAGTTAATTCAGATAAATGGGATTCTGCTGTCAGTTGTTTTCATGTCAGATTTCAATACATCTTGACTGATATCTCTTTTTAATGAAAAAATTGTTAAAAAAAAATAAAAAAATTCTTTTTCCAACATTTTCAGTTTGGCTAATTTGTATTAATTCTGCATGCAGAAGTAAAATACTTGCAAATAGATGTCAGATGTTAGTACAAGCAGAGATGTCATTTGACAATTTTTCTGATCCCCACCCCCCACCCCCTCCCCCTCCCCTACAGAAATCAGGGTAACTTTTTTGTGTGAATGGAACTTTATAGAGCTTGTTTGAATGGAACTTTCGAACTTTATAGAGCTTGTTTGAATGGAACTTTATAGAGCTTGTGTGAATGGAACTTTATAGAGCTTGTTTGAATGAAACTTTATAGCAAGGTGTATGAGGCCAAGGAGACAGCTTACATGAAATGCCAAGTTGTGTTTTCTAGGGAAACAAGTCACTCATTCGCTAAATTCATCTTCAGCAATGAGACTGTGTTAACCCTTGTCCTGCTGAATAAATTAAGATGCCATGCCCACTTCTAATTTTCAGCCAATCACATTACTTGATCTGGATTGTTGCTATAAATTCACAAATTTAATGGCAAACAGTGCAGATCCAGATCAGTTGGCTTCTTCAGAAGCCAACTGATCTGGATCTACACTGTTTGCAAAGGCAGGGTATATCCGGGTTCAGCAGGACAAGGGTTAGCCCTTATTCTATACGACACTTTGGGCTAAATCAGCAGACGACAAATTGGCAGTATTTACCTTATTTTTCCAAGAAAACAGGATATGAGATTTCATGCAAATTATATCCAATGGAGACAATTTGCATGGCATGTCATATCCTTTTTTCTGGGAAAAAATAAGAAAAATATATCAAAATGTCATCTGCTGAGAATTTTACCCAGAGTGCTAAGCATTAAAGTGCTAGGAACATCAGCAGTAGATGTGTTTGTTTGTTTGTGTTGAGGTTTTATCCCAGTGTGGTCATGTTGAGTGCGGTCAGTTTACCAAGCCATACTTTTACTAGGCAGGCTTAGTCCTTTAAGTGGTTAACTAGTATTGTACACCTTCTTTGACTGCCCTTTTTGAATCAGCAGAAGGGAGAGAATGACTGTAGAAAATATTTCATGATCAATCTCCACGAAAGAATGTTGCTGACCTGGCAGGGATTGAACCCACAGCCTCCTGATCACCAGTCGGACACGCATTCGACTGAGCCACCGAGGCAGGCTCAGCAGTAGATGACATTCTAAAGTGTTTCAGTTTTATTGTTACCCGTCACGAAAACACGCCTATATAATTTTGACCCCCTTAAACCCCACTTTTATATAGTAAAACTGGGGTTTACAGGGGTATACATTATTTTTCTTATTTCTCCTCAAAACATAGATTGTGGGTACTTGTTAGAACCACCTCAGCGAGGCGGTTCTAACGAGTACCCACAATCTATGTTTTGAGCAGAAATGTGAAAAACATCAGAGTTTTTAATCTGAAAATTTTCAGTTTTTGGGGGTGATTTTTTCTATATATTTGAATAGGCGTGTTTTCGTAATGCCAGAAAATAAGGGTTGATATTTGATATGAATACACTGGTTAGCATTCTATAGTATTCTGTTTTTATCTGAATAATAATAATAAAAAAAATCCAAATGTCGTCAGCTGCTGTTGTGATTGGCATTTTAAGGGATTAAACCGTAAATGTGAACAAATTGATTGGAAGAACCACAACATTTTTTTTGTCATTTCCTATGATACTCCCAGCGCATAGGTTGACTGATGCATTTGGTGGTCTGGTATACACAAAGGCCCCTTTCCTGTGGTGTGGCTCATTTTAAAATACAGCATTTAACACAAGTATTCGGATAGACAGGCTGAGGCAAACAGTGTAGATCAGGGTCTACACTGTTTGCCACTCATCCATCAGTTTTGTAAGTGTCAACAAGTACACAAAAAATGCACTTTTTCAAGTTTTTGGGGCGGTATGGTTTCGAAATATTTAGGATGAATAAGACAAATGAACCAACTTACAGTGTATGGGGGAATTCATCAGACAACAAATTGATGATATTTTTTCCTATTTTTACTAGAAAATAGGATCTGAAACTTTATGCAAATTGTTTCCCTAGAGACAATTTGCATAAAGTGTCAAAATCTATTATGAAATTATCAGACAATAAATTTTGTTTAATTTTTATGAGAAAACAGGTTCATGAGAACTGCCTCCATGGAAATGTCAAACCCTATTTTATCAAAAAATAAAATAATATATAATAAATTGTGTGCTTGTATGTAAATTTGTGTGCTTAACGGTTTATGTTATTACTTTGTCTAGACAAGACAGTTTTAGTTTTTCCTCTGAGCTTCAGGTTTCTGATGCGCCACATAGGTCTAGATAAAGGAGGGTATCAGGTAAATATTTTTCTTATTTCTCCATGAAAACATATGTTGTGGTACTCATTAGAAGCACCTTGGCGAGGCGCTTCTAATGAGTACCCACAACATATGTTTTCGTGGAGAA
Organism: Anodontia alba; assembly: GCA_964016985.1. Classification (NCBI taxonomy): domain Eukaryota; kingdom Metazoa; phylum Mollusca; class Bivalvia; order Lucinida; family Lucinidae; genus Anodontia; species Anodontia alba. The sequence goes on from OZ024824.1 coordinate 126,037,590, forward strand.
GTAAGAAAAATATCAATACTTTTTGATCGAAAAAAGCATCTTAACTAGTGCTATAGGTGCCATGAGAAAAGTAGATTTTACATCGTATGCTAGTTGTTAAAGCCCCAGGGCAGTCTGAACTTCTCCCAAACTGGTCAGCATATCTTTGCATAAAATCAGTAGTTTGAATGAATACCAGCAATATTATATTCACCACCAAAAAGGTACATTGTTGGTATTACCTCAGTTTTGAGCACTCTTGCAGAGCACCCAGAATTTAGCAGATCATTAGTTGGAATTTTAACCAGTAACCGTAGGAAAATTCTATCAATTGATTTGAGACAACTCATTAGAATTGCATCAATGAAGCCAGCACAATGGCTCAGTTGGCAGAGCTTCTGCTTTGTGTTGGGATAATTTTGGGTTTGATCTGTGGCCAAGTCATACCAAAGACTTTAAAAATGGTCGTATAGTGGAAGTGCAACAGACGATCACCTTAGAACCACCATCACACTATACACTTCAACCTCTTTATAACATGGTTTTGGATATAACACGGTTCAAAGATGGATCCCAAAAATGTATAGATTATATTAAAAAATGACCATAAATGGTCATTTTTCAATATAATCTATACATTTTTGTTTGGATATAACACTGTTGTTTAGCTAACACGGTTTATGCTATGGACCCCAACAATAGTGTTATAAAGAGGTTGTGGTGTATCAACCACTTCTGATTTCCCAAAATGCCACTTTCCTATATAAACATAGCTCCAGATAAGAGGGGCTAGCAAGAAAATATTTTTCTTATTTCTCCATGAAACATATGTTTTGGGTACTCATTAGAAGCACCATGTTGAGGCACTTCTAATGAGTACCGGTACCCACATCACATGTTTTCATGAGAAATCAGAAAAATATCAACCCTTTTCTGTTGAGAAAAATTCCTTAGCTGGAGCTATGAAAAACCTCTCTACAACAGCCACCTGCCGGCCTCGGTAGCTCAGTCGGATGTGCGCCTATCTGGTGATCGGGGGGTTGTGGGTTCATCCCCCGCCGGGCCCAGCAACATTCTTTTGTAGAGATTGAACATGAAATATTTTCCACAGTCATTCTCTCCCTTCCGCTAATTCAAGAAGGGCAATTGTCAGTTTCTGGCAAAAGAATATGCATAAATACTAGTTTACCGCTTAGAGGATTAAGGCTGCCCAGGAAAAGTGTGGTTAGGGAAACTGCCCTGCTCTAATGGGTTGACTGAACCATAAAACTATGATACAAACAAACAAACAAACAACAGCTTCCTCCCTACAACAGGCAGTTTTGTACATTCCCAAGGTTGGTCTGGGGTGCTGTTGTAGAGAGGTTGCACTATAGCTACTCATTCTCTTGGCAATCAGAATTATGAAAGTAGAACTAGGAGTTGGAACTGCTCAGCCCGGTGTCAGTATAATGTGACTGGGTGAAATGTGTCATATGTCTGGGGCATGATATTTAGTGAGGCAGCACTCTAAAAGTTAATCCTTGTCCTGCTGAATAAATTAAGATGCCACACCCATTTCAAATTTTCAGCCAATCAGATTACTTGATCCAGATTGTTGATATAAATTCACATACTGCATGGCAAACAGTGCAGATCCAGATCAATTGGCTTCTTCAGAAGCCAACTGATCTGGATCTACACTGTTTGCAAAGACAGGGTATATCCAGGTTCAGCAGGACAAGGGTTAAGCATTGAGCTCCCATTTATATCCAGACACGGTTGCAATATGACTGAAAGATTGTTGAAAGCAATTAAAAAATGAATAAAAAAAATACATTGATGAAGCATTGTGAGGAGTACCCTCAAATATCATAAATGATCGGATACTGTGACTCCTAAACATAACATACCCCTAAATTTGAACATGTCCATTTCACTACAGGATGAGCATGAGGTGTCTAATGTTGTGAATGACAAACAATATATATATATATATATATATATATATATATATATATATATATATATATATATATATATATATATATATATATATATATATATTCTATCCAGATACCCTGCTTATCTGAAGCTTCAGTGGACCCTAAAAGTGCCAAGCAAAATTTGTAGCAGACAACACTCTAAATTTTTTATTATTATTTTTTTATTTTACAAAGAAAATAAGTCTTGACATTTCATGTGAATCATCTGCTTGGCAGATGATTCACATGAAGTGTCAAGACTTATTTTCTCCAGAAAAAAAAAATTGTCATCTGCTGCAGTTGTGATTGGCACTTTACGGGTTAATTAAGAAAATACTGCTAAAATCAATTCTGGAGACCATAAAGCATTGTGTGTCTGGAAGAAACACATTATACAAGTATAACAAATAATAATAATAAAAGTAACTAGCACTGTTTTTTTACTACTTTTTGCTTTATTTTATGCACTGTTAATTTGGTATTGTTGCAAAGTAATTCCACATATGTGTGTAGTCTGGTGTTGGCAATTCCCAAAGGGAATCTCAGAATTCAATAATATAATCATTGTCCCTTGAATGGAAGACATATCCTTCTCTCTAGATAAACAGAGTATGTAGTTGACTATTGCCTATTTCTCCAAAAAATCATATGTTCTGGAATCTCATTAGAATTGTCACATACGGTAGGTTCTGGTAATTTTGGAGAACATATGTTTTCTTTGAGAAATGAGAAAAATATCATAATTTTTGTTACCAAAGTATCAGTGTAACTGGAGGCTTGGAATTGCTACTTTTTACTATAGGACAGTCATAGCATTTTACTTCAAGCCTCCAAAGGATTGGATAAGGTTCAGTGTCATGGAAGTCTTGCAGGAAAGAAATAAAAGCATTTATCTGAAATGGATTATAGCTTCGGAATTGTGATGGTATAGTTTAATCAATTAAGATAATTATTGTGCACAGGATGCTCGGTGTGTTTTTTGTGGTGTTTAGCGTATTGACTAAGTAAAAGCGCACACACTTGGTTGCTTAAGCTCTAGCACTCTCTGGGTAATTCAGCAGACGGCAAATTCATTGGATTTTTCTTCCTTTTTTTCTATGTAAATAGGATTTGACATTTCAAACAAATTGTCTCCAGAGTCCGGAAGAGACAATTTGTTTGAAATGTCAAATCCTGTTTTTTGGGGAAAACAAGAAAAGTATTTCAAAATATCTTCTACTGAAACTTTTACCCAGCGTGCTAAGCATTAAATAAGGAAACTATGAGAACACAGTTTATTGAGAAAATTTTCATAGACAGTGCTAATGTATTGATTGCCGGAATAAAATTCAGGTAGAGCAAAATGCTATATGTTGTAGGATTTTATAGGGTTATGAAATATTCAGCATGATTAATAATGGCTGAAAGAGACAGCTTGATGTTATGATCGGTAGTAGCGATCACTGGATGATAAACGATAGGAAGCTTTAAAAATTATCACGAAACAAATGAATCTGATTATTGAAAAGAAGCATTAGAAAATATTGAAATAGAACACGCTTATAACTAATCAAATTCTACATGGTGTTGACAACATAGGACTTAAAATTGTTAAGAAGGAGTATTTGCTGATAACTCTGGGATAATTGTTCTTATTTCTCCATAAAAACATGTTGTGGATACATAAGAGGTACCTCAGTGAAGTGCTTCTAACGAGTACACATAACATATAATTTTTTCATGGAGAACTAGAAAAAAATATCTCAGAATTTTTCACCAAATACTCCTTCTTAATAAATCCTCTGTTACATCTTGTTTCGGAATAATTTTGACTCCACTTATAAGAAAAATAGCGTTGGTATGGAAAATACCAACTTGATAAAATCTTAATGGTATACCATGTTAAACCTAAGTATTGGAACAGACAGGCCTGATCAAACAAGATTTATTCAACTTTTAGGATAAATACAGAAAGGACTTATAAGTGTTCATTACATTGTTACCTCAAATTTCCGTTTACTATTCAAGGGAAGTAATTCACTTTTCAAGGGAGATAACCATATCCAGCTCTAGAAATCCATTCCAGTTTGCATAGCCTCAGATAAGGCGAGTTTTTCAGTTAAAAAGTACTAATATTTTTCTTATTTCTCCAGGAAAACATGTTGCCAAGGCACTTCTAATGAGTACCCACAACATAATTATGTTTTCATAGAGAAATAAGAAAAATACTACATTACGAAAACACACCTATTCAAATATATAGAAAACTTCACCTCCAAAAAGTGAAAATTTTCAGATGAAAAACTCTGAAATTTTTCATATATCTGCTCGAAAACATAGATTGTGGGTACTCGTTAGAACTGCCTCAGTGAGGCAGTTCTAACAAATACCCACAATCTATGTTTTTGAGCAAAAATAAGAAAAATAATGTATACCCCTGTAAACCCCAGTTTTGCTATATAAAAGTGGGGTTTAAGGGGATCAAAAGTATATAAGCGTGTTTTTGTGATGATGGGGATCCCTCTCTTAAATGGAGCTATGATTTTGTATATACTGTATTTACTCCAAGTATTTGGACAGATAGGTCTGAGCAAACAGTGTAGACGCAGATCAGATGCTACACTGATTGTCATTCACCCATTAATCTTTGTAGATTATTCAACAGATAGTAAAGTAGACTTGCTCAAGCCAGGATCCATATCTCAGTCAGTAGCCAGTCTGCAGTCAGATCCCAGCTTGGCTAAATAACTTTTGTGGAGGTTGATCATGAAATTATTTGTACAAGTACAATTTACTACCTGATGTTGTGTCTAAAAACTGCTGGATGAGTGGCAGATAGTGTAGTCCCTGATGAGATGCTGCCATTACGAAAACATGCCTATTCAAATATACTGAAAAGTTTAACACCAAAAAATGAAAATTTTCAGATAAAAAATTCTGATATTTTTCAAATTTCTGCTCAAAACATAGATTGTGGGTACTCGTTAGAACCGCCCCGATGAGGCGGTTCTAACGAGTACCCTCAATCTATGTTTTAAGCAGAAATAAGAAAAATAAGGTATACCCCTGTAAACCCCAGTTTTACTATATACAAGTGGGGTTTAAGAGGGTCAAAATTATATAGGCATGTTTTCGTGATGGCATTCGGCAGCTTATCATCTTGGTCTACACTGTTTGCTGCAGCCTGTCTTTCCGAATACATATGGTAAATACAGTAGCCACTCAGTCCTGATGATGAAGGGGGCAGCTGATGAAGTCATATCAGATGTTTTTCATGATTCTCAATTTGTACTTTACTGCCAAAACCTAGCAGACATCATTTTAATGTCTAGCATGCTGGGAAATTTTTTTAGCAGATGACAGTTTGAAGTATGTCTGATAAATAGGATTTGATATTTCATGCAAATTGTTTTCTGAGAAGATTATTACAAAAAAGAAGAACTGTTATTAAAAAGTTTTTCCATCAATTAGCAGCACTGCAAACCTTTTGCTGTATGCCAATGGAAACAATTTGCATGAAATGTTAAAACCTATTTCTGGGAAAAATAAGAAAAATATTTCAGTATGTCATCCAAAAATTTTACCCAGAATGCTCAGTGTCTAGCATTAATCTCAAGAGAAAAGGAAGGGTTGTGTGATATGCAGAAATAATCCTAAGCAGTATTGCAAATGTCATTGAAAATTATCCTGCAGATAAATTATTTATTTTGTAGTTTATTGATGGTAAATTTCTGATGATGGAAAAAGCATGAAAAAGACTTGTCATCTCATCTAAAGTGCCTGTACCATTTGGGTATCATCAAGGGAAAAGGTGCCTTTGAGGATGTGCAAAATGTGCATATTCACATATTCCTGCACATGTTCAAATCCGGGCCCCGAGTTTATAAATCTTTTTTCATGCTCAACTCAGCTGAGCATGAAATTTTTCATGCTAATAAATCTCAAATAACTAACAGTTGCAAATTCTTTCTTGCTAAACATAGCTGAGCATGAAAATTTCTCTGCTAATAAATATGTAAATGCCAACTACTGTTTGCATTTTCATATTTATTAGCAGAGAAAATTTCATGCTCCGCTGAATTGAACATGAAAAAAGTTTTAAACTTCGGGGCAGGGCCTTTGTTCTCCATTCATATCTTCTGTTAGTGGACAATGAAGGCCCTGATCAGCCTGCACAAATGTGAAGGCTGATCTTTGGTTTCTCTGTCTTCATATTCCCACAGACATGTTTTCACATGGCGTGCCCACTTGATAGATGCACTTTTAGAATGAAGCAAAATCAGACATCAAGAACAGTTCAGTTGCTCTTAGGTTCACTGAAATTACATGCATATCAATCATATATTCGTTTGCAATTTGAGCAATCAAATATCTCTGTAATTCAGTTAAATCGTAACAGTGATTGATTCCATACCTCTATGCATACTGCATTACAAAAACATGCCTATTCAAATATATAGACAATTTCACCTCCAAAAACTGAAAAATTCCAGATAAAAAACTGTTATTTTTCATATTTTTGCTCAAAACATAGATTGTGGGTACTCGTTAGAACTGCCTCTCTACCCACTATCTGTGTCTTTGAGGAGAAATAAGAAAAATAATGTATACCCCTGTAAACCCCAGTTTTACTATATAAAAGTGGGGTTTAAGGGGGTCAAAATTATATAGGCATGTTTTCGTTAAGGTATTTTAATACTTACCATACTCTTGGCAAATTCAGCAGATGAAAAAATGGAAATATTTTGCCTGTTTTTCACAGAAACCAGGGTCAGACATTTCATGCAAATTGTCTACTTGGGAGACAATTTGCATGAAATGTCTTCATATTTTCTGGGAAAAATAAAACAAAAATATTTGAAAATGTTGTCTGCTGTAATTTTTGCTCAGTATGCTAAGCATTGAAGAATTGGCCACTGATAAGATTCATGTGAAAATTCAGATGAATTGATTGGTCTAACTGCACCAATTACTTTGTCCAGTCACACAATATTCTCAATGATTTCTGCATATACATACACTGAATTGGGACAACTCTGGTCCCTAGTAACTAAAATTATAAATGTTTATAATTCTCCTTAATATAAAAACTTAACAAAGACAATATTGATATGCTAAGATTATGAAGCACTGGTTACTAGTAACCATTATTAAATAACTAAGAAGGAGTGGTCTGGTATGGCGGTGTCGTGTATCTTACGTCACCGGGGCGTCCAACTGATATTGGCATACAGTTGGGCAAGGCTTGCTATCCTTGTAGCAGGTACGGGTAGAGGGGAATGTTTTTATTTTTTCTGTCTCTTCCCGTTCATTCCTGTTCCTCTTTCTTCTCTGGGAGACGACACAAAATGACCCACAAGGGTTGACATGTCGACAAACCCCAACACAATCAGTCAGTAATCAACTAAGTAATTATGGCTGTAATATGTTTCTCTAAAACCTACGTTGCAAATAATTGCAACCAATTCTGAAAAGGCCTTTATGCTCTCATCAATGAACTCCCATCAACACTACTGATTATGACATTGTACATCAGCATAAATGTGTGTCACGCATGGAAACAAGAACTGAGGAAAGAGTTAATTGTGAGTTAATTCTTTCAGGTCAAATTATCTACAGCTGTAACTGCAAAGATCAGTTATAATTAGTGCAACTGCAGTGCAACTGCAGTTTCTTTAAAACCTATGTTGCAAATAATTCTGAAAAAGCCTGATAAAGATTAAATTTTCAATGATTCATGAAACGTTGAAAATTTGTAAGCACGATGAATTTAGACATATGTACAGCCATAGAAATGGTCTATGATACCACTTATAATGTATACATGTGTGTATACATGCAGACTTTATAACACTGTGGTCTACATGCTTAAGTAAGCAGCATCTTTCAAAGTTCCTGGCAAGAAAAGAAGAATCCAAACAAGAACTGAAGAAAGAGTTAACTATAGCGAGTTAACTCTTTCAGGTCAAATTATCTACAGCTGTAACTGTAAAGATTAGTTATAATTAATGCAACTGCAGTGCCTAATAGCCTGCATCATACCAGTGCAATATTCGGCATGATTTCTATACAGTTTGGGCCCGTGCTTTATACGAGGGCTAATACTGAAAGTTACAAGGATTTAGGGGATAAAAACCGGGGTGTTCTGGAGAGCCAATATTTTATGGTATTAACCAGGCCAATATTTTAAGATATTAACCAGTCAATGAGACTTTAAACACAGCACAAAGTTGATAAATAAAAATGTCATGAAATGGATGTTTTCGCATTGGCCCTTTTTCAGGTCCTCAGCCAGGCGTATTGGCCTTCAGATGGCTGTATTGGCCCAAGGCAAAGCCAAAGGCTAATACAGCAATCCTCAGGCCAATAAAACTGCCCTCGGACCTGTAACAGGGCCAATATGAAGACATTCATTTAGTAACATTATAGTACCTATAGTACCTTTTAATCTTTGCATGTTAATATTGCCGTATTTTTCTACTTTGGTGTCTGTATCAGAGAGAATTATAAATATTAATAAATTTAGTTACTAGGAACTGGAGCCAGTCTAAACACTTAACCCTTAAAATGCCAGTCACAGACCTTTATATATATATATATAAATATATGAATCTTCAGTTTATTAATTCATTAAAGGGTAGAAGGTAAAGGGTCGAAAGAATTTTAAATCAAAATATTTGGAACTACATACGAAAAAATGTGAAAATGTGAAGATGGAAAATATTCGTACATTTACTATTGTACTGTATGCTGGTATTTTGGAGAAATAAACTTTAATGAAATGGGAGATGGGCCCAAAAGATCCCCATTGAACAAAAAGGGGCCGAAAATGGGATATTCTGTTAGGGACAGTTCTGCATACACCACAACCAAAGATGATGTCTTTTTTTCAACAAATACTATCCCACTGGGATGGGAACCAGCACATGCACAAAATTTTAGTCCAAGGAGGTATACTGTTGAAAGTGAGGAAGATGGCAGGGCACCAGTCTATGTACCATGTAATATACCAAGATGGTGCCATGGGCCAACAGCTGATCAAAGTAGGGAGCCAGTCAGTCAACCTCAATATGTCATGGACAGATACGTTGATCTCAGTGCAAGAGAAAATAACCAGGAACCAGCCTTCATAATCAACAGCAGTCCACACCATTGGCTTCAGAGCCAGACATTTCAAAATCAAAGTCCTGGTCATTATGTTGATCTTGATATTGCCACTAACAGGGCACCAACCATACACAATAGAGGACAATATATCCAAACCAGAGAGGTACCATGTCAATACGCGGAGCTGAATTTTGATGCATTTAGGACTGGACTTGGAAGTCGAAATTACCAGGTTAGACCAGAATCAGAACAATATTTCAATAGTTGTGGAGTACCTCAAAATATGTCCATTAACTATGGATTTCCCACATACCCTTCATTTGACAGTATAGGGCATGAGAGTGTTGGTTGTCAAGCTGACCTCGAAGATAATGCTGAAATATATGTGCACCAGGACAATTCGGATTATGAACAAAACCAGACGACAACTTTTAGGGGCTTGGATGGCCCCTATTCTGAGATACCTGTTTACAGAAGAGCATATGATCAGTTCAGGGCTCCAGTTTTCAGCCCCTATAGGGTGGCGCCTGACACAGAAGCGCAAGAACAGATTAAACAGTCCAAAGAAATGAAAAGTCCTAAAAAGCAGAAAAACAAGAAACATAGGGTATCCTTCAAGGTAAAAATTTTAACCTTTAACTCTTACCATGCTAATTGCAGATTCAGCAGACTACAACCTGATGATAATTTTCTTATTTTTCCCAAAAAATAGGATCTGACACCTCATGCAAATTGTCTCCTAAAGAGACAATTTGCATAAAGTGTCCAATCCTATTTTCTAGGAAAAATAAGAACAATATTTCAAAATATTGGCTGCTGAAATTTCTACCCAGTATGCAAAATATTAACACCTTATGACACTAGTGATCCAAATGAATAAGCGATCCAAATAGAATTTTTAAAAAATCACTTTATTTGCCAAGGAACACGACATTTCGGCCATCAAGTGGCCTTTCTCAAGAATTATGAATTGATCTTCTTGAGAAAGGCCACTTGATAGCCGAAACATCGTGTTCCTTGGCAAATAAAGTGATTTTTTAAATATTAACACTCCATCACGAAACATGTCTGTAATTTTGACCCCCTCAAAACCCCACTTTTATATAGAAAAATGGGGTTTGCAGGGGTATACATTATCTTTTCTTATTTCTCAACAAGGCGGTTCTAACAAGTACCCACAGTCTCTGTTTCAAGCAAAAATAACAAAAAGATTACATTTTTTTTTTTTTCATCTGAAACATTTCGTTTTTGCAGCTATAAAAAAAGTGCCATTATATTGAATGGGCATGTTTTCGTAATGGAAAGCATCATTCAAAATTGTAAGAAACAACATTCTAAACATTCTTATTTTTATTTATTTTCCAAGAAAATTAGCCTTGACATTTCATGTGAATCTTTGAATCATCTGCTGGGAATTCCAAGCCTCTTTTACAAGAAAAACATAAAAGAAATATTTCGGTATGTTATCTGATGCAGTAATGATTATCACTTTGCTAAAATATGTACACTTTTCTTACTTTTATCCTGAAAGTGAAATGGGTTTACATGCTGTTTGGTTTCAGAACAATCAGATGAAGTGTAACAACCAGGGCCCAGTTGTTCAAAACTAATGATATTGTTAGTTAACATATCGTTAAAACTTTGATCATTAAATATGGCATATATGCTAAAATTTTTGCTGAAAAAATGTGAGTAGCTTTTGCATTTGCAAAAGCTACTCACATTTTTACAGCTAAAATACCTGTGAATTTGATATTGTAGATACTAGAACAGTTAACATTTTGACCACTAACAAGCTCGTTAAGCTAACAATGCTTTGAACAACAGGGCCCTAGGTAAGAAAACCTGTAAAGCTCCAGTTCCAAGGGTAACACACAACAATAAGGCTTGAAATTTCATGTGTCTCCTCTGCTGGGCAGGCAACTCACTTTAAATGAAAAAAAAAAGCCTTTTTTTTTCTCTGAAAAATAAAAGGAAACATTTTAGAATGTCACATCCTACAATTTTTCAGTGGTGTTTAAGAGGTTTATATGCACTTGTCTTTGCACCTCTAGTTCAATGTTTGTGAGCAGTTTTGATTTTTTGTCCATTTCTGTCAAATTTGCCACTTGGCTCTTGGTCATATTAGAAGATATGCATATGATGTTTGAATTTTTTATCAGTTTTTACTAGAAGTTGTTATAGTCAATATTTACCAACATTATTGAACAGATTGTTTAGACCCAGATCAAACATCACATAATGAAGCATCTTATCAGGGTCTTCACCATTTGCCACTCATTCAGCTCTTTTAACCCTTGTCCTGCTGAATAAATTAAGATGCCACTCCCCCTTCTAATTTTCAGCTAATCAGATTACTTGATCTGGATTGTTGCTATAAATTCAAATACTTAATGGCAAACAGTGTAGATCCAGATCAGTTGTCTTCTTCAGAAGCCAACTGATCTGGATCTACACTGTTTACAAAGGCAGGGTATATCTGGGTTCAGCAGGACAAGGGTTAAGGCACATCAAGAGGTAATGGATGCCTTCAACTTTAAGGAGAATGAGCATAAGGAGATAAGTTGTCTTAATTTTTGGGTTGATTGTTTACAAACGCTAAAATTTCCTTAAGATAGTTATCCACGTGTTTGTTGTTGCCTAATGTAAACCACGCATTAAATGAAATTCAGGTAATGGCTATTATTAGCAGCATTTTTCTTGTCGCTGTGACATCAAGGTTATCTGTAAAACCTGGACATTTGCAAACAGTACAAAACGTTGCGTCTGATCAGGGTTTGCACTGTTTGCTTAAATTGCAGGACGTTAAATGAAGCAGTCTTAAGTCCCTATTCAGGACAATTTTTCTCAGCCTACACTCAGAGACAATCGACCCATGAGTACTGTTAGTGCTTTGATTATAATATTTTATTGTATTGTTAAGTCTGCAGTTTGGATCTGATTGCTTTCCAGTTTTATTGTTTGTCTTATCATCATATGAGTCATAATATCAGAAGATTTTACTTTCATACATTATGTGCTCAGTGAAGATTCAGATCAGCCTATGCATTCGAGCAGTCTAATCAGAATTTTCACTGGGTGCATTTTTGATAGCCAACATTGCTTCAGACTCTGATCCTAGCGGCTTTGGCTCAGTTGTTCAAAGCATCCAGTTGTTCAAAGCGTCATTAGCTTAACAAGCTCATTAGTGGTCAAAAAAAGTACATCAAATTCACAAGTATTTTTGCTGAAAAAAATGTGAGTAGCTTTTGCAAATGCAAAAGCTACTCGCATTTTTTTCAGCAAAAATATTAGTGTATATGCCATATTTGATGATCAAAGTTTTAACGATATGTTAACTAACGACATCGCTAGTTTTGAACAACTGGGCCCAGATTTGAGTCTTCATTGATGGCAACAGCAGGTACATTTTCTCAGGTGACAGGCTCATATGTTTGTGCATGTCGACATTCTCAATTTTTTTTATCTTTCATAGTAAATAAGTGTGGACATTTCATGTGAACCATCTGCTTGGCATGAAATGTCAAGAAGACTTGTTTTCATTGAAAAACACACACACCCACAAAAAAAAAGAAATTTCAAAATGGTGTCTGCTGCTTTTATGATTGGCTCTTTAACGGGAAAAGTTATGCAGTCATATTTTGGTATTTACCCTAAGTATTAGTACACCTCAACCCCTTACCATACTAGTTCTAAAATTTGAACAAGTACAATTTACTACCTAATATTGTGTCTAAAAATTTCTGGATGAGTTGCAAACAGTGTACACCCTGATGAGACACTGCCTTTGGCATCTCATCTGGGTCTTCACTGTTTGCTCAGGCATGTCTGTCTGAATACGTATGGTAAATATGGTATCCAAACTCTGGTGGAGGCCTGAATAAAACAGTGCAGACCCAGATAAAGCTCCTGCATTGTCTGCCATTAAATTTTAGAAAAGACAAAGAGTTATTGGGAATGGATACAAGGTATATTTTTGGCCATTTATGCCAAGGGAAACAACTTTTGTGACATCCTTTTTCTGCCCATCAATTCCCTTTTGAAAAGGGCTCTTCTCTAAAAGGAAAGATTATGCTCCTAAGGCAGATGATTCATATGAACTTCTCTGAGAAATCAAAAAAAAAAAAAAAAAAAAAAAAAAAATCAAAATTTTATCATATTCTTATTGGAAAAATTGGTCCTAGAATGCATGTGCCTCACTCACCCAAGGCTATATACCTGGCATACACTTAGGGTTTGAGGTCAGTTAATGATCCTCAGAGGAATAAAAGATAAAGTTTGAGCTCAGTCCTATTTTCTCCGAAAAATAAATGTAATATTTTATCGTGTCCCTAGTCCATTCCACCTGATGACGTGGTTCCGCTGTAATTTCCTGGTCTGTAATATCCACCTGAAATGTTATTGATTTCCAGCTTTCTTATTTCTTTACCCTTTTAGGCTTAGCATTCTGGATAAAATTTCAGCAGACGACATATTGAAATATTTTTCTTATTTTTCCCAGAAAATAGGTACATACATTTCATACAAAATGTCTCCACTAGGAACAGTATGCATGAAATGACAAATCCCATTTTCTGGGAAAAATGAAAAAAATGTCATCAATTTGTCATCTGCTGAATTAGCCCAGAGAGTGGTAAAGGTTTTCCCAGAAAACAGGCTTTGACATTTCATGCAGATTGTCTCCTAAGAGACAATTCCCAGAAAACAGGCTTTGACATTTCATGCAAATTGTCTCCTAAGGAGACAATTTGCATAAAATGTCAATGCCTGTTTTCTGGGAAAAACATGAAAACATGGTAAAAAATGTCGTCTGCTGAAATTAGTACCCAGGGCCCAGTTGTTCAAAGCTAACGATGTCATTAGTTAACGATTCGTTAAAATTTACATTGAGTGATATGCAAATATGCTGAAATTTTTTGCTGAAAAAATGTGAGTAGCTTTTGCATTGCAAAAGCTACTCACATTTTTTCAGCAAAACATTACGAAAACACGCCTATTCAAATATATAGAAAATTTCACCTCCAAAAACTGAAAATTTTCAGATAAAAAAACCCTCATATTTTTCATATTTCTGCGAGGCGGTTCTAACGAGTACCCACAATCTATGTTTTTGAGCAGAAATAAGAGAAATAATGTATACCCCTGTAAACCCCAGTTTTTCTATATAAAAGTGGGGTTTAAGGGGGTCAAATATATAGGCTGTTTTCTGATGAATATCAGAATATTGTATATTGAATCCACTAAAATAGTTAACCAAATGACCCTTAACGAGCTCGTTAAGCTAACAACGCTTTGAACAACTGGGCCCTGCATGCCAAGCATTTAGTTACTGCAAAATATTGAGCTGGCATCTCTCCATGACTGTTACTGTATTTTTCCTTATAAGGGTGTCTGTGATTGTTTTATCCTAAATTGTTTTCCTTCTCAGTTGTAAGTATCTTTAGTTGTGAAATTTTATGTGTCTTGACACAAACTTTCTAACTTTAGTATGTTGTTTTCTCAAAACCTTGACGCTCATATTGCATAACCTGTTTTAGGTCTTGTTCACTTGAGCAAAGAATCTCTGTCTCATAAGATATTCCACTGAAGGCAAACTTAGCATTGATATACCTGTGCTTACCTGTAAAAAGCATGTGTTGATTTGTTTGTCTAACTAAAAACATTGACAGTTACCTTTTTAGCTATTTTGAATGGTCAGTTGCGGTTGTCAGTTAAATGGTCAGGTGACTTGACGGAGGAGTCAATTGTTGTGACTGGCGCTTTAAGGGTTAATAAGATCTAGCTAGTAAGTGGCATATAAGAAGAGCTCTTCTTATATGCCACTTGGATGTAGTTATTTTTAGTATAGCAGGTACAAATGGTTCTGTTCTCTTTTTCTGTCACATATTTAATTTTCTGGTAGATGGTGTTTGTTTCATCAGAAGGGTGTTATAAACTATTTCATACTGATGGTGGAGAGACCTGTAATTTTGTATTCCAGGCAGAAAACTCTTGAATTATGCTGTCAACGTTGTCTGTTATTAACGCTTAGCACTCCGGGTAAAATTTTCAACAGATGACAAACGAAAGATTGAAATATTTTCTCTTATTTTTCCCAGAAATCAGGTTTTGACATTTCATGCATATTGTCTCCAGTGGAGACAATTTGCATGAAATGTCTAATCCTGTTTTCTGGGAAAAATAAGAAGAATGTCATCAATTTGTCGTTTGCTGAATTTGCCCAGAGAGTGGTTATTATTACAATCGTAGTGCATGAAGAGCATCCTGTCAAGAAAACAGCTGACATTTCTTGGAAAATTCCTCTCAATATGGATTTTCTCTGTTATAATTGAGCCACACTGCAGGATAGGTGGCCAATTACAAGTATTGTACCATTATATTGGTCCAGCAACATTCTTACATGGAGATAGGTCATGAAATATTTTCTACCGGTCATTCTTATCGGACTTAGCGGAGATAGGTCATGAAATATTTTCTACCGGTCATTCTTATCGGACTAAGCCTGCCCAGGAAAGGTGTGATAAGGTAAACTGACAGGCTCGACATGACCTTAAAAGTGTTCTGGGCCATTAAACTCCAAACCAACCAACAACCATTTTTATGGCAAAAAATTATCAACATATGCAGTCTGGTCAAGAATGTTCAGTTTAATTTCAACCCATAAAGTGCTAATCACAACTGCAGCTATCAACTTTTTTATTTTCTTTTTTATTTTTCAGTTAAAATAAGGCTTGACATTTCATATGAATCGTCTGCAAAAAAAAAAAAAAAAAAAAAAAATAATAGAAAATAGAATGTCCCATCTGCTAAGACTTTGCATAGTTCTTTATGGGTTAAAAACAAACTAGGTACTTTGATCTGTGTGCACTTGTGAACCACGTGTTTGACTACAGTATTTCTTCTGCGTATTGGGATGCTTTTAACTCCTTACCATACTTGTCCTGAAATTTGAACAAGTCTACTTTACTACCTGTTGATCTGTCTAAAAACTTGGTTATGTGTGGCAAATAGTGTAGACCTTGATCAGATATCAGAAAAAAAGTGTGACATCGAAAAAAAAAAATTACATGATAGATACTGTTATAATACCCTTGTCCTGCTGAACCCGGATATGTCCTGTCTTTGCAAACAGTGTAGATCCAGATCAGTTGGCTTCTTCAGAAGCCAACTGATCTGGGTCTGCACTGTTTGCCATTCAGTATTTGAATTTTTATCAACAACCCGGATCAAGTTATCTGATTGGCTGAAAATTAGAAGTGGGCGTGCCATCTTAATTTATTCAGCAGGACAAGGGTTAAATATGTTCTCTTCTGTTTCCAAACATATGCTGGTAATAAAAACCACATCAGCCTGCATTTCACTTGGTCCGATCAGGACCTTCATTGGCTGCTTACAGAATCACTGAATATATTGACAAAGAAAGAAAGCCCTGAACAGACTGCACAGATGTACAGGTGGATCTGTGGCTTTACTCTTCATGTGACTAATCTTATCCACTCTATGGGCAAATTCAAAAATTGATATTTTTCTCAGAAAATAGCCTTTGACATTTCATGCAAATTGTCTGATTAGGACAAGTAGTCTTCTTAGTAGGACAAATAGCTTTGACATTTTTATTCAAAATAGGCTTTAACATTTCATGCATATTATCTACTTAGGACAAGTTTGCTCCTTAGTAGGACAAATAGGCTTCAACTTTTTTTTATGCAAATTGTCTCCTTAGGAAATGTTAGATAAAAGTAAAAAAAAAAAAATCACCTTTGGAAACAAATACAAAATGGAGCCTCAGTTTTATTTGGACTTTCATAAGCAGTAATGAAGTTTGCAATACTGCTTATGCCCTCTAGCCTGTTTTCTAGGCAAAATAAGAAAAGTATGTTAACCCTTGTTCTGCTGAACCCGGATATACCCTTCTTTGCAAACAGTGTAGATCCAGATCAGTTGGCTTCTGAAGAAGCCAACTGATCTGGATCTGCACTGTTTGCCATTAAGTATGTGAATTTATAGCAATAATCCGGATCAAGTAATCTGATTGGCAGAAAATTAGAAGTGGGAGTGGCATCTTAATTTATTCAGCAGGACAAGGGTTAAAATATTGTCTACTGGAATTGTTACCCTGCGTGCTAGAGATAAAGACCTTTTTCTAATAACCTTGCTAATAATGCATAAGTGTATGAAGATGGATGACCTGTACAGAAAAGCTATTTATTCCTCTGGAAAATGGTATGAACTGGGCCTGTGGGAATTGAGCAGGCTTTTTTCCTTGTATACTTTAACTAGGAGTATAGTATTTATCCTAATTGTCCAGACATTGTATCTCAAAATGACAGATAAAGTGTTTTTGTTTTTTTTTTCAACCAAAAAATTGTTGAAAGTTTTCTTATTTCTCCTTGAAAACATATGTTGTGGGTACTCATTAGAACTGCCTTGGTAAAGGCACTTCTAATGGGTACCCACAACATATATTTTCAAGGAGAAATATTTGAAAAATGATATGTGGATACCCTATGTTAACTTCTTACAGTACTTTAGTACTTGCCTAAAAAATATGACCAGTTCCATTTAACTATCTGTTGATGTGTCCAAAAAGTGAGTGAGTGGAAAACAGTGAAGATCCTGATCAGATACCCTATTCTGAGACATCTAATGTGGTTGTATTCTACTACATTTCCATGTCATAGCTATTTCCATTTAAAATGTGTCCTGTAATCTGTATCTTTCTGGTAGCTTTGTCCATTCTTCCATCTGGATATCCATCCAAATGTTTTTTTTGTTTTTGTTTTTTTTTAATTTTTTTTTTGTCTTTGCTGATATTTCTAAAACCTTCCTCTTGATGTTGATGTATGGTTGAATTTATTACTGGATGGATACAGATCAGTAGACATTATCTGACTTCTGTTGCTGTCTCAAGATCATGGACATTTTTTTTTCTAACTTTTGCATTTAGTCCATTTTTATGTCTTGCTGCTGTTGCTGCAGAACAAAGATCAAGGTCACAGACTTCAAAATTTTGATAACCCTCACCCTGCTGAATAAATTAAGATTCCATGCCTACTTCTAATTTTCAGCCATTCAGATTACTTGATCTAGGCTTTTGATACAAATTCACATTCTGAAGAAGCCAACTGCTGGATCTGTACTGTTTGCAAAGGCAGGGCATATCCAGGATCAGCAGGACAAGGGTTAAGAATTAAGATGTATGTTTAAGTTGTGCACTTTGTTTTCTCTTTTTTTGCTTATGTTTTTTCTAAGGCTTCACTTGAAGTTGTTGATATGTTACAAGCATTGCTGCCATATGAATACAGATCAGCTGGTATCCTCTTGCTGCTGCTGCTGCTGACTAAAGTCAATGTCACTTACTTACTTTGCATTAATTAGTCTAGGCATTGTTTGATTGTAAGTGTGAGTATCAATTTATTCAGCATCTTGCCAGGCATAGTTTGGCAAAAGGCCCTGCCACTTGCTATTATGACAGTCAGTGACCATGTGTGATTGGGCATTTGACCAAGTTCTTGGCTTACCCAAGGGCTAAAAGGAGCAATCAGTCAGAGAAAATGTTAGCTAGTAGCTTGCTGGTCCAGAAGATAATTGGGATGGAATATGTTGTTTCAGACCTCTGGGTGATAAAGATGATTAATTGACTAATCTATCTGTAAGCTTGGCAGATAGATTGGTCTAATTTCATTTATTAGGTTGTATTCCCAGACATTACATGAGACTGGTTGATACAATGTTTACCCAGGGATTCTGATCATGTGAATTATTTCAGCCATGTGCCAACAAAACCTCTCTTTAGGCATACTGCATGTTCATGCTGGCCTGAGGATGAGGTATGCTTAGTATACTTTTTAAGGAGAATAAAAATACGTCTTCAAGGGAACTAACTTTAATATGAAAAAAAACCTCACTTCCTTTCTAACTGGGGGCTACTCTTAAAGGAAAGAAATAGCTTTTCTCCTCACATCTGCTCTTAAAGGAAAGAATTTGCTCCCTATTGGAGCAAATTCTTTCCTTTAAGAGTAGCCAAATTTTTGAAAGGATTGTAAATTGCTGTTTGCAAAAGTTGTCTCCCTTCAAGGAATGGCAGCAAAATGTTCAAATGTATCCATTCCCCTTAAAATCTGCAAGGTCTGACTGCAATTTTGGTATTCTGGTTCTGACATAACTGCACATGTACGTGACTTGTCTGAGTCTACATGATACCATATTTACCCTAAGTATTGGGACATCTTAACTCCTCACCATACTTGTCCTAAAATTTGAAATAGTCCATTTTACTAGCAGTTGATGTGTCTGAAGTAGTGCTGTATGAGTTGCAAACAGTGTAGACACTCAGGGGACTTGATAATGAGGAGTATTTGATGATAATTCTGGGATAATTTTCTCCAGTCCATTACAAGCGCCTTGGCAAGGCACTTCTGATCAGTACCCACAACATATGTTTACATGGAGATATAAGAAAAATTATCCCAGAATTATCACCTGATACTCCTCCTTAACAAGTCCTCTGGGTCACACTGATCAGATGTTGTATTCTGCAGCCTCAGATCTGGTTCTACACTGTTTGCAAAGGCCTGTCCCAATACTTATGGTTATTGGAGTAAATCATATTTTTGATTTGGAGTTTTACAGCCCAGTCAAAGTCATGTTGAGCTGGACAGTAAACCTACTCACACTATTCCGTCCAGGAGTAGTCCTCTGAGCAGTTAACCAGTACTTGTGCAGATAACTTCTGCCAGTAACTGACAACTGCCCTTCTTGAATCAGCGAAATGAGGAGAATGACCTATGAAGTGATTTTATGATCAATCCCCATGAAACTAATGTGCCTGAACTGGGATTTGAACTTGCCACCCCTGGATCTAAAGTCAGATGGGCTACCGACTGTGCTGTAAATTTATAGCCCAGCTGAATAAATCAAACATATCAAAACAGGTTTTGTCACAAGTGTCTCCTTTACAGCAATACATTCTGTGGCATCAAGATTTCCTTCAGGTTAGCAGTGCAGATGCTGTGCAGCTGCACATGTGTAGGTTCATCTTGGCCTAGACTATTCACTTCTACCATATTAACCCTTGTCATGCTGAATAAATTAAGATGCCACACCCATTTCTAATTGTCAGCCAATCAGATCACTTAAACCAGACTGTTGATATAAATTCACATACTGAATAACAGACAGTGCAGATCCAGATCAGTTGGCTTCAGCCAACTGATCTGGATTTACACTGTTTGCAAAAGCAGGGTAAATCGGGTTCAGCAGCACAAGGGTTAACCCTAAATATTGGGGTACTTAAACCCTAAATATTGGGGTAACTTAACCCCTTTCTATACTGTCGGAAAATTTGAATAAGTCGAATAAGTTGAATAATTTACTATTTGTTGGTTTGAGTAAAATCTACTGGACTGAGTGGCAGAGAATATAGACCCTGATCAGATACCGCTTTTGCGGCATGTGATCTGGGTCTACACTCTTTGCTCAGAGCCTGTCTATCCCAGTTATTAGCTTATTCTGGTAATCTCAATATGATCATTGAGGCTTATAATGTAATTTTTGCTCTTTTGGGCTTAATACCTAAAACCCTGAATTTGAATAGTAACAGTTAAAATTTTAGATATTTTTCTTCTTATGTGTTTAAAGATATGGTTTGACATTTCATGTGAATCAGACTCTGTTTTCAGGAAAAATAAGAAATATTGCTTATTTGTTATTGGCTAATTTTTGTGTAAAGCAGAGTAAAGTTTAAGTGCTTAATCATAGCAAATGCTTCTAAGATAGGGCTATGAATCTCATCAGGAAAATCATTAGGTTATCTGGAAAAATCATTGGTTTATCCTGAAATATCATTAGTTTTAGTGACATACTGGTCCTGTCATTAGAAAATTCTGCTCTGTGCACATAGTAAAATTCTATTCATGCAGTCTGATGTGGGATTCTGGTTTTATGCTGTTAGACTCTTCAATGTATACATGGTATGTTTGTGAACAATGATGATTTTGAACAGACTTTATGGATATGAAAACTGGTCTGGGTTTTTGCTGTTCAAGTATTGGCTATCAAGGATTGGCATATAGCTGGTTTTCTCCTGATGTTTCTACTTCCAACATATCAAAGAAAAAGAGTTCTTATAAAATGAGCCACAGTGAGAAAACCTACCTTTGACCATGTTTGCCCAACTAAGACACAAATCAGCCTGTGCATCGACACCGTCTGATCAGTCATCATTGTCTGCATGAAGAAATTCTGCATTCTTGGATATCCAAAATGCACCCTGTGTATTCTGATCAGAGACTGCACGAATGTGCAGGCTGATTTGAATCTTCGCTGCATCCACATGTCCGCAACTATGTTTTCTGATGTTGGTGTTTAAATACTGTATTAATTTTGCCTTACTTTCTGTACTTATTGGGACATACCATAGCCTTTCAGTATACTTATTCTAAAAACTGAACAAGATGATTTGACCTAATTAGTCCATATGTTTAAAAAAAATGCTGGTCAACTCGAGCAAAGTGTGCTCCCTGACCAGACCACTCCTAAGAGCACTTTGTTCTGCATCTACATCTGAATATTTAGGGTAGTTTAACCCATTGTAGTCGGGGGAGCCCTCCCCCATAAAAGGGTAATATCAGACACAGAACACAGCGTCTGATCAGGGTCTCCACTGTTTGCAAATAGTATAGCCATTTTTCTTTAGGAATATGTAAATCTTGTAGCCAGACATACCTAAAATTGAAATTGGACTCTTCCAATATATAGTGTGGGAGAGTCTATTCAGTCTACCATGGGTTAATTACTGCATGTATACTTAGTCAACAATATTTATCCTAAACACTGGGGCTCCTTTGCAATCCGGGTAAAATTTTTTCCCCCTGACACAGGATTTAACATTTCATACAAATTGTCTCCAATGCCTAGTAGACAATTTGCATGAAATGTCTAGTCTTATTTACTCTGAACTCTGAAAATAAATTTTCAAAAATCTGAATGTTGTCGGCTGCAGTTGTGATTGGCCCTTTAATGATTCAAACCTCAATATATTAGTTGTCTTACCCCAACACCCATAATCCCCAGCTTCCAGTCTATATAAGGTCTGTTTTCCCCCAAGTGATCTGATATCTCTTATTTCCACTCTGGGCTATCTAAGGCTACTGTCTGCCAAGATAAGAACTGCCATTTTGGTAGGTAGAAAATTGGTTTAATGGACAATATCAGCAAAAAATATTAATTTATAGTTTCTTAACCCTTGAAACACAAAACAAATTCATAGCAGAAAACATTGTAGATTTATTTTTATTATTTTTTGAGGCAATAAGACTTGATATTTCATGTGAATGGCCTGCTAGCAGATGATGCACATGAAGTGTTAAGCCTTGTTTTCTCTGAAAAATACAAAAATATATAAATAAATAAAATGTTGTCAGCTGCAGTTGTGTTAACAGCTGTAACTGATTATGATAGAGTCCCCAGAAAAACATTAGATGGGCCACGCCATGTAAAAATGTGCCTTCGGGTGTATGTGGACAGCGAAGGTCCTGATCAGCCTATGCATCCATGGAGTTTGATCAGAGTCTTCACTATCCACAAACACAATCATTGGATATTACAGAATGTATGTAATGGAAAGCAAAGATCCTAATGTAGACTGGCTTCAGTCACCAGTGACTATATATTTTTTCTTAAAATCCTGTTTGATAATCCATTAAAGTAAAACCAAAATAACATATTGACTACAATACCAAATAACATCATGACTATAAAGGCTGGTCACTAGTAACCAGCCTTTATAGTCATGATATTATTTTGGTTTTATTTTAGTGGATTATTAAACAGATTATAAAAAAAAAAAAATATATTTAGTCACTGGAGACTGGAGCCAGTCTAGTCCTAATGATACTTTGTGTATGAGCAGGATGATCAGAATCTGCGCATCCTGTGTATGTTTGAAGACACTTTTTCCCTTGACATAACCAAGATTTTTTTTTTCAGCAACACAAAATGAATGTAAAACAATTCACCATATTTAACCTAGGTAACTGATCACCATAGCTCCTCACTATACTTGTCCTAAATTTTGAGCAAGTCCTGTTGATGTGTCTAAAAACTAATGAATGAGTTGCAAACAGTGTAAATCATGATCAGATGCTGCATTCTGTGGCATCTAATCTGTTTCTACACTGCTGAGGCCTGTCTGTCTGAATACTTACAGTAAATATGCTATATTGATCTCTTCACTTGTCTAAAGTAGGTGTCAAACTTAATTAAACTTTCTCAGCTTTTGAAATCTTTGAATTGATTCAATTTAAATAAGAAACTGGCTTACACTATAAAAAAATATTCTAAAACAAGCTGTACAAGTATTTTATCTGAATTACAATTTTTATTTCTTCATTTTTGGCTACCATCATCTCAGAATGTGTGGGACAGCGTTTTGATGGGATGTTAAAACTCCAAAATAATCTTATCACCATCCCAGAGTGACTGGAGTACTGTTGATGGGATATTAACCCTGGTCCTGCTCAACCTGGATATGCCCTTCCTAAGCAAACAGTGCAGATCCAGATCTGAAGAAGCTAACTGATCTGGATCTGCACTATTTGAAATTTGTATGTGAATTTGTGTCAACAACCATGATCAAGCAATCTGATTGGCTGACAATTAGAAGTGGGCATGGCAAGGGTTAAAACTCTAAAACAACCTTGTCATCCCAGAGTGACTGAAATATCTGACATACACTTCCTCCCCAAAAGGGACACACACACTGCTGTATCATTTTATGACCCTGACCCATATTTCACAATCCAGTGACTTTATCATTTTTTTTAGTCAACCTTTGCATTTAGCCCCATTTCTGATTAACCATATCCTACAGTACTCTAACCTGGCATATACAGTAAAATTCAGCTATTAAGACCACTCCAAATTAACCCTTGCCCTGCTGAATAAATTAAGATGCCACGCCCACCTCTAATTTTCAGCCAATCAGATTACTTGATCTGGGGTTTTGATAGAAATTCACATATCTGGATCTACACTGTTTGCTAAGACAAGGCATGTCGTGTTCAGCAAGAGAAGGGTTAAGGCCACTCCAAATTAATCCTTGTCCTGCTGAATAAATTAAGATGTCACACCCCCTTCTAATTTTCAACCAATCAGATTACTTGAATCGGAATGTTGCTATAAATTCGCATACTTAGTGGCAAACATTGCAGATCCAGATCAGTTTGAAGAAGCTAACTGATCTGGATCTACACTGTTTGCAAAGTCAGGGTATATCCAGGTTCCATAAAAAGCAGCTTTTGCCTGTTCCACATTTTTTCTTTCTTAATATTTTAAATTCAGTAATAAGACCACCAAATAATAAAGCCGACCTCAGTGGCTCAGTTGGATGTGCGTCCAATGACTGATCAGGAGGTTGCGGGTTTGACCCCCATGTGATCATAAAATATTTTCTATGGCCTTTCTCTCCCTTCCACTGATTCAAGAAGGAATGTGCACAATACTGATTAACCACTTAGAGGACTAAGCCTGCCCAGTAAAAGTGTGGTTAGGTAAACTGACCATTCTCGACATGACCCCATGTGGTTGACTGGGCCGTAAAACCTCAATACAAACAAACAAACTAATAAGACCACTTTTAGGCAGTCCCAAAGGTGTTCTTAACCCTTAAACTGCCAGTCACAACAATTTTCGTCTGCTTTGTCATCTGCTTGTGATTTTTAAAGTCATTTCTGCAAACAGTGTGGACCCAGATCAGACTGCTCCTTTAGGAGCAGTCTGATCTGGGTCCACACTGTTTGCCTGTATGCAAAAATAGGTTTGAAAAGTTTGCAAGATTATTCAGCAGACGACATTTTCAGATGCAGGTTTTCTTGGCGTTTTAAGGGTTAGTGGAATTTTACTGTACTTTTTTACTAATATGGACATACATTTTTTGTGATATCATTTTATGACCATTACCTACATATCATGGTACAGGCCAAAATAAAAAAATTATTAGATTCTCAGGCACCACCGCATCTGTCCAAAAGGTCCAGCATGTATGTTTTTTTTCAGTGGTAAGTTTTTTCAGATCCAAGGAATAATTTCTAACTAAATTGCAATCTAGACCACAAACATATAGCATTCTTATTACTTGCAAAGAAAACCAGTAAATAATGATCTGTTTATATTGTTTGAGACTTTAACTTGCATTTTAGATACTCTCAGTGAAACCATCGCCATTTTGTTTAACCAAACAAACCCAAATGTCCAATAATGTGCCCAACCGGAAAATAAAAGTAAAAATAAAAAGCAGCCCGCATGCGTCTATTTTTTAAAAAAAGTTTCTGAGAATCTAATAACTTTTTTTTGCCTCAGTTCTTTTGTCATACTTTTTTTTGGCCTCAGTGCTTTTGACATACTTTACTTGAATTTAGTGTTTAGCTCATTTATGGTACTGACAGGTGCCTGCAGATGCGACACCTTCTGCTGAATTCTTGTTAAAGAAAATTCAGCAGCTTCAGTGCTGGGGCTGGGGCTGTGGAAACGTCATGTCCAGCTTGTCCTCTCCTTGACAAGTACAGTATTTACACTAAGTGTCCGCACCCTTTAACTTTTTGCCATACTTGGCCTAAACTTTGAACATGTCTATTTTATCACCTGTTTATATGTCTGGAAACGGCTGGATGAGGGGCAAACAGTGCAGACCCAGATCAGATGCCACATTCTCTACACTGTTCACTCAGGCCTATCTGTCTGAATACTTGGGGTAAATAGGAAAAGAACTTATATACATCTAGATGAGGAGTAAATAGATAGTGTGGGTGGTTGGGTGAGGCAAAGGTGTCATGTATCTTACGTCACTGGGGCACCCAACTGATATTGACTTACAGTTGGACAAGGCCTGCTATCCTTGCAGCAGGTAAGGGTAGAGGGTGAATGATTTTATTTCTTCTGTTTCTTCACTTTCATTCATTTTTCTTTCTCCCCTGTCCCTCTCTTTCATCTCCTCTACTATCTCTACTATCTCTCTTCTCCCTTTCTCTGGAAGACGACACAAAATAATCCACAAGGGTTGACGTGTTGTTAAACCCCAACTTAATCAAAGTAAATAGATAGATATTTTTCTTATTTCTCAATGCAAACATAATAGTAAAACCTGTATGAAACAAGCACCTATGGGAAAGCTAAAATTGTGGTTTGTTAAAACTGGTGCTCGCTTAATACAGGTAAATTTCCACTTCTGTACATTTGAATGGATCTGAAATAATGGCCTTTTAAGACAGGTGATTGCTTAATATAGGTAGCCCTT
This sequence comes from Anodontia alba, assembly GCA_964016985.1. NCBI lineage: Eukaryota > Metazoa > Mollusca > Bivalvia > Lucinida > Lucinidae > Anodontia > Anodontia alba. The sequence goes on from OZ024824.1 coordinate 126,063,912, forward strand.
GAGACAGAAGCAGTTTGGTGAGGCTCTTCTAATGTGTACTCATCGGGTGGTTGGGTGGTGCGAAGGTGCTGTGTATCTTACATCACCGGGGCGTCCAGCTGATATTGGCTTACAGTTGGGCAAGGCCTGCTATCCTTGTAGCAGGTAAGGGTAGAGGGGGAATGTTTTTATTTCTTTTGTTTCTTCACTTTCATTCCTGTTCCTCTTTCTTCCCTGTCCCCCTCTTTCATCTCCTCTACTATCTCTTTTCTCCCTTTCTCTGGGATTTTAAAAAAAATCTGTCCTTTAAAGTAGCATGTCCTGGTGGGCGGGCATTGGGCGTCTTCCCAGGTTTACCTTTTGGCCAACCTTTTTTCAAAGTTATTTGTTACCTTTATTCTTCAGTGTATTGATTTTATATTTGGTAGGGATGAAGAGGAGGACCAGTAATGTCACATGCAAGAGGGACAACTCTCACTTTCTTCATTATTCACTTATCTCCGCGACATCTGGGGTTTACCTTTTGGTTAAACCCGTCCATAATGCCCTTAGGCGTTTTGCTTGTTTTTATGAAAATTAAGAAAGATAAATTTTTGGACAAGTAAATTTTGTTCATACTGGTGGATTTTAACCATTTGCTTATTCACGTCAGTGTTTCCACAGTCCTCTAGATAGTGGTTTTGGGAAATATTTGAGAAGTGAAGGCGAGGAATAGCAGACAACCACTAAATCATTAAAAGCAAAGGAAGAAATAAACACTCGGACTTGGTTTGATTAATTACTAATGATGGAAGATGACAATTCTAATGTCTGACCTTAAAAGGGTTTCTTTTGCTATTTGTGATGGCTTTTTATTAACCTTTACCACTCACTGGGCTAATTCAGCAGCCAACAAACTTATGACATTTTTCTTCTCTTATCCCAGAAGGCAGGTTTGACATTTCATGCAAATTGTCTCCATTTGAGACAATTTGCATGTAATGCCAAAACCTGTTTTAAGGAAAAATAAGAAAAAAAATTCAGTATGTCATCTGCTAAAAATTTAACCCAGACTGCTAAGCATTAGGAAAGGAAGAAGGATCTATAAAATTGTCTATAAATGTACACTCAGAAATGATCTTAAAAATTTGTTTGTGGCTTAATGAATTTTAGCTTTCAGGATATATTGACTATCAGACAATGCTAGTAGAGAAAAAGTGTTTCTTGTGTTGGACCTTTGGCACTCAGCAGGCAGAATCAGCATGATACATTTGTGATTTTTGTTGGAACTGCTTTAGCAAACATAGGGATCACTTTCCTTCAGTGGCATTGGATTTGGTGTCAACAGTGTTAAGTCTGTGAGTTTAGCTCCATTTCTCAAACACTTCTTGGCTAATGAAACTTCATAGACACATCAACCATGGTGCACCCTGCCCACTGTCATCAAGCATTATTGACCTTGACCTACTTTTCAGGCATGGCTGAACAATGATTAGTCTGTAAGTTTAGCCCTGCAGCCATAGCGAGATAGCCATTCGGCGAATATCTTGTTTTTTTTTTCCAGAAAAATAGTGCTTGACACTTCATGCAATGTGTTTTAATGAAATGTCAGCCTTTATGTTCTGGGGAAAAAAATCAGACTGGTGTCTGTTAAAACTTAGCCAGCATGCTTAGGTCTAACGGTATCAAAGTAAAATATGGGGTAAGCGAGAACAGAAGGGAGTAACAAAATCAAACTGATGTCTGTTAAAACTTTTAGCAAGCATGCTTAGCTCTGTATCAAAGATTGGGGTGAGCGAGAACAGAAGGGAGTATTGGAGTATATAAGTCTGCTCATTCTGTATATCTGCACATGTTACAGTCACAATGGGAGATAACTCCCCTGAGTACTAACAACCAGGTCCAGTCATTTGGTTTCTTCTGTTTTTATCATTAGCATCTTAATTAAGTATAGCTTCCTTTGTCTGGAGAAATCTAATTTAACTGTGGTCATAAATTATGCCAATAAAGCTTCCAAAATATCAAAAAGAAACATTTTTTGTGCAATAAAGTATATAATATCAATATTTTTGTGTGAATATGGAAAAAATAAAGTTAAAAATTATTTATATTCAACTGAGGACCTGTGAAAAAATCATAGTATTCCAATTACAAGGACCTAGTTTGTAGTTGGTCTACCTTGCACTTTGTCTGGCAAGGGAGATAATACGAAAACTACTGCTATCTTTCATTATTGGTCCTTGTGGAAATCACCATGTTTATCCTAAATAGTCAGACGATAAGTTTATACTTCTTACTGTACTTACCCTATTTACCCAAATATTCGGACACCTCAACTCCTTACCATATTTGTTTTAAAATTTGAACAAGGACAATTAACTACACAAGGTTGTGTCTGAAAATTGCTGGATGAGTTGCAAACAGTGTAGACCCTGACGAGATGCCACATTCTGTGGCATCTCGTATGGGTCTTCACTGTTTGCTCAGGCCTGTCTGTCCGAATACATATGGTAAATATGGTACTGAAAATCTGAACTTCAATTTGTGATTGAGTGATGTGCCTGATAAACACTGGCTGAATGGTGAATAACACAGACACCCATCAGATTGCTTCTAAAAGCTTGTAATAATTTAAAGTAAATAGGATATAACCAGTCTTTCAATGGTTATTTTTTATTTCCTTAAATTGCTCAGGTAACTGACAGTCAACTGAATAAACTGGGTATATTGTGTTTAGCAAATAATTGCACTGAAAAAATAGACAATTTCCATGAATTGTTCAACCCTGTTTTTCTGGAAAATATAAGAAAATCATTATCATTAGTATCATGTTTTTTTTATTATTGAATAGTGTGTGTGTTTGTGCGTTTGTGCATGTGTGTGTTGATTTTGCCCAAAGTCTCAGTCATAATGGTTTAGGCCAGAATTGTTAGGGTATTTATTTATGGTAAAAGAGCTGTGCCAGTTCCCTGGCTAATGGGACATTTAGTATTTATCCTAAATATTGGGACACCATAACTCCTAATCCTACTTGCCCTCATATTTGAACAAGTCCTGTTTCTACCTGTTCATGCCTGAAAATGCTGGAAGAATGGCAAATAGTAATCCTGACTTGTGTCTACACAGTTTGCTCAGTCCTTTCTGTCCCATTACTTGACACATTGCATGTTGGGTAAAAATTTCAGATGACATTTTAAAATAATGGCATTTTGAAATAATTTTTCCTAAAAAATAGGATTGACTTTTCATGCAAATTGTCTCCTAAGGAGACAATTTGCATGAAATGTTGAATCCTATTTTCTAGGAAAAATAAGAAATATGTCATGGGTTTGTGATCTGCTGAATTTGCCCAATGCATGATAAATGTTAGGGAGAATATGGTAGAATATACTGGTTGTCCATATGTTGTTGCTATGGAATTTTAATGCATAGATTTATATGACTGTTTGATGGATTAAGAGGAAATACCAATTCATCATCTCCTTAGTTTAAATACCAGACTGTTTGTATAATGAGAGCAAGATTTAGAGTTTAAAGCTTTTCATGTTTCAGTATTTTAATAACAAAATACAAGATGCTGATGTCTGCTTTTAGTAGATTGTGTCTTTAAGTCAGCCTCGATGGTTTCAGCAAGTAATTTTACTGATAGCATTGGGTGACATTTTATCCTTCGCCTACTTTACATGGTCATTGGACTCTATTCTTGGCCTACTTTGCATGGTTATTTGACTTTATTCTTGGCCAGCTGCATGGTTCTTTGACTTTATCTTTGGCTTACTTTGCATGGTCCTTTGACTATATTCTTGGCCAACTTTGCATGGTCCTTTGTCTTTATTCTTGTCCTACTTTGCATGGTTAATTGACTTTATTCTTGGCCAACTTTGCATGGTTCTTTGGCTTACTTTGCATGGTCCTTTGATTTTATTCTTGGCTTACTTTGCAAGGTCCTTTGTCTAATCCTTGTCCTACTGTGCATGTTTTTTTGTTTGTTTTTTTTTAACTTTATTCTTGGTCTACTTTGCATGTTTTCCATGGACCTTTGACTTTATTATTGTCCTACTTTGCATGGTCCTTTGACTTTATTCTTGACCTACATTGCATGGTTCCTAGACTTTATTCTTGACCTACTGTGCAATTTTTTTTTATTTTTTTTTTTTACTTTATTCTTGGCCTACTTTGCATGGTTCTTTGACTTTATTCTTGACCTACTTTGCATGGTCCCTAGACTTTATTCTTGGCCTACTGTGCATGGTTCTTTGACTTTATTCTTGGCCAACTTTGCATGGTTCTTTGGCTTACTTTGCATGGTCCTTTGATTTTATTCTTGGCTTACTTTGCATGGTCCTTTGTCTTTATTCTTGTCCTACTTTGCATGTTTTTTTTTGTTTTGTTTTTTAACTTTATTCTTGGTCTACTTTGCATGTTTTTCATGGACCTTTAACTTTATTATTGTCCTACTTTGCATGGTCCTTTGACTTTATTCTTGACCTACATTGCATGGTTCCTAGAATTTATTCTTGGCCTACTGTGCATGTTTTTTTTTTTGTTTGTTTGTTTTTTTTACTTTATTCTTGGCCTACTTTACATGGTTCTTTGACTTTATTCTTGGCCTACTGTGCATGGGTCTTTGACTTTATTCTTGGCCTTCTTTGCATGGAGGTTTGACTTTATTCTTGGTTTACTCTGCATGGTTCTTTGGCTTCTGTGTTGGTGGCATCAAGCAAGGACATTTCACCGTGAAGAGCAGATTGAAGAAACTGCATGTTACTATTAGATGATATACTTAAATTCTTTGACATTAGTAAAAAAGTCATGCTTAGCAATCTCAATTCTGCCACATTTTCATACTGTGGAATCTCTGAGATGTTTCCCTATATTGTTTCTCCTTGAAAACAGGGTGAGATATTTCATTCCTATTGTCCCCGAAATACCAAAGGAAATAATTTTAGAATGAAATGTCAAGCCATGTTTTCAAGAATACGAAAAAAAAAAAAAAAACAAATGCAGCAGAACATGGCTTCTGATGAGTGTCTACACTGTTTGCATTAAAATACATGATTTTTTATATAAGAATAATAAAACATAAATCAAAAAAAGTAGATACCCTTTAAACATGAAATAGGTGTGTCCAAATAGATTGTAGAAGAGTCCACTTGGCATAAATGGGCTTAACATTAATGGATGACATAGTGAAATATTTTTTCTTATTTTCCTCAAAGAGACTGGCATTCCATACAAGACATTTCCAGAAAAAAAAAAGAAACAAAAAAAACAACATCAAGACTTTTTCTGAGAGAAAATGAGAACTATCATGCAGTGTTATGGTCCTGGGTTCAGCCTCCAGATGATGGTAACCATATTGAATGGTGTGTCTTTTAGACATAAAAAGACCATGACAAGAATATTCATGAAATGTTTGATCTAAATATCCCAGGTGGTCCTCCTGATATCATTGAAAGAAAATAGAAGATGGCAGTTAGTGGCTATATTGGATGTTGGACAAGATCCATTTTCTTTAAACCTAACAAGAGCAGCAGATGACATTTAGAAGATTTTTTTTTTTCTCAAAGAAAATAAGTTTACAGTTCATGTGAATCATCTGTCAAGCAGACAGTTCACATGAAATGTCAACTTATTTTCGCTGAAAAATAAAAATAAATAACAATTTAAAATATCTGCTACAAATTTTGCTTGATGCTTTAACTCTGGTCCTGCTGGACCTGGATATGCTCTGCCTTTGCAAACAATATAGGTCCAGATCAGTTGATTCATCTGATCTAGATCAGTACTGTTTGCCATTCAGTATGTGAATTTGTATCAGCAACCTTGGCAAGTAATAATCTGATTGGCTGACAAGCAGAAATGGGCATGGCATCTTAATTTATTCAGCATGACAAGGGTTAAGATTGGTGCATCTACATCTCTCCATACATGGCCAAATGGTTAGCACTTCGTGAATTTGTATCAGCAACCTGGATCAAGTAATCTGATTGGCTGATAATTAGAAGTGGGCCTGGCATCTTAATTTATAAGGGTTAAAGTTCCATGGAAAAGGGTTAAAGTTCCATGCAAAATTGTAGCAGATGACATTCTGAGGTTTTTTGTTGTTTTTTTTCATTTTTTTATAGACAATAAGGCTCAACATTTCATGTGAAGTGTCTGCTTAGCAGACATTTCACATAAAATGCCAAGCCTTATTTTATATGAAAAAAAAAAAAAAAAAAAGTATTTTACAAACACGCGAGCCTGATTGTGTTTGTCCAAAAACTACTGAAAGAATATAGACATAAAAAATACAAGTCTGGGGAAAAGTGGAATGAATCTGCCAGACAAATTCATTTATTAGGTTCCATAGTAATATTTCTGTCAAATGATAATATTTTCTGCTATGTGCTGTCAAGTTAGAGAGAATTATTATCATAAAAGTGTGTGAACATTAACAAAAGAAAATTAATGTAAAGTGCTAGGAACTGCTATTTTAGGAGCTGAAAGTAGGGGAAAAAAGATATAGACATTTGTTTGTACAAAGACAGAAAGAAAATGAAAAGTAAAAAAAATGGTTATAGGTGTAAAAGTATACTTTTGTTTGAACACAATTAGGCATGATGATATGTCCTTATGCGGGTTGATATGACATGGTGAGGAGCAAAAATGCAAGACAAGGTAAAGTGTAGCAAATGTGTTTGAATTAAAAAGCTGTATGTCTGTGGTGTTTAGCTCAAATAAGTATAATTCATGGCTCTAGATAAGATGCTTTTCTTAACCAAAAAGGATTGATATTTTTCTTACTTCTGCACGAAGACATTTGTTGTGGGTACTCATTAGAAGCACCTCAGTGTGGCACTTCTAATGAATACCCATAACGTGTTTTCATAGAGAAAGAAGAAAATTATTAACCTGAGTACCAGCTCTTATCTGGAGCTCTGGCATTGTTTTCTACCAAGAATGTTTACAAACACTTGTCTTTGTTATCATTATCCTTATATGGTAAATGTCCTAAAATTTTGTACACCAAAGTTTCTGATAAAATGGCACATGAAAACAGTGCACACCTAGATCAGATCTGTCTTTTTAAACTAAGGTACATAACAAAATAGAATAGTTTAACCCTTGTCCTGCTGAACGCGGATATATCCTGTTTTGCAAACAGTGTAGATCCAGATCAGTCAGCCAACTGATCTGGATCTGCACTGTTTGCCGTCAAGTATGCAAATTTATAACAACAATCTGGATAAAGTAACCTGATTGGCTGAAAATTAGAAGTGGGTGTGGCATCTTAATTTATTCAGCAGGACAAGGGTTAAGCTACACTAGATTGTACACCTTGAAAGTAAAGATGGAGGAGCCTGTGAAGACAGACTACAACATGTGTACCAAGTGACGACTCGGAACAGCCTCTGCATCCATGCAGTTTGATTGTAGTCTTCCATGGCTGCTCTGTTGCTAGCCAAGGATCCAGACTACAGACAGGGAACACTGACCATATTGCTCTGATGCACAGGCTAATCTGTTTGCACATCATAAAGTACATTTCCTCATGTTGTGGTACATGCTGTTTTACAACTCTTCCTGATTAGAAATGGAAATATCCAAGAATAATGTAGGCTATGCCGTGAAAAAACTTGTCTTCAGGCATATGCTGACAGTGAAGGCCCAGGTCAGCCTGCATATCCACGCAGTCTGATCAGTGCCTTCCCTGTCTGTTAACAGAATCATTAGATAGTACACAATGTATGAATGAATAGCAAAGGCCCGGATGATATTTTGTGCATGTGTAGGATGATCGGAATCTGCACATGTTCGAAGGTACTTTTTTTTATTTGACGCTGCCCATGTTATGCAGACAGTTGATGAATGCCTTAAAGAAGACACATGATTACTGTTTGAAATATGGTTTAAATCGGTAAACTGGATAGAAATATGCTTAAACATATGGTTTGGGAAAAGGAATGCAAAACGTTTGGTGGAGTTTATTTACTTTGCATACTTTTTGCTTTTTTCTCAATACAAAGGCAGTTAATCTGGATACATCTAATGGCTTAACACTTGGAATCTAAGACAGCTTATGATTTCTTGCAAGGAAAAAAAAATTCCTTGAGAAATAATAATATACGCAGCAACGTAAGAAAATGTACCTTCGGACATGTGATCCCAGTGAAGATTCAGATCAGACTGCGCAAATGCGCATTCTGATCTGAATCTTCACTGGGCACATTTTGGATAGCCAAGGATGCAAAGTTTCTTTTTGCATATAACAAAGACTGATCAAACTGCATGGATGCACAGGCTGATTGGAGTCTTTAAAATGTTTGGTGCACATGTCAAAAGTAGGTTTTCTTATGTTATAGTTCAGATTGAGATTGTGCGGTAAATGTTCTAAAAATTTGAACATTTTACTCCATACTTTTTTTGCCCAAATTTTATTTTTTATACAGTAATTTCTTAAAATACATAGTGGAAAGGCAAACCGTGTAGACCCTGATCAGACTGCTCCTGAAGGAGCAGTCTGATCTGGGTCTGCACTGTTTGCATAATTATGTCATTTTATTGGCAACTTTGGTGTACATAATTTTAGGACAATTACCATATTCTGCATGTGATTTGCAACATGAGAAAACATACCTTTGGACATGATTGCTCAGTGAAGACTCATGTCAGTCAGCTCTAGATAAAAGGAATATCCAGATAAATATTTTTCTTATTGTTTTGACTGCTTCAACAAGCTGGAGCCAAACAGGGATCGCTTTACAGTGGCGCGTTGCTGTTCTGGCACTGTTTTTGTTCGCATCAACGATGTTAAGGCTGTGCGTTTAGCTCCCTTTCTCAAATATCGAGGTGTATAGGCTAATGAAATTTCATACACACATCTGCCATGATGCACCCTGCCCACTGCCATTGACATTACTGACCTTGACCTGTTTTTCAGTCTTGGCTGAACAATGTTTAGTCTGTGCATTTAGCTCCATTTCTTGAACACCACCAGCAGTGGCAACATAGCCAGTCACTGAAATTCTAGTTCTGGGATGTTGAAACAATACATCATTATCCAGTTGTATCTCAGGATAAGAGGAGGATTTCCTTATTTCTCCATGAAAACATATTTTATATGTACCATATTTACTCTAAGTATTCCGACACTTTAAATCATTATCATACTTATCCTAAAAATAGAACCGGTCCATTTTACTATTCTATCTTGTGTCTTGAATCTTGCTGGATGAGTGGCAAATAGTGTAGACCCAGATCAGATGTCATATTCTACAGTATCTGATCTGTGTCTACACTGCTTGCTCAGGCCTGTCTATTCAAAGATGCAGGGTAAATACGATACTCAATGGAATAGGCTTGCCAAGTGAGTGCCCACAACATACATATTTCTGGAGAAATAAGAAACATATATTAATACTTTTGTTGAAGAAATGATGATTATTTGGTGTTTAACATCCCTTTCAACAATATTAAAGTCATATAGAGATGATGGAAGGGTGATAACGAAAGGCTCTGTACAATCATTATGAAAACACGCCAATTCAAATATATTGAGAATTTTACCACCAAAAAAAACGAAAACTTTCAGATGAAAAATTCGGATATTTTCCATATTCCTGCTCAAAACATAGATTGTGGGTACTCGTTAGAACCACCTCAGTGAGGCAGTTCTAACGAGTACCCACAATCTATGTTTTTGAGCATAAATAAGAAAAATAATGTATACCCCCTGTAAACCCCAGTTTTACTGTATAAAAGTGGGGTTTAAGGGGGTCAGAATTATATAGGTGTGTTTTCGTGATGGAAGAGCCACACGGTCATGAGTGAATTCTGCCTCCAAAGGGTTCAAACCTATGACCTCCTGATCAGGCCCCGAGGTTATAAAACTTTTTTCATGTTCAACTCAGCTGAGCATGACATTTCTCTGCTAATAAATATGAAAATGTCAACATTTTAATTTTTTTAGCAGAGAAATTTTCATGCTCAGCCATGTTTAGCAAGAAAGAATTTACAATTGTTAGTAATTTGAGATTCATAAGCAGGACAAATTTCATACTCAGTTGAGCCTGAAAATATTTTAATAAACTGGGGCCTAGTTCAAAATTTTGATAACCCCGGGGCATGAAGTCGGGAGCTCCAACCACTCAGCCATCTGGATGCTTCTGTTTATTGAAGAAAAGTAAAATGAGTTATCTAGAGCTTAGCTAAGATGAATGGTGTTCCGACTCCTAAGAAAGAATAATGGAAGCTGTAGAACAATAGAGTAACTGAAATACTCCATCAATCATATCTTTTGGATGAAAATTTGACATCACAGTAAAATATAGGAATCTGTTCAGAAAGATTTCCCAGCAGCTGAGAGAATGATAAATGGCTAACAAAAAGGTTAGAAAATTGTACATTTAATAGACAGTTTGATTCAAAGCCATAAATTTAAAAAAGAACTTATCTCCAGATGAGGCATTTTTTTTAAAGCAAAAGTATTGACATTTTTCTTATTATTCCACAAAAACATTTGTTGTGGTACTCATTAGAAGTGTCTCACCAAGGCACTTCTAATGAGTAACCACAACATATGTTTTGATGGAAAAATAAGAAAAATATTTTGTGATACATCCTCTTATTTAGAGCTATGAAAAAAATATTTTTTATCAATGACTTTTCATGACAGATTGTTTCTTTTAATCATCATTTGAAGACACAACATAATTCATCAAACAAACAATTACAACATAAATGTCAAAAAAGATGATGACCCTCTGCCACCCTAGTAGGAAAATGAACACATCCAAATGACAACATTTTGTACAGTTCAGATTAGACTAATAATCTGACAAGGGGTGCTAACACTAGATACCTGTAATTTGGTTTTACCTACCTGTGTTTTTAACTTGGAGCAGGTTCAACAGAACAAGAGCAAATATCAATTCATTTCACTTTGGAGTGTTTGCAGAAGAGGATAAAATAATTAAGGTGGATTAGTAACATAAAAATTTGTGGGAATACAGATATGCATCTTAACAGCAGTAACTAGATTGGAAAGTGAAAAATTTAAGCAATTGCATATTCAATTCTTTCCCTTGGTGTTAAAAGATACCAGTGTATTTTCACCAGTATTGAAGGATAGTGTTACACTTTCATGCTTTTTTATTGGAGAACATTGCATTTTCATAAGCCTGCACTTTCACTAGTTTGATTTTTTTTTTTTTTTTTTTTTTTTAATTTTGATGGGAGAGGAATGTATTTCATATTTTCTCTATACATTTTTATGAATAGATGATTATAATTTCCCCTTTACCACTGTGGACAAATTCAGCAGACGACAAATTGATATTTAGCCTCTGCTCTTGTTGTTATGTTGAATTTTAATGGACCATTACGAAAACACGCCTATTCAAATATATCGAAAATTTTACCACCAAAAACTGAAAATTTTCTGATAAAAATTCTGATATTTTTCATATTTCTGCTCAAAACATAGATTGTGGGTACTCATCAGAACCGCCTCGCCAAGGCAGTGCTAACGGGTACCCACGATCTATGTTTTTGAGCAGAAATAAGAAAAATAATGTATACCCCTGTAAACCTGAGTTTTAGTATGTAAACATGGGGTTTAAGGGGGTCAAAGTTACATAGGCGTGTTTTCGTGATGCCTGTCAAGGATATAGCTTTTCTTATAATTTTAGCATTGTTGGTTTAAAAGCTTTTACATTTTAGCTATCAGAGATTGTAACTTGATAAACAAGATGTGTGTTAATTAAGGCATCTTCTTTTATATTTTGCCGCAGTTTTAATCCAACAAAGCATAAAGAAAACAGTGTTTTAAGTTGCAGATTTTATGGTCTCATCTGCTTTCAGCTTTCCTTATGTTCCAAGCATTTGAAAATTGGTTGCAGATGAGTTGCTCTATTTTCAACAATTTATGAGGGCAATTTAGTAGGTTTTTTTTTTTTTTTTTTTTTTCATAATGACACATGGTTTTGATGGATTAAGGGAATTCTTCTCAAAGTTGGACTGCATAAAATATTTTGTGTAGAGCTATGTACAAAATGTATTTTGGATGGAAAAAAAATACTGTTCAAATATATGATGTATATTCTTGGAGCTAAGGATAATTTTGTGGCTCAGTGGATCCATTTAGGTCATTGTTTTTTTTTTGTGAGGAAAAAAAAGGAGAGTTATTCTTCTGAAATTTTGGAACTGCATTGATCCAGTTAAGGAGATTTTCTTTTCAAACAAAAAGTATTGATATTTTTCTTATCTATGCGTGAAAACATGTTGCGGGTACTCATTAGCATATATCTAATGAGTGCCCACATGTTTTCATGCATAAATAAGAAAATAATTAATTAACCCATTGTAGCCTGGAAACCCCTAAAAGGGTAATTGGCAAACAGTGCCGACCCAGATCAGATGCAGCAGAATGCAAATAGTTCAACCATTTTTCTCTAGGAATATAGAAATCACATAGCCTGACATACCTAAAATCAAAATTAGAATCTTCCAGTATATATATAGTGTGGAGGAGTTCATTCAGTCTACAATGGATTAACCCTTAAAGCGCCAATCACAACAATTGTCGTCTGCTTTGTCATCTGCTTGTGATTTTAAAAGTCATTTTTGCAAACAGTGTGGACCCAGATCAGACTGCTCCTAAGGAGCAGTCTGATCTGGGTCCACACTGTTTGCCTATATGCAAAATGTAAGTTTGAAAAGTTTGCAAGAAGATGCAGCAGACGACATAAGCAGACGACATTTTCAGATGCAGATTTTCTTGGCGCTTTAAGGGTTAAGGTTACACCTCTTATAATATTTGACTATGCCTTGTGAAGAAATGTGTTTCAAATACAACTGTTTTTGAAACAGTGATAATAGTGTTTATGAGGGTCTTGTTATTTTTGCATGGAAACATACCTTCGGACATGTGTGCCCAGGGAAAACTCAGGTCTGCCTGAGTGTGCCCAAGGAAGATTCAGATCTGCCTGCTCATACACACAGACTGATTAACCCTTGTCCTGCTGAACCCGGATATCATTACGAAAACAAGCCTATTCGAATACAATGAAAATTTCACCTCCAAAAACTGAAAATTTTCAGATAAAAAACTCCGATATTTTTCTTATTTCTGCGATATTTTTCTTATTTCTGCTCAAAACATAGATTGTGGGTACTCGTTAGAACTGCCGCGATGAGGCAGTTCTAACGAGTACCCACAATCTATGTTTTTGAGCAGAAATAAGAAAAATAATGCATACCCCTGTAAACCCCAGTTTTACTATATAAAAGTGGGGTTTAAGGGGGTCAATATTATATAGGCATGTTTTCGTGATGTACCCTGCCTTTGCAAACAGTGTAGATCCAGATCAGTTGGCTTAAGCCAACTGATCTGGATCTGCACTGTTTGCTATTAAGTGTGTGAATTTGTATCAACAATCTGGATCAAGTAATCTGATTGGCTGAAAATTAGAAGTAGGTGTGGCATCTTAATTTATTCAGCAGGACAAGGGTTAAGTCTGCAGTGTTCTCTGATAATTAAGGATCCATGGTATCTTAGCTGGACAGCAAATACACTGATCAGACTGAATTGATATATGTGCTCATCTGGGTCTTCTCTGTGTGCACTTGTTGTGGTTACTCATTAGAATTGACTCCAGGAGAGTGTTCTAATTGATACTGATCATCTTACGACTTAAAATGTTGAAAGGAGCTCATCATTTAATCCATTGTATACGGAATAGACTCTCCCACACTATATATGGGAAGAGTCCAATTTCAATTTTAGGTATGTTTGGCTATGAGATTTAGATATGCCAATAGAAAAAATGGCTAAACTATATGCAAACAGTGGGGACCCTGATCAGATGCTGCATTCTGTGACGTCTGATCTGGGTCTGCACTGTTTGCCAATTACCCGTTTACGGGCCTCCCAACTATATGGGTTAATTGATACCACCAATAGATGTTTGTTGTGCAAGAACAAAACCTATGGTATTACCTTCTCAATACTCACTTCAGAGCTCAGAATTTCTTATTCTGACTGCTTCCTAATGTGGTAATGCTTAGCATGCTGGGTAAAAATTTCAGCAGACGGCATTTTTAAATGTTGTCTTATTTTTCCAAGAAAACAGGATTTGACTTTTCATCCAAATTGTCTCCAATGCAGACAATTTACATGAATATCAAATCCTATTTTCTGGGAAAAATAAGAAAAATATCGCCAATTTGTTATCTGCTGAATGAGCCAAGAGAGTGGTAAAGGTTAATGAGTTTTTTGTTGTTTTTTATAACAACTTTATGAGTTTTATTCTGACAAAGAGCTTCACTTGGAGCATCTATTGACAACATTTGCAGAAACAGGAGATCGTAATCAGCTGACTTTTGTTTTCAAATATTGTTGAAGAGCTGATTTTCTGTATTGTATGTAATTCTAGTTCAATTAAATTAGCAGTTTAAATTGTAGATTTTATCAATGAACATGGTGTTTGTGATGTCATAATTAAGATATTCTAGACATTGGTACTAATTAGTGACTTATCATTCATTGTAATCACTGATGTCATTATTTCGGCATTTGATAAATGTGTCAATATTTGTGAAAGTAATTATCTAGGTGAAGTTATAGATTTAATATTAAGCATGCTGAGTAAAATTTCAGCAGATGACATTTTAAAACATTTTTCTTATTTTTTTCCAGAAAACAGGTTTTGACATTTCATGCAAATTGTCTCCATCAGAGACAATTTGCATGAGATGTCAAAATTCGTTTTCTGGGAAAAGTAAGAAAAATGTCATCAGTTTGTCATCTGCTTAATTAGCCCAGAGAGTGGTAAAGTTTAATAGCCAAAAGATAGTGACTTTGATTGGATTGGATAATTTTTTTTTTGTGTGTAATATTGAATATCAATAATAGAAAGGAAAGTGGTACATTGATACTTTGAAGTGGAATAACATCAAATTGTTGGCTGGAGATTTTGAATGATGATTAAATTTGACTGATGTAGATTTTATGGGATATTGATAATTTTATATGGTTTCTGAAGGGAAATTTGTTCCAATTATATCAGGTTGCAGCAGACAGTATTTAATACCTGTAGTGCGTTGAAGATGAAAATAGCAGATGACAAATGAGTGACATTTTTTTCAAAGATTTTCTTAGACAATAGAGCTTGACATTTCATGCAAAAATCAAGTCCTTCTTAATGGGCAGATTCAGCAGATGACAAATTTAATTTAAATGGTGATATTTTGCTTATTTTTCCAAGAAAATGGGATCAGACACTTCATGCAAATTGTCTCCTTAGTGATATTTTTTTCTAGAAAATAGGATCTAACACTTCATGCAAATTGTCTCCTAAGGAGACAATTTATATGAAGTGTCAGATCTTATTTTCTAGGAAAAATAAAGAAAAATATTTCAAAATATTGTCTGCTGAAATTTTTATCCAGAATGCAAAGTGTTAAGGGAATGGATACCTCTCCAAGGTAAATAACTCCTGAAATGGAAATATTTGCATTCCTTCTTATCTAAAGAGAGCAGTTTCTTTCCCTCAAGAGAAACCCCTATTTTGAAAGATACCACATTCTGGGGAGGTTAACTTCCTGTCTACAAAAAGTTGTCTCCCCCTTTCAAAATGGAGGCAAAAATCTTTGAGGTATAATCCATTCATCTTAAAGACAAAGAAAAAAAATAAATGTTGTCCACTGTATTTAAATTGAGCAGGTTAAAGGTTAAATAATAGAGGCAGTTATGGCATCAAACAGGACCAAAGTAAAAATGTGGAAGGCAATTAATGAGAAAATGAGAAATATCAATAAAATATGTTGCAATTCAGTGATGTTGCTAATATCATCAGCATTTCAAAACTTGCACAGTGAAAGTTGGAAATAGAGCAACAGATAATAACACTATGCATGCTAGGTAAAAATTTCAGCAGACAACATATTGAAATGTTTTTCTTATTTTTCTCAGGAGGCAATTTGCATGGAATGTCAAGTCCTATTTTATAGGAAAAATGAAATGTTAAATCCTCAGGGAAAAATAAGACAAATTTTATCAATTTGTCGGCTGCTGAATTTGCCTGGGGAGAGTAGTAAATGTTAATATTATAATATAAGAAGGAGGCTGCTATATGGAAATTCTAATTTGGTGCTTATAGGATGCATAATACAAATTTATTTTTAACCGTCATCATGCTAACTTTAAATAAGCCATGCTGGCCTTGGTGGCTCAGTTGGATGCGCCGTCCGACTGGAGACCAGGAGGTCGCGGGTTCAACCCCCGCCAAGGTCGGCAACATTCTTTCGTGGAGATTGATCATGAAATATTTTCTATGGTCATTCTCTCCCTTCCGCTGATTCAAGAAGGGCAGTTGTCAGTTTCTGGCGAAAGAATGTGTACAGTACTGGTTAACCGCTTAGAGGACTAAGCCAGCCCAGTGAATGTGTGGTTAGGTAAACTGACCGCGCTCGACATGACCCTGTCAAGTTGACTGGGCCGTAAAACCTCAACACAAGCAAATAAATAAGCCATGACATGAAAAAGGTCTCTTTGGGGCATATGAAAACAATAAACATAGCTCCAGGTAAGAGAGTGTATCCAATAAATATTTTTCTTATTTCTCCACAAAAAACATATGTTGTGGGTACTCATTAGAAGTGCCTCATTGAGGCACGTCTAATGAGTACCACAACATATGTTGTTTTTTTTTGTGGAGAAATAAGAATATTAATAATTTTCAGTTTAAAAATTGCCTTATCTGGAGCTGAGTAAGCAGATCAGCTGGTGAATAAGGACCTTTGCTGAGCTCTGACAACTGGAAGTGGACAGGGGATGTACAGGCTGATCTGAGTCTTTGCTGTTCACATGTGCCACAAAGATCCATTTTCACATGGCCTACCTCAAGTTTAGTGGATGACAATTAATCTTTTTTTTTTTTTTTTTTTAATTTATTTATTCTTTTTAATTTGACTTTTCTGTCAGATTACCTCCTTTGGAGAGTTGAATGAAATGTCAGGCCCTAGTTTCTGGAAAAAAGAATGAAATACTCTTTTATTGTCAGCAAATTTCACCTACAAAGGAATTATATTAATACTCTGCATGCTGGGTAAAAATTCAGCAGACAACAGTTTGAAATGTTTTTCTTATTTTTTCCAGGAAATAGGCTTTGACAAGTTCATGCAAAGTGTCTCTCTCTTGGAGACAATTTGCATGAAAGGTCAAAGCCTATTTTATGACAAAAGAAAGAAAATTATCATAAATTTGTTGTCTTCTGAAATTGCCCAGAGAGTTGTAAAGGTTAATTGACAGGTACATTTTCTGTTCAGTGCAATGTTATATAGTCCAGTCTTCTAATACTGGTATATTTGAGAAGAAAGGTGATCAAGTTCATGGTTACAGGTGTTCTATGCAAATTTCAGCAGATGACATTTTTAAACATTTTTCTTATTTTTCCCAGGAAGTGACTGACATTTTATGCAAGTTGTCTCCTCATGAGACAGTTTGCATGAAATCTCCCAAGTAATTTTTCTGGGAAAAATAAGAAAAATATCAACAATTTATATTATCTGCTGAATTTGCCCAGAAAGTGGTAAAGGTTAACATCTTTAAGTCTGGATTATTTAGACTTTGTGATTAAACCGTGATAAAATCAGAGAAAATTTGTATTCAGTATTATCAAACATAATTCATATTTTACAAATCAATTCATATTTCTTACTTTTAAATCATAAAGTCGAAACAGAGCTAAAATTTCATAACAAAATAACAATGTGAAATTATCTACCAGATATATTTTAGTGTTGAACAGTGTGTTGATATTATTATGAAGTTGAAAAGGGCCTGTTTGGAAAACAAGACCAAGACAAACGTGAAAAGTGGAGTTAAATTTGACTTTAAAAGTGTTTGTATTAGATTCACTGATTTGGAACAAAACTTCTGGAATTCTGGCCAGGAAATACCTAGAGTATTCTCCCTTTATGATAGATTTCACTTCAAATTTGAGGATTTTACTTAGGAAGTTCGAAAAGGTATAATAGTTTATGCTTTTTTACTGCATGAAATTGTTGTAAAGAAGCAACAGGCTGCTTGATTGAAAGTTTACATCCTGAAAACATGCCTATATAGTTTTGATCCCATTAAACCCCTCTTTTTTATATAGCAAAACTGGGGTTACAGGGGTATACATTATTTTTCTTATTTCTGCTCAAAAACATAGATTGTGGGAACTCATTAGAACAGCCTCGGTGAGGCAGTCCTAACGTGTACCCACAATCTATGTTTTGAGCAGAAATATGAAAAATATCAGATCTTTTTTATGAAAACTTTCAGTTTTTGGTGTTGAAATTTTCAATATATTTGAATAGGCATGTTTTCCTAATGTGTAGAAATCAGGGCTTTAGACAAGGCACCGGATGGGTAGTCTTGTGAATCATAGCTCCAGAGAGGGCCCTTTTTTCATCAGAAAAGTTCTGGTATTTCCACAAAAACTTATGTTATGGGTACTCATTAGAAGCATCTTGCCAAGGCGCTTCTAATGAATACCCACAAGATATGTTTTTGTGAAGAAATAAGAAAAATTTTATATGGATACCCCCCACTTATCTGGAGTTATGTGAATATGTTTTTATTTGCCATAATAACTTACTGGCTCTGTGGCTCAGTGGCTCAGTTGATAGGCCAGCCATCTCACATCCAGGAGATTGTGTGTTTAACCCATTGTAATGGGGACTCCTCAAAGGGTAATTGGCAGACAGTGGAGACCCAGATCAGATGCCGCAGAATGCGGCGTCTGATCAGGGTCTTCACTGTTTGCAAATAGTTTAGCCTTTTTTCCTCTAGGAATGTCTAAATCTCATAGCCTGACCTACACAAACTTGAAATTGGACTCTTCCAATATTTAGTGTGGGTGAGTTCATTCAGTCTACAATGGGTTAATCACCGTATAACTCTAATGTCATAAGGCACTTGTTTTTTCAACTGAAAACAGTTGATTCTTTTTTCTTATTTTTCCATGTAAGTATTATACTTCTAATCAGAACTGGAATAGAAGTTTTTGCAGAGAAATAAGAAAAATATCAATACTTTCGAAGAATAAGAAAATTATCAACACTTTGCAGAAAAAAAAAGAGCTTATCCAGCCGTGTGGTTATAAAACTTTTTACATGCTCAATTCAGCTGGGCATGAAATTTTCTCTGCTAATAAATATGAAAATGCCAAAAATAGTTACATCACGAAAACATACCTATATAATTTTGACCCCCAATAAACCCCACTTTTATAGAATAAAACTGGGGTTTACAGGGGTATACATTATTTGCCTTATTTCTGTTCAAAACATAGATTGTGAGTACTCATTAGAACCGCCTCGCCGAGGCAGTTCTAACGAGTACCCACAATCTATGTTTTGAGCAGAAATATGAAAAATATCAGAATTTTTATCTGAAAATTTTCATTTTTTTGGTGGTAAAATTTTCAATATATTTGAATAGGCGTGTTTTTGTAATGTTAGCAGATAAAGTTTCATGCTCAGCTAGGTTTAGCCGGCCTCGGTGGCTCAGTTGGATGCGCCGTCCGACTGGAGACCAGGAGGTCGCGGGTTCAACCCCCGCCGAGGTCGGCAACATTCTTTCGTGGAGATTGATCATGAAATATTTTCTACGGTCATTCTCTCCCTTCCGCTGATTCAAGAAGGGCAGTTGTCAGTTTCTGGCGAAAGAATGTGCACAATACTGGTTAACCGCTTAGAGGACTAAGCCTGCCCAGTAAACGTGTGGTTAGGTAAACTGACCGCGCTCGACATGACCCCATTGGGTTGACTGGGCCGTAAAACCTCAACACAAACAAATATATAGGTTTAGCAAGAAAGAATTTGCAATTGTTAGTAATTTTAGAGTTATTAGCAGTATAAATTTCATGCTAAGCTGAGGTGAGCATGAAAAAAGTTTTTTAACCTCAGGGCCAGGATCTTTGATAGCCATGATACCCTTAGATTAAGGATCCATATAATACTGCCAATGACACTGACTTGACGTCGGCACAGGCGTTGGCATCAACACTTTTTTGTCCGCTCAGTATCTTGTGAACCAGTGGGTGGATTCTTAAATTTTCATTGATACATAATTGTGACTTGACAAAGAACTGATTAGATTTTGGTGACCTTGACCTAATTTTCAAGGTCAGAACAGTAGAAAAACTGAAAATTCACAGATGATGGAGTGGGGGTGGGGGTGGGGGACATTTGCTTTCTCTGAAAATGTTGTTACTAGTACTTTCAACCATTTTTTATTCTGACACTTTAATACAATAAGTCATACAAAAGGTCAACCCTTTTTGTACCAAATGTACAAAAGGTTTCTATGATTTTCAGTAATTACCTAGAGCGATTAAACTAAATGAGATGCAAATGTTACGATTGAGAGTAGGTTCTTTTTTCACATCATAACACTTGAAAACAACATTCTATCTCGGAAATAATCAGAAAAATATGTTGAAACAGATCCCCCTGCAATTTCTGATACAATGCAATGTTTTTTGAGCTGTACTCAGTAATTTAAAAGATTTTAGTTTAAGCAAATAAAGACACATCAAAAGAACATTTCAAAAAGCAATTTGTGTGCAGATGCATGGGAAATTAGGCAAAATAAGTGAAATCCTAAATCTAACCTCTCCCTGCTATCAAAGTTTTATACAACACCAAGTTTAACCCTTAAATGCCAATCAAAACAGTTGCAAAAGACATTAATTCTTAAATTCATTTTTTTTTTAAGTTTCTGTGAAAGTAAGGCTTGACATTTTATGTGAATCTGATATTTCATGGCTAATGTCGCAAACAGTGTATACATACGGTAATTTCCCTAAGTATTGGGACAGATAAACCTTTGCAAATAGTGTAGACCCTGATCAGATGCCGCATTTGTATACATAAGGTAATTACCTAAGTATTGGGACAGATAGGCCTTTGCAAATAGTGTAGATCCTGTTCAGACGCCCCATTTGTATACATACCAGAATTACCTAAGTATTGGGACAGATAAGCCTTTACAAATAGTGTAGACCCTGATCAGATGCCGAATTTGTATACATACGGTAATAATCCTAAGTATTGGGACAGATAGGCTTTGCAAACAGCATAGACCCTGATCAGACGCTGCAGAATGCAGCGTCTGATCAGGGTCTATACAGTTTGCCATACATACAGCAATATTTTAGAGACTTAAGAGATAGTAGAATGGACTATTTCAAATTTTAGGACAAGTATGGTAAGTAGATAAGTGTTTCCCAAATACTTAGGATAAATAAGGTATACACATTGTGGTAACTCATTAGAAGTGCTTTGCTGAGGTGCTCAACTTATTATGTTTTCATGTACAAAAGAGAAAAAATATTTGTTCCCTCTTTCCTGCAGCTATGGTACTCATTTGAGGCAATTCTAATAAGTATCACAATGTATGTTTTAGTGGAGAAATAAGATAAAGATCAATAATTCCTGGTTAAAAGAAATAAATCATCAATTCTTTAGCAGTGGTTAAAAATGGCACCTTTTCATTTGATCCTCCTTTAATAAGTACAATTGCAGTTTATATAACATTTTAGAGACTTTGATCTGAATTGCAGTATATATAACATTTTCAGAGACTATGATCTGAATGTTTTCTTATAATGATGCAAAAACCTCAGAATACTTTATTATGCCGGTAAAAAAAAAAATCAGAAAAAAAAAAAAAATGAATAAACATAATAATGTCTGGTGTTATTTAAATACAGCAATTTGAGGGTTTATAAGGAAGAGCATGCTGGGAAAAAGTTCCCCACATTAGGAAAACAAGCCTATACAAATATACTGAAAATTTCACAACCGAAAAATTTTCAGATAAAAATTCTGATATTTTTCATATTTCTGCTCAAAACATAGATTGTGGGTACTCGTTAGAACTGCCTCACTGAGGCGGTTCTAACGAGTACCCACAACCTATGTTTTCGAGCAGAAATAAGAAAAATAATGTATACCCCTGTAAACCCCAGTTTTACTGTATAAAAGTGGGGTTTAAGGGGGTCAGAATTATATAGGCATGTTTTCGTGATGAGTAGACATTTCAAGATATTTTTCTTATTATTTCCAGACAATAGGCTATGACCTTTCATGCAAACTATCCCCATAATTTGCATTAACAGTCAGAGCCTATTTTCTGAGAAAAATTAAAATAATAATATTTCAAAATGAAGTATGCTAAAAATTTTACCCAGCACAGTTAAATATTAAGGAATAGCTGGAAAATTTAACGTTTAGCATTCTGGGTAGAATTTTCAGTGGACAACAGTGAAATATTTTTCTTGTTTTTCAAAAGAAAAAAAACAGGATTTGGCATTTTATGCAAATTGTCTCCAATTGAGACAATTGGAGACAATTTGCATGAAATGTCAAATCTTGTTTTCTGGGAGAAATAAGAAAAATATCACCTATTTGTGGTTTGCTGAATTAGCCCAGAGAGTGGTAGAGGTTAAATTGTTAACCCTGAGACTGAATTCTTGCCAGCTTCTGACTTTTCTGTCTAATTGGATTTGGAATCAAATCTCTTAGGTTTGTTGTAGTGGATATTTGTTCTCATATATTGTATTCTGTTACATTACCATTAATCTTTGATGTCTCAAGCCTTCTGTCTTAGGTGACCTATTCAGATGGCTTGTTAATGCTTAGCTCACTGGGCAAAGTTTTCAGATGTCACATTGAAATATAATTCTTCTTCCATGCTGATATTTATTCTAAGCTTACCAACAATGTTATTTCTATATATACAGAGGACTTGTTAACCCATTGTAGTCGGGAGACCCCTAAAAGGGTAATTGGCAAACAGTGGAGACCCAGATCAGATGCCACAGAATGCCGCATCTGATCAGGGTCTCCACTGTTTGCAAATAATTTAGCCATTTTTCTCTAGGAATATCTAAATCTCATAGCCTGACCTACCTTAACTTGAAATTGGACTCTTCCAATATATAGTGTGGATGAGTTCATTCAGCCTACAATGGGTTAAGGTGGAGTTTTGGGATAATTTTCTCAGGTTCAACATAATGTAGGGTATTTTCATCACGAAAACATTTTATCTGAAAATTTTCAGTTCTTGGAGGTGAAATTTTCTATATATTTGAATAATGTGGAAAATTGGAGATGGCAATAAAAGTGAGCTGCACTGCCTGCTGAGACATTTCTGTTCATGTAAATGTCCTAAAATTTTGTAAAAATGTCTGACAAATGGCATATGCAAACATTGCAGCACCAGATCAGACTGCTCCTAAAGGATATAGAGCTGAAGTATGACAGGAAAGCTGTACAGATTGGCAAAGTCTAATACATTCCGTAGTTGCCTCCAGTACCTGGGGTGTCAGGTTGTTAAAAAATCAAAAGGTAGAATCTCTTACACCTGGTCTTCTTTACATATGTTCATCAAATCTGTCTGCTTTGGACTTATTTTAGTAATCACTTTAAATTATGTATTTGTCTTAAAGGCTCCATATTCCTCAAAAATAGACATTTTATTATCCAGGAAAGGTTAAATAAATTGATATGTGGTATTAATACAATCATAAAATGTTGGCAACATTAATTCAGAGATACCATAAAAAAAACATTTCATTTCAAGAATGAGAGACTAACTGAAATTTTACAGGCTGTCAGATGCCACATTTTATGATTGTATCAATACCACATGTCAGTTAAACCTTCTTGGGTAAAAAATGTCTTATGGTAACTGAAATGAAATTTTTTATGGTTAACCACAAAATCAAAATGTTACTGAGTACCTCATGTGGTTTACCACAAAATGAAAACAAATATGTTACTTCAGTTTGGAAAACCCTCATACCTTATGAAAACAACAGACAGTATGAATGCATCCATATGGTCTAGTCACAGCTTTTGCTGTTTGTTCATGCTAAATTTTACCTCAGGTAGGAGTATTTTAGGTTGTGATGCCATTGGTTTTGGCTACACATCACAAAAACATGCCTATATAATTTTGAACCCCTTAAACCCCTCTTTTATATAGTAAAACTGGGGTTTACAGGGGTATACATTATTTTTCTTATTTCTGATCAAAAACAGAGATTGTGGGTATGTATTAGAACCACCTTACTGAGGCAGTTCTAACGAGTACCCACAATCTATGATTTGAGCAGAAGTATGAATATCAGAATTTTTTGTCTGAAAATTGTCATGTTTTGGTGGTAAAATTTGCAGTATATTTGTATAGGCATGTTTTTGTAATGATAGATTATGGCTTGGGAGAATGTCAGGATGGCAGGTTTCTCACAAAAAGTCAATATCAGATCTACAGTGAGTCTCGGATCTCAGGGATTGAGTGCAGTTCCGTAAGGCATTTGTAAGAGGGAATGGATACACTTGTGGGGAGGCAACTGTGAAAATGGTTTTGTCTCCCTCTGTAAAGGGGTCTACTTTAAAAGGAAGAAATTTTGATCCACTTCGCCAAGTTGATGGAAAAGCGTGGGCCTGGGAGGCCCAAGATGGCATGTAAGCAGCTGACAGAGAGGGATTGCAGAGAGTAGAAGCTCTCGGCTATTGACCCTCATGATAGACATACCTGGAGATCTGGTGTGAGGTCTGCCATGCATGCAGCAAGCCATCTACTTGGAAGGGGGCCCACTGATATGGATGTTGCCCCTGTACCTGCAATTTAATCAAAAACCAAATGATGATGATGATGATGATGACTTTGTAAGAGGGGTATACTATAAAATGACACATTTTCTTTTATGATTTGTGCCATTTTCTATTTCGGTCCCGCTAACAAAAATTGAGTATTGGACCAAAAGACTGGCAGTTTTTAGAATCCTGGTGGGTACAGAGGAACAGCTGCATCATTGCATTACGAAAACACGCCTATTCAAATATATAGAAAATTTCACCTCCAAAAATGGCAAATTTTCAGATAAAAACTCTGATACATTTCTCATATTTCTGCTCAGAGCATAGATGGTGGGTACTCATTAGAACTGCCTCGGCGAGGCGGTTCTAACGAGTACACACAATCTACGTTTTTTAGCAGAAATAAGAAAAATAATGTATACCCCTGTAAACCCCAGTTTTACTATATAAAAGTGGGGTTTAAGGGGGTCAAAATTATATAGGTATGTTTTCGTGATGGATTTCATGGAGGAAGAAGGGGAAAAATGAAAACAAAATAACCAGTATGTCTCAGTCAATCTGCCAGCATAGTTGTGTAGTGGACAGGTATGGGATAAATGTATGGTTCAAACATCTTGAGATATGTCTTCTTTGTAATTAAAAGTCTGGGGTTGCCCATTTTGTCTGTCACCAAAGTTACACCCTACATTTATGGTTGTCCAGTCTTTAATCCAAGCATATGCTTACATCATATAAGTAAACCAAATTTACATAGGCATTATCCTGTATTACTGTTCACCCCACCACTTAAATTATGTTAAGCCAGTACAAAATACTTATCTTCAAAATCTCTCTTTCAAGATCTCTTCATTTTATTACCTGCTAATTAAAGGCAGTTCTCTTGAAGTTTTCTTTAACCTTGTGTATGCTTGGTAAAACTTTCAACAAACAACATTTTGAAATATTGTTCTGACTTTTCCCAGAAAATGGGCATTGACATTTCCCTAGGAGACAATTTGCAGAAAAAGTAGAAAGGAAGAAATAAAAGTGGCATATAAGAAAACTCTTCTTATATGCCACTTGAAGAAATATGATTTGATCATCCTGTATAGATGCACAATGTGATATTGTCCCTCACTGCAGACCTTTCTCTGTGCATTCTTTATTGCTCTATCATCTTTATTGGAAATGCTTTGGCAAACAGTGAAGACCCAGCTCTAAAGGTCTGAAAGAATCATTATTTTTGAGATATTTAACATGGTCTCCATTGTATGACAGTTTCGGCTAACATTCAAACATAAACTGAAGGATAGGAACCCTTATTATGCTGAATAAGTTAAGATGCCATGCCAAACTTCTAATTCTCAGCCAATCTGTTTGCTTGATCGAGGTTTTTGATACAAATTCTCATATTAATTGACAAACAGTATAGATCCAGATCATTTGGCTTCTCAGAAGCCAACTGGTCTGGATCTACACTGTTTCCAAAGGCAGGTTATATCCAGGATCAGCAGGACTAGGGTTAAGGTGCCTAAATATTTATGGTTGCAAGTTATTATAAACCAGATAGGTCCTTTTTCTCATAGCAACCCACAATTAATTGTAACCTTGCATAACTAAGCTGTTTACAAATCCATTTGCAAGACATCTATTTGCAAGGCAATTTGTCTTTTATCCCAAAGAGACATTAAATCCCTTGGTCATTTTAACTTTTACCCTGCTGTATTTAAGCTGCAGCAGATGACATTTTGAAAAAATGATTTGCTATTTTTCCCAGGAAAAAAAGGCTTTGACATTTCATGCATATTGTCTCATGAGGAGTTTGCATGAACTATCAAAGCCTTTTTCCTGGGGAAAATAAGAAAATATTGTTTTTTGTTGTCTGCTGATTTTACCAAAAGGATGTTAAAGTTTAAGATGAAACATCTTGAATGGCTTTTGAGACTTTTCTTGCTAATTTGTGGTATTGTTGTTTGTCCCTTTTGAGTAGCAGTAAGACATATTACTTACTGTTGAATAATTGATCAGAAATCTTGAACAATTTCTCTTCATTTGTTGGCAAATTCAGCAGACGACACACTGATGATATTTTTCTTATTTTTCCTAGAAAATAGGATTTGGAACATCATGCAAATTGTCTCCTCAGTTTCTTATTTTTCGTAGAAAATAGGATTTGAAACATCATGCAAATTGTCTCCTGAGGAGACAATTTGCATGATGTTCCAAATCCTATTTTCTAGGAAAACAGGAGACAATTTGCATGATGTTTCAAATCCTATTTTCTACGAAAAATAAGAAAAAAATTTCAAAATGTCGTCTGCTGAAAATTTTACCCAGAGTGCTAAGCATAAAATGGTTCTTGAGACTGTTATTGCTAATTTGAAACTTTGTCATTTGTCCCTTTTGAGTAGCAGTAAAACATATTACATACTGTTGAATACCGTATTCGACCTAATTACCACACTGTGCGCTTAGGTTTTTCAAAATTACTTGGAACACTCAGATGATAAAATATGTACCTATACCTATTAAGGATACACTATAAAAAGATCAGAAAAGGACTTATTTAATGATGATTATGCGATTTTTTTTCTGATTTTCTTTATAAAGGCATATGTTGTGGGTACTCATTTGAATTGCATCGACAAGTCGATGCAATTCAAATGAGAACCCACAACATATGCCTTTATAAAAAGTAAAGAAAACGTACACTGGCTGTAATCTGAAGACTACGGAATTTCATGAGTGTGCGCTTATAGGGGTACGTGCGGTAATTAGATCGAATACGGTAATTGAGCAGAAATCTCGAAAATTTTCTCTTGATTTAATCCTGGTCCTGCTGAACCTGGATATACCTTGCCTTTGCAAAACAGTCCAGATCCAGATCAATTGGCTAACTGATCTGGATCTGCACTGTGTGTCATTCAATAACAGAATTTATATCAACAACCTGGAAAAGTAATCTGATTGGCTGAAAATTTTGAAGTGGGCATGGCACCTTATTTTATTAAGCATGACAAGTGTTAAGAAAAATTTCAGTAATTTGTACATGTAGTTGAAAAAAGATTGTTTGTTGTAAAGTGTTTGCCCTACTGCTGAAATTTTCAGACGGTTGGCCTTTTCAAGCCTGTAGATCAAATCATCTTTGGAATGGTGTAGATCCAGATGAGATGGCACATAACAAGCCATTTCCTCAGGATCTATATTCTGCTTTTCCTTTTTGACTGACATCCCTGTTTGTGACAGTGGACCTGTTCAAATACATAGATGGAAGAGTCCACGTCAGAGACTCAGGGAGAAAGCCTTATAAAACATTACGAAAATACACCTATTCAAATATATTGAAAATTTCAGCACCAAAAACTGAAAGTTTTCAGATAAAAATTCTGATATTTTTTATATTTCTGCTCAAAACTTGGATTGTGGGTACTCGTTAGGTTCTAACGAGTACCCACAATCTATGTTTTTGAGCAGAAATAAGAAAAATAATGTATACTATATAAAAGTGGGGTTTAAAGGGGTCAAAATTATGTAGGTATGTTTTCATCATGAGTTTTTCTCATCATATGACTCATATGCATGCATGTAGTCATTATTCTT
Source organism: Anodontia alba (assembly GCA_964016985.1). Taxonomy (NCBI): domain Eukaryota; kingdom Metazoa; phylum Mollusca; class Bivalvia; order Lucinida; family Lucinidae; genus Anodontia; species Anodontia alba. The sequence goes on from OZ024824.1 coordinate 126,092,097, forward strand.
GATTACTTTTTCATGCTAATCTTGACATGCATTTCACCTCTTGAGTACAAGAAATGATAATAAAAATTTTATGTATCTACAGAAGAGCATTTGGTTACAATAATTTTAACCTGTACCGTTCTCTGGGCAAATTCAGCAGATAACAAATTGATGATGTTTTTTATGTCCCCCCCCCCCCCCGCCCATTTTCAATGGGGGGGGGGCGTATATAGTATCACCGCTGTCCGTACGTCCATTCGTCCCGTTCAACTTCGAAAAATTTTCAACTTTGAAAAATAGTTTCCGTGCGATATCTTTTGAAAGGATTGGTATATTGGATTGAAATTTTGTACACTGGTATATAATCATAAAGGTAGGTCAAGTTTGATTTAGAGTAAAATCCGTCTTTTATTTTGGGAGTTATGGCCCTTTTTCAACTTTGAAAAGTGGTTTCCGTTCCATACCTTTTGAAAAGATTAGTGTATTGGATTCATATTTTATACACGTGCGTATACACTGGAGATCCAATACATCGCGGTCCGTTATTTCGCGATATCCAGTATATCGCGAATCGTCCGTGGACCCCAAATTTACCATGACCATAAAAAAAAAAATAAGTAAATGTTTTTTTTACTTAATTTGAAAAAAAAAAAAAAAAAAAAAAAAAAAAAAATGACTGTAATTCGTTGCGGTATTGATTTTTCGCGCATATCCAAACGCGAAATCGCGTCACGCATTATGACCAAACAATCCAATTAGTGTCAATCAGTACACAGATTGATAATAATTGGCAATCAATTAATATTAATCGCCGCACTTGTCATAATCAGTGTCATAATTGAGTACATGTTCTCAGCTGACAGATTTTTTCTTTAGAAATTAGGCCCTAATTCTGCCCCCGCAGACGAAAACGGTCCTTTTCAGGACCAACAAATAATAAGAAAAGAGTAGCCTTATGATGTTGCCTATCTGTCCTAAACACCCAGTTCGTAGCCCTCCCACTTTACACTTTCCCAGCAAGTAATAATTTAACAAATAAAAATAAATAAAGTATGAAAGAATTAAAAAGATCAAAAGATAAATAGAAAAGTTTTTGGGCCCGCAGCAGACGAAAGAAGCGAAGGGAAGCAACCCGAATTGCCTCAGCAAAAGTCCGTGATATTCTATTCTATTCTATCCTTAGGATATGCGAGTTGCCCCCCTTCATCCAAAATGGCGTCCTCGCTTGACATTTCCGCGAACAAATGATTTTAAACGTCGTTTATCAGCTAGTCTCGATTAAAGTTAATTGGTAGACATAATCTCCCAGTGTAAATACTGCCATTGAGTAATTCTAAACCTACTATACTGATGTAATGTGGCCGATAGCTTTACTGACAGCCGTTTGGTGTTGATTGATTAGCGGCGTCTCAGCAAACTACCACCCCAGCTTATACCGCGATCCGGATATATCGCGGTAGCGGAACTTGGACCCCAAGCACCGCGATATATTGGATCTACAGTGTAATTATAAAATATAGGTCAAGTTTGATTTAGAGTAAAATCCACCAATTATTTTTGGAGTTACAGCCCTTTGTCAATGTTGAAAAATAGTTGAAAAATGGTTTCCGTTTGATATCTTTTGAAAAGATCAGTGTATTGGATGTAAATTTGATACACAGGTATATAATCATAAAATGTAGGTCAAGTACGATTTAGGGTAAAATCTACCAATTATTTTTGGAGTTATGGCCTTTTTTCACCTCTGAAAAATGGTTTCCGTTCCATAACATTTGAAAAGATTAGTGAATTAGATTCATATTTTATACACAAGCATATAATTATAAAATATAGGTCAAGTTTGATTTAGGGTAACATCCACCAATTATTTTTGGAGTTACGGCCCTTTATCAATATTGCAAAATAGTTGAAAAAATGGTTTCCGTTCAGTTTTGATTTAGGGTAAAATCTACCAATTAGGCGATTATATTTGGAGTTACAGCCCTTTTTCAACATTGAAAAATAGTTTCAGTTTGATATTTGTTGAAAATATTAGTGTATTGAATTCAAATTTAACACACAGGTATATAATCATAAAATAGAGGTCAAGTTCCAAGTAGGGTAAAATCAACCCATTATTATGGGAGTTATGGCCCTTTTTCACCTTCAAAAGATATTTTTCTTCCGATATTTTTTTAAATAAAGATTGATTTGTCCCTTTTTTCAACTTCATTATTTGCAAAATACCTGCGTGTGGTGAGGATGGCCCTCGGCGGGACAACTGTGTCATACTGACACATTTCTAGTTTTTTTGTTTTTTTTTTTTATTTTTACAAGCAAACAGGATTTGGCATTTCATGCAAATTGTATTGGGTTGACTGGGCCATAAAACCTCAACACAAACATGCAAATTTTCTCCAAATTGTCCCTGAAAATAGGCTTTGATTTGTTAAAGCTTATTTTCTGGGGAAAAAAATAAAGAATAAAATATCATCAATTTGTCGGCTGCTGAATTAATCAAAGATTTTTAAAAACTGAAACTTAACAGAGAACTTGTTAATGAGGAGTATCCCCCCTCCACCCCACCCCACCCCCTTCGAGGAGGGGGACATATTGATTTTGGTGTAGATCCCGTTGGTGTCGGCATTAGTGTTGGTGTGACACTTTCTTGTCTGCACAATATCTTACTCCAAGTATCCTTTTTATCAAATATCATTTTTTAACTCTTTGATTGTTTAATGCAACTTAGTTGAGGATTGAATCCTTTACCACACTATGCTGCTTTTGGTATTATGGCAGTCAGATCTCACCATAAAACTCCCAAAAACAAGAGAAAGAAATTGAAAGACTTATAGTGAAAGCAGAAAGCCCATTAGCAAGGATGCATTATATGCTATAATTTTGTGGTGAAATAGTATTGACAGGAATTATATGAAGCAAAATAAGAATGCTTATACGCAAAGATTAATGGGGGAACTGAAATATTTTATAATTCCATATAGAGAATGCAGGCAGACTTTATTCTTGTTAAATATGATTTATTAACTCTTGTCATGCTGAATCAATTAAGATGCTGTGCCCACTTCTAATTGTCAGTCAGTCAGATTCCTTCATCCAGATTGTTGATATAAATTCATATACTAGATGGCAAACAGTGTAGATCCTTCTTCAGAAGCCAACTGATCTGAATCTACACTGTTGCAAAGGCAGGGTATATCTGGGTTCAGCAGATCAATGGTTAAGAATTTAATGGAATTTGTGAAGCACAAGAACTGTGCTAAGCATCATGCCCAATGGATCTAGCTCACTTGGAGACTTGTATCCCTGTGCCTTATGGGTCTAGCTCACAGGGCTCACTGGGTGAGTTTTATATTCCCAGACTCAGTGGAACTAGCTCATTTCTAGACTTTTTGTATCCCCATGTTTTCTTATTGGACCTAGTTCACTTGGTGACATTTTGTGATCCGAATGTGATCCAGTGTACGTCCTTTCCTGTGCACTTTATACTCTAACCAAGGTTCATCAGATATAGGCTAGGTGCAGCCTTTGAGAGTCATGATTTTTAAAATGCTAACCTCTGTACTTCTAGTTTGTTTTCTAAGGCTAAAGGTTTATTGCTTGACTGCAAACAATTTGGCTTCCTCAGCAAATTAGTTAGCTTTGGCACCTGAGGTAGAAACAATCCAATTATTCACGATTTTCCATTCAACATTTTATCACGAACAACAAACAGAATTTCAGCATTGCCAATTTTTTACATGGAATAGTCTCTAATTAGGTTAGCGTCCATTGACCGGTGAAATTTGAGATGAATTTCCAATGAAAACCCGAAGGGAATGTTAACAATTGTACTTCTCGGTGAGAAAAGGTCCTTGGTTTGTGCTGTAGCAAAGACCCAGATCACTAGATCTAGTGCAGTTTGAGCAGGGTCTTTCTGGGTGAATAACTCTGGGAAGGAAATGCATGCTTCCTCACTCATTTCTCATTGGGGGGCTTCTCTTTAAGAAAATAATTCCTCTGTATAGAAAGCAGTGATTAGCTCTTTAAGTGTTAAAGCAAGACTGGTGAAGTTTTTTTCTGGCTGGTGAAAATCACATTCTTGTTGGTAAATCTACCTGTGTGTTTTTGAGGATTTTAAATTTCATGAGCTGTAAAGATTTCTCAATGAGGCATTGCAAAATTCTTTCAGCCTTGCAGTAAATACTGAGGGATGTGAATGAGATTGATATCCCACACCTCAGTCAGTGTGAAGGATTGGTCATTTTACCAGTGCAAAAAAACAACAGAAAACCTTGACTTTTGCTGAACTCTTTCCCCACTTAAGTGGTGACTGTTGTGTCTGCTGATAACCTTTGCAAACAGTTTGGACCCAGATCAGGCCTGACAAAACATTGGGCCTGATCTGGTTCCAAACTGTTTGACACTCAGATAGTATTCCTGAAAGATTTTTTTGAAAAAGTTAATTTAAAAAAAAAAATCCACAGACAACAAAAAAGCATGAAAATTACCCAGCATGGAAAGAGTAAATCAGCACTGAAGCTAATATCTTTCTACCCATCTTAACCCTAAAGTGCCATTCAAAGTTTTAACCCTTGTCATGCTGAATAAATTAAGATGCCATGTCCATTTCTAATTTTCAGCCAATCAGATTACTTGATCCAGATTGTTGATATAAATTCACATACTTAATGACAAACAGTCCAGATCCAGATCAGTTGGCTTCTTCAGAAGCCAACTGATCTGGATCTACACTGTTTGCTAAGACAGGGCATGTTGTGTTAAGCAAGAGAAGGGTTAAGAACTCAATTCCTGAAATGTCAAGCCTTACAGTAGTTTCTCTGAAAAATAAATATTACAGAATGTCATCTGCTGCTGTTGAGATTGGCTTCTTTTAGGATATAAATCCCATTTGAAGCCTTCTGAAAAATACTGTTAACCCTGAAAACGCTTAGCAAAATTGTAGCAGAGAGCATTCTAATTTTCTTTATTATGTTTCAGAGAAACTAGAACGTGATGTTCCATGTGAATTGACTGCAGCTGATTCAAAGGGAACATCAAGTCTTATTTTCTCAGAAAAAAAAAAAAAAAAAAAAAAAAAAAAAAAATACAATAAATAAAAGTGTTGTCTACTGCAGTTGTGATTCACACATTAAGGATTTACAGGTCTTAACTATTGATTAAACATTGGGTTTTGGTCAATCATTATTTTGACCCTTGTCCTGCTGAATAAATTAGAATGCCACACCCTTTTCAAATTTTCAGCCAGTCCAGATTGTTGAATAAATAAATTCATATATTGGATGGCAAACTGTGCCGATCCAGATCAGTTGGCTTCTTAGAAATCAGTTGGCTTCTTAGAAGCCAACTAATCTGGTTCTACACTGTTTGCCAAGGTAGGGTATATCTGGGTTCAGCAGGACAAGGGTTAAGCTGATCTTCTGGGCAATAAGATTAACTCTTGCTTCCTAGATATAGCAAATAATGGTGCTTCTGAATAGTCTGTCTGCCCTTTATCTGTTTTCCCAGGATATTAATTTTTGTATGGTTTTAAAAATCTGACAGTAAGTGAGTTTTATACCTTGACACCCAGTTTGTAAGACTTCTTAATATTTAGATTGCTGAAAGCAAAATTAACAGATAGCAGCTGAACAATGTTTTTTTAACACTTAGAAATTAAATATAGACAATTTGCATGAAGAATCTAATCCTATTTTCTAGGAAAAAATAAGAAATGTTTTCAAAATGTCATCTTTTTTTTGCGGGGGGGGGGGGGGGGGGGGGGGGGGAAATTGGGGTTGGCATGAAATACAGGAGGAATAAGAAATGCTTTGTTTCATTGGCTGCATGAAAAGCAAAATTTTGGCCAAACAATTATGGAATGAAGTATTCAACATTTTAAAACATTTGCCATAATGTAAGACAAAGGGCATTACCACACACGGTTACAATGTTGACCATAGTGGTGTTAAACCATTGATATCCATTTAATTTTGTGAAAATCGATGCCTGCCAATCTCTATTCTTCAGGTTTATATCAGAAATTAAGGCTTTATCATGATTCTGATTAGCATTTTGGGTTTATGATTACTTTTCTAATCATGATAAGTCATGCTTAACATGATTAATTACATTGCAAGGTGTGTAGATCATATAGGCTGAATTGGTTTGATCAATGAGTTTGCCTTGTATACAACCTGTTTCAAGTTTCATACCATTTATTTCTGGTCTGTACTTCATTATCAGAAGTCATGTTTTATCTTGGACTATAAATGGCAGCACATCTTGTCTTGAACAGTTGGAAAAGTAGAGCATATGAAAGCATACAGACACTGAAGGCACAGACCAACCTGTATATCCGTGCGGACTGGTCATATCCTTTGCATATAAGATCTGACCAGACTGTGCAAAAATATGCAAAAATCTTGGTCTTTGTTGTTCAAATAGTACATTTTGTACCATCATTTGTATACTGTATACTTAGACTGGCTCCAGTCTCCAGTGACTAAATATTTGTCTCATACTCCTGTTTGAAAATCCACTAAAATAAAACCAAAAAAAAAAAAAATCATGACTATAAAGGCTGGTCACTAGTGACCAGCCTTTACAGTCATGATATTATTTTGGTATTGTTTTACAGATGGTAAGAAAAACAATTTAGTCACTGGAGACTGAAGCCAGTCTAACGGTATACTGTAGTCATCCTAAGTATTTGAACAATTTAAACCCTAATCATATTAGTTCTAAAATTTTATCAAGTCCCTTTTACTGTCTGTTAATGTGTCTGTCAAACAACAGCTGGGTGCATTGAAAACAGTATTGACCCTGATCAGATGTTGCATTCTGTGGTATCTGACCTGGGTCTTCATTGTTTGCTCAGGCCTGTCTGTCCAAATACTGAAGGTAGATATTCAGACACCTTATTAAAGTATGTTTTGGGTGGCGGGGTGGGTAACATAATTTAGATTTTGCTGCAAAACCAAAAACACACTTAGGTCATATTCTTGGCCAAATCAAGCTGGTCTTATCTTTGTCTACACCATTTGCTCGGACACTTCTTGCCAAAAATTTGCTTAACTGTTCAACATGAATGACGTATCATAATTATTCACAAAGAATTACCCTTTTACATGCTCCAGATTGACATTTGTGGTATTTTCCACCAGAAAATAGGCCTAGGCATTTTACTCTAATTATCTCATTGGAATGAAATGTCTGATAAAACCTGTTTTCTGTTAAAACCTGCTAGGGAACTATGCTTCAAAACTATTTTTGGAATCCCATTTTAACCTTAATAAACTAAGAAAAATTATAGCAGATGACATTATATTTTTTTTTATTTTGTATTTTTCTGAGAAAAGAAGACTTGACATTTCATCTGCCAAGCAGATGATGCACATGAAATGTCAAGTCTTATTTTCTCTGAAAAATTAAAAAAAGTCAAATGTTCTTCTGCTGCAACTGTACTATGGAACTTTTGACAGAGAAAAAACTTTGTGCCATATGGCTTGAACAGAGGAAAAAAAATATATTGGCATTAAGTAAGTTTTTCCATTAATTTTGCTTACATAATTTATGGCAAATTAAACTAGAGGGCAGCTGCTATGAAATTAAGAAAAACATCAGAATCTAGACCAGATGTAGTCTAATCTTCATAACAAGAAGAGATTAGGATAATATTTTGTCAAAACATATGCCTAGCCCAATAAAGAAGCTCTCCTTATTATCTGGAAAAAGGTGAACTTTATTCCTCTTCTAAAGAAATCATGACCTTTATATCTTTTAAATAGAGATATGTGTATATAGCCCCGTTTATATGCATTAAGTTTACCTCTAGGGGTAAATTTACCCCTATGGGTAAATATTTGCCCCACCTTGTTAAATACCCCTATGGGTAAATGGTTGCGTTTATATGTGTTTTAGGAAGAAGGGGCAAATGATAGTTTTCTTTTTATTTAAAAGCTTATCTATAATAGCAGCACTGTTTCTTTCACCTGAGAATATTTAGCAGATGACAAACTGATGTTATTTTTCTTATTTTTCCAGAGATCTTGATTTGACATTTCATGCAAATTGTCTCCATTGATGACAATCTGCGTAAGATATCAAATCCTGTATCCTGAGAAAAATAACAAAAATATTTCAAAATGTCATCTGGTGAACATTTTACCCAGGTGCTTAGCGTTAATCTGCATTATCAAGCTTCAGATACAAGAAGTAGGGAAAGAAAGTTTTTGGTGAAAAAAAAAGTATTATTTGGTGGTCAGTAATATAATGTTCCCGATTTTGCTGCTGTATTCCAAAATGTTTAGCTAATATTCCACAGGAGCAAGACAGTATAGCCCTACCAATGTTTGGGCAGGATCTATAATATTCTGCTGTAAACAAAGCAATTATGCCACCATACTGATATGTATTGATGGGTGGAATGGGGGTGGGGGGGGGTGGGGGGGGGGGTGGTTTCAGTGAGGCTAAGATGTCCTGTAGCTTTTGTCACAGTATAGACCCTGATTATGACCAGATGTGTAAGCAGATGGTACTTATTTTTTTCCACGCATCAGCTGTGACCCAGACATGAAACAAGCATTAATCAATGGAACTAACTGGTAATAATCAAGAAAAGTGATAATAATAATACATAAAAATTAATTATTTGACATCGCTTTTTATAATACAGGTTAGACTGTATGAAAATGTTGAATGTTGGCATAGGACCTGAAACTGGGAATACCAGGAAACTCAATTCTGGTGACATAGATCTGCACAGTCTGGTCAGGGTATTTACTTTTTACCGATGGGATTCTACATATAAAGATAAACTAATTGTTCATCTGTAATGACTGTCCATGATCATTGCAAACCCCTTTGCTAGTACTTAGTGTGTTTGCAGATGGCTATACTCAAGTGATTGTCACATATTAAGCTGTTGAAATGTCATGTGTGTGAGTACCTTAGACCATAATCAGACTGTGCGGAGATTGTTGAACAGATAAACAGTCTGATCTGGTACCATTTTTATATCCCCTGGTAATTTTTGTTTAGTCATCAACCTTTACCACTCTGGTTCTCTGGGCGAAATTAACAGATGCCAAATTGGTAGTATTTCTGTGTTTATTTTTTTTTTCCTCAGAAAATAAAGGGATGGCACCATTTTCTTGAAATGTCAAAGCCTATTTTCTGGGAATAATAAGGAAATATTTCAAGTTGTTGTCTGTTAATAATTTTACCCTCGGGTATAAGCGTTAAGAAATGGGAACGATAAGCATTAAGAAATGAGAATTAATTTTAGTCATCAAACTGGTTAAAAATACTGCGAAAACTTTCTTGATGGCATTAACTATTTAATTATAGATCAGCACAAAAGTGTGCTGCTTGATCAGCACCATAATAACTATAAATCATATTTGCCTTGAATCAGTATCCTAACTGCTACTAGCATAATAGTATTCTTGTCAAATAACTCACTTCTGACCACAACTTGCAAACATAAATTTGTGACTGAGAAGGTACAAGTATATTTGCAGACATCAAGTAAATAAACAAATAAAATTTATGCAAAATAAACATTGTATACATGTATTTTGAGGCATTCCAAACATATTTACAAAACTTACCCCTATGGGTAAATTAAACATTGCGTTTACATGACAAAATATACCCCTAGGGGTAAAATACCCCTAGGGGCAAATATATTTGCCCCTACCCTTGAGCTGGGGCAATTTACCCACGTGGGTAAATTTTGCCCCTAGGGGCAAATGCGTTCACATGACAAGTTTACCCCTTGGGGTATATTTGCCCCTAGGGGTAAATTTGCCCCTAGGGGCAAACTTATGCATATAAACGGGGCATATGATTATGAGTTTATACAGTGGAACTGGTTCTTAACCTTTAACCTGCTGGACTTAAACTGTAACAGAGGACATTTTGAAATATTTATGTCTTCCTTCCCAACCCCCTCACCCCCCTCTGCATCACCAGAGGTGAAGGGGGACATATTGTTTGGGATTTCATTTGCAATATCGTTTGAATGGGTTGGTGGCTATTTGTCAGAATTGCAGAAATAAATCACTGAAACAAACTTTAGAGTTGATTGGATTTTGACCTTGACCTTATTTTCAAGGTCAACAGGACAAATAGTGTCAAATTTTGGCTATCATGTGAGTCTGGCAGTCTCTTGTTTGCACAATATCTCTTGGAGTTAGCAGATTTTCATCAAACTTTAGAGCATACCTCATTGAGACAAGCTTTGGGCTGGTTAGATTTTGACCTCATTTTCAAATTCAGTGTAAACTTTAAGCCATGTTAAGTTGGCATGAACAGTATCTGTGGAAATGTTGGTTTGATTCTTTCCAAACCTGCATAGGTATATCATACTAGCCCAAAAATTTTAACAAGCTCATTTGAGTACATGTTGATCTTTATAAAGTTTGCTTTTAGGATGGTAGGCCTCCGTCATCCATCTGTCTACCATTTTCAAACAACTGCTTCTCTGAACCAGTTTCATTTAGATTGGCAGGACCAATTTCAATTAGATTTCATTTGCAGTCTCCTGACAATGGGAAAATGAAAGTTTGTTTGATTGGTCCTGGTCACATGAGCAAGATGGCCGCTATGCCCAAATACAGTTAAAGTAAAAACCTTAAAAAATTCATCAGAACTGCTGGGCCAATTGCCTTGGTATGTAGCATCAGGTGACTGAGTACTACCAACTTTGTTCAAACATTGACCTTGACCTATAATTTACGGCAATGTCAAATTTGGGTCCTTAGACTTTGAATGGGAAAAAGTGAAAACAATTCATTTTCCCAAAATTATTGTAGTTTATGACATTAGTGTAAGTATACATGAATGGCTATGAATACCAAAGGCCAATGTCATTCAGGGATCTTGACCCCAGGTTACTAAAATAGCATGTCCGTCAACATTTCAAAGGACTTCTTATCTTCAGTTGCTGAGCCAATTTTAATTCAATTTCATATGCACCCCCTAAAACCCCGGCAATGGGTGAACAAGAAGGTTTGTTTGAATGGTCTAGGTCACATGACATAGATGGCCACCATATCCAAATATGGTAAAAACCTTAAAACATATTCTCCAGATCTGCTGGGCCGATTGCCTTGAAACTTGGTATGTAGCAACAGGTGACTAAGTCCTACCAAGTTTGTTCAATTAATGACCCTAGGTTGACCTTGAACTATTTTATGGCAAGGTTAAATTTAGTCCCATAAGCTTTGAATGGGAAAAGGGTAAAACAACATATTTTTACCAAAACTACATGAATGTTTTTGAAACCAAAGGTCAAGGTCATTTAGTGATCTTGGCTCCAGGTCACCAGGATTGCATGTCCATCAACACTTCAAAGGACTTCCTATCTTAATCACTTGACCAATTTTAAGTAAATTTCATGTGCAGCACCCTGGCAGTAGGAGAGCAAAAGTTTGTTCGAATATTCCAGGTCTCATGACCAAGATGGCTGCAAAAACTTCTTATCCAGAACTGCTGGGCTGATTGCCTTGAAACATAGTATGTGACATCGGTTGACTGAGTACTAACAAGTTTGTTCAAATGATGACCTTAGGTTGGCCATGACCTATTTTACCTTAAGGTCAAATTTGATCCTTAGGCTTTTGAATGGGTAAATAGGTAAAACAATGCATTTTTCCAAAACTATTGATGTCTGTGATATGACAGTAGGTACTATAAGTGTCTACGAATGCCAATGGTCAAGGTCTTAATGATCTTGGCCCCGTGTCACCAGCGTTTGCTGACCTAGGTGGCTCAGTTGGCTGCACATCTGACTGGTGATCAGGAGATTGTGGGTTTGACCCCTGCTGGGTTCGCAACATTCTTTTATGGAGATTTGATCATAAAATGTTTTCTACGGTCATTTTCTCTCTTCCGCTGATTCAAGAAGGGTAGTAAAAATGTGGTTAGATAAACTGACCGAGCTCAACATGACCCCATGGGGTTGACTGGGGCCATAAAATCTCAACACAAACAAAACCTGTGTTCAATTATAGGACTTTTTTACTGAAGCCCCTATGCTGATTTCAGATAAATTTCATATGCAGAAGTTTATTGGAATGGTATAGGTCACTTAACCAAGATAGCCACCATGACCATATGTGGCAAAAACTTTTAATAAATCTTCTTCTGCAGAACTGCTGGGCAGATTGCTTTAAAACTTGCTATGTAGCATAAGATGACTAAGTACTTCTGAATTTGTTGAAATGATGACACTAGGTTGACCATGACCTATTTTACGGCAAGGTCAAATTTGATACCCTTAGGCTTATGAATGGGAAAAGATAAAAAAAATGCTTTTTTCTAAAACAATTGTAGACTGCTTAGATGGTGACTGAGTACTTCTGAATTTGTTGAAATGATGGCACTTGACCTTGACCTATTTTAGGGCAAATTCAGATTTGGTCCCCTTAGACTTTTGAATGGGAAAAAAGGTAAAACAATGTTTTTTTCTAAAACTATTGTAGACTTGGATATGTGAGTAGGTACTACATGAATGTCTATGAATGCCAAAGATCAAGGTCATTCTATGACCTTGGTCTCAATTCACCAAGATTGACACTAAGGAGCCCATGAACTGTTACCAGTACCAATGATCAAAGTTAATCAGATGAGGGAAAAAGTTATCAAATAATACTCAGGGTTCAGGGGAGCTATCAGGATCTCATGGTCCTCTTGTTTAGTTTTCAGGTTTGAAATGTCACTGAGACTTATTATCTTTTGTAAAAAAAAAAAAATCAAAATGTCATCTGTTGTAGTTGTGATTGGCACTTTAACCCTTCTCTTGCCAAGCACGACATGCCTCGTCTTAGCAAACAGTGTAGATCCAGATCAGTTGGCTTCTGAAGAAGCCAACTGATCTGAATCTACACTGTTTGCCATTCAGTTTGTGAATTTATATCAATAATCTGGATCAAGTAATCTGATTGGCTGAAAGTTAGAAAAGGGTGTGGCAACTTAATTTATTCAGCATGACAAGGGTTAAGGGTTAATTTATATCTATATGAATGTATCAATATTCTGAGTGACCATCAAGAGATCAAGATACATGAAAAGATAGCTTGATACTAACTGACTGTTATATCTGACTCTGACAGTTTTATAAAGTGGTTGAGAATGACCATGCACATCAAGGTTATCTTACTCAGCAGGATTTCAAAACAAAGAAATATTGCTTTGGGCTTATCAGCAGCAAGGAAATACATTCCATAAGGTCTCTATTAATTCTGAAAGTATTAATACAACTGCAGCAGAAAACGCTTTGATTTCTTTGTTGTTTTATTTATTTATTTTTTTTTTTGAGAAATAATAAAAGGAAAGGAATGATGTCTTCTACAATTTAAGGTAAATAATTGAGACTCGTAGCAGCCTGAACATGACTTTGTATAGTCTAGTTGGAAATCAGTCTTTACCTGCACAAAATTGGGATTTTAACCCTTGTCCTGCTGAACTCGGATATGCACTGCCTTTGCAAACAGTGTAGATCCAGATCAGATGGCTTCTGAAGAAGCCAACTGATCTGGATCTGCACTGTTTGCCATTCAGTATTTGAATTTGTATCAACAACTTGGATCAAGTAATCTGATTGGCTATAAAAATTAGAAATGGGCATGGCATCTTAATTCATTCAGCAGGACAAGGGTTAAATGTCATTTTTGTCGCAACTGTCTAAGCAAGCAGGAGCGACAAAGGGATCACTTTCAGGCATCTTCTTTGGCATTGGCGTTGATGTCAACAGCTCTGTTTCTCAAACATGAAGGACTCTAGGCTAATGAAGCTTCATACACTCATCTGCCATGATGCTCTCTGTCCATTGCCATCAGCCTTGACCTACTTTTCAGGCTTGGCTGAACAATGTTTAGTCTGTGGGTTTAGCGCCATAGCCTTGTGACATAAGCATGTGGTGATTCCTTGTTAACCTTTGTCATGCTGAATAAATTAAGATACCACGCCCACTTCGAGATTTGATCATGAAATATTTTTTACAGTCATTCTATCCCTTCCACTGATTCAAGAAGGGCAGTCATTCTATCCCTTCCACTGATTCAAGAAGGGCAGTTGTCAGTTTCTGGTAAAAGAATGTGTGCAATACTGGTTAACCACTTAGAGGGCTAAGCCTGCCCAGTAAAAGTGTGGTAAGGTAATTGACCATGCTCAAGATGATCCCATTGGGTTGAGTGGGCCGTAAAACCTCAGCACAAACAAACAAACCATGGCCATTTCCAGTTTTTAGGCAGTCAGATTGTTGATATAAATTCAAATATTTAATGGCAAACAGTGCAGATCCTGATGAGATGGCTTCTTCAGTACCTCAACTCTTTGGACAGGTTTATTTCCTATATAGGGGTGTGTGGTTAGATTCTTTTGTCACCATGTCTTAAAGGAGTTTATGAACTTAATACAAACAGTGTAGACCCTAATCAGACACCGCATTCTGCGGCATCTGATGTTGGCCTACACTGTTTGCCAGTGTCCCTTTTTTGGGAGGCTAGGCTTATATGGGTTAAGATTAAGTAGCACGGACAGTTCTAAAAGTGCTTCTTTTTCTGAATTCTCCACTTCTAATAAGTACCCACAACAAATATTTTAGTGCAGAAATAAAAAAAAGAAAAATCATCTGGATATTCTTCTCATCTTAACCCTTAAAGCGCCAAGAAAACCTACATCTGAAAATGTCATCTGTTTATGTCGTCTGCTGCATCTTCTTGCAAACTTTCAAAACATACTTTTTGCATATAGGCAAACAGTGTGGACCCAGATCAGACTGCTCCTTGAGGAGCAGTCTGATCTGGGTCCACACTGTTTGCAATATTGATTTTTAAAGTATTTGGCAGAAGACAAAGCAGAGGACAATTGTTCTGTTTCGCGTCTTAAGGGTTAAGAGCAATGATGGCCCAGACCAGGCAACATAGACACACAGCCGGTCTTGGTCTTTGCTGTTCATATATGGATAAGTACCGGTTTTCCCACAATACATTCCTGTATTACTGTTTATACCCCAAGTATGCAGACAGACATGTCTGAGCAAACAGTGATGACCCAAATCAGATGCTGCAGAATATGGTTTCTGGTCAGGGTCTACACTGTTTGCCACTAATCCAGCAATTTATTAGTCACATCAAAAGGTGCTCAAATGGACACTGTATATACCCTAAATATTGGGAAACCTTATCCACTTACCATACTTGGCCTAAAATTTGAAACAGTCCATTATGCTATCTCTTGATTTGTCTAAATTATTGCTGTATGTATGGCAAACAGTGTAGACCCTGATCATATGCCACATTCTGCAGTGTCTGATCTGGGTCTACACTGTTTGCAAAGGCATATCTGTCCCAATATTTATGGTTATTACGGTAATCAAATTTAAGGGCCCAGTTGTTCAAAGCAATCGTTAGCATTATGAGCTTGTTTGTGGTCAAAATATTAACGGTTCTAGTAAGTGCAATATCTAATTCACAGGTATTTTTGCTGAGAAAATGTGAGTAGCTTTTGCATTTGCAAAAGCTACTCACATTTTTTCAGCAAAAATATTAGGCTTAAATGCCATTTTTAATGATCAAAGTTTAAACAATACGTTAACTAAGGACATCGTTAGTTTTGAACAACTGGACCCAGAATTTTAAGGTAAATATGGTATTGATCTGCCATCAAGGAAAGCTGTTATATTCCCAACTTTTCTCATTAGAAGTTTCCTATTCACATTCATACATGTATTGATATATGAGGCATGGGAGACATGTGGCTACATGTGTCATACATACCCTAAATATTCTGACAAACATGTATGCCTTAGTAAAGAGTGTCAGAGGACTTGTTAAGTAAGAGTATTTGGTGATAATTCTGGGATATTTCTTCTCATTTCTCTATAACATGTGTTGTGGGTACACATTAGAAGTGCTTCAAATGAGTACCCACAACATGTTTTCATATCAGCACTTTTCAGTGTACAATGTATAAAGTGGGCTTAATCTGTATTCCTAGCCTTATTTTCCTAATTCCAATAGTTAGCCCCCTACCAACCTTGCTGCCCCCCCCCCCCACCCCCACACCAACTGATCTGGATCTGCACTGTTTGTCATTCAATATGTGAATTTGTATCAACAATCTGGCTGAAATAATCTGCCTAGCTGACAATTAGAAGTGGATGTGGCAACTAATCTATTCAGCATGACAAGGGTTCAGGATGCTACAATAAATATAGTATATTCATGTATTCATTTTGTCATATCGTATTAACCATAAATATTGTGACACATCACAATCTACACTGTTTGCTCAGGTCTCACTGTCCAGATTCTTAGCGGTATTATGTACAAGCTGTGACCAGAATTATAAGTAAGAAAAATTTCAGCTCCAGAAAGAGGCATTCTTTTCAATAAAAGTTAATCGTATTTTTCCTAATTCCACATTCTTTGGCATTCTGATCTAGGTCGACACTTTTTTACCAGTGCAGAAAGTGGTGTGGCTTCAACTGCAGGACATCCTGTGCAGAGAAAAAGAAACAGTCACTGCCCAGCTAGCATTCTATATAAATCTATAGCGGGCCATTATCGGCCCGTCAGGGTAGCTGACGGGCCGATAACGGCCCGATACAGATTTATGTAGAATGCTTACTGGGTGATAAGATGTAACTGACAAAAAAAACCAAAAAAAAACCTGAAGAATTTAATAGGTTGAAATGCAACAATTATATTGTTGATTCACACAAAATCCCCAGAAGTGGTAAATTCTTTATACTTTCACACTATATGTGTGCCATTGAACAAGAAGTATGCTTCAAGGCGTTTGCAGAATAATTGCTAGGGAATAATTGCTGTGCTGCAAAGTTATTATCTGTCCATTAATGATTTATTGGGCATAATTCTTCCCTCTAGATAAGATGCTGCTTTTATTCTCAACCCAGGACTGGATCCATGATTATTTGATAGTGGGGTCAAAATTTCTGAGGAGGGGTGGGGGTGTCGATTGGATCAAATTACCATACTTTTTGTATTCGGATAGACAGTCCTGTGCAAACAGTTCCCAGATGCCACAGAATTTTTAAACTTTAAAAGTATAAAGTAAAGAGTAAGATGAGCGAATATTTATTAGGGTAATATGGTATCTTCGCTCACCTTACTCTTTACTTTATACTTTTAAAGTTTAAAAATTCTGTGGCATCTGGGAACTGTTTGCACAGGACTGTCTATCTGAATACAAAAAGTATGGTAATATTTTCTACGGTCATTCTCTCCCTTCCGCTGATTCAAGAAGGGCAGTTGTCAGTTTCTGGCGAAAGAATGTGCACAATACTGGTTAACCGCTTAGAGGACTAAGCCTGCCCAGTAAACGTGTGGTTAGGTAAACTGACCATGCTCCACATGACCCCATTGGGTTGACTGGGCCGTAAAACCTCAACACAAACAAACAAAATATGGTATCAAAATTTCATCAAATTCAAAATTTCTGAAATTGAAATTTTGAGTCAAACAGGAGTTGGACTGAACCCTACAAACCCCCACTAGATCTCTGCCCCTGCTGCCAGAGTACTGACATTTTTCTTGATAGAAGACTAAGTTGTTGTTACTCATTGAAATCATTTTGATGAGATGATTTCAATGATTGGAATGAGTACTACAACACATTTTTGTTGTTGTTGTTTTTCTTTTCTTTTTTTTATTTTTGAAAAACCAAGAAAATGTTATGACAAGTGAGTTATAAGAAGTCTTTTATGCCACTTGGTTCTGAGGATACCACCTTTGTCTAGAACTGTGCAGAAATTCTTTGTTCAAGATCAGATGCTAGTTTCAGCCAAAAAGTATCGATGGTTTCTTATTTTTTCTTGAAAATACTTTTTGTGGTACTCATTAGAATTGTCTTATAGGACAGTTCTAAAGGTACCTACAACAAACATTTTAAAATAAAAATAAGAAAAATATAGTATTTATCCCGTTTATCTTGGGCGCACCATAATACACATTGAAAATTATAAATGGGCTTCATTGCCAGTCTGATGAGGCTTTTCCCTCAGGTGGGTAGGGGCTGTTTACAGAATCATTGGACTAGAATGTATCAGTGGAGGGCAAAGGTCATGAGATTGTGCAGATTCACAGAATGATCTGAATCTACACATTTGATGTTGGAAGACTTCTGTTAACTTCGTATTGCTCAGATTTACAGTAAATGTCTTAAAATTTTGAAATTTTATTTCATACTTTTTGGTCTAAAGTTTGCTTTCTTACATATGAAATACTTAGTGGAATGGCAAATGGTGTAGACCCTGATCAGACTACTTCAAGAGCAGTCTGATCTGGATCTTCATTGTTTGCATATACCATTTTGTCATCAGACTTTGGTGTACAAAATTTTAGGATATTTACCATACTGTTAGCATTAAATTCATTGACTCTAAATGAATTCCATTTTCTTGCATCATAATTCAAAACTGCCATTCACTATTTTTCAGGACTTGCAAGCTGAGGTAGATGCACACCAAGGTACCTACGAATCTCTGAACTCTGCAGGGAACCAGTTAGCTAACAAGATGGTGGGAACTGATGTGGAACGACTTCATCGTCGATTAGAAGAGATGAATCAGAGATGGTTGAGTCTCATGACAAAGTCTATGGAAATCAGGTGTGTTTTTCTCTATGTTTGTCTCTATATAAATTTGATTCAAAAGGTGCTATGTGTTTAAACTTCACTACTCTCTGGGTGAAGCAGATGACAGATTGGTGATATTTTTCTTCTTTTCCCAGAAAACAGGATTCAACATGCAAATAAATTGTCTTTAATTTGCATCAAATGTCCAATTTTTTTTTCTTGGAAAAAAATAAGAAAAATGTTTCAAAATGTCGTCTACTGAAAAATTTTACCCAGATTGCTAAGAGTTAAGGTGTTCAAAAGATTTTCCCACCAATTGCAAAGGGAGACAACTATTACAGACAGAAAGTTGCTTGTAATTGAAACCTTTCAGAGTGGAACAAATTCTTGCCCTTAAGCCCCCATTGAAAAGGGAAGCAAATATTCCCATGTAGGAATTATTTCCACTAAAATTGTCCCATTCCCCCTATATAATTCAGATATATCATCAGAATGGATGTGTTGTAACAAAGGGATTTTCTTTCCTGTGTTAAAAAGCAAAATTCAATTCAGCTGTGCCATGCCTTCCCTCACGAAAACACACCTATATAATTTTGACCCCCTTAAACCCCACTTTTATATAGTCAAACTGGGGTTTTTATATAGTCAAACTGGGGTTTACAGAGGTATACATTATTTTTCTTATTTCTGCTCAAAAGCATAGATTGTGGGTACTCGTTAAAACTGCCAGTGAGGCAGTTCTAATGAGTACCCACAATCTATGCTTTTGAGCAGAAATATGAAAAATATCAGAATTTTTATCTGAAAATTTTCACTTTTTGGGGATAAAATTTTCAGTATATTTGAATAGACATGTTTTCATGATGTCATTTTACTGTGCAAATCTGGCTCCACATATCATTAATGATATTTTATATGTCTCTGTATTGTCAAAGGGCATTTTTTCTAACTCCCAGGGGAGAGACTTGATCTTTTTGGTTGATAAATAATCAAAATGTTTAGCATGAGAATCAGTTTTAGAACTAGTTATACTCCCAATTTACAAAAAGTAGGAGCTCTACCAGATTTGCCCCATCCATCAGCCTATGATTCCTTTATTCTCGTGGAGGTAAGTCTTCAGGGCATATGCAGATAGTGAAGACTGAGGCTGGACTGCTCATGTGCCTTTTCAGATCACAGTCTTCCATGGCTGCTTGAAGATCTGTTGGCTGGCAGTTGTCCTATAGCAAAGATTTTTCCCTGTAGGACTGGTAGGGTGATCCGTAATAAACATACCTTGTTGGTTTGTCTGTTTGTTTTATTCAGGTTTTATGTCTCTTTCAACAATCTTTCAGCCATAATGCAATGGTATCTGGATTTGGTAGGGAGATCAATACTCACTTTTAGAGTGCTGCCTCACTGAAATACCACACCATACACATGATAAGGGAGATCATTACTCACTTTTAGAGTGTTGCCTCACTGAAATATCACACCATACACATGATAAGGGAGATCATTACTCACTTTTAGAGTGTTGCCTCACTGAAATATCACACCATACACATGATAAGGGAGCTCAATACTCACTTTTAGAGTGCTGCCTCACTGAAATATCACACCATACACATGATAAGGGAGATCATTACTCACTTTTAGAGTGCTGCCTCACTGAAATATCACACCATACACATGATAAGGGAGCTCAATACTCACTTTTAGAGTGCTGCCTCACTGAAATATCACACCATACACATGATAAGGGAGCTCAATACTCACTTTTAGAGTGCTGCCTCACTGAAATATCACACCATACACATGATAAGGGAGATCATTACTCACTTTTAGAGTGCTGCCTCACTGAAATATCACAAGGCACATGATAATTTATGATAATTTACCCAGTCACATTATACTGACACCGGAATTACCACTTCTGATTCATAATTCTACTTTCTGAATGCTGAGCGCCAAGTGAAAGAGCAGCTAGTACCAACTTGATTCCAGTTATAACTTTAAATAATGTTTTCATGGAGAACAGAGGACGTAAGGGACAAATACTTCATGATAACTCTGGAATAGTTTTTCTTATTTTTTCATAAAAATATACATTGTGAGTACTCACTGATCTGTCACTTTTTTCTAGGGGTCGTTTGGAGACGAATGCAGAGCAGTGGCTTAGACTACTCACAACGATCCAGGACCTTCTGTCATGGATTCTGAAGAGGCAGACTGAGCTGAAACAGACACAGAAGACTCTGGGAGGAGACTTTCCAACTGTACAGAGACAAGTTGCAGTCAATCAGGTGAGGCTGCATCATGGTCACAAGGAAGAACAGATGACCTTTAATCGGCTATATTTTTACACTTAGCACTCTGGGTAAAATTTTCAGCAGATGACACATTGAAATATTTTTTTTTAATTTTTTCCCAGAAAACAGGATTTGACATTTCATGTAATTGGAGGCAATTTGCATGAAATGTCAGATCCTGGTTTCTGGGGAAAATAAGAAAAATATCACCAATTTGTCATCTGCTTAATTAGCTCAGATAAAGATAAAGGTTGATATTTGATAATGCCATGGCAATTTTCTGAAAAAAAAAGAAAAAAAAAAAAAACAACAACAAAAAAACACAAAAATTTCTGAATCTGAATTTTACATCTGAACATCAAGTATAACGTTTTCATTCAAATCCTCTTTAATACTTAGTATGCTTCACAAAAATTTCAGCAGATGACATTTCAAAATATTTTTTCTTTTACAGAAAATTTGGGTTTGACCTTTCTTGCAAATAGGCTCTTTGGGAGATCATTTGCATGAAATATCGAACCCTGGTTTCTGGGGAAAGCAATAAGGAAAATATCATTTGTCATCTGCTGAATTCAAATCCCCTTTTTAAAAAGTGACGTAACAACCCTAAGTATTAGGACAGATAGACAGCATCTGATCTGGGTCTACACTGTTTGCCATACATACAGCAATGTTTTAGACACATCAAGTGGTAGTAGAATGGACTCTTTCAAATTTTAGGACAAATATAGTAAGTAGATAAGGTGTCCCAATACTTAGGGTAAATATGGTTTGTTGTATTTTTGGGAATGATAAAAAGTATCACAAATGTATTGTCTACTAATTAGGTGATGATATGTAATATTTACCCAGTGAGACAGGCCTGGGCAGGCAGTGTAGACCCTGATTAGATGCCTCTGAGTGTGGCTTATGATCAAGGTCTACTTGTTGGTCATTCTACGACAATTTATTTGATACATCACAGGTAGTCAAATTGACTTGTTCAAATATTAGGAGCTGTGTGGTTAGGAATGAAGTTATTATGGGCTGCTTCCTTTGAATCAGTCTTTCAGTGTGCATGCCCAGCCCCTAAGCAAGGTCACATGACTGGTTCTTGACCTACCAAATATGCGAGTGTATCGGTTCTGGTGACTGAGCAGGCATTCAGGCTCACCTGAATCTTTGATATTTGCATATCATCACGTAAACACGCCTATATAATTCTGACCCCCTTGGACCCAACTTTTATATAGTAAAACTGGGGTTTACAGGGGTATACATTATTTTTCTTATTTCTGCCTAAAACATAGATTGTGGGTACTCGTTAGAACCACCTTGCTGAGGCGGTTCTAACGAGTACCCACAATCTATATTTTGAGCAGAAATAAGAAAACTATCACAATTTTTCATCTTAATATTTTCGTTCTTTCGGCGGTAAAATTAACAATGTATTTGTATAGGCGTGTTTTCGTAATGCTATAACAGCTCTTGTCTCATGACATGGCTCTTATAATATTGAAGAAGGAGATGTCTGTGGTCATAGAATCTAGTCCTAAAAAAAGGTAAGAGAAAAGTCCAGGGAGTGCCACAATCACAAACCGCAGCCCTTCCCAGACCCCAAGAGGAAGAGGAAACCGACAATTCCAAACAAGCACAAATCGAACAAACGTATGAAAAGCACTAAGATTAGCTCTCTCTTCCCCAAGCGAGGTAATCGCTATACTAAAAGGACTAAAAAACACAAGAACAAAATGACACATGGAAAGACATACAACAAATCGCCTCGTAGAATAAACCACAAAGCAACAAAGAGTAAGACTAACACCAGGACCACCGCCTTAAAACGGTCAGTAGAGTAAACCACCGGGGGGTTTAAAGCACTTTTACAGCTAGCTAACTTCACCCTGGGTCCCGATGCTACTCTTAATACAGAAACACATAAAAATTTGTGCCTTTTTAATAGGGTTTTTACTAGTATCTGGGTCTGCATTGTTTGCTGAGACATGTCTGTCCAAAAATTTTGGAAGTATTGTTTTGTTTCAGTTTACCATAAATGTCCAGACAACTTATCTTCTTACCTAACTTGTCTTAACCCTTGTCCTGCTGAACCCGGATATGTCCTGTTTTTGCAAACAGTGTAGATGCAGATAAATTGGCTTCTTAGAAGCCAACTGATAAGCCAACTGATCTGGATCTGCAATGTTTGCCATAAAGAAAGTAAATGTATGGCAACAATCCGTATCAAGTGATCTGATTGCCTGAAAATTTGAAAAGGGCATGGCATCTTGATTTATTCAGCAGGACAAGGGTTAAAATTTCAGTAATGTCACTTTTGTGGAGATTAATCATGAAATCATTCTATGTTCATTCATCGCCTTCCGCTGATTCATTAAGGACAGTTGTCAGTTACTGGCGAAACTAAGTACACAAGTACAGTCAAACTTCTATGGCTCGAACATCTTTGGGACCATAGAAAATTGTTCGAGACATGGGTAGTTCGAGCCACTGAGGGTCTATCATGGTGCCAGGTCAGGAAGCAAATAGCGATAAATTATTTTTTATTTCCTTCACAATAATTGTATGTTGAGTGTACTCATTAGAATTGCCTCAATGAGGCAATTCTAATGAGTACACACAACATACAATTTCATGATAAAATAAGAAAATTTCCCTAAATATTTGTTTTTTTGAGCTAGTGGAAGAATTTCGTAGGGACTCAAAAATGAGTTCGAATTAGCCATGGTAAATGAGCCATCGGTGTTCGAGCTATTGAGGTTCGACTGTACTGGTTAACCACTTAGAGGATTAAGTCTGCCCAGGAAAAGTGTGTGTAGGTTAGCTGACCGGCTTGATGTGGCCTTAACAGTATTGACTGGGCCATAAAACTCCAACTCAAATCTAATGTGCTGTTGAGTCTGATCTTGGTCTACACTGTTTGCTTAGACCTATCTGTCTGCATACTTCAGGTAAATATTGTAGTGGGTAGTTTAACTAATATCAAGCTTTAGTTTTGTATTTTAAAGAAATGGTATTGTTTCTTCTGTAGCAATTACGAGAACAGTTAGATGTGAAGCGCCCTCTGGTGGAACAAAGTCTTGAAGCTGGACGATTGTATCTTCAGGAAGAAGGGGAAGACAAGCGTCTCAGCACCGATAGTGGTGACAGTGGGGATCAAGGTAAAGTTTCGGTAGCATGCATGATTGCTGAAATTTTAAACTAGTATGCTTAGCATACTGGGTAAAAATTTTAGCAGACATATTTTGATATATTTTTCTTTTTTTTTTCTAGAAAATTTGATTTGACATTCCATGCAAATTGTCTCCTGAGGACAAAATTTGCATGGAAAAAAAAAGGATAATAATGTTGCTTCAAGGGTTAAAGTGCAGAGATAACAAATAATGAGAATGATGCAGAAATTAGGGACTAAACAAGTGGATACAAGCAATAATGGCATGGCCGGGCTTCAGTTTCTAATTGCAGATTGAGGGGCTGCAAGTTTGAAACCCAGCTCTGTTATATAACTTTTGCAGACATTAATATTGATATAATTTCTGTGGTCATTCTCCCGCTGCTGAATGAAGAAGGGCAGTTGTCAGTTATTGGTAAAAGTATGTGCACAGAGTACTACTGATTAACCACTTAGAGGACTACACCAACCCAAGTAAAGTGTGAGTAGGTTCACTGACCAGCTCAACATAACCATAGCAGTGTTGTCAAGGCCGTAAAACTCTAACTCAAACAAGCTATAATGATATCTGTTGTCAGCTTATAGAATCATTAGATAGTGAAGAAATACATTGACAAACTGAGAAGGCCTAGATGCACAGGCTTGTCTGGCACTAAACAATTGGCATAGCTCCAGATAAGGCACTTTTTTCAACCAAAAACTACTGATATTTTTAGCTCACCTGAGCCTTTAATCTCACAGGTGAGCTAGAATAGACAGGCTCCGCCATCCTTCTGTTGTCTGTCTGTCCGTTGTCAACACTCTTCAAATGGCTTCTTCTCAGAAACCACTGGGCCAATTAAAGCCCAAAAAATTTAAGCCAAATTTCATATGGAACCTTCATGGGCCAGGAGAACGAAAGTTTGTTTGCCACATCTGGGTCACATGATCAAGATGGCTGCAGTGCCCATATATGGTAAAAACCATTTAAAAAATCTTCTCCAGAACCAAAGGGCCAATGGCCTTGGAGCTTGGTATGCAGCATTGGGGACATAGGCCCAATAAAGTTTGAAAGAATTGTTACCTTCAGTTGACCTTGACCTTTTTTACAGAAAGGTCAAATTTTTCTTCATAGACTTCTATAGGCAGAACTTTAAAAACCTTCTTGTCTGAAACTAGAAGGCTGAGGTCTTTGATTTTTTGTGTGTAGCTTTATCTTGTGGACCTCTATCAGGATTTTAAATTATAGCCTGGGAGTTAAAAATGGCTCTGCCCCAAGGGTCACTTGTTTTTCATATCTCATATAGGAAAAATGCTTCAAACGTCTTCTCCTTAGAAATCACTGAGCCAGTCAAAGCCAAATTTCACATGGAGCCTCAATGAGTAGGGGGAAGGAAAGTTGGAAAAATTATAACCTTCAGTTAACCTTGACCTTTTTATATAAAGATCAGTTGTTTTTACATAGACTCCTATATGAAAAACTTTAAAAATCTTCTTGTCTGAAACTAGAAGGCCGAGGTCTTTGATATTTGGTGTGTAGCTTTATCTTGTGCACCTCTACCAAGAGTATTCAGATTATAGCCCTGGGATCAAAAATGGCTCCGCCCCAGGGGTCACTTGTGTTTCACAGACTCGTATAGGTTAACCCTTCAAACGCCTTCTCCTCAAAAACCACTGGACCAATGAAAGCCAAATTCACATGGAGCCTTAAGGGGAATAAAAGTTTGTTCAGAGCATCTGGGTCACATGACCAAGATGGCCGGCATGCCCATTTATGATAATAAACATTTAAAAATCTTCTACTCTGGAACCAATGGGCCTATGGCTTGGTATGTGGTAATGGGGACATGGGCCCAATAAATTTTGAAAAAAAAATGATTACCTTGGGTTGACCTTGACTTTTTTATGGAACGGTCAAAGTTTTTTACATAGGCAAAAGTATTAAAAATCTTCTTGTCTGAAACTAGAAGGCTCAGGCCTTTCATATTTGGTATGTAGCTTCATCAAAGCCATATTTTATGTGAAGTGTCGATTTTGCCAAAGTCATTGAAGCTAAATTCCATGCCAAGTTACTATAGGATACAGAGACCAAAGGATTTTCAAACTGTGCAGGCTAAATAGTCTAAGGTGAGCTACAAGACCATTGATCCTCTGGTTCTTATCTCACCAGAAAACATATGTTGTAGGTACTCAGTAGAAGCACCTTACTGAGGCACTTCTAATGAGTACCCACAACATATGTTTAAGTGAAAAAATAAGAAAAATATTATGTGGGCATCCACTTTTATCTGGAGCTGTGTGTTGAGGTATGACATAATGACCCTCGTCATGTGGTCCACTTGGCTCTCTCTCAAGGAGCCTTCCTTGCCAGATCTTTGATTAACCCTTAAAGAGCCTTTCACAAGTGCAGCAGACAACAAATTGAGAGTTGACAGACAGTTCAGGTGAAATGTCAAGACTTTTTATATAAAAAAATTCAAATGTCATCTGCTACAAATTTAGCTTGGCACTTTAAAAGTTAAACATTAGATAATAAACAACATCATGAATTATGCATGACTGTTTTAATTGTGTTAAAGTAACATTTTCTTTCATTTCTTGAAACTTTGTTAATGAAAAAATAATGAAGAATGTAAATTGAGTAGGAGAGATAATTAAAATGCGATGCAGATAAAGTGCTTTTTTCAACTGAAAAGTATTGATAGTTTTCTTATTTCTCCATGAAAATATGTTGTGGTAGTGTTTCAAATTGTTGTCTGCTGAAAAATTTTGCACAGAGTACTAAGCATTAAAGATCCCTTTTATAACGAATACTTCAGTGGTTCTGAAATACATGTCATAACAACCAAACAGCTCTCAATATTATTCTGCAATTAGCAGGATATACACTGGCAACATTGTTTTTGAAAGAGCCATGAATGGAAAATATATCTAAATACACAAACTGATTGAACACTGGAATTTCATTAATACAGCTGACAACCAGTTCAGTCAAGTGATGAAATCTACACACAAAAAATCATGCTAATTTCAACTCTTATCTGGACTAGATAAATTGTTAGGAAATAGTTAAATTGAATTTTTCATATTATAAGCTTGTTGCCCACTTCTTACAGTGATTGTGCTGACATAAAACTATTATACTTGCATCTTGAATAGCTCCTCATGTTGGGGGTGGTTGGGTGTGGCAAAGGTGTCATGTATCTTACGTCACCAGGGCGTCCAACAGATATTGGCTTACAGTTGGACAAGACCTGCTATCCTTGTAGTAGGTAAGGGTAGAGAGGAAATGTTTCTATTTCTTCTGTTTCTTCACTTTCATTCCTGTTCCTCCTTCTTCCCTGTCTCTTTCATTTCCACTACTATCTCTTCTATCTTTTTTTCTCCCTTTCTCTGGGAGACGACACAAAATGACCCACAAGGGTTGACATGTCGTTAAACCCTAACACAATCAATCAAAGCTCCTCATGTTGTTATATTTATATATAACCTGAGAGTAGTAAAATTGATTTGATTTGATTGATTGATTGGTATGCATTAGAAACACATCAACAAGGTGCTTTTAATGACTACCCACAGTATATGTTTTTTATGGAGAAATAAAAAAAAAAATTTATCTGGAATACTCCTTTTATCTGTAGCCTTGAATACATTTAATAAAATTTTGTCACTACACCTCTGAAACTGCCTAAGGGATTGTTTGGAAATCTTGCTTGGACGGTCAGTATCTAGTTTTGTAACAAATGTCAGTTTCCTAACAGTTACATATGGAACAATCCCTTTTGGTTGGTCAGTTGATTGGTTGGATGATTGGTTTTGGAGTAAACTGGACCTGTCAACACTGAAGGTCTTGTAGAGCTGGTCAGTTTTCATAACCACACTTTTCCTGGGCAGGCTTAGTCTTCTAGGCAGTTAACCAATACTTGTGCATATTCTTTTGCCAGAAACTGACCACTGCCCTTCTTGAATTAGTGAAAGGGAGAGAATGACAGTAGAAAATATTTCATTATCAGTCTCTACAAAAGAATGTTGCCAGGCCCAGCGGGGATTGACCCCATGACCTGATCATCATTTGGACACACATCCAACTGAGCCACTGAGGCGGCATAATTGCTTGTAAAAGTAGAACTGTGGACAGAAATAATTTTGATAAAAAGAATGATCCAACACCACAGACAATGCAAACACTGAATCAGTCTATAATAATAGATAATCTCAGTCTCATTAGACTGTGTAATTGTATATAAGAGAGGATCAGGCACAATTTCTAAATGGAGATCATTCCTCCAGATAAGACGGGTATCAAGGAAATATTTTTCTTATTTCTCCCTGAAAACATATGATGTGGGTACTCATTAGAAGTGCCTCATTGAGGCACTTCTAATGAGTACCCACATCATACGTTTTCATGGAGAAATAAAAAAATATCAATACTTTTTGCTCAAAAAAAAGTATCTTATTTGAATCCAAGGAGATTGCCCTGCTGAGAATTGAAATGATGATGTATGAGTAATAACAAATGTCACTGTTCTGTCTATGGCAGATACAGAGGCTGACAAGTTAATAGGTTTTCTAGGTTCAACAGGTTGTTACAGAATGCATTATATGCCATGAATGAAGGCAAGGTTCTTGTTATGTGTCAGTTAAATATAAAACTGGGCATATGTTGTAAGTACGTTATCCTGCTACTAGGGGCGTTCAATAAGTTCGTTGAACTCGGGGTTTAACTCACAGATTGGAAGATGGTTTCAACATTATTTTTCAATATAATCCCCCATTACTTCAATGCATTTGGTCCACTTTTCTTTTAAGCACTCTATGCCTTTGAAATAAAAGTCGTCTATTTGGTCCTCAAACAAAACCTCTGTAGCAGCAGCCTTGAGCTCATCATCGTCCCGAAATCTCGTTCCATGCAAGTGGGACTTCAAATTTCGAAACAGATAATAATCACTTGGGACCAGGTCTGGACTTTATGGCGGGTGATTTAACTGCTCGAACTTGCACTCACGAATAGCCGCTTGTGCAACTCTGGACTTGTGCACAGGGGCATTATCATGCAAAAGAAGGACACCAGCAGCTAGCTTTCCCCCTCGTTTTTCTTTAATAGCAACCCTTAATTGTTTAAAGACATTGGCATAGTATTCTCCTGTAATTGAAGTACCAGCAGGCTTGTAATCTATCAATATAATCTCTTTGGAGTCCCAAAACACCGTGGCCATTACCTTGCTGGCTGATGGTTGGGTACGAAATTTCTTAGGTAGGGTGAGCCAGGGTGCTTCCATTGCATGGACTCTTTTTTAGTATCTGGGTCCCAGTGGTGAAGCCAAGTTTCATCTCCTGTTACAAGACGAGTGTGAAAGTCTTCTGAATTGGCATTGTACACTTCCAGAAGTTCTTGACTTTACTCCACCCTTTGCTGACAATCTTGCACGTTCAGGTTTCTGGGTACCCACCTGGCAGATACTTTTGACATGTCTAAATGTTCATGGATTATAGTGTAAACACTTCCATTAGAAATACCACATTCTGAAGCAAGTTTGGCAACTTTGATTTGGCGATTGTTTAGCACAAGTCTCTCAACACGGTCGATTATCTCCTGGCTGATGACATCAGCAGGGCGACCTGGCCTTGGGTCATCTTCTAAGGAGTCTCGCCCACATTTATATTCTGCTGACCACTTTGCCACTGTGGAATACTTTGGGCTACTGTCACCATACACATCAGCCATGCGCCAATGAATTTCTTTGGCCTTTGCACCCTCCTTAGTGAGGAACTTTATGACTGCTCTGAACTCAATATTCTGACTTTCCATTTTTGCCTATGGGTATAGGTTTTCAAACAATAAGTAAGAGCAAAAAATGTACGTGTTGGCTGAACGACTGTTATCATTCAACTGACAAAGGTTTACATTGCACAAAAATGAAAATAAAAATCTTGAGTTGTATAGAAAAATACCGAGTTCTACGATCTTATTGAACTACCCTCGTAGCTGTTCATTAACACTTACCACGCTATGGGCATATTCAGCAGATGACAAATAGACGATATTTTTCTTATTTTTCCTAGATAATAGGATCTGACACATCATGCAAATTGTCTCCTTTGCAGAAAATTTGCATGAAGTGTCAAATCCTATTTTCAAGGAAAAACAAGAAAGATATTTCAAAATGTTGTCTGCTGATAATTTTACCCAGCATGCAAAGTTTTGGTTTTGGCATTGTACCATATTCATCCCCAATATTAACCCTTAAAGCGCCAATCACAACAATTGTCAACTGCTTTTTCATCTGCTTGTGATTTTAAAAGTCATTTTTGCAAATTGTGTGGACCCAGATCAGACTGCTCCTCTAGGAGCAGTCTGATCTGGGTCCACACTGTTTGCCGGTATGCAAAAATAGGTTTTAAAAGTTTGCAAGAATATTCAGCAGACGACATAAACAGACGACATTTTCAGATGCAGTTTTTCTTGGCGCTTTAAGGGTTAAGACATAATTTCTATGATGAAAATCCTCCAGAGAGAAGTAGTATCCACTTATGAATTTAAAATTCATAAGTACCTAGCCACTATCCCCCAAACCATGATTGTGTGTGTGGGGGTGGGGGGGGGGGGAGAGGGGTATGCTGTTTTTATGTAGTCCATCCATTACATTTTGGCTTCTATTGTTTCTTATCTTGCTGAATAAGTTATCAGAAGGCAATAATTAACTTGTGGGGGAGAGGGGAAGGGGGGACCTTGCTGATGGGGTTGGGTAGTAGGATTGGGGGTGGGGGGTATCTTTTAAGTATTGCTTATAGACATTTCTTGCTGAACAAGTCAATTGATGTTCATGTGGCATAGCTACTTGCTGAGTGGCAAACAGTGTAAATCATATGCCACATTTTGTGTCTACACTGTTTGCTCAGACCTGTCAGCCCTAATACTTTGCATGTTTGGGTAGATATGCTAACTCAAGACTCATTAAAGCTTTCAGTCAAATTTCAAGATTGGTAATACGATGGAAACCTGTTGATTTTGCAGTTTTGTATCAAAGGTCGAGTCCAAATTGAACTAATTATACCTGCTATTCCAAATTTAACCTAAAAGCACCAAGTGAAATTTGCAGTGGACATTCTTAATTCTTTGTTATTTTTCAGAAAAAACAACTCTTGACACTTCATGTGAATCATCTGCTTGTCAAGATTTGTTGTCTCAGAAAAATAAAAAAAAGTCAAAATGTTGTCTGCTGGAGTTGCGATTGGCACTTTAGATGTTAAAAATGGTAAGATAAAATAGTGAAATGGAAACCTTTTTACTTTACTTTTACCATAAGAAAACAAGGTCAAGGCCTCTGTTGCTAAATACCATTCAGTAAGTTATGTTTAACCTTTTCCACTCTTTGAGTGAATTCAGCAGAAGACAAATTGATGATATTTTTCATATTTTTCTCAGAAAACAGGTTTTGACAACTCATGCAAATTGTATCCAATTTGCAACACGATACAATTTGCATGAAATATCAAAACCTGTTTTCTGGGAAAAAATAAGACATTACAAAAACACGCCTATTCAAATATGCTGAAAATTTTACCACCAAAAAATGGAAAATTTTCAGATAAAAAATTCAGATACTTTTCATATTTCTGATCAAAACATAGATTGTGGGTACTCGTTAGAACAGCCTCGCCACGGCAGTTCTAACGAGTAGCCACAATCTATGTTTTTGAGCAGAAATAAGAAAATTAATGTATACCCCTGTAAACCCCAGCTTTATTATATAAAAGTGGGGTTTAAGGGGGTCAAAATTATATAAGCATGTTCTCGTGATGAAAAATATTTCAGTAAGTTTTAACCAGAGTGCTAAGCTTTAAGCAAAATAAGGGTTTCCTAATATTGCTGTATCTCTGTATGCTACACTGAGACAATTTAAATGCTATGTGTTCATGAAACCTGTGCACTGGATAAAAGTTTAAGTTTTGTTATTTCTTAATTACAGATGAAACTTCTGGGAGTGAATCGTCTCCGGAAAGAGAGGCTAGACATCTTATCAAGAAGATACGGAGACATATTCGACTTCTCAACAGGAAGTGGGCAGAGCTTAATCAGGGATGTAATGAATGGCAAGCAAGATTAGATGAAGTATTAGAGGTAGGTTAGCATAATAATTTCGAGGAAAATGAGAAAAAGTTTCTTTTCCTTCTTTAGAGTAGCACTCCCGATAGCTAATTGGCTGGAATAGTAAACATAGCTCAGGATAAGAAAGGGTATCCACTTAATGTTCTTATTTTTCCATGAAAACATATGGTGCGGGTACTCATTAGAAGCACCTCACCAAGGCAATTCTATTTTCATAGAAAAATATTAGTACCATAAAGATTCGGCTGTAAGTGATTCAATAGTAAGAGAGGCCCCTTTTTTAGTAGTTCTTACCTGGTATTTGCTTTTGCCATGTTTGTTGGGGCCTGCCAGACGCTGTTTAAATGTGAATAATCAGTCCCCAAATTTCACAAACCTGAGCAAGACAGTAACTGTACAATCACACAAGTGGACTTTCCTTGAGTTTATTTTCAGATGAATAATTGATGCAGCACTTGCACCATTTAGCAATTAAATCATATCTGTCTCAGGTTTGCGGACAGACCAATATTTCTGTCTTTTTTTGGTTGAAAAAAGTGCCTTACCCAGACCTATGGTAAAACTATGTCCATAATAATGGAAGACTGAAAGTATCCACTCATAGGTCCAGAGTGGTACCCACATAAATATTTTCTTTTCACCACAGAACATTTGATGTGTGTAATCATTAGAAGTGCCTTGCAGATAATAGTGTCTAATATGCAGCTATATAGTGAGAATAGTCGTATATGGAGCTATATAGTAAAAATAGAGTCCTACTTCCTTTAAGTCTTTGCAAGCTATACCAAATTATCATCAAACAACACTTTGAAATAATTTTCATATATTACTGTATATATACCTTTTTATGCCCCCAACTTCGAAGAAGTTGGAGGGGCATATTGCTTCTGGGACGTTTGTGCGTCCGTCCGTCCGTGCGTCCGTCCGTGCGTCCGTCCGTTACGCTTTTTGATGCATAGCATAACTTCTAAACCATACATGCTAGGGTTTTGAAATTTCATATATGGATTCTTCATGAAAAAATAGCTGACCCGTATTTTTTTTCCCATCAGGATTATGCCCCTTTTCTTGAGTTATGGCCCTTTGAAAAAATATAGATGAAATCTTGTCAGCAAAATATCTCAAAAGCTATTGAAGCTAGAACCTTGAAACCTGGTGAATAGATTGGTATTGATGAGTAGATGACCTGATTAACTTTTGAATAAATTCTGAAAATAACTTCATGAGTTATGGCCCTTTATAACTTTGGGCATTTTTACAATTGCACACTTTTTGATGCATAGCATAAGTTTTGAACTGTGCATGCTAGGGTTTTGAAATTTCATATATGGATTCCTCATGAAAAAATAGCTGACACGTATTTTTTTTCTTATTAGGATTATGCCCCTTTCCTGAGTTATGGCCCTTTGAAAAAATATGGATGAATTCTTGTCAGCAAAATATCTCAAAAGCTATTGAAGCTAGAGCCTTGAAACTTGGTGAATAGATTGGTATTGATGATTAGATGACCTGATTAACTTTTGAATAAATTCTGAAAATTACTTCATGAGTTATGCCCCTTTATAACTTTGGGCTTTTTTACGTTGCACATTTTTTGATGCATAGCATAAGTTTTGAACTGTGCAGGCTAGGGTTTTGAAATTTCATATATGGATTCCTCATGAAAAAATAGCTGACCCGTATTTTTTTTCCCATCAGGATTATGCCCCTTTCCTGAGTTATGGCCCTTTGAAAAAATATAGATGAAATCTTGTCAGCAAAATATCTCAAAAAGTTATTGAAGCTAGAGCCTTGAAACCTGGTGAATAGATTGGTATTGATGAGTAGATGACCTGATTAACTTTTGAATAAATTCTGAAAAGTACTTCTTGAGTTATGGCCCTTTGTCATTTTGGGCATTTTTACATTGCACACTTTTTGATGCATAGCATAAGTTTTGAACTGTGCATGCTAGTTTGAAATTTCATATATGGATTCCTCATGAAAAAGTAGGTGACCCATATTTTTTTTCCTATCCAAATTATCTCCCATTTTAGAGTTATTTCCCTTTTAATAAAATAACATTGAAATCTCGTATATTTGTATTGTTGTTATCGTCATGGGCAAGCAATGTTGGAGTCAAGCAGTGTTAGTGTCAGGCAGTTGGGGGCATAGTGTTTTACAAACACCAGCTCTAGTTACTCTTAACCCTTGTCCAGCTGAACCCGGATATACCCTGCCTTTGCAAACAGTGTAGATCCAGATCAGTTGGCTTCTGAAGAAGCCAACTGATCTGGATCTGCACTGTTTGTCGATTGTCATTATGTATGTGGATTTATATCAACAATCTGGATCAAGGAATCTGATTGGCTGACAATTAGAAGTAGGTGTGGCATCTTAATTTATTCAGCATGACAAGGTTAACAATGTTTTACTACCTGTTGATTTGTCTTAACCCTTGTCCTGCTGAATAAATTATGATGTCATGCCCACTTCTAATTTTCAGCCAGTCAGTTACTTGATCCAGATTGTTGTTATAAATTTGCATACTTGATGGCAAACAGTGCAGATCCAGATCAGTTGGCTTCTTCAGAAGCCAACTGATCTGGACCTACACTGTTTGCAAAACAGGTACTATCTGGGTTCAGCAGGACAAGGGTTAAGCACTTCTGGATGAGTAGGCTGATCAGACGCAGTGTTCTACCTATTGTGATCTGGGTCCTCATTGTTTGTACAACAGCGTATCCTGTTGAAATAGTTTAGTTTATTATGGTATTATTATTTTCAGAAAATGACTTACTTCCAAGATGCAATGGATGATTTAAATGAAGGATTAACAAAAGCAGAAGCTGAGAAAAGTAAATGGCAGCCTGTAGGAGACATACTCATAGAAAACCTACAGAAAGAAATAGATAAAACAAAGGTTTGTGAGATGTTAGCTTTTAATTCCTAGACCTAGACCAGTTTATGTGCAATCGGTCTTTTTAAGGAGACATGATAAACTTGGTATTTTTTCTACGATTTGTTGTAGCCGCTATATGCTTTCCTTCATAGAAGTCTACTCTAAAAGGAAAGGATTTGCTCCCAAAGGGAGCAAATTCTTTCCTTTTAGAGTAGACGTCTCTTTTGGAAGGGAGGCAAAACTGTTTTGACTGAGTCGCTTTCACTGAGGAGTTATGGAATTCTTTCCCTGGTCTTGAGTTAAGTATGCTGTCTGCATTTCCTATAAGACGTTTTTGCGTGGCATCCCCCAAATGTATGCAAGCAGAAAAGATCCAAACATTTTACAGATGGAAATATATAGTGAAGGCCTTTAGGCATCAATAAAATCCATAGAAATTAAATTCATTCCTATAATATAATTGTAAACGTATTTTGCATTTGAAATGCTATCTGTGGTTTCTAGCCTGATTGAGCGTGGCAGTATGTAGAAACAAGAAATAGATGATATGTCTGTAATGCTTAGCTCGCTTGGTGAAATTTTCAACAGATGAAATTTTGAAATAATTTTCTTATTTTTCCAGAAAACAGTATTTGACATTTAATGCAAATGGTCTCCAGTGTCAAAACCTGTTTTCTTGGAAAAATATCACCAATTTGTCATCTGCTGAATTAGCCCAGACAGTGGTAATGGTTAAATTCTTAAGAAGATTATTAGCTCACCAGAGCCTTTAGGCCCATAGGTGAGCTTATAGTATAAGCAGGCTCCATCGTCTGTCTGTCCGTCTGTAGTTGTCCATATGTCCGTCATCCACACTCTTCAAATATCTCCGCAGAAACCACTGGGCCAATCAAAACCAAATTTCATATGGAGCCTCAATGGATAGGGGGAACAAAAGTTTATTCACTGCATCTGGGTCATGTGACCAAGATGGCTGCCATGCCCATAGTTGAGCTTAAAGTATAGGCAGGCTGTATTGTTCATCTGTCCATCATCCACACTCTTCAAAAGTCTTCTCAGAAACCACTGGGCCATTCATAGCCAAATTTTGTATGGAACCTTCATGGGCCAGGGGAACAAAAGTTTGTTCACCACATCTGGGTCACATGATCAAGAGACTGCCATGCCAATATATCATCAGAAATTATCATCAGTTTGTGGTCTGTTGAATCAGCTAAGTGTGTGGTAAAAGTTTAATACTTTCATGGGGTAATCTGGTCATATACTAAATACTTTCTTACCATTTGAGATTTATGTACCCTGAAAAAAGAGTTTAGCATTTCATTTGGAAAAGCTGTGCGTATAAAATTCCTGTGTTTGTAAGACTGTAAGGAAAGTTTTCCTTGTTTGCACCTATTAGTCAAGGGAGCTGGCTACACATTACGAAAACACGCCTATTCAAATATATTGAAAATTTTACTACCAAAAACTGAAAGTTTTCAGATAAAAATTCTGATATTTTTCTTATTTCTGCTCAAAACATAGATTGTGGGTACTCGTTAGAACTGCCCCGCTGGGGCAGTTCTAACAAGTACCCACAATCCATGTTTTTGAGTAGAAATAAGAAAAATAATGTATACCCCTGTAAACCCCAGTTTTACTATACAAAAGTGGGGTTTAAGGGGTCAAAATTATATAGGTACGTTTTTGTGATGACTTGGTAGGTTTTTTCCATGATTCTTGAGAAGGGAGATAACTTTTATGACTTTTTATTTTCCTTCCTGCTCACCAGTGCCCTACTGAGAATGGGTCTACTCCAAAAGATAAGGATTTGCAATTTTTTTTTTCATTTTAGACTAAATCTCTTTTCAGAAGGAAGGCAAAACCATTTTGACAGAGTTCTCTTCCCTTCCTTAAACCCATTTAAGCCTAGCGTCCCATAAATGGGACATTGGCAAACAGAGTAGAACTAGATCATATGCTGCAGAATGTGGCATCTGATCAGGGTCTGCACTGTTTGCATTATATACATGAGTTTCTTTAAAACATGGTAATAATAAAACTAACCAGACATCCCTTATATTGAAAATGGACCGGTGAAAAGAGTGATTGTAAAAGAGTTCATTTGGCGTAAATGGGTTAAAGTGTATTCATTCCCCTGAATACTAAACATGCTGGTACAATTGACAGCAGGTGACATTTTGATATTTTTGTTGGGTGGGGGGCGGGGGGTGGTTTCCCAGAAAATGGGCTTTGACATTTCATGCAAATTCTAGAAAACAATAAAATATCAAAGCCTGTTTTCTGGGAAAAAAATTAAGAATTAAAAGGCAATTTGCATGAAATGTCAAAGCCTATTTTCTGGGAAAATAATAAAAAAAATGTCTGCTGAATTTGCCCAGATTGTAGTTAATGTTAAACTGTTTACAATTATTGCAACCATGTTTTTTTACAGACATATCAGTTGGCGATAGGTCCTCTCCAAGGACAGGTTGACACTGTTAATGACCATGTTAACGAACTAGAGGCAGCTAATATTGTACTATCACATGTAGTTGTACATAAATTAGAAGATTACAAAACAAGGTATGTATGCTGATCTATGATCCACACCAAATAAACATCGTCTGTCTTTATGCAACCAGCGCCGACAGAATCGTACAATCTTGGTCCCGTTGTTCAAAGCATCATTAGCTTAACAAGCTCATTAGTGGATAAAATGTAAACTGTTCTAGTAAGTACAATATCTAATTCACAGGTATTTTTGCTAAAAAAATGTGAGTAGCTTTTCACATTTTTTCAGCAAAAAATATTAGTCTATATGCTATATTTAATGATCAAAGTTTTAATGATATGTTAACTAATGACATTGTTAGTTTTGAACAAATGGGCATTGATCTCGGTGGAAACACATCTGTATGGATTATATAAAAAATTGAACATTTATGGTCATTTTTCTCAAATATTTTTATCCAGTTTTATTTGAACACAACACATTTGTTTAGGTAATATGGTGTTTGGTTTACAGCTAAGCAGTAGTGTTATAAAAAGTTTTTGGTTTAGTTGGTAGAGAGAGGTACTTGTTTGCCAATGTTTCTGCTACTCAGAATCCTGGAAAAAAAGTACAGCAGATGACATTTTGAAATATTTTTTCATATTTTTTTTCCTAAGGAGAAGAGTGAATCATTGAAAACATACATAATCCAGATATTTGATAAATGAGGTTATGATTATGATTAATTTTTATTGTTTTGCTCCAAAATACATCTTTTGGGGTACTCAGAAATCAGTTCATCTCCCGTAAATAAAAAAAAAGTATCTTTTCAAGAAAAAAGTATGGAAAATATTGCTCACCTGTTGTTAGCTCACCTAAGCAGAAGGCTCATATGTGAGTTTATAGTATATGCATGCTCCGTTGTCCATCCATTGTCTGTCCACCATTCATCACCTGTCTGTCTACAGTTTCAAAATATTCTCCAAAACTGCTGGGCCAATAATAGCCAGATTTGATGTGGAGCTTCCTTGGATCTTGTTCGGCGCATCTGGGTCACATGCCCAAGATAGCCACCATGCACATTTATGGTAAAAACCCTTTAAAAATCTGCTTCTCCAGAACCAAAAGGCTAGTGCCCTTGGGGCCTCATATGCAGCATTGGAGATGTGGGCCCAAGACAGATTGTTCAAATGATGATCTTGGACTGACCAGGACCTTTTTTATGGAAAAGTCAAATTTGCTTCACAATGCTTTTATATGGGAAAATACAGTACATTCCTTAAGGAAAAATGTTACAAAGTAATTTTATGGTAAAAACTTATAACTGACCATGTTGGCAAAAGGTATGTGCTGATATAAAAATTTTGACTTGAGCTTATAGTGTAGGCGGGCACCATCATCCATCCTTTGTCTGTCTACATTTTCAAACATTGCCCCTTGGGTTGGGAGAATGAAAGTTTGTTTGGCATGTCTGGGTCACATGACCTTTAGGCTTTGTATGCAGCATTGGGGATGTGGGCCAAAGAACAATTATTCAGATGATGACTTTGGGTTGTCCTTGATCTTTTTGCTGAAAGGTCAGATTTGATTTTCTGTGCTTTTATATGGGAAAATATACTTATTACTTCAGGAAAACATTAGACAGTAATTTAATGGAAGAAACTTATAACAAGTGACCATGTTGACTAAAGGTTTATGCTGATGTAAAAATTTTGACCCCAAGGGGTTGTGTGCCACTACCATAGAGGTGTATACTTGTACATGTATAAGAGCATTGAAAAATATGTATAAAATGAGAATTTAAAGAGATTTTTTGGAACCATTCAAGAAATAGGCAAAGTGATAAGGCCTTTCTGTTGACATAAATTTTTGTCCTCAAGGGGTTGTCTGCTCCTGCTCCAGGGCTATATATAATGTATAATCATTTAAATGTGTGTAAAATCTGACTTTACAGAGGTTGTCTGCCTCTGTCCTGGAGCTGTATACCTGTGTAAAATCATAAAAAAATGTGTATAAAATTAAGCTTAAATGTTGCTATAAGCTTGTTCAGAACAAATAGTGAGCTATCGAACCTCTGGTTAGACATTTGTCATCTATAGCTGACAAAGTTTGGTCATTTTACTATGTAGTCCATCTTAAAGTGTTTACGGGCCATATTTGAACAGTGTAGGCCCAGATCAGACAGCGTATCTGCACAGTCTCAGCAGGGTCATTGCTGCATATTGGTGTATTCTGTAACATATCTCCAGGTAAGGTGCTTTTTTCAACCAAAAAGTACTGATATTTTTCTTTCTTTTTTTTTCACAAAAACACGAGTACCCACAAAGTACATTTTCATGGAGAAATAAGAAAAACTGTTATGTGGATAACCTCTCTTGTCTGGAACTATATGAGGGCGAGTCAATAAAAAACCAACCTAACTTATTTCTGGGTGATATCGATCTCTTCTTTTTCGATGTAATTGCCCTCTAGAATGATGCACTTGGACCAACGGTGTTCCAGTGCCATCAGCCCAGAACTGAAGAAGCCAAGGTCCTTGTCTCTGACCCCAAGTTTGGGAATAGGAAATAGTCAGTAGGAGCTAAGTCCGGAGAATAGGCAGGGTGCGGTATTAGCTCGTACCCATTCCGCTCATCAGCATCCATTGCAATTTTGCAAGTGTGGACTCTCGCAAGGTCCTGTTGGAGCAGAATCCCTTTAGAGAGTTTACCTCGGTGTTTTTCACGGATCACAATTCTCATTTAGTCGAGCAAATTTGCATAATACTCATCTGTTATTGTACTTTTCTTTGCTAGAAAGTCCAACATAATAACACCTTGTGCATCCCAAAATACAGTTGCCATCACCTTGCCAGCAGAGGGTTGCATTTTGAACTTCTTTGGCCTCAGAGAGCCCGGCCCTACACTCTGGCAACTTTGAGCTTTATTCTCTGGCTCATAATAATGGACCCAGGTCTCATCTACAGTCACCAGACGTGAAAGGAAATCATCTTCCTTTGACAATGCGCTTTATACTGATGCTGTAGTTGCCATTTGCTTGTCGCTAAGGGATTTTGGGACCCAACGGGCTGTTAGCTTGT
The DNA here is from genome assembly GCA_964016985.1 of Anodontia alba. Lineage (NCBI taxonomy): Eukaryota > Metazoa > Mollusca > Bivalvia > Lucinida > Lucinidae > Anodontia > Anodontia alba. The sequence continues at coordinate 126,132,643 of OZ024824.1, forward strand.
ACATACCCAGTCGATCATGTAAAGTTGTTGAAACGCTACCATGTGAAAAGTGTAATGCATTCGCTATTTCTTCCACCTTAATTTGCCTATCAGAGTACACCAAATCCCGTACTTTGTTACACATTTCTTCATCCGTGGATCTGATGGGTGTCCAGACCTGGTTTCATCTTCTTAAGACGTTCTACTGCGTTTGAATTCCCCAACCCAGAATTTAACTTGTGCATACGATGGTGCAGAAGACCCATAAACATTGGTCAGCTCGCAATGTATTTCCTGACCTGTTCTCCCTTTCAAATACAAGTACTGAATTACAACACGGTACTCAACTTTTGACGAAAATCTTACTTTTGCATCGCTAGCCATGTTTGACATTCAATATCTTATGAGCGAATGACACGACAAGGGTGCAATTTTGCCCTCAGGCCTAAAACATATATTGAAACGAGGCATGAAAATCTTGGGTGTCTCGGTCAATTGGAAATGGGATAGGCTGGTTACTTATTGACTTGCCCTCGTACCGCTGAAAGCAGACAGTGAAGACCCTGATCATATTGTGCAGATGAGCTGTGTGATCTGGCCCTTACTTCTCCACGGCCCTTTCTTTTCTACTTATACCCAAAATCAGTTTGCCTAGCTCCAGATAAGAGGGGTTATCCACAATACCTTTTTCCCATGAAAACATGTTGTTCATTACGAAAACACGCCTATTCAAATATATTGAAAATTTTACAACCAAAAACTGGCAAATTTTCAGATAAAAAATTCTAATATTTTTCATATTTCTGCTCAAAACATAGATTGTGGTGCTCGTTAGAACTGCCTCGGCGAGGCGGTTCTAACGAGTACCCACAATCTATGTTTTTGAGCAGAAATAAGAAAAAATAATGTATACCCCTGTAAACCCCAGTTTTACTATATAAAAGTGGGGTTTAAGGGTGTCAATATTATATAGGCATGTTTTCATGATGTGATATTTTTAGTTGAAAAAAATGCGTTATCTGGAGTTATAACATTAAATTTTGATGATGAAATGTTCCTTTTTGTAGGCTATGAAATAAATCTGTATGTCTGTTTGTAGACACAAAGCCCTACAGTTAGCTGCTGAAGATCGGTTGAAAAACTTACAAGACGCCTTAAGAGCCTTTGGTCCCAACTCTCAACATTTCCTCTCTGGTAAGAAACGTTTCAAACTTACGGTAAATGTCCTAAATTTTCATACACCAAAGTGTCTGACAAAATGGCATATACAAACAGTGTGGACCCACTGCTCCTGAAGGAGCAGTCTGATCAGGGTCTACACTGTTTGCTATTCCACTGTTTTAAGAAATTACTGCATAAAAAGCCACATTTAGGAGAAAAAAAAATGGAATAAAGTGTGCGAAATTTTAGGACATTTACCATACTTTGAGAATAAAAATTCAGCCATATATGTCTGTAGTTCTAGCTCAGGAACTTTATTTCAACATCTCTTCATGAAAACCCATGTTGTCATAGCTCTAAATAAGATGCCTGGGCCCAGTTGTTCAAAGCGTCGTTAGCTTAACAAGCTCGTTAAGGGTAATTTAGTTAACTGTTTTAGCAGATTCAATGTACATTATCCTAATATTTTTTGCTGAAAAAATGTGAGTAGCTTTTGCACTGCAAAAGCTACTCACATTTTTTCAGCAAAAAAATTTAGCATATTTGCGTACCACTCGATGTAAATTTTAACGAATCGTTAACTAACAATGTCGTTAGTTTTGAACAACTGAGCCCTGATATTTTTTTCTTATTCCTCCACAAAAATGTATGTTGTGGGTACTCATTAGAAGTGACTCTTCAAGGCACTTCTAAATGAGTACACATAAGCTATGTTTTTGTGGAGAAATAAAAAAAAAAATGTCAATATTTTTGGGTAAAAAAATAAAAACAACCTTATCAGAAGCTATGATGTGGTTTTGAGCTAACTAAATAGTGTTGATGTTTTTCTTATTTCATCAGGAAAACTGATGTTGTGGACACTCATTAGAAGCTTCTAGTAAGAGCCCAAAACATATGATTTTGAAGAGAAATATTTATCTGGATGCCCCTCTCATCTCGGGTTGTGTATACATAGCTCCAGGTAAGAGGAGGTATTCACAAAATATTTTTCATAGTTCTCCACAAAAATGTGTTTGCCAAGCAATTTCTAATGAGTACCCACAACATGTTTTCGTGAAGAAATAAGAAAAATATCAGTATTTTTCGGTTGCCAAAAAAGTGCCTAATGATGCCAGTCTCTATTTTTAGGGTAAAATTAAGAAAAAAAAACAAAACAGCATTTTATAGGTTGTCTGCAAATATTTAGGTTCAACTTTTTATACATGTAGTAGTTGTTCACCTTCTGCTAAGGGAAACAAATCTTCTCCACTACATTTCCAACATATTGGATGGTTTTCTCCCTTGCCTCAGGTTGAATTCAAGTTAGACAGAAAAATAGTTTACTGAATGAGGAACTAATTATGGACTAATAAACCCTAACTATTCTCTGGGCTAATTTAGCAGACAACAAACTGATAATAATTTTTCTTATTTTACCCAAAAAATAGGTATTGACATTTCATACAAATTATCTCCCAAGGAGACAATTTGCATGAAATATCAAAGCCTATTTTCTGGAGACAATTTGCATGTCAAAGCTTATTTTCCGAGAAAAATTAGAAAAATATTTCAAAATACCAGATTTTTTACCCACCATGTTATGCATTAAAATATATACTGATAGTCAAATAAAGAACTTAAGAAGTAGTTGCGGTCATGGTACCAAAGCCGTAATCCAAAATCATAAATCCATAAACGAATGACGAATCAGAATGTTCAGACCAACAGACATGGACCCCAGAACAAAGGGTGTAATCAGGCGTCCGCGGATAGTAAGCATTACTTGGTAAGCAAGCTTCGCCCACCATGCCCATGGGCCTGAACGAAGGAAATATCGGTAGAAGCGTATGTCCGGGATTTGGGAAGTCTACTTATGGCGCGTCACTGGCAAAAACATCAGAAACAATTCTGGAAACTGCCACATTGTAGGGATTGACTAGATCATGATGTCTCCCATAGAACTTCTTAAGTGTTGCTACCAGTTTGGTTTTTTGATACCCCTGGCTCAACAACTTTTGAGTGAGCACTTTCCCACGCTCCATGAAGTCCTGATAATTTGAACAAGTTCTGGCATAACGGATTAACTGTGAAACGTAGACGCCGTATGCTGGTGCAGAAGGGATATTACTGCTCAGGAAAGGAAAGTTAACGATGGGAAAATTGAAATGAAAGTTTAGTTTTTAATCCCCAACCTGTATTACTTTTGGGTCATTCCTCCGTCTGTTCATCTGTCTGTTCGTTCATCCATTTATCACATGTTTCTTGTGAACAAGATATCTTGATAACTATTTGAGCTAGATCTTTGAAATATGTTGAGCTTACTGGGCTGGGGAGTAGATATCCTAATTAACTTTTGGGAAAAAAAAAAAAAATCAGATTAATTTTGGCATTTTTGTAGGGAAAAGCATATAATTGGAGGCATATTGTTTTACAAATACATTTCTAGTATATAGTATGCTGGTTGAATGATACAGAAATAAATCACTAATAGATCAATTTTTTTGTGTGTGCTGGGCAACCAATATTTTGGGAAAGGTTGCCCTTTCTGAAAACAGGTCCATAAAGGGTGAGTTATCTACAAAATAAAAAGAAATGATTGAATTTATGAGTTATCTACAAAATAAAAAGAAATGATTGAATTTATTAAAAAGTTTACAGTTTGCTTATGGAGTACAGTCCCTTTTTACTTTACACTGCTGGTATATTTTAAGTGACCATTACTATAGACATTATGGTGTGTTTAATTGATACGACAAGACATTAACACTTTGTATGCTGGGTAAAAATTTCAGCAGACAACTTTTTAAAATAGTCTTCGTGTTTTCCCTGGAAAATTAGATTTGACACTTTATGCAAATTGTCTCCTATGGAGACAATTTGCTTGAAGTGTCATATCTTATTTTCTGGAAAAAATAAGAAAAATCTCATCAATTTGTCATCTGCTGAATCTGTCCATAGCATGGTAAATGTTAATGTTCTCATTACCAATTAGCCATTAACCTTTTTGTCCACTTGTCATCATAAACTTTACCACTCTCAGCAGACAACAAATTCATGTTATTTTTCCCAGGAAATAGAGTCAGACCAGTATGTCCACAAACATAAAATATCCATATGGATATCAAATTGCTCCTTTATAAACCCAGATCAAAATGCTCATTGTTCAAGGTCTACTCTGCCTTTTGTTTTAATGCATCAGCAGGTAGTCAGATGGACTGGTTCAGATTTTAAGAGTTAAGATGTCCTTAGATTTAGGATAGTTTTAATATGACACACTTTTTTATCTTATCACTCTCTGGGCAAATACAGCAGATGATAAAAATAGTGGTAGTTTCTCTCTCTTTTTTTTTTTTTTTTCATAAAGATAGGGTTTGACATTCCATGCAGATTGTGTTCTTAGGAGAATGTCCAAATATTATTTTCTGGGGAAACTATTTTAAAATGTCTACTGAAATTTGATGTTTCATATACATTGTAAATTGTCATCTAATAGACAGTTTTCATGAAATGTTGAATCTTTTTTTCTAGGAAAAATATGAACAATATTTCAAAATGTCTGCTGAAATTTATAACCCAGCATACAGAGTGTTAAATGTTGATGGTAATGTTAATATACAGAAATGCTGCAAAATGTTACTTAACCTTTCCCACTCTCTGGGCAAATTCAGCCAACCACAAATTGATGATGTTTTTCATATTTTCCCCAGAAAGCAGGATCTGACATTTCATGCAAATTGTCTCCATTGCATGAAATGTCAAATCCTGTTTCCTGACATTATAAGAAAAAATGTTTCAATACTGCTGAAAACTTTACCCAGAGTGTTAAGGATTAATATTGTGATTTTCCAGGGAATTAAATACTTTCTGCCCTTTTATTATGTGAAAACCAGAAATTAGACATACTTTCTAGATAAGACTGGTACCCGATAAATATCAGTCTAGGCAGATACACAGACTGATCTGAGTCTCCACTGGGTACACATGTCTGTATTGGTACCCCAATAAATATCAGACTAGGCAGATACACAGACTGATCTGAGTCTTCACTGGGTACACATGTCTGGAGGTGCGTTTTCTTGTCATTACGAAAACACACCTATTCAAATATATAGAAAATTTCACCTCCAAAAACTGAAATTTTTTAGATAAAAAACTCTGATAGTTTTCATATTTAGCCACAATCTATGTTTTTGAGCAGAAATAAAAAAAATAATGTATACCCCAGTAAACCCCAGTTTTACTATATAAAAATGGGGTTTAAGTTGGTCAAAATTATATAGGCATGTTCTGTTCTGTTATGTCGTAAAGTTCCCCTGTTGTCTTGTCGGGGCACCCTGTACACAAGCACAGGTAAGTTTATGAGCTCGTATACTCTGAACACTAGTGGTGGTGAAGGTTTATTTACAACTTGTGCAGTTCAAATAGTTTATATCCGCAACCACCACAAATTTTTAACACTGTGAAATCTGTTTAAGTCATGTTTTCATGATGATTGTAGTTTATATGCCAAGTATGAAGGACAAGAACAGTCTGCTCATTTTTGCAGTCAGGTCCATGTCTACATCTTTACATAAATAGATTTTACGTAGTGCAGATACTGAGTATTCAGAATTTGTAGGCTCTGGTCAGCTGGCACAGGCCTACACATTTACATAATGCGACAAGTGATCTTTGTTTGCTTGTTCTGAATTATGTTTTTTAATCCTTAGCCTGCTGAGTGAAGTATTTCAGTGGACCATATTTGAACTATTTTTCTCTTAATTTTTTTCCCACAAAAATAGGGTTTGACATTTTATGAAAATTGTCTCCTTAGGGAGACAATTTGCATAAAATGTCTTTTCTTTTCTGAAGATGAGAAAAAGAATTAAAAGAAAAATATTCCCACATTTGTTTTTTTTGGTGAATTTGCCCTTAGAGTGCTAAAAGTTATTGATTTGTCTATCTCCTAGTCATCATAGATGTTGTCAAAAATTATTCTTGAATGCCTGGATCTCATTGCCTATCAGTGCCCACCTTAGTAGTTGTATAAAGCTTTTATAATTTGATATCCTACAAATATATACTTTGATTCTTTACCTGCTGAATTCACATTTTTGCTGACAAGATTTTATTTTATTATTATTATTATTTTTTCAGTAAGATGGGCTTGGAACTCATGTGTCATCTCCTCAGGAGATGATTTACATGAAATGTCAGCCTTTTTTTTCTGTGAAAAATAAGGGAAGAACCACGACCCCTTAATTATCTCCATTTGCACCTGCATCATGCTATAGGTTAATAAAAAATTAAATGTTATTAAGACCAGAAAAATATCAAATATAGTTGATAGTTGTAAGTTATGCTGTAGCATTTAATTTTAGGCACTGTGTGCTTAGTGCTTTAACCCTTAAAGTGCCAATCAAAATTTGTAGCAGACAACATTCAAAAAAAAAATTTTTTTCAGAGAAAACAAGTCTTGACATTTCATGTGAATCATCTGCCAAGCAGACAATTCACATGAAATGTCAGACTTCTTTTCTCTGAAAAATAAAAAAAAAAATATAAAAAAAATTGTCGTCTACTTCAGTTGTGATTGGCGCTTTAAGGGTTAATAGATGCTGAGTTTTAGATTGAATACCTGGTAACTGTTCATCTTTAATATGTTTAGCAACTGATAAACACAGAAGCTTTTTATATATTACATAACTATTGAATTTTAGTCTTAGCATAAGTTAATAGACAGACAATAAAATTTTAGGCTTATCAGTTAATAGACAGTGAACTTCAGACTTACCAGTTTGTAAACATTGAGTTTTAGGCTTAGCAGTTCATATATGTCTATTTTGAACTTAGAAACTTATCTCCAATTTTATAGCTGTGAACCTTACACTAAAGAATTTATCAACACTGAACCATAAGCAGTTTATGAGCACTAAATCATGGATAGTGAAGGTTTTGCATAGCAACAATGTACACTGAACTTTTGGACTTGCTTTTGATGAACACTTTGTTTTTAGCCTTAACAAAAACTGTTGATAAACATTTAGTTTCGTTCATACCTATAGCAGTTATCGGAAAAGATGGCTATGATGTCATTGCAAATCCTACATGTAATCTCATGGGTACAGAATAGACGGGGAGATACACAGAAAATGTACGAAAAGAAGGCTACACAGACAAATAAATTGGAATAATACGGATAGTCAGATACATAGCATAATTTCTTAGCAGCAAGAAACATACGATGACTAAATTATTAGTGGTTAGAAGGATGCAATATTTTATAAAAATAAAAGAAGTTACATTTGTTTTAAAATAAGGTCTTAGTAGTTTGCGCTGTCAGTGTCATTTTTTAATTAACACAAGCTTTCTATTAAACAATATCTTTTATCCAAATTGGAAGGCTTTTAATATAAAATAACACAAAATCATTTTGTTCTTTTGCACACATACATTTTCAGTATTAGTACCAAAGAACAGAGAAGGAAGAAGTAATAACTGCTGGGATGAATACAGATAATTGAAAGATCAAACTGGTGTTTATCAACTATAACACATATTTTATGAAATTAATTTAATATTAATCTTATAACAATTATTTTAAAATGCATTTTAATCCAAGTTGTGGAAAAAGAAAATTATACAAAATATCCCTCTTGAAAAACTCTAGCAAATCCCTGGATAGATATTCTCACTGATTTAAATTGTCCGAAATACATTTCCAATACACTAGTCAATAAGTTTAAATTTATTATGAAAAAGTAGGGGGTGGTTGGGTGTGGGGAAGGTGTCTTGTATCTTACATCACCGGGGTGTCCAACTAATATTGGCTTACAGTTGGGCAAAGCCTGCTACCCTTGTAGCAGGTAATGGTAGAGGGGGGATGTTTTTATTTCTTCTGTTTCTTCACTTTCATTCCTGTTCCTCTTTCTTCCCTGTCCCTCTCTTTCATCTACATTACTATCTCTTCTATCTCTCTTCTCCCTTTCTCTGGGAGATGACACAAAATGACCCACAAGGGTTGACGTTTCGTTAAACCCAAACACAATCAATTATGAAAAAGTGTAAGAAAATAGTGAAACATGCTTGTTTTATAGTACGTCTTCGCAACATTACATGTAGTAAAGTAAAAAAACTGTAAGTCAAAATAAAGAACTGGAGACTTTTTACAAATATTCAATATAGTGTGTAATGCAGTCGCCATTGATTTGTACTCATTAGAGTTACCCATCTGTAGAGCGATGACGTCACACCATCTTTTCTGATAATCCTAATGTCCATACTGATGTGTTAGATTTTTATATATATAAAAAATAATGAAACAAAACCTTTTAGATTTTTATTGTTAAAAAAAAACAAAAGTGATACTGTGCTTATGATTTTAAATGTCATTATGAAAACATGCCTAATCAAATATATAGAAAATTTCACTTCCAAAAACTGAAAATTTTCATATAAAAAAAAACTGATGTTGTCATATTTCTGCTCAAAACATAGATTGTGGGTACTCATTAGAACCGCCTTGGTAAGGCAGTTCTAAGGAGTACCCACAGTCTATGGTTTTGAGCAGAAATAAGAAATATAATGTATACCCTGTAAACCCCATTTTTACTATGTGGGGTTTAGTAGGGGTCAAAGCTATATAGGTGTGTTTTCGTGATGGTAATAATTTTGCCCAGTTACTTTAGCATGTAGACTATAAACACCTTTTACAATGCCAGTGTTAATGATTGGCTAGAAATCTAAACTAGCCGATAGGTACAAAAATATAATTATGTACCATTTCTATTCATCACCTAGTTAATTTATGACTACAATATGATGTCTAATATCTAAGATTTATGTGTGGGATTTTTTCTTTCCTCTGGACTGTAGAAATCCTATGAAAAATAACAGGAAAAAAAAAATGTTTTTCATAAATACCAGAGTTGATATGGAAGCAATAGAAAAAAAAATACATGTACTATGATAAATAAACATTTATTTTAAGAGTGAAATGTATATGGACAGTACAGACCCCAGTCAGTATATGCATTTGTGCCATTGCTTGTCCCCTTAAATAGCTTTGGATACTTTATAGATTATGCCAGACCTCATTACGAAAACAAGCCTATTCAAATATATAGAAAATTTCACCTCCAAAAACTGAAAATTTTTAGACAAAAAACCATGATATTTTTCATATTTCTGCTCAAAACATAGATTGTGGGTACTCGTTAGAACTGCCTCAATGAGGCAGTTCTAACGAGTACCCACAATCTATGTTTTTGAGCAGAAATAAGAAAAATAATGTATACCCCTGTAAACCCCAGTTTTACTATATGAAAGTGGGGTTTAAGGGGGTCAAAATTATATAGGCATGTTTTCATGATGTTAATCAGACAGCAGATACTCAGGCTAATCTGAGCTTTCATTGTTTACATACTTTGTAAAGATACTGATTTTGTAAAAAAAACAACTAAGAAACAGTTTTTATTTTGTAGCTTATGCATAGCTGTAAATATGTATCGAGATAAATACTTTCCTTAGTTTCCCACAAGAATGTCTGTTGTATGTACTCATAAGAAGTGCCTTTGGTGAAATGCTAATGAGTACCTGTAATATGTTTTCCTAGAAAATCACAAAAAGTGTTGATAGTTTTTGGTTGAAAAAAGTGTTTCATGTAACGGTACTGGGCTTCAAAATATTTAAAAGATCAGCATTTTGTTGAGGAACACTTCACAAAAACATTCCTCTCCCTTAAACCCCACTTTTATATAGTAAAACTGGGGTTTACAGGGGTATACATTATTTTTGTTATTTTGCTTAAAACATAGATTGTGGGTACTTGTTATAGCCGTCTCAGTGAGGCGGTTCTAACAAGTACCCACAATCTATGTTTTGAGCAGAAAATGAAAAATAACAGAATTTTTATCTGAAAACTTTCAGTTTTTGGTGGTGAAATTTTGAAATATATTTGAATAGGCCTGTTTTCATAATGGTAATGAAGAGCCTTTTGATATATTATATCTAGTAGTGAAGTATAGAAAATTCTCAGGCAATTATTTTCTTATAATTCACAGTGTGATGATATGATATCAGTTACTAGTGAATTAGTTCAGTGTCTGAACTGTTTTTATAGATTGCTTCCAAGGTTATTGCATTTTATTTTGACCTCCTCAGCTTGCAAAAGAGACATAAACCAGACCACCTGAAAAAATTATCTTGCATCATGAAAGTGACATGGATGTTGCTAATGAAGGGACTAATTTTGCAATTTTCTGTCAGTGTTCTTGTGCTCAAGTTGAAACAGCTTTGTGATGCTTTCAATAAAACAGGATCATAAACTGGCAATAGCAAAAATATCTATAAGGAATAAAATAATCAACAATATTTGCATGATATGAAAAATCTTTCCCCCAGCAGTTTAAAAAAATGGTAAAAAAAACATTTCTTTGGAACTGATGATTTTATTACCTAATTACCATGCTTTTTTCTGACATACTTTTCATATCAGTCAAACATTGTTGATTATTCTCTTGGTTGATTAGGATTGGTCATTGTCAGTAATGACAGACGAACAAGCAATTTGAAAGAAGACTGTGGGAATTATAATATATATTAAGTGAGTTATAACCCTTGAAGGAGTGGAGGACCTACTAAGGAGGAGTATTTGATGATAATTTTGGGATAATTTTCTTTGTTCTCCATAAACACATGTGCCTGCAACATATTTTTATGGAAAAATAATATGGAGAAATAAGAAAAATATCCCAGAATTATCACAAATACTTCTCCTCCTTAACAAGTCAGAGAATAGTAAGAAAATCGAAGAGCTAGAGAAAACTGCTCTGTGGCTAGAAAATAAAAATGAACTGGTTTTATACACTCGGAGAAAGTAGTTGGACAGTTGGTTGTAAAGTATTTTAGTGCTTAATCATTTATTACTAATAAGAGAGAAGAGTGGATAGACAATGGATCCAACTTCAGTGCTTAAAGGTAACACTGTTTTGATATACAAATATACTAATGTAACTTAAGTTGCTAGTCTGGGAAAAAGTGGTGCTGCTTCCTTGGGTATCTAGTAGCATTAAAAATGATGGGTAATGAACAAGAAAAAAAAACACACACACGCACGCACGCACACACACACACACATACCAAAAAAATAAAAAAAGCAACAAAAAACTGATGATCTCTTCTTTTGTATCTTCAGCGAGTTAGGACCAAATTACTTTGCACTATTAGCATCCTATTTCAACAATATTAACCCTTATCATGCTGAATAAATTAAGATGCCACGCCCACTGCTAATTTTCAGCCAATCAGATTACTTGATCCAGATTGTTCATACAAATTCACATACTTAATTGCAAACAGTGCAGATCCAGATAAGTTGGCTTCTTTGGAAGCCAACTGATCTGAATCTGCACTGTTTGCAAAGGCAAGGCCTATCCGAGTTCAGCAGCACAAGGGTTAATATCCTTTCAAGTACAGTCAACCCTCTGTATCTCACACCACAACCTCTTTATAACACTATTGCTGGGATCCAAAGGAAAACCATGTTAGCTTAATAACAGTGTTGTGTCCAAACAAAAATGTATAGATTATATAGAAAAATGACCATTCTCAAAAGGTGACAGTTAATCAGAATTTATGCAGTAGCATTATTATTCAATACTTCAACCAACATATGTTTGGATATTTGTTAGAATTGCCTCACCAAGGCGATTCTAGCAAATATCCAAAACATGGTTTAAAAAGAAATTAAATTAAACATGGCATTCATTGCATATCATTATACTCATTGAGAATTGTTTACAACAGCAAATTCATTTTAATGGCAATATCTTTGGGAACAAATGCTGTCCTTATAACTAGGGTTCACTGTATAATGAAGTTCAGTGTATTTCTAAACTGTAAAATAAACCTAACGTGTCCAGAAAGTGCTGGTTGAATGGTAAACAATGCAGGTCCTGATTTTACTGGAGGAGTTTGATATGGGTTGTTACTGCTAGGGTGTCTCTTGAAAGCTTTAGAGTAAATGGGGCATTTCACAGGTTTAGGCTGAGATCTGTGCTGCCTTGTAGTTTGATCATTGACTGTGCTGATCTCAGATATAATATATAGACCTTGATAATGAATGCTTTCAAATAGTATAAAGACCCTAATCAGACTGAATGAATGTGCAGGTTGTGTACAGATCTGAGCAAACAGTGTAGACCAATATCAGATTATGCAGAATCTGCATTTTATCAGGGTCAAGACTGTTTGCCACTCAGTTTTTGCCAGCAGTTTTTGAGACACTTTAGCAAGTAATAAACTGGACAAATATGGTGTGGAGTTGAGATGTCAGAATAATTAGGGAAGTTATAGCTCAAGATAAGGTGGGTTTTTTTCAGTAAAAAAGTACTGATATTTTTCTTATTTCTCCACAAAATCATACATTGTGGGTAATAGTTAGACATGCCTCACCGATTCGAGGTGAGGCACTTCTAATGAATACACATAACATGTTTGTATGGAGAATTGTAGAAAATTATCCCAAAATTGTCAGCAAATACTCCTCTTGAGTAACCTAAGTAACTCTCATTCAAGGATTGTAACTCAGTAAGGCACTTCTAATGAGTACTTCTATCATATATTTTCGTAGAGAAATAAGAAAAATATTTTCCTGATTCCCTCTTATCTAGAGCTTTGTAAATACAGTATGTGCCTGAAATGGTACAGAGGCTCTTTTTCTGAAGTTTTGATGGTAAACTTCTTGCTATGTGGCTTGGAACTGAATCTCATCAACAGGCTTACTATGGATTAAGTTCATTTATTATAATCATGCGCAGACATACGAGGGGAGTTCAATAAGTTCGTAGAACTTGGTATTTTTCTATACAATCCAAGATTTCTTTTTTCATTTTTGTGCAGTGTAAACCTTTGTCAGTTGAATGATAATAGCCGTTCAGTCAACACGTACATTTTTTGCTCTTACTTTTTGTTTGAAAACCTATACCCATAGGCAAAAATGGAAAGTCAGAATATTGAGTTCAGAGCAGTCATAAAGTTCCTCACCAAGGAGGGTGCAAAGGCCAAAGAAATCCATAGGCGCATGGCTGATGTGTATGGTGATAGTAGCCCAAAGTATTCCACAGTGGCAAAGTGGTCAGCAGAATTTAAACGTGGGCGAGACTCCTTAGAAGATGACCAAGGCCAGGTCGCCCTGCTGATGTCATCAGCCAGGAGATGATTGACCGTGTTGAGAGACTTGTGCTACACAATCGCCGAATCAAAGTTGCCGAACTTGGTTCAGAATGTGGTATTTCTGATGGAAGTGTTTACACTATAATCCATGAACATTTAGGCATGTCAAAAGTATCTGCCAGGTGAGTACCCAGAAACCTGAACATGCAAGATCGTCAGCAAAGGGTGGAGTCAAGTCAAGAACTTCTGGAAGTGTACAATGCCAATCCAGAAGACTTTCACACTCGTCTTGTAACAGGAGATGAAACTTGGCTTCACCACTGGGACCCAGATACTAAAAAAGAGTCTATGCAATGGAAGCGCCCTGGCTCACCCCCACCTAAGAAATTTCGTACCCAACCATCAGCCAGCAAGGTAATGACCACGGTGTTTTGGGACTCCAAAGGGATTATATTGATAGATTACAAGCCTGCTGTTACTTCAATTACAGGAGAATACTATGCCAATGTCATTAAACAATTAAGGGTTGCTATTAAAGAAAAACAAAGGGGAAAGCTAGCTGCTTGTGTCCTTCTTTTGCATGATAAGGCCCCTGTGCACAAGTCCAGAGTTGCACAAGCGGCTATTCGTGAGTGCAAGTTCGAGCAGTTAAATCACCCGCCATACATTCCAGACCTGGCCCCAAGTGATTATTATCTGTTTCGAAATTTGAAGTCCCACTTGCGTGGAACGAGATTTCGGGATGATGATGAGCTCAAGGCTGCTACAGAGGCTTGGTTTGAGGACCAAATAGACAACTTTTATTTCAAAGGCATAGACTGCTTAAAGGAAAAGTGGGCCAAATGCGTTGAAGTAAAGGGGGATTATATTTAAAAATAATGTTGAAAACATCTTCCAATCTGTGAGTTAAACCCCGAGTTCTACGAACTTATTGAACTCCCCTCGTATGTGTGCACATGTTTTAAACTTGGAATGAAAGAAGGATCAAGATAGATTATAGTCTGATGATTTTGTAGGGACTCGCCATGCGAAAATGTGTCTTCTGGTATATGCCGACAGCGAAGGCCTAGGTCAGCCTGCACATCCACACAGTCTGATCAGGGCTTTTGCTGTCCATACACAGAATCATTGGATACTATAAAATGTTTCAATGGAGAGCAAATGTCCGGATAATACTTTGGATATGTGCAGGATGATGTGAATTTGCACTTTTTAACTTGATGTGGCCTATATAATTGTTTTATTTGGGTCTGGTTGATTAAGCATAAAATTTTTAATGAGACTTGGGAAAATCTACCTCTTATACCATATGTAAGAAGTAAAGATCCAGAACAGTTTGTGGAGCCACACAATCTGGTCACATCTTCTCTTTGGTATGTGGTTTCTGTCCTTGACTAGACTGTGTAACTCTGCAAGTTTGTAGAATCCTGATCTTGAAGTACCGTATAAAACAGTTTGCCTCACACACACTGGTTTAATTGTTACCACTCTCTGGCAATTTCAGCAGATTACAATTTGATGATTTTTCGTAATTTTCTCAGAAAATAGGCATTGTCATTTCATGCAAATTGTAATTTTAGGAGACAATTTGCATGAAATATCAAAGTCTATTTTCTGGAAAATTTAAGAAAAATATTTCAAAATGTCATCTTCTGAAAATTTTACCCAGCATGCTTAGCATTAATTGTATGTCAAGATCGGTTTGATAAAGTCATTGCTCTAACTTTATAATAGTCAGTGTCTGAAAAGAAAACAAGATTTGAATTGTTACAAGAGAAAATATACCTTCCAGAATGTAAAGCTCTATTTTCTATCAAAAATGAGAAAAAAATATCATTTTGCTTGTCATGTGCTCATGTTTTTATTTGACAGAGAGACTGCTCAAGGTTAAACTGTGAAAAAGAGATTTAGTGATAAAGAAAACAAGAAAAAAAAAAACAGAAAGAGTGTATCCTGTTCCCCTTAAATATTGGAATTGGGTTTTTGTACTTGATTTTTCAGAGCCAGTATAACATCCAGATGTGACTCAAGATTTTGTACTTTTATTTTTTCAGACCCAGTAGAACCTCCAAGTTTTTGTACTTCTGTTTTTCAGACTCAGTATAACCTCCAAGTGTAATATTTTTAGACTAGTTTTTGTACTTCTGTTTTTCAGACCCAATAGAACCTCCAGGTGTGATATTATTAGTAATAAGTTTTTGTAATTCTGTTTTTCAGACCCAGTATAACCTCCAAGTGTGATATTATTAGACTTTAGTTTTTGTACTTCTGTTTTTCAGACCCAGCATAACCTCCAAGTGTGATATTATTAGACTTTAGTTCTTGTACTTCTGTTTTTCAGACCCAGTAGAACCTCTAGGTGTGATATTATTAGAGACTTTAGTTTTTGTACGTCTGTTTTTCAGACCCAGTAGAACCTCCAGGTGTGATATTATTAGAGACTTTAGTTTTTGTACGTCTGTTTTTCAGACCCAATAGAACCTCCAGGTGTGATATTATTAGACTTTAGTTTTTTGTACTTCTGTTTTTCAGACCCAAGAGACCTCCAGGTGTGATATTATTTGTCAAGTTTTTGTTTTTTTATTTTTTCAGCCTCAGTAGAACCCCCATGGGAGAGGTCAGTGGCAGGGAATAAAGTGCCTTACTATGTTGAGTAAGTTTGAATTCTTTATACAGTCAACTCTCTTTATACTGATTCTCAATACAATGACAAATTTCATTATAATTTGACCAGCATGAAACCTTCGCTCATGTGGTGACACTTAATCAGAAATAATGCATAAATATTGAATTAGATACTTCAAGAAATATGGTAGTTATCAGTTTCTGGTGTAAGAATGTGCACAATACTGGTAAACCGCTTAGAAGATTAAGCCTGCCCAGTAAAAGTGTGGAAGAGTAGACTGACCTCACTCAGCATGACCCCATTGTGTTTACTAGGCCATAAAACCTCAACACTAACAAACAAACATGTTTTGGATATTTGTTAGAACTGATTCACTGAGGTAATTCTAACACATATCCAAAACATTTTCTATGTGGAAATAATGATTAAAACAAGCCATTCTTACATATCTCTCTGCTGCATTTTTGGATTTTTTTTTTGTCTGCTACAGTTGTGATTGGTGCTTTAAGGGTTAAAATGCCAACAATATTCTAAAATTGATTTTCTTATTTTTTCAGAGAAAATGAGACTTGATATTTCATTTAGGCAGATGATTCTCATGAGGTGTCAAGTCTTATTTTCTCTTCAAAATAAAACAAAAAAAAAAGAAGATATTTCAAAGTGTTGTATGCTGAAGTTGTGATTAACACTTTAACCTTTACTTTTCTCCGGGCAACTTCAGCAGGCGATAAATTGATGATATATTTCTTATTTTTCCCAAAAAAACAGGATTTGACATTTCAAACAAATTGTCTCCATTGAAGACAATTTGCATGAAATGTCAAATCCTGTTTCCTGGGAAAAAGTAACAAAAATATTTCAAAATTTCATCTGCTGAAAATTTTACACAGAATGCAAAGTGTTAAGGGTTAATGCAGATAGGATTGTTTATTCTCTGTTTATTTTCAGCCACAACAATAGAACCACTCACTGGGACCACCCGGAAATGACTCAGTTAATGGATGCTCTTAGTAAGTTTGTTAATCAGTCTTTATTATTATTGTCTTGTATCATTGCTCCATATAAGGGAAGCATTGGGGTGACTGAGTGGTTAGCACTCCTGGCTTTCACTACGAAAACATTCCTATTCAAACATATAGAAAATTTCACCTCCAAAAAAGGAAAATTTTCAGATAAAAAACTGATATTTTTCATACTTTTGCTCAAAACACAGCGAGGCGCTTCTAACAAGTACCCACAATCTATGTTTTAGAGCAGGAATAAAAAAAATAATGTATACCCCTATAAACCCCAGTTTTACTATATAAAAATGGAGTTTAAGGGGGTCAATATTATATAGGCATGTTTCCCTGATGCAGATCATGAGGTCCTTGGTTCAAATCTCACTGGAGTCCTGGATTTGAATCCCACTGGAGGCAGAATTCAGCTTATGACTGTATGGCACATCCTTGCACAGAGCCTTTCATTATCACTCTGCCATCATATTGATATGACTTAAATAATTTTGAAACAGGCATAAAACACCAAATAATCATCATCATCAGCTCCAGATAAGGTAATAATTGAAGTCATAGGATAATTTTTATCATTTTTGCATTTTTTTAATAACTCACCTTTCCATATTAACCCTAGTCCTGCTGAACCCGGATATACCCAGCCTTTGCAAACAGTGTAGATCCAGATCGGTTGGCTTCTGAAGAAGCCAAGTGATCTGGATCTGCACTGTTGGCCATTAAGTATGTGAATTTATAGCAACAGTACGGATGGAGTAATCTGATTAGCTGAAAGTAAGAAGTGGGCGTTGCATCTTAATTTATTCAGCAGGACAAGGGTTAATGGCAGACAAATGACTAGATCTAACCAATTGTTTGGTCATTTTTTTATATATAATACAGTGGAGTTCTCTTTTATATTATTTGCTCTATCCTGTTCTGTTGTAGAGTAGACTCGTTTTAGTAGATTTTTATTGTGCAGAATCAAACAGGAAGTTCGTTTAGTAGGTGTTTGTTGTGCAGAATCAACATCACCTTTATAGTGTTGACTGGGCTGTAAAACTCCAAATCAAATCAAATGATCGTTAAACGCTAAAAAAAAAAAAAAAGGTATTGTGTATGTTAAGTCTGTTTTCATTTTGTTTCAGATGATCTGAATAATGCTCGTTTTGCTGCCTACAGAACTGCCATGAAGTTACGTCTCGTCCAAAAGAAATTGTGCAGTAAGTAATTTATGTTGTACCATAGTTCAGCATTATTTTGGTAAAAAATATTGCTGAAGAGTTGCAACCCTAGACAGGCCTGAGCAAACAGTGTAGACCCTGGTCAGATGCCACATTCTAGTATTGGGACAGACAGGCCTGAGCAGACAGTGTAGACTCTGGTCAGATGCCACATTCTAGTATTGGGACAGACAGGCCTGAGCAAACAGTGTAGACCCTGGTCAGATGCCACATTCTAGTATTGGGACAGGCCTGAGCAAACAGTATAGACCCTGGTCAGATGCCACATTCTAGTATTGGGACAGACAGGCCTGAGCAAACAGTGTAGACCCTGGTCAGATGCCACATTCTAGTATTGGGACAGACAGGCCTGAGCAAACAGTGTAGACTCTGGTCAGATGCCACATTCTAGTATTGGAACAGACAGGCCTGAGCAAACAGTGTAGACTCTGGTCAGATGCCACATTCTAGTATTGGAACAGACAGGCCTGAGCAAACAGTGTAGACCCTGGTAAGATGCCACATTCTAGTATTGGAACAGACAGGCCTGAGCAAACAGTGTAGACCCAGATCAGATGCCACATTCTAGTATTGGGACAGGCCTGAGCAAACAGTGTAGACCCTGATCAGATGCCACACAGATGTAGCATCAGATCAAGGTCTACACTGTTTACTATTCATCCATCAATTTTTATGTACATTAGCAAGTAGTAAAATGGATTTAAAATTTTAAGACATATGGAATGGAGCTGAGGTGTCCCAATGTTTATCGTGAATATGGTAATTCAAGATATTGCTGAGCAAATAGCAATGGTCCAAATCAAATTTCTTTTAACCCATTTTAGTCTGGAGACCCTTAACTCTTCTCTTGCTGATCACGACATGCCCTGTCTTAGCAAACAGTGTAGATCTAGAGAAGCCAACTGATCTGGATCGACACTGTTTGTACACTGTTTGGCACTGTTTGCCATTAAATATGTGAATTTCTATCAAAAACCTGGATTAAGTAATCTGATTGGCTGGAAAATTAGAAGTGGGCATGGCATCTTAATTTATTCAGAAAGGCAAGGGTTAAAAGGGTAATTGGCAAACAGTGCAGACCCATATCAGATGATGCAGAATGGGGCGACTGATTAGGGTCTACACTGCATTGAATGCAGGAATTTTTATAAAATATTGTTAAATGAAAACTAGCCAGACACCCTGCTGTTGGAAATACATCAGTCCAAAGAGATGTTATAGAAGAGTCCACTTGAAATAAATGGGTTAAAGGTCGGCATTGTTTGCCATTCATCGAGCACTTTCTAGACACAAGATAGGGCATCAGGTTAACTTGTTCACATTACAGTAAGTATGGTAAAAGTTAAAAATGTCCATAAAATATTTAACCCTTGTCCTGCTGAACCCGGATATACCCTGACTTTACAAACAGTGTAGATCCAGATCATTTGGCTTCTGAAGAAGCCAACTGATCTGGATCTGCACTGTTTGCCATTAAGTATGTGAATTTGTATCGACAATCCAGATCAAGTTATCTGATTGGCTAGTGGGTGTGGCATCTTAATTTAGTCAGCAGGACAAGCGTTACGGTAACTGTGATCTGTTGGGCTGTGTCAAGGTGCCTCATGGCTTTCTGCATTGCTTGTGGGAATGGGATAGGTCCTGCTGATTTGGCTTAAGGCCGGGCAAAGGAAGGGTCTGTTGTGCTTGCAGCAGGTGTGGCACGGGGACTGTTTAGTTGTTGCCTATCCTCTAACTTTCTTTTCTCTTTCCCTCTCTCTGGGAGACAGCTTGACATGTTTGAAATATTATTGACATGGCCGTTAAACCACCATTCAAAAATAAGCCATAATTCTGCGTACTCAGAATGTTTGCTATATTTCAGGATGGAAATTTTAATATCCTGCTAGCTAACAACTTCATTAAGTTTTGAACAGCTGGGCGCAGATGTTTGGAAAATCTACCTTAGTTTACTTTTTGTTTTCGTATAATTTCAGTGGATCTCATTGAAATGGATGTAGCAACGGATTGTTTTGATAAACAAGGACTTCGTGGTCATAATGACAATCTAATGGACGTGATAGAAATAATAAACTGTGTTGCCGCAATGTACGAAGCATCGGCAAAAAATCACCAGAACCTTATAAATGTTCCACTTTGTGTTGATTTAGTGCTCAATTGGATGCTTGGTGTTTACGACATGTGAGTATTTAAAAGGGTTGGGGTGGGGGGGGGGGGGGGGGTGCGGAGACACTTTCAGGGGAGGCAACTCATCAAAATTGTTTTGTTTCCAGAAAAGGGATCTACTCTATAAGGAAAGAATTTGCTCCCCATGGGAGCAAATTCTTTCCTTTTAGAGTAGACCCCTTTTCAGAAAGGGATTGGTGTGCTGGAAAGCAAACAGGAAGTCACAAAAGTTGTTTCCCTTGAAAAAAGGGGCAGAAACTACACTATGTATTGTCCACTTTATATTGAAGACTTGTATCAGCCTGCATATCCAGGATCTGTTATTTTCAACGGTACCATTTTTACTTTAAATATGGTAAATATTCTAAAATTTTGTACACCAAAGTGTCTGATAAAATAGTATATGCAAACAGTGCAGACCCAGATCAGACTGCTCTTAGTCTGGTCAGGGTCTACACTGTTCACCATTCAACTGAGTATTTTAAGAAATGGCTACATAAAAAGCAAAATTTAGTCCAAAAAAGTATGGAATATTAGGACATTTGCCATATTCAGAGAAACATTACCTGGGCAAACAGTGTAGGCTCAGATCAAACTGTTCCTAAAGGTGTTGTTTGATTGAGGTCTACACTATTTGCCACTCAGTTCCTTTTACTTATCAAGAGGAAGTAAAACAGGTTTGTTGAAGACAAGTATGGTAAGGAGTTAAGATGTGCGGGTATTTAGAGTAAATATAGTAAACACACAGAGAGTGATGACTGTAAGAACATTTCTGATGAAACTTTATAAAGCTTTAATCATCATATATTATCTCTGCAACACCAAATTTGTAGCTTGCTGACCTTGAGCTACTTTTAATGTTGAATAGTCATATTAACCCTTACTGGGTAAATACCGCTCTCTGGGCAGATTCAACAGACAACAACTTGATCATGTTTTTCTAATTTGTCCCTGGAAATTGGGTGTTACATTTCATGCAAATTGTCTCCTTAGTAGACAATTTGCATGAAATGCCAAATCCTATTTTCTGGTAAAAATAGAAATATTTCAACGTGTTGTCTGCTGAAATTTTTACCCAGCAAGCTAAATGTTAAAGTCAGTGAGCTTTCTAGCCTGACATAACCTTCTGAAGGATTTCAAAAGATCACAAAAAAACCTATGAGCTAGGATATTTGTTCTTGGGATATTGTTTGGGGCTACATCACTAAAACATGCCTATATAATGTTGACCCCCTTAAACCCCACTTTTATATAGTAAAACTGGGGTTTACAGGGGTATACATTATTTTTCTTATTTCTGCTCAAAAACATAGATTGTGGGTACTCATTAGAACTGCCTTGCTGAGGCAGTTCTAATGAGTACCCACAATCTATGTTTTGAGCAGAAAAAAATGAAAAATATCGGAATTTTTCATCTGAAAATTTTCATTTTTTGGTGGTAAAATTTTCAGTATATTTGAATAGGCGTGTTTTGGTAATGAAGATTAGGTCATCTTATTACATTTTTGCCAATTTGATAATATTTAAATGAATTAATCCCCACAGACACAGGTGTTTATGAGCATAGTGATTTACAAACACATTTTATAGTTTGCTTAGTATTTGATGTCCAGTTCTACTCATTTATTTTGGTTTTCTATGTTTACAGAACGCGGAGTGGTAAAATACGAGTTTTATCATTCAAAGTTGGTGTAATACTGATGTGTAATGGCCAAACAGATGACAAATACAAATGTAAGTATGTGTGTGGCTATCAAATGAGCTGCTGTTTGACAAAACATATTTAGAAAAAAAAAAGACCAACAGCAGCCAGCAGTGCAGTCTGAACAGAGCAGTTGCTCTGATAATAGAACAGTTGCTCAGTAATAATATTTGCGTGAACAGGGAAGGTCCTGACCAGAGTGCTGGATTGCACAGGTTGATCTGAGCTTTTTCTGTTCATATGACATAAGACAAATTTGTAAGATGACATCATTACAGTTTTTATTCAAATATAGCCTTGGCCATGTCTAAGGCTTAAATATTCAGAGCTGAGATTCGAGCCCTTTAAGCATGAGTGTTGTACACCACAACCTCTTTATAACACTATTGTTGGGGTCCATAGCATAAACCGTTTTAGTTAAACAACCGTGTTATAACCAAACAAAAATGTATAGATTATATTGAAAAATGACCATTTATTGTCATTTTTTCAATATAATCTACATTTTTGGGATCCATCTTTGAACCGTGTTGTATCCAAAACCGTGTTATAACAAACTGTGTTATAAAGAGGTTGTAGTGTATATATTTAATTTACCAATTTTACCAAGTTTGCATTTTGGAGTGGTTCCTTAATCATGCAAATCTTACCTTGTGCTTTTGTTTTGGTGGTAGTTCTGATAAAAATGGCAGCTGGCCAAAACAGGAAGTGTATTTCTGAGTTACCATAATAATGTCTGGCTTTGCAACGATATTAACAGCACAAAGCGGCAGTCCAATACAGAAAAGCATTTAAACCAGTATATATTCAAGTAACCCTAAAGAAAGTCTGCATCATAACCAGTGTATCTTTCATAGAGAAGAACAGTGGAGCCTCTCTAGAAAATCAGATATTTAATTTTCTAATTTTTAAAAATTTTGTTCCAACTACCCATTTTTCATCACAGAAACATACCTATATAATTTTGACCCCCTTATAGCTCAATTTTATATAGTAAAACTGGGGTTACAGGGGTATACAATATTTTGCTTATTTCTGCTCAAAAACATAAATTTTGGGTACTTGTTAGAACTGCCTCGGTGAGGCGGTTCTAATGGTTACCCACAGTCTATGCTTTTGAGCAGAAATATGAAAAATGTCAGAGTTATTTTATCAGAAAATTTTCAGCTTTTGGAGGTGAAATTTTCTGTATATCTTTGAAGAGGCATGTTTTCTTATGCGTTTTGTTATATTTGAACCAAGAACAAGTTTGTGATGTCAACTTTAACCATTTCAGTAGGGAAACCCCCAAAAGGGTAATTGGCAAACAGTGCAGACCAGGATTAGACACCACAGAATGCTGAGTCTGAGCAGGGTCTACACAATTTGCATTAAATACAGGAGTTTCTATAAAGTATAGTACTAGTAAAAAACTAACCAGGGACCCTGCTATTGGAAATAGACTGGTCTAAAGTGTTGTGGTAGAAGAGTCCACTTGATGTAAATGGGTTAATAAGGGACATATCTCCTTTGTTTCAGTTTTATTCCGCCTGATTGCTGATACGGAGGGTTTCACTGATCAGCGAAAGTTAGGCTTACTTCTCCATGATTGTATGCAAGTTCCACGGCAGTTAGGAGAAGTGGCAGCATTTGGAGGCAGCAATGTGGAACCAAGTGTTCGCAGTTGTTTTGAAAAGGTAATAAAACCGAAAAATATTTATATGTTACATATTTCTCCATTAACCCTTCTCATGCTGAACACGACATGCCCTGTCTTGGCAAACAGTGTAGGTCCAGATCAGTTGGCTTCTGAAGAAGCCAACTGATCTGGATCTGCACTGTTTGTCATTAAGTATGTGAATTTCTATCAAAAACTCGGATCAAGTAATCTGATTGGCTGGAAATTAGAAGTGGGTGTGGCATCTTAATTTATTCAGCATGAGAAGGGTTAAAACATACATTGTGGCTACTCATTTGAACTGCCTTGCTGAGACACTTCTAGTGAGTACTCACATGTTTTTGTGGAGAAATAAGAAAAAAAAAATATTTTTTCATTTTTCTTTTTTCTCCATGAAAACGTACATTATGGATACTCCATACATGTGGTATCTCCCGATCTCATTGGGATATCCCAATTTCGAACCCCTGCTTCCTACCTTCTATTCTTTGCTTCTTCTCCTGAACGAAAGTTCATTTGACTTGAAACTTGGTAGGAAGCATTGGGATGACTTGTAGATCAAAAGTAGCTAAAACTGTTCAGACCGGAAATCCAAGATGGTTGCCATGTGGCCATCTTGAAAATCTATTTGTTACTTCTTCTCCTGAACCAAGAAGCCATTTGACTTGAAACTTGGTAGGAAACGTCAGGGTGACTTGTAGATAAAAAATATCTAAAATCGTTCCGAGGAAATCGAAGATGACCGCCATCTTGAAAATCTTTTTTTCACTTCTCCTGAACTGTAAGGCAAATAGACTTGAAACTTAGTAGGAAGCATCGGGGTGACTTGTAGATCAAAACTAGCTAAAATTGATCTGATCTGAAATCCAAGATGGCCAGCATCTGGGGGACTTGTACATCAGAAATAGCGAAAATTGTTCCGATCGCAAATCCTAGATGACCACCATGGCTGCCATCCTTAAAATCTATCTTTAGCTTCTGAACCAAATGGCCAGTTGACTTGAAACTTGGCAGGAAGCATCGGGGTGACTTGTAGATAAAAAAAAAGCTCAAATCGTTCTGATCAGAACTCCAAGATGGCCGCTGTGGCCGCCATCTTGAAAATCTTTTTTCGCTTCTTCTGAACCAAAAGGCCAATTCATTACGAAAACATGCCTGTTCAAATATATTGAAAATTTTACAACCAAAAAAAGGAAAATTTTCAGATAAAAAATTCTGATATTTTTCATATTTCTTCTCAAAACATAGATTGTGGATACTTGTTAGAACCACCTCAGCCAGGCGATTCTAATGAGTACCCACAATCTATGTTTTTTAGCAAAATAAGAAAATAATTTATACCCCTCTGAAGCCCAGTTTTACTATATAAAAGTGGGATTTAAGTGGGTCAAAATAATATAGGCGTGTTTTGGTGATGTGACTTGTATCTTGGTAGGAAGCATCGGGGTGACTTGTAGAGCAAAAGTAGCTAAAATTGTTCTGATCGGAAATCCAAGATGGCCGCCATTGCTGCTGTCTTGAAAATCTATTTTCACTTCTTCTCCTGAACCAAAAGGCCAATTGACTTGAAACTTGGTAGGAAGCATCGGGGTGTCTTATAGAACAATAATAGCTAAAATCATTCAGATACGAAATCCAAGATGGCCACCATGGCTGCCATCTTGAAAATCTATTTTTCCCTTCTTCTGAATTGAAAGGCCAATTGACTCCAAACTTGGTAGGAAGCATCAGAGTGACTTGGAAATGAAAAAAGAGCTAAAATCATTCCGATCAGAAATCCAAGATGGTCACCATGGCTGCTATCTAGGAAATCTATTTTGCACTTCTTCTCCTGAACTGAAAGGCCATTTATCTTGTAATCTGGTGAGCAATACAGGGCCATCTTGGCCCTCTTGTATAACAAAAGAACCATTACGAAAACACACCTATAAAAATATACTGAAAATTTTACCACCAAAAATGAAAATTTTCAGTTAAAAATTCAAATATATTTCATATTTCTGCTCAAAACATAGATTGTGGGTACTCGTTAGAACCACCTCCGTGAGGCGGTTCTAATGAGTACCCACAATCTATGTTTTAAGCAGAAATAAGAAAAATAATGTCTACCCCTGTAAACCTCAGTTTTACTGCATAAAAGTGGGGTTTAAGGGGGTCAAAATTATATAGGCATGTTTTCGTGAACATAACAAAAGAATGTTCACAGAGTTGGGAAAACACTCGAGGCCAGATAAGAGCTGGATTTTACAATGAAAAACCAATCAAGGAGGCCTGCCGAAGCTTTGAAGATAATTACCATTACACTTGTTTAGCAGCAATTAACTTCTAAAATATCACATCATCGGTCCCTTTTCAGAATTAAAATGTACATTTCGGATGATATGGCCTGTCTGCTGGTCGCAGTGCAAGGTGGTTGCTATTCAGAAGTAAAATATATAGGGTCTTTGGATGGTGGGTATGAAACTGGTTGTTATGCACAAGTGTTGGCTATTCACAGTTGGTTGCTTATACAGGTTAGACTGTACATGCTTTCTTGGTATGACTTGAAGCATTCTGAAAATGAGACATTTGTCATCAATGTAGACCTAGCTCAGATCATATTCTTCAACATCTAATCTGTTTGCTGTGACATTAGCAACATAGCCCCAGACAATGCACTTTTTTCAACAAAAAAAATAATCAAGTTTTCTTATTTCTCCAAAAAAAACATATGTTGTGGTACTCGTTAGAAGTGCCTTACTGAGGTACTTCTAGTGTTTTCCCACATGTTTATGTGCAGATATAAGATAATAGCATCTGAATACCACCTCTTATCTGGAGCTATGAGCAATTTGCATTAGTAAGAACAATAAGGGCAATTTCTAACTAACTTTCTCTTACTATTGATAATGGACTGGTCTGAATTCATGATGGAAGAGTTGATGGCAGATATACTGGAACCTCTGTATAAGACGGTTCATTATAAGATGGCTCATTATAAGATGGTTTTGGATATAAGACACTTTCAAGGTAGACCCCATTATGTGTTGTATCCAAACAAAAATGTATTAATTATATAGAAAATGACAATAAAAGATCATTTTTATGTCCCCCCACATATGAGAATGGGGACATATTGATTTTGGTGGAGATTCCGTCTGTGATGTTGGCACGACACTTTCTTTGATGTCTGTACTGATGTTGGCATGACACTTTCTTGTCTGCACAATAGCTTGTGAACCAGTGGTTTGATTCTTACCAAAGTTTCATGGATATATAATTGGGACATCGCAAAGAACTGATTAAATTTTGGTGGCCATGACCTAATTTTCAAGGTCACAGCAGTAGAAGAACTGAAAATTCACTGTAGGGAGACGTGGGGAGACGTCTCTGAAAACACTGTTACTAGTTTTCTAATAATCTATACATTTCTGTTTGGGTACAACATGGATGTTAGATCACATGATGTTTCATTTATAAAGAGGTTATGGTGTACCAAGGCATAAATGGATTAAAAAGAATCACGTGTTATTATGTCTTCTGTTTTCTTCTGCAGGTGGAAGGTAAAGCCAAGATACAGGTTTCTGACTTCCTTGAATGGCTACGCATGGAACCACAGTCCTTGGTCTGGGTGCCAGTCATGCATCGTATGGCTGTTGCTGAGTCAGCGAAACACCAAGCAAAGTGCAATATTTGTAAAGCTTTCCCTATTATAGGTTTTAGGTAAGTTTGGTGTCTGTACCATAAAATGAGTGTTTCAAGCAAAAATAGGAAGCTTATGTGCCACAAGTAAGGACCCAGATTAATTTACACATCATTACCAAAACAGCCTTTTCAAATATATTGAAAATTTTACAACCAAAAAAGGCAACTTTTCAGATAAATAATTCTGATGTTTTTCATATTTCTTCTTAAAACATAGATTGTGGGTACTTGTTAGAACTGACATAGATTGTGGGTACTTGTTAGAACTGCCTCAGTGAGGCAGTTCTAACAAGTACTCACAATCTATGTTTTTGAGCAGAAATAAGAAAAATAATGTATACCCCTGTAACCCCCAGTTTTGCTATAAAAAAGTGGGGTTTAAGGGGGTCAGAAATATATAGGCTTGTTTTCATGGTGACACTTTCCGTCAAAAGATTGTATAGAACATAGCTCCTGATAAGGCACTTTTTTCATTCAAAAAATATTGCTTTTTATCATATTTCTACATGAAAACATACATTGTGGGTATAATGGCTGCCTATGCGGGGCACTTCTAATGAGTAGCCACAATGGATAGTTTCATGAAGAAGTAGGAAAAGTAGTTATCTGGATACTCCTTAGCTGATGCTATGAATTAGTAGTCAGTGATTTTATTGGTGAATAGTAGATTTTATTGGTGAATAGTATAGCTTATTGGTGAATAGTAGATTTTATTGGTGAATAGTAGATTTTATAGGTGAAAAGCTGATTTTATTGGTGAATAGTAGATTTTATTGATGAAAAGCAGATTTTATTGTTGAATAGTAGATCTTATTGGTGAATAGTAGATTTTATTGGTGAAAAGCAGATTTTATTGGTGAATATTAGATCTTATTGATGAAAAGTAGGTCTTATTGGTGAAAAGCAGATTGTATGGGTGAATAGCAAAGAACCTGATCAGACTGGATGAATGGAGTGGAACAAGATATAATTTCAGGCAAAAATATTAACCCATTTATGCCTAGCATCCCATAAAAGGGATGTTGGCAAATAGTGTAGACTCAGATAAGATGCTGCAGAATACTCAGGGTCTACATTGTTTGCTTTAAATATAGGAATTTCTAGAAAACATGCTACCAATAAAAACTAACCAGATACCCTTTGTATTGAAAATGAACCAGTGAGGCAGAAGAGTCCACTAAGCATAAATAGGTTAAAACATTGTCTTAAATTTTCACTTCAATTATCTCCTTATATGGAGCTATGGAGACTGTGATGTGCTAGGTAGTCACTAGTCCTATATGGAGCTATGGAGACTGTGATGTGCTAGGTAGTCACTAGTCCTATATGGAGCTATGGAGACTGTGATGTGCTAGGTAGTCACTAGTCCTATATGGAGCTATGGAGACTGTGATGTGCTAGGTAGTCACTAGTCCTATATGGAGCTATAGAGACTGTGATGTGCTAGGTAGTCACTAGTCCTATATGGAGCTATGGAGACTGTGATGTGCTAGGTAGTCACTAGTCCTATATGGAGCTATGGAGACTGTGATGTGCTAGGTAGTCACTAGTCCTATATGGAGCTATGGAGACTGTGATGTGCTAGGTAGTCACTAGTCCTATATGGAGCTATAGAGACTGTGATGTGCTAGGTAGTCACTAGTCCTATATGGAGCTATGGAGACTGTGATGTGCTAGGTAGTCACTAGTCCTATATGGAGCTATGGAGACTGTGATGTGCTAGGTAGTCACTAGTCCTATATGGAGCTATAGAGACTGTGATGTGCTAGGTAGTCACTAGTCCTATGTAAGAAAAGTTCCAGTTCATTTCTGAAGACTGGTTGTTGTCTCTGCCAGTGGTGTCAGTATCAGTGTTAGTGTTACATAATTATTCTTGTCTTTTAAATCTGTGAATGGTTTCCTACCAAAGAAGGAAGGATTATATGACTTTGGCATGCTAAGAGTTGATTCGGCTTTTGGTAGGCTTGACTTCAGTTTCAAGGTCAGCATGGGTTGGGAGAAATCAGTGTTGTTTTATTTTAATCATTTCTTGTTTGTCTTGTTTTCAGAAAACTGATATAAAACCACAACTATTTTTGCTGCACCTACATTAGTTTCTGTCCATTTGTCTGTCCGTTTGTCCTAGTACTTACATCCACACTAACTATCACCCTAAATGAAGTTTCACCTGCATTAGTATGGGTGTCTTAGGCATGCCATTTTTCATCCATTTGTTCACCCATTTGTTTGTCTGTGTACTTACCTCCACCCTAAGAGGTGGTTGGGAAAGGCAACGGTGTCATGTATCTAATGCTACCGGGGCATCCAACTGATATTGGCTTGCATTTGGGCAAGGCCTGCTATCCTTGCAGCAGATAAGGGTAGAGGGGAAATGTTTTTATTTCTTTTGTTTCTTAATTTTCATTTATTTTCCTCCTCCCCTGTCCCTCTCTTTCATCTCCTCTACTGTCTCTTCTATCTCTCTTCTCCCTTGCTTTAGGAGATGACACATAATGACCCACTAGGGTTGGCATGTTGTTAAACCCCAACACTAATCTATGTCCACCCTAGTGTTCACCTTAAATGAAGTCTACAAACTGTAAAACTTTACAGTTAGTTTCACTTCACTGATTGTTTTTATCTCACGGAGCTAAACAAGGATCACAACTCCTACTCACCTTGAGCGCTTGTTTTCGCATTTTAGTATGCAGGTATGACATTAACTTCAACAAAGTGTTTTATATTATTCTAAAATCAGACCATTCTGTTCTACTGGAAAGAAAAAAGTGAGAGTATTCTGCCTTAGCCTTGAGAATGAAGAAAACAAGACGTTGCAGATAGTTAACCCGTTTATTGATGACGAAAACATCGATGAATACCAATGTTGACGACATACAGGGGTGTACATGTATGTGTCCATACGTCATCCAATGTAGGTGCGAGTACACGCATATGGTAAATGACTGAAAATATAGGGAAAAATCTGTTACTTGATTATACGAACACATTAAAGACATTATTTTGACTTGACCTTTTAATATGCTGTCATACATGACAATCCCTATTTTCGCAAACAGTGTAGACCCAGATCAGATGGCTTCTTCAGAAACCATCTGACCAGGACCCGCACTGCCTGCCATCTAGTTTGTGAATTTGAAACAGAACATCATATCTTATAAGCCAATTGGCTGTAATCAGATAATTGATATTTTTAAAGAATCGCGAAAACTAATTACGCATGTACATTCCTGCTTGAGACTCTTTCAATTGGTGTGCCAATTCATAACAAACTACCTGGGAGTAAAGACTAATGACTGATCTGTCAAACTGCTTACTTACACTGTGAGGGGAGTTTTTGACTTAGGTAATTTGACTGATTTTCAACTTGCAAAACTGCAAATAACACGCCTTTTGGACGAACAGGAAAAGGTTTTACGACACACCGAAAACCTACTATTTGCATAAAACACAGTACCAATTTCAACGATTCTCCGGACGATTTCTTCCAACAACTAGGTGCACCACAGCCTCAAAGACAATAAGACGCGTGATAAGACACACCACACGTAACAATACATGTAATAATATGAAGAAGCTGTGGTTCCAGCACACTCCCCGTCTGATATTGTAAATATCACTTTTACATGGTGTCAGAAGTTGCACCAAAATTATTATATTGATACTGTCTTGGATGCTGCGGTGTATTGCTAGCAAAAATGTCTTATTTCAATTCTTAAGAACAAAACACATGTTATACTCGATGATTCCCCAACTTTTTGAGATAACATCTTACACAAAAATAAAATGGCCTTCAGTAAAACCAGACAGGATCCCTACCACTCAAACTAACCGATAGGAGCACTTATGTTTAAATCCCATTATTATCATCCTTGCAGTTTTGTGGGCTGAAGAGCAACACAATTTCAACCACAGGCCTTATGTACAGAACTGGCTTGCCATCTCTGATGACTTTAACTTCACATTTGCGCACATAACCATCGTCACTCGGGAAGACCCTAACCACCCTAGCAATGGGCCAACTTGTGCGTCCCACGTCGCTGTCTCTCAATAATACAACATCTCCAGCTTGAATATTAGCCTTTTCATTTAACCACTTCTTTCTAGGTTGTAAAGTCTGCAGATACTCACGTTTCCACCTCAGCTAGAATGTGTCAGCCAAATGTTGCACTCTTTTCCATTGCGCCCGGAACATGTCTTTCACGTCCAGTTGTATCTGCTGTCGTTCCATCATATTGTCGGATTTTTGCGTCAGTAGAATAGCAGGACATAAAATTTCAGGAACTTCCTGGTCATAAGAAACTGGAACCAATGGTCTAGAATTCACTATCGCTGAAACCTCTGCCATTAAGGTCACTAAGATTTCGTGGGTAATGTTTCTAACATCCAGCAACATTGAATCTAAGATGCGACGTGCTACGCCAATGAGCCGTTCCCATACCCCGCCCATATGGGAGCTATGGGGGGTGTTGAAAACCCATGTAACTCCAGTATCGTACAGATACTTCTTTACATGTCCATCCTCTATGTTGATGGCATCTATGCGAAGATCAGCTGTCGAACCAACAAAATTTGTGCCCCTATCAGACCGGAATTGCTTCACTTTGCCACGAATTGCTACAAATCTCCGGAGGGCATTGATGAATGTAGAGGAAGAAAGATCTTCGATCACTTCTATGTGGACAGCACGTACACATAGACAAGTAAATAACACGGCCCACCTCTTTGAATTAGCAGACCCACCTCTAGTGCGACGAGTGGTGACTGACCAAGGTCCGAATACATCCAGGCCGACATATGTGAAGGGTGGTGCTTCTTCCAAGCGGTCTGAGGGTAAATCTGCCATCTTTTGACCTTCAAACTTTCCACGTAACTTTCGACATTTAACACATCTGTAGATGATGGAAGATACAAGCCGTTTCCCACCGGTTATCCAGAAACCACCCGCTCTGATGGCACCTTCAGTGAAGTGACGGCCTTGATGTTGCACTTCTTCATGAAAGTGAATGGTCAGAAGTCTGGCAATGTGGTGTTTACCAGGGATAATGATGGGATGTTTTTCTCTTGAAATCAGCACAGGAGCATTCTTGAGTCTACCACCAACTCTCAAGATATCATCAGATCCTATGAATGGAAGGAGGGAGGCGATGGGGCTACTCTTCGGTATCGCATTGTTTTCCTTGAGAGCCAGAATTTCTTTACCGTAAACCTCCTGTTGAACTTCTCTGATAATGAAATTTGCTGAATCTTCAAATTGCTGTACAGTCTGCCTTTCTTTACAGTCGTGCCAACCATTACACTTGTTCCTACCACCATATGAGGCAGCTATGTGGCGCAAACAGGCAACACTCCTCACCAGACATTTCCATGATGAAGACTTCTCAAAACGATTTGTACCAAGAGTAGGAGAAGAAACGTTTGTCGCCAAAGCTTTAACATTCTTTCGAATCTCGACATCATCATCAGGGCTGATTAAGGGGAAGTCAGTCTGATCTTGCGTGGCTGTTTCTTTCAATAGAAACTGGGGTCCTGTAAGCCACTTGCTGTCCTGTAGGATTGACACTTTCAAGCCTCTACTACCGTCATCTGCAGGATTCAGATGAGTGGGAACGAAATTCCACTGGTTTGGGCGGCAAACTGTTCTAATCTTATCCACACGATTGCTCACGTAAGTATAAAATCTTTTGGACTGGTTATGAATATAACCAAGGACTACCTTACTATCCGTGTAGTATTTTACTGCATGCAACTTAATGTCAAGATTCTCCTTCACCGTCTCTGTAGTCTCGGACGCTAGCACTGCTGCACACAACTCAAGCCGTGGAATGGTGTGGCCTCTTAAAGGTGCGACTTTTGCCTTTCCCATAGCAAAGCCAATGTGACAGCTTCCATCTTCATAGTAGGTAAGTAGATATGAGACTGCTGCAATACCAGCCTCGGAAGCATCTGAAAAGGTATGTAGTTCTATGCGTATTGCATCACGCAATGACCGTGTTGCATAACGTCTCGAAAAGTGAACCTGTCGCAGCTGAGGTAGAGAATCTTTCCACGCAGACCATTCTTCATACTTTTTTGGGGGTAGTGGCTCATCCCATTCATGAACTTCACTAAAAACATCCCTAAGTATAACCTTTCCTTGAATCGTTATGGGGGACAGGAAACCAACTGGGTCAAAAAGGCTGTTGATTGTTGATAACATGCCTCGCTTGGTGTAAGGCTTTTGTTCTTCCGACACATTGAAGAAAAACGTATCCTTCTCTAGATCCCAGGATAACCCGAGAGTGTGTTGGACTGGTAATGTGTCCTTAGTCAGATCAATGTGCTTGAGGCTCTTGGTAAGCTGTTCTGGGGGAAATTCTGCTAACACTTCCTGACTGTTAGAAACTACTTTATGAAGCTCAAGACCAGCTGTCTGCAGATCTGATTGAGTTCGTTTAAGCAAATCCACAGCTTCCTCAACAGTAGGTAGAGATGTTAGGGCATCGTCTACGTAAAAGTCTTTGTTCACAAACTTTTTAACATCAGGGTCCGAGTCCTTGACAGTTCTCCGTAAACCATAAGTCGCGACCGCTGGAGAGGGACTGTTCCCAAACACGTGGACACACATCCTATATTGAATCAAAGACTTTTCTGGGTCATTATCTTCGTACCACATGAACCTAAGGAAGTTTCGATGCTCCTTATGAACTCTGAAACTGTAAAACATCTGTTGTATGTCCGCTGCTATGGCTATGACTTCTCTGCGAAACCTCAACACTATACCCAGCAGGTTGTTTGTCAAGTCTGGCCCTTGCAGTAGCACATCATTCAGTGAGAGCCCATCACATCTAGCTGATGAGTCGAAGACCCCTCTTATTTCCCCTGGTTTGTGAGGGTGGTAAACGCCGAATACAGGTAAAAACCAGCACTCCTGATCCTTCTCAAGGGGAGGGGCTACCTCAGCGTGCCCATTTTTTATAACTTTCTCCATGAAGTTAACGAAATGTTCACATTTCACAGCGTTTTTCTGTAAACTAGAGTCGAGAATCTTTGCCCGTCTAACAGCCTGTTCCTTATTGCTTGGTAGAGTAGGCCTGTCTACACGGAAAGGTAAGGGGGCTGACCATCTTCCTTCAGAGTCCTTCACAAAGCCGTCTTCCATCAGTTGAAGAAAGTGTCGATCTTCCACCGAGAGTGAAGGTTTGTTATCATCGTGTTTCCTCTCAAACACAGGATCAAATTGATCTAAGGCACATGTGGACGGTTCCCCCTGAGTGATGATGAATTCACGGGTGCAAGGTTGAAAGTGTGAAGCTCTTCCATTGTGCAAAAGGTAAGTCTTATTTACATTAACGTGATTAGACTTGTGTATTTTGCCGAGACACGTTTCACCCACTATAACCCACCCTAGCTTCAACTTCTGGGCGTAAGGGGATCCCTTAGGCCCGGTAAGTTGTGAACTTACATGATGTGCTTCTGGGAGGTCACGCCCTATCAAAATCAAAGTTGGAGTCTGTATTTCGAGTGGCGGGATAAAGTCTGCAATGTCCCTCAAGTGACTATGATAGCGAGCCACTTCAGAGGTAGGTATCTCACCCTGTATATTGGGAATTTCATTACATTCCAATATTGAAGGAAGCTCCATTTTAGAACTACCATCTAATGTTTCAATGATATAGCCATTGGCAATCTGGCCAAATGTCAATTTGGTTCCTGAACAAGACGACATTGTGTACTTTACCTGATTTGATTCTATACCAAGCATATGGAAAAGGTCTGATCTTGCAAGAGTTTTATTACTTTGATCATCGAGTATAGCATATGTCTTGATAAAACGCTGAGGGTCATCCCTGTGATACACTTTAACTAGTACTATCTTAGAACAGGATTTTCCTCCAAATGTGTCCCCGCAGATTTCTGTACACTTACTTACTGCCTGTTCTCCTGATATAGGTCTCTCCCCGCCTTGGAATTGCAAAGGGGACGCGGAATGCAGATCAGTTTGCAATGGAAAGGAAGGGGGAGACACAGGGGGACATTCTACATGTACTGACTTATCAATATGTAGAGCAGATGGATGCCTAGAGCTTTGGCAAGCAGAGCATTTGATTTCTGTCTTGCAGTCTTTGCTTTTATGCTCTACAGAGTCACAACATTTGAAACAGTAACCTTTTTCTTTTAACCACTTTTTACGCTCTTCAAATGACTTCTGTCTGAAAGCCCTACAGTTGTTGAGAGAGTGGTTAGTTTTATGCAAAGGACACTTATTCTGCTGGTGAGAATTTGCAGTCTGGTTCATCACTTCTGTCTTTCTAGAAATGACATGCTCCTTCTTACGAATATCAGATCTGCTCGTGAATTCTCTATTCGAAGTGTCATAGCGCAGGCTCGGGTCATTCCTGATTTTACTCATGTCACGTACAAAGGAACAGAACACACTAAATGGCGGAAAAACAACACTGTGTTTTCTCTTATAGTTTGATGCATGGGTAACCCACTTTTCTCTCAAGCTATATGGGAGTTTGTTAACTATTGGGATAACACCAGACGAAGCATCATAATAACCCAAAATTGAGGAGTATTTAGGATCTTGCTTTAAAGCTTCTATTTCTGAAAGAAGATCCGCCAAATCATAAAGCTTTTTGCTATCTTTGTTACTCAATGTTGGGAAATTATGAAGCTTCTTCTTTAATGATTCATCGACATTCTCAGGACAACCAAACTTATCGTCAAGGCGTTCCCAAGCCATTCTTAGCCCTAGATTTGGGTTGTTTGCATGAGCAGCTCTGATGTTAAGAACTTGATTCGAAGATTCGGGGCCCAGCCACTTTACCAACAAGTCTAACTCTTCGAATGATGACACACCCAGATCAACCATTATGTGTTTGAAACTGTTTTTCCACACCATATAGTTTTCTGGCTTTTCAGTGAATACGCTTAATCGGGACAACAATAAATCTTTCTTCAATAAGAATTTACTGAAATCACTGACAAGAGTTGAAGAATTGTCTTGATTGGGGATAACAGCTGGCGTAAAAGGGGAATATACTACACGAGACTGTTGGGGTATAATCATTGGTTCTCCTTGGGAATACAATACTGCTGATGTGGGGTTTATGTAGTGAGCACTTTGCTCCATATTTCCAGGAACAAAGTCTGGTACAGTTGGATTTAAGCCTAATGGGGGTTCAGTCTGAGTAGGTAGTGTCTGAGAAGTCACAAACTCAGCAGTCCTAACTTCGGGGTCAGATTTAGGAAGTTGACTGAGTTTAACCGAGTTACCATTTGACCCTAGGGAACTTTCTAAAGCCTCGGCTTCCGCCTTCGCTGCTGCTGTTTCTTTCCTTTCTTCTATCAGTTTGAGCTGTATTTGAAGTTCACTCTTTTTACGCGCTGCTGCAGCTGCCGCGATTTGTTGCTGCTCTTCTAGCTCAGACTGTTGAAGTTTTAACAATGCTTCCCTTTCAGAAAATTCTAACTTAGCTTTGGCCGCTTCAGCTTTTGCCAGTTTTCTTGCTAATATAGTACTTGTCTTACTCTTAGAACTAGTGTGGGATTTAGTTTCTGAGACCGAGTAGACTGAAGCCGCAGCATTTTGTTTAGCAAATGTTTCATAACAACTGTCAAGTTTATTGACACAACATTCTACATGTCCACAGATAGAGAGGTATTTTTCTGTAAGACTTGAATTTTCTGATAGACTGTCTTCTGTACCTGTTTGCACTAAATACTGTCCATAGTCTAAGTAAATTTTCTTAAACTGTTCAAATTCTCTCACTAAACTTAATCTGGTAGCATTGAAGATATGAACAGGTGTTTGACTAGTTACACTGTCACACTCTTGTATCAAGGTTTTAAGACTGTCACTGCTAGTCTCAAATTTTGAGGAAAAGTCAGCTACTTTCTGTTCGTAGATCTCCATCGCCTTTGGTGTTAACTTCTTTAAGCGCGAGGATCTCATGCGTCTTCTAAGTCTGAAGAAGCCAGTGCCCAGTTCATTTACTATTCTGCCTTAGCCTTGAGAATGAAGAAAACAAGACGTTGCAGATAGTTAACCCGTTTATTGATGACGAAAACATCGATGAATACCAATGTTGACGACATACAGGGGTGTACATGTATGTGTCCATACGTCATCCAATGTAGGTGCGAGTACACGCATATGGTAAATGACTGAAAATATAGGGAAAAATCTGTTACTTGATTATACGAACACATTAAAGACATTATTTTGACTTGACCTTTTAATATGCTGTCATACATGACAATCCCTATTTTCGCAAACAGTGTAGACCCAGATCAGATGGCTTCTTCAGAAACCATCTGACCAGGACCCGCACTGCCTGCCATCTAGTTTGTGAATTTGAAACAGAACATCATATCTTATAAGCCAATTGGCTGTAATCAGATAATTGATATTTTTAAAGAATCGCGAAAACTAATTACGCATGTACATTCCTGCTTGAGACTCTTTCAATTGGTGTGCCAATTCATAACAAACTACCTGGGAGTAAAGACTAATGACTGATCTGTCAAACTGCTTACTTACACTGTGAGGGGAGTTTTTGACTTAGGTAATTTGACTGATTTTCAACTTGCAAAACTGCAAATAACACGCCTTTTGGACGAACAGGAAAAGGTTTTACGACACACCGAAAACCTACTATTTGCATAAAACACAGTACCAATTTCAACGATTCCCCGGACGATTTCTTCCAACAACTAGGTGCACCACAGCCTCAAAGACAATAAGACGCGTGATAAGACACACCACACGTAACAATACATGTAATAATATGAAGAAGCTGTGGTTCCAGCACAGAGAGTAATAATGTATCCTACAGCAATAATCATGTTCCTTTGTTGTTGATATTGTCAAATAAATTTTTAAGAAAAAATCTACCGTAATAAGCCTAAATATTTGGACAGATATGC
Organism: Anodontia alba; assembly: GCA_964016985.1. Classification (NCBI taxonomy): domain Eukaryota; kingdom Metazoa; phylum Mollusca; class Bivalvia; order Lucinida; family Lucinidae; genus Anodontia; species Anodontia alba. The sequence continues at coordinate 126,170,897 of OZ024824.1, forward strand.
CTGAACATGCGGCATCTGATCAGGGTCAAGACTGTTGGCCACAAGTCCAGCAGTCTTTTAGATGCTTCACTAGGCAGTAAAATGGTCATTCAAGCTTTAGGACAAGACTCGAGGGTTGAGCGCAAGACTGACGTAAGTCAGATGGTTGTTTTTCCCCAAACTTAATCTCCTCACCATGAAGGGGTAGTGAAGATTACAACATTTCTTTCTGTAAACAATGAAAATTTAGGTGCCATTGCTCGTATGAGCAATGGCACCTAAATTTGCATTGTTTACAAAGGGGTCCAAGTTGCCCCTAAACAAGGGTTTCAAAAAATATGTTTGAGTTACCATAGTCTTGCGCTCAACCCTCGAAGTATGATAAGGAGATAAATTGACCCAATATTTAGGGTCAGCTCCATACATAGCTACAGATAAGAGGGGGTATCCACATATTATTTTTCTTATTTCTCCACGAATACATATGTTGTGGTACTCATTAGAAGCGCCTCAGTGAGGCGCTTCTAATGAGTACCCACAACATATGTTTTCATTGAGAAATAAGAACGTTATTAGCATTTTTCGAATGAAAAACAGCGCCTTATCTGTTGCTGTGCTCTGTAGTTCCAGTAATTGAGAACTGTTTTACTATCTACTTTCAGATATCGTTGTTTACGGTGCTTCAATTTTGACATGTGCCAGAATTGCTTTTTCTCAGGAAGGAAGGCTAAACATCATAAACTTACTCATCCAATACAAGAATACTGTTCTACGGTAAGATTTATTTTGCTAGATATTATTAAAAGGAGGCAAGGAACAAGTACCTTCTACCTAGTAATGATCAAGATGAGCTTGTACATGTGATCAAGATAACTGGAACAACAGATGAAATGTTTCCTTTTTATTCCCCCACCATTTTGGAATAAGGTGATGGAACATAGTATTCGTGTTTCCATTCTTCCCTGGTTCCACCCTCTGATAGAAGTATCTTCTGTATGCAACTCCTCTTACAGCTTATATTATAAACCCTTGTCCTGCTCTATAAATTAAGATGCCATGCCCACTTCTAATTTTAAGCCAATCGGATTACTTAATCTGGATTGTTGCTATAAATTTATATACTCAGTTGTAAACAGTGCAGATCCAGATCAGTTGGCTTCTTCAGAAGCCAACTGATCTGGATCTACACTGTTTGCAAAGGCAGGGTATATCCGGGTTCCGAAGGACAAGGGTTAATATAGACTCTTTATGAACAGTTAATTGCAATATTTAAAACAATTTCCATTGGTTAAATATGTGGACGCATGTAAAAATAAAGCAAGGCATAAAGTAAATAGAGACATATAAAGTAAATTATCATGGGCTGTATGAGTTGTTTCAGAAAAAAATTGCCTTATGAAGTCTCTGAGTGATGCTTTCTGACCAGAAAATCTCATATTTTTACAATGGTAAAATAAATCTTCCACAACATAACAGATATCATAGCTCTAGACATGGTTTTTTTCTACCAAGAAGTTCTGATATTTTTTTCTTGTTTCTCCACAATATGTTTTTTATGGAGAGATAAGGAAATGTATTTTTATCCCATTTACCTCTGGCTTTGCAACCGAATATATATAGTATACTCTCAATTTGTTTTCTTGTTCGAAGTATACACCAGCAACTCTAATAGATGAAAATAAAATATTCTGTTTGTACTCTGTTTGCAGACATCCTCAGGGGAAGATATTCGAGATTTCACCAAAGTTGTCAAAAACAAGTTCAAAACAAAGCGGCATTTCAGAAAACATCCCAGATTGGGTTATCTCCCTGTTCAAACTGTCTTAGAAGGAGATGCTCTTGAAAGGTAGGTAACTCTTTGGTGATTGTTGATGTAAGGCATATGATAAAGAACCCTGTATCATGTCATACAAGTTGTGAAGATGCAGACCATTCTGCACATCTGCGAGGTCAGGTCAGGGCCTTTACTGCTTAGGCTCACTATATATTGGAATTTCACAGAAACAGTAGCGTAAATACCGCGTTTACCCTAAATATTGAGACACCTTGACTGATTGCTTTACTAATCCTAAAATTTGAACAAGTTCATTTACTGATAAGCATAGGTCCAGATAATGTGCTTTTATCAGCAGAAAAGTATTGTTGCAGTATTTATTAGAAGCTCCTCTAGGAGTTGCTTCTCATGAGTACTAACAATAGACGTTTTCAAGGAGAAATAAGAAAAATATGTGACTATCCCATCTTATCTGGAGGTATGAGATACCTAGCTCCAGATCAGGCACTTTACTGATATTGTTTCTTATTTCTCCTCTTAAACATGTGTACCCATTTGAAGCACCCTGGCAGGCACATGACGTAAATATAACGTCGCCTCGACGTCGATGCAACGTCATGACGTTGCATCGACGTTGAGGCGACGTTATATTTACGTCATGTGCCCGCTGGGACCTTGCCAAGGCACTTCTAATGAGTACTAACAACATATGTTTTCAAGGAGAAATAAGAAAAATATTATGTGGATACCCCCTCTCATCTAGAGCTAGTGCTATGATGAGATGTTGCATTCTGCAGCATCTGATCTGGTCTACACTGTTTGCTTGTGCCTTTTTGGATGGTTAGGCTTATCATCTTGTCAATATCATCTGGTTCTTTGTTGATGGCACAAGACAGAAAGCAGGATTAATTATGATATGACCAGATGTTGTTTATGTGGTATGGGTTATAATTAGTGATGAAAATAGTGATGAAAATAGTCCTTTCTTCAGTTTATATATATATATATATATATATATATATATATATATATATATATATATATACGAGGGTAGTTCAATAAGTTCGTAGAACTCGGTATTTTTCTATACAATTCAAGATTTCTTTTTTCATTTTTGTGCTGTGTAAACCTTTGTCAGTTGAATGATAACAGCCGTTCAGTCAACACGTATATTTTTTGCTCTTACTTTTTGTTTGTAAACCTATACCCAAAGGCAAAAACGGAAAGTCAGAATATTGAGTTCAGAGCAGCCATAAATTTCCTCACTAAGGAGGGTGCAAAGGCCAAAGAAATCCACATCAGCACATGGCTGATGTGTATGGTGATAGTAGCCCAAAGTATTCCACAGTGGCAAAGTTGTCAGCAGAATTTAAACATGGGTGAGACTCCTTTAGAAGATGACCCCAGGCCAGGTAGCCCTGCTGATGTTATCAGCCAGGAGATGATCGACCATGTTGAGAGACTTGTGCTAAACAATCGCTGAATCAAAGTTGCCAAACTTGCTTCAGAATGTGGTATTTCTATGGAAGTGTTTACACTATAATCCATGAACATTTAGGCATGTCAAAAGTATCTGCCAGGTGGGTACCCAGAAACCTGAACATGCATGATCGTCAGCAAAGGGTGGAGTCAAAGTCAAGAACTTCTGGAAGTGTACAATGCCAATCCAGAAGACTTTCACACACGTCTTGTAACAAGAGATGAAACTTGGCTTCACCACTGGGACCCAGATATTAAAAAAGAGTCCATGCAATGGAAGCGCCCTGGCTCACCCCGCCTAAGAAATTTCGTACCCACCCATCAGCCAGCAAGGTAATGGCCATGGTGTTTTGGGACTCCAGAGGGATTATATTGATAGATTACAAGCGTGCTGGTACTTCAATTACAGGAGAATACTATGCCAATGTCATTAAACGATTAAGGGTTGCTATTAAAGAAAAAACGAAGGGGAAAGCTGGTTGCTGGTGTCCTTCTTTTGCATGATAATGCCCTGTGCACAAGTCCAGAGTTGCACAAGCCGCTATTCGTGAGTGCAAGTTCGAGCAGTTAAATCACCTGCCATACAGTCCAGACCTGGCCCCAAGTGATAATTATCTGTTTTGAAATTTGAAGTCCCACTTGCATGGAACGAGATTTCAGGATGATGATGAGCTCAAGGCTGCCACAGAGGCTTGGTTTGAGGACCAAATAGACAACTTTTATTTCAAAGGCATAGACTGCTTAAAAGAAAAGTGGGCCAAATGCATTGAAGTAAAGGGGGATTATATTGAAAAATTATGTTGAAACCATCTTCCAATCTGTGAGTTAAACCCCGAGTTCTACAAACTTATTGAACTCGCCTCGTACTCGTGTATATATATATATATATATATATATATATATATATATATATATATATATATATATATATATAAATATATATATATATATATAATATATATATATATAAACAGTGCAAATGATTTATTTACCTGAGGCCTTTCTGCTTTCGCCTTCTTCAGAGGTTTTCTATTTTAGAAAAAGGAAATAAAAAATGTAAAATTTACAAATAAAAATTACATGATTTGAAATAGTTGGACACAGATTATGCCTTTTTCGGGCCCATATTATCCAGCCCGCTGCAACTTGATAACTGAACGTGTTTGGATATATATGAAATGTAAACATTACGTGATAAACACAACATGCAAAAAGTAAAAAGCTTATCTTTCCTGTCAACACCACTGTGCCCATATGTGCAATATATACAATGCACCATAAACCGTAAACTGAAAGGGACACACACCAAACTGAGTGTTTCTTACCAATACTCAAGGCAAATGGGCCCAACTTATGCTGTGATTCCGGAAAATCACATGAACTAAACGTTCACATAAGCTGTCATATGCCCTGACTAAAGAACTATAATACCCTCTACTGGTTGCCCTTGTTAATACCATATGGTTGTAGAGTGTTCAGACATTGGATCCAATTGCTCTCTGGAGCTTTCTTGGTTTGATCTGTCCACTCCGGGTTATGATCTAAGCAACAAAGCGCAGTGTGGTTGAGGAAATCATGTTCTGGTGAACAGAAGTGTTCTGCGACAAGAGCCTCTTGAACAGCTTGTGTTTCCAATCATCCCGGTGGCTGTTCATCCGTTGGTTCACATGATCATTTGTTTCACCAACATATTGTTTTCTACACTTGGTGCATGTTATAAGGTAGACAACATCGGTCCTCTTACAACTAGAGTTGCATACAACTAGTGTTGCACCTAAGCTTGATGGTTGCTCCAGACACTGACTTCACAACCTGAGTTATTTTGCAGATTTTGCATCATGCTTTGCCACAGGGTTGTGTCTCTCGAAGTGGTTCATCATCACGCATGTCTGGTTTGAGCTTGGCACGTACAAGAAGATACCGCAGACTCTAGGGTCTTCTGTAGGCCATAGTCGGCCTTTCAGTGAAGGTCTCGCTCAAAGTGCGAGAGGACTCGCGAGAGGACTCTGTGTTGGGTCAGTGTTTGTTGACTATATCCCTCACTTTTGGTCGGGCTGATATGTCAACACGAAGGGGAGAAAGCTTGACTCAGATTTAGGCCTATAAGAAAGTCGGTCTTCTCTCATCTATTGCTGTGCTCTCTCAATGGCAAGTGAAATTACCTGTTCCTGATAACCTCTTTTGCAGGGGTGGTCAGTCAGTTCTCTTGCTTTTCATTCAAAAGTGTCTGAATTGGAATAGATGCATTTGAGGCAAAGTGCAAGGCTGTAAGGAACATTTTTGCAGCAGTGTTTAGGGTGGCAACTTGTGGGTAAGAGATACTAGTGTGTATCTGTTGGTTTTGTATAGAAATCAACAGATATTGTATCGCCCACAAGACTTGATTTGGTGTCCAGAAACACATACTGCTTGTTTGACCCTCGAGGGACAGCTGTTGACGTCAGTGGCCCTGAGACCATTTTTGTGGTTAAGGTTCATTGACAATATTGATATGAAGTAGTCGCACGGCCACGAGACTTTGACAACTTTCCTTGATGAGGCCAACAATTTCCACCCAAGCATAAAATTTACAGCTGAAATTTCAAACAAGCAGCATTTGTTTGTAGGAAATTCAGTGAATAACACATTTAACAATTACCCCTCTCTGGGTAATTTCAGCAGACAACAAGATTGATGATATTTTTCTTCTTTTCTGAGAAAATGGGCTTTCACATTTCATGTAAATTAGCTCCATAGGAGAGACTTTGCATGAAATGCCAAAACCTATTTTCTGGAAAAAATATTTTGTATGTTGTCTCCTGGAATTTTTACCCAGAATACTAAGGATTTACCCAGAACACTAAGGATTTAATTGACCCTGCCTCTCCTCACCACTTGGCTTCTCATTAGCTAGAAGGTCCTGATTAGACTTATATAAAGGCAGACAGCGAAGGTCCTGATTAGAGTTATCTGTAAGCAGACTGAGAAGTTCTGATTAGACTGAATCTAAAGGCAGACAGAGAAGATCCTGATGAGACTGAATCTGTAGACAGATGGAGAAGGTCCTGATTAGACTGAATCTAAAGGCAGACAGAGGTCCTGATGAGACTGAATCTGTAGACAGATGGAGAAGGTCCTGATAAGACTGAATGTAAAGGCAGAGAAGGTCCTGATTAGACTTATCTGTATGCATACAGAGGTCTTGATAGATTGAATCTAAAGGCAGCCAGGGAATGTCTTGATTAAACTGAATCTAAAGGCAGACAGAGAACACCCTTATTAGACTTAATCCTAAGGAAGAGAAGGTCCAGATAAGACTGTGGCTGTAGTCAGAAAGAGAAGATCCTAATTACACTTCATCTAAAGGCAGACAGAGAAGGTCCTGATTAGACTGAATCTAAATGCTGACAGAAAAGGTTCTGATTAGACTTACCTGTAAACATACAGATAAGGTCCTGATTAGACTGTATCTGTAGGCAGACAGAGAAGGTCCTGATTAGACTATATCTAAATGCAGAAAAGGTCCTGATTAGACTGTATCTGTAGGTAGACAGAGAAGGTCCTAATTAGACTGTGTTGGCAGACTGAGCATCTGTAGGCAGGCAGAGAAGGTCCCTATTCGACTACTTATTTAGGCAGACAGAGAAGGTCTTGATTAGACTGTATTTGTAGGCAGACAGAGAAGGTCCTGATTAGACTGTATCTTTAGGCAGACAGACAAGGTCCTGATTTGACTTATCTTTAGGCAGACAGAGAAGGTCCTGATTAGACTGTATCTGTAGGCAGAGAAGGTCCTGATTAGACTATCTTTAGGCCTACAGAGAAGGTCCTGATTAGACTGTATCTTTAGGCAGACAGAGAAGGTCCTGATTAGACTGTATCTTTAGGCAGACAGAGAAGGTCCTGATTAGACTGTATCTGTAGGCAGAGAAGGTCCTGATTAGACTGTATCTTTGGGCAGGCAGAGAAGGTCCTGATTAGACTGTATCTGTAGGTAGACAGAGAAGGTTTAGACTGTATCTGTAGGCAGAGAAGGTCCTGATTAGACTATTTTTAGGCAGACAGAGAAGGTCCTGATTAGACTGTATCTGTAGGCAGACAGAGAAGGTCCTGATTAGACTGTTGGCAGAATGAGAGGGTCCTGATTAGATTGCATCTGTAGATCGGCAGAGAAGGTCCTGAACAGACTATTTCTTTAAGCAGACACAGAATGTCCTGATTACATTTCATCTGCAGACAAGCAGAGAAGGTCCTGATTATACTTCATATCCAGATGGGTAGAGAAGGTCCTGACTAGACTGTATCTGTAGGCAGACTGAGGTTCTGATTAGATGCATCTATAGGTAGTCTTGCAAAGTCCTGATTAGACTGCATCTTTTGACAGAGAAAGTCCTGACTACACTGCATCTAGTCCTGATTACACAGACTTGGTGTTGTTTGTATGTGCCTCAGTTGCTTAGTTGCATTCAAAAGCAGCAAACTAGATCAGTCCTTGGTATTAGCCTGGTAGCATTAAAATGCAGCAAAAACTAGATGTTTCCTTGGTATATGCCTGTCCTAAAATTGGCATTTTTTCATTGTGTTATGTACAGACAACCTTCTTTATACCGAAACTCGATACAAATGACATAATTCATTATAATGACAATTTGACTGTTACAAAACCTTCGCTAAAAGTGGGAATAGTCACAAGTTAAGCAAGAATATTGTATTTAATACTTAAGAAACATATATTTTGGATATTGAGGCAATTCTAACACATATCCAAAACATATGTTCTATGAGGAAATAACAAAACAAAACCTTTCCTACATATCTGTCTGGGCCCATTTGTTCAAAGCTAACGACGTCGTTAGTTAACGATTCGTTAAAATTTAAATCAAGTGATATGCAAATATGCTGAAATTTTTTGCTGAAAAAATGTGAGTAGCTTTTGCAGTGCAAAAGCTACTCACATTTTTTCAGCAAAAAATATCAGAATATTGTGTATTGAATCCGCTAAAACAGTTAACGAAATGACCCTTAACGAGCTTGTTAAGCTAACGACGCTTTGAACAACTGGGCCCTGCTCATTATGTATTCTGTACAACAGCAAATTCATTTTAATGGCAACGTCTTTGGGATCAAACAAAGGTTCTCTGTATGTTTCATGCACTTGTACTGCCTTGCTTTCATGGACTTTCCTTGCATATACAGAGCTGCTGCCAATTTATAAATTCTAGGCTGTCCACTTTATATTAGACCCAGGACTCACTGAGTATGGTCTTATTGTAATAATAGGCTGAACAACTCAAACAGGATCTCCAGATTCCAATTTGCCAGCCTCGGTGGCTCAGTCTGGCAACATTCTTTCTTGGAGATTGACCTTAATAGTGTTGTCTAGGCCGTTAAACTCCAAACCAGCCCTACCCAAATTCCAAGTCAGGCACTCAATCTGTAAGGCTTCATCCTAAGGCAATACACCATGGTTGCAGATAAGGTGCTTTTTTTCACCAAAAAAGTATTGATTTTTTCTTACTTCTCCATAGACAAGATTGATTTTTTTTCTTATTTCTCCACAAAAACATGGTACTCATTAGAAATGCCTTGGTGAGGCACTTCTAATGGGTACCCACAACATGTTTTCATTGAAAATGAGAAAAAAAAAAAAATATAAGAAAAATATTTATCTGATATTCAGCTTATCTACAGCTATGGGTTCACAATAGTATAGGGATAAATACCTATGAATTTTTTGTGTGTATAGATAAAGTAAATATCAATACTGTTCAGCAACTGAAAGCATCTAATTTAGAGCAGTGATAAACCAGTGTACTATAGCTAAAGATAAGAGGGATATCAGGAAATTTTTGTTATTCTCATGAAAACATGTTGTAAGTACTCATTAGAAGTACCTCAGTGAGATACTTCTAATGAGTACATACAACTTATGTTTTTGTGGAGAAGTAAGAAAAATTTAAACTATTTTTGGTTAAAAAAAATCACCTTATCTGTAGCTACACCAGTGTACTTTTAGGTTGTTAGATTCATTTTCTTAGATCAGCAACAGACTTGTAACAAGGCTATAAACAGAATATGACCAAATGTGCTTATTTTGGAGAAAAAGTATTGATCAGAATGAATCACAAAACAGTTGTCTGTAGGCCATTCTTAGTCATAGGTTACCTTTTTTTTGTAACCTAATTTGGTGTCTCCTAGCCAATTGCTCCTTTATTTAGACATTTTATTGTATTGTTCCATCTTGGGCAGAAATCATCTTTGTTTCCATGGAATATTTCCTACTGTTAGGATGTTGTAGTTGCTAGGCTGTTAACCTTTGAAGTGCTAATCACAACTACACCAGATGACATTTTGATTTTTGTATTTTTTTCAGAGAAAAGAAGACTTGTCATTTCATGTGAATTGTCTAACATGATTCACATGAAAGGCCCAGTCTTATTTATTTGGTCTTTTATGAGACCATTCACATGAAAAGTCCAGTCTTATTTTTTTCTAAAAAATAAAAAAAAAAAAATATTTAGAATGTCATCTGCTACAATTTTTCTTAGCACTTCAAGGCTTAGCACTCTGGGCAAAATTTTCAGCAGACACACTGAAATGTTTTTCTTATTTTTCTCAGAAAACAGGGTTTGACATTTCATGCAAAAGGAGACAATTTGCATGAAATGTCAAATCCTGTTTTTTGGGAAAATAAGAAAAATATCATCAACCTGCCGTCTGCTGAATTAGCTAAGAGAGTGATAAAGGTTAAAAAAAAACAACAACAACATCGGAAAAGATTTGTCATAAGGAGACAACTTTAATGACTTCCTACTGGCTTTTCTGCACTTCAGTCCCCTTCTGTAAAGGATTCTACTAACCCTAACCCTAACCCTTTGCTTCATAGGGAGCAAATTCTTCACTTTTAGAGTGGACCCTTTTTAAACCTTGTCCTGCTGTTTAAATTAAGATGCCACACCCACTTCTAATTTTCAGCCAGTCATATTACTAGATCTAGATTATTGCTATATATTCACATACTTAATGGCAAACAGTGCAGATCCAGATCAGTTGGAGATCTGGATCTACACTGTTTGCAAAGGCAGGATATATCTGGGTTCAGGAGGACAAGGGTTAAGAAAGGAGCCAAAACAAAATTGTCAGAGTTACCTCCCCAGAAAGTGTATCAGTTCCCCTCAAATGGAAGATTGCGGCAGATTCCAGGTTTCTCCATAGTTTGTGAATTTCGACATAAAAATTGAAATATCTGCCTGTATAAGCTCTCAGACCATCCCATACCTAATAGTCTTATTTTCTGCTCCAGTCATAACAGTACATTTTATTATCTGAGTTATTGAGAAATCAAGGTCCTGTTACAGTATTTTGTCCTGAGAATTATGACAGATAGGTCTACGCTAACAGTTTAGACTCAGATCAGAAGCCACATCTGCGGCATCTGATCAGGGTCAACACGGTTGTTTGTCACTCATCCAGCAGTGCATTAGGCACATTGACATGAATAAAATGGATTTGTTTAAATTTAAAAAAAAAGTAAGATGCATAAATATTTAGTAAAATATGGTATATCATCCCTACTGACATAGTTTGACAAAATTGGGATTTCTGGGGATGCTGACATTAAAACTTTGCATCTGTAATATAATTAGCAGAGTACATGTATTTAAGATGGAAATAGGAATTTTTAGCTGGAAACGGGAATTGACATATGGTTCAAATTTTGCATGAAAAGTTGACAGAATAAGTAACTATTTAGATTACTATATTTACCTTAACTAAGACAGACAGGCCTGTGCAAACAGTGTAGACCAGGAGTAGATCCCAGTTTTCAATCTTTTAATCAGGAGATCTGAGCACAAAATTTAAAAATAATTCTGGCATTTCACAAAATTTCTCATGAAACACCACAGGAGAGAGTTTAATTGAACCTCCTGAATTACCTCTAGAGCCACCACAGGAGAAACTTTGATTGAACCTCCTGAATTACCTCTAGAGCCACCACAGGAGAGACTTTGATTGAACCTCCTGAATTACCTCTAGAGCCACCACAGGAGAGACTTTGATTGAACCTCCTGAATTACCTCTAGAGCCACCACAGGAGAAACTTTGATTGAACCGCCTGAATTACCTCTAGAGCCACCACAGGAAAGACTGATTGAACCTCCTGAATTCCCTCTAGAGCCAGCACAGGAGAGACTTTGATTGAATCTTCTGAATTCCCTCTAAAGCCATCACAGGAGAGACTTTGATTGAACCTCTTGAATTCCTTCTAGAGCCACCACAGGAGAGACTGATTGAACCTCCTGAATTCCCTCTAGAGCCACCACAGGAGAGATTTTGATTGAACCTCCTGAATTACTTCTAGAGCCACCACAGGAGAAACTGATTGAACCTGAATTCCTTCTAGAGCCACCACAGGAGAGACTTTGATTGAACCTCCTGAATTACCTCTAGAGCCACCACAGGAGAAACTTTGATTGAACCTGAATTCCTTCTAGAGCCACCACAGGAGAGACTTTGATGAACCTCCTGAATTCCTTCTAGAGCCACTTCTGTAGACTCTGATCAAACTGCTTCTAAAAATCCATTTGATCAGAGTTTGCCATGTAGGTTATTCAGCCAGCACTTTTCAGACATATCACAGATAGTCAAATGCACTGACTAACTTTAAGGGGAAGTAACTCCGTTGAATTGTTTTTTCCTCCCTTCAGAAAAGGGGTTTATTCTACAAGGAAAAAAATTGATCCCAACAGAATTTGCTACTTTTGGGTTTTGGGGAGCAAATTCTTCCCAACTGGGACTTCATGTCAGAAAGCAACCAGGAAGCCACAAAAGATGTCTACCTTGTAAAACATGGTGGAAAATCTACCATGTGTACCAAGTCATCTTGAAATATGTGAAGTATGCTAAGGTATATTTATGCTAAGGAATAACAATGTCTACATATTTAGGATAATTATTGTAATTATTTTCTGCTAATTTTGTGAATGTTCTTCTAAAGGTTAGATAAAATAGGCAGTGTCAAGTGAAAAAGTGCCTTTGAACATGCTTAGAATGTCAAGCAAAAAATGTGCCTTCGAGCATACCTAGAATGCACAGATTCAGATCATCCTGCACATGTGCTTCGTATAGTTCGGGCCTTTGCTCTCCATTCATACATTCTGTAGTATCCAATGATTCTGCTAGCAGACAGTGAAGGCCCTGATCAGACTGCACAGATGCGAAGTCTGATCTGGGCTTCCCTGTCTGCATATGCCGGAATACACATTTTATCATGGCACAGCCCAAATAATGGCTGGTTTCTAAGCCCATGATGCATGTCTGAGCTGTATAACTCTCTCTACTTGTCTGATATTGATTGTGGATTATCAGTTCAAGTCGTTAACTAAACCATACCCATAAAAAGGAACCTTAACTCTTACAGCTCTAAGCAAAACTGTAGTAGACGGCACACTCTACACTCTTTATATCCCCTCACGTCATAGTGGCAGGGTATTATGTTATATTCTTCAGTGTATGTCCACCCATCCACAATATTTCCACATTTTGTTTTTATGCCCATCCACCATTTTGGTTTGTTGCTGTTAGTTTAAAATGTGAACTTTTTAATTACTATTCTATTCATCAACTGCTGAGAAGTGGTTAGATGGATCACAAGGTCGTGGGTTTGAATCCTGTCTAAGATAGAATTCATGATTGTGCAATACTTTATTGCACAGAGCCTTTCATTACCACCCTTTCATCATCTAGAAATCGCTTAAATAATGTTGAAAGGGACATAAAACACCAAATCATCATCATCATCATCATCTAAAACTGCTGAAATGATTTTATTGAAAGTAAAGTTAGTTGCTTGGACAGAAGGGCTTGCATTTTGCATTGAAATATTTAACCCAAGGACATAAATTATATGCCACTGTCCTGAGAAACATATACATAACATAACCTCACCTCTGGTTGTTTGCAGATTGACATCTCAGTGATCAGGTGAGCTTTTCAGCTCTACTTGAGCCTCTTAGTGCAACAGTTTATCAGTTACTGGTTTGCTTCAGTTTTGATGAAAAAGCAAAAATTAACTTTTACCACTCTCTGGGCAAATTCAACAGACGACAAATGAATACTAGTAATATTTTTCCCAGAAAATAGGCTTTGACATTTCATACAAATTGTCTCCTAAGGAGACAGTTTGCATGAAATGTCAAAGCCCTTTTTTCTGGAAGAAATAAGAAAAACATTTCAAAATGTCATCTGCTGAAAATTTTTACCCAGAATGCCAAGCGGAATCAGAACAATGAACTTCTGATCTGCTTGCAATCAGCCATGTAGAAATGAATCTGAATTAAATCTGAAATTTGCTGAAGGCAACAATAGATGACAAAGAAACAATGTTTAATCTTCCTTTGAAAAATAAGGCTTGACATTTTGGTATAAATCTTTACCAGAAACAGATTGAAATGTCAAGTCCTTTTTATAGGGAAGATCAATGAAAAGGTACTTTAATCTTTACCACTCTCAAGACTAATTCAGCAGACGACAAATTCATGATATTTTTCTTATTTTTCCCAGAAAACAGGATTTGACATTTCATGCAAATTGTCTCCAGTGGAGACAATTTGTATGAAATGTCAAAACCAGATTTCTGGGAAAAATAAAAAAACTATTTCAGTATGTCATCTGCTGAAAATTTTACCCAGAGTGCTAAGTGTTAAAAATCATCATCAGATTTTTGTTTTAATTCTACATGTTGAATGTTAAATACAATACAATTTAGGTGTCTGTTGCAAGACTGTTAACGATGATAGAGGATGGTTTTGCATTTGAGGATCCCTGTGAGAAAACGAACATTAGTTCGATTTGTAAACAGCAAAAATCTAGCTCAGCCTGTGAATCCACATATTTTGACATTATCGCCACATACATTTGACAAAAATCCAAATACTGTATGATGAACAGGGAAGATCGGGCCAGACTATGTTTATGACTGTGCATATGCACAGTCTGGCCCAGTCTTCCTGGTTCATCATATGGAATGATGTCTGTTAGTCCATGCAGGGCTTAATTTTAGATGTATTGATTCGTCAGGTTGCAAGAATAAAACAGAAGTAGTTCCGCATGTCTTCTGGTTGTTTGTTGTATTGGTCTTCAGTGTGGCATTGGTTTATAAAATAAAAAAATACAAAAAAACATAGCAGACGTATATAATTGTAGATCAGAATTAATAAACCTGTTTTGGATTTCTCTAGTGTTCAGAATATGATCGTTACATTCCTGGTGCTGCAAGAAAATTGATTTTTTCGGTCGCTCTGTACCAGGTATCGTGTCTAGAAATTCAGTGTTTATTGCTGATGAATTGTATACAGTCAGACTTGAACCCAGAAGAGTTAAAATTAACAGTCTAAAAAATGTTTTATTTTTATTGTTTTAACAAGGAGTGTAGTTAAGAAACTTCCACCTATAAAACCTACTAAAGGATTATTAAGTTCTGCAACAGATAGTTGGGATTGTTTTATAACTGAAATATTTAAAGAGAAGGACAGAAAGAAATGAAAGAATAGTTTGGGTTGTTTTAATTACTCAAATATGAAAGGAAGGACAGAAAGAAATAAAGAAATTGTTTGGATTGTTGTAATAACTGAAATATAAAAGGAAGGACAGAAAGAATTAAAAGAACACCATAGTTTGGGTTGTTTTAATTACTGAAATATAAAAGGAGAGACAGAAAGAAATAAAAGAATAAATGGGAACTGGAACTGATGCAACATGCAGGTATATAAGCAGAAAAGACATTGTATATGGTAAATGCCAAAAAATTTTGAACAATTTACCCTATACCTTTTTAGTCAAAATTTGCTTTTTATGTAGTTGTTTCTTAACCCTGGTCCTGCTGAACCCAGATATACCCTATCCTTACAAACAGTGTAGATCCAGATCAGTTGGCTTCTGAAGAAGCCAACTGATCTGGATCTACACTGTTTGCCATTAAGTATCTGAATTTGTATCAAAAACCTGGATCAAGCAATCTGATTGGCTGAAAATTAGAAGTGGGCGTGGCATCTTAATTGATTCAGCATGACAAAGATTAAAATACTTGGTGGAATGGTAAACAGTGTAGACTCTGATCAGACGTTTGCATATGCCATTTTGTCAGTATTTTTGGTGTGCAAAATTTTAGGACATTTACCAAAGTTCTTTAGGATATAATTTCATTTTCATGTTGTTTCGGAGCCTCTATGGGAGCTGAACAGGTATTTTGTATTTTTAACAATATTTGAACCTAGGATGAAGATTTGGTAAGATTACCAGTTCCACACCCCGTCCCTTCCCCGGAATATCTCCCTCACACATACACACAAAGTTTTTGCCAGCCCTGGTGGCTCATTTGAATACGAGTCTGACCGGTGATCAGGAAGTTGTGGGTTACACACACACACACACACATGCATGCACACACGCACACACACACACACACAACCCCCACTGGGTCTGCAACATTCTTTTATGGAAATTGATCATGAAATATTTTCTACGGTCATTCTCTCCCATTTGCTGATTCAAGAAGGGCATATGTCAGTGTCTGGTGAAAGAATGTTCGCAATACTAGTTAACCACTTAGAGGACTAAGCCTGCTGAGTAAGAGAGTGGTTATGTAAACTGACCACATGAGACATGACCCTATTTGAATGACTGGGCCATAAAACCTCAACACAAACAAACACACACAGTTTTTACTGCTGATTTTAGGAGGTTGGTTTCTTTATGGAGCCTTGTGGCTATTTTCTTTCTGTTTTGGACTGTACAGGCTATATCTTCAAATACAGACCATGATCAGATTGCTTGAATGAGCTAAATAATTTGGGCCGGCCTCGGTGGCTCAGTTGGATGCGCCGTCCGACTGGAGACCAGGAGGTCGCGGGTTCAACCCCCGCCGAGGTCGGCAACATTCTTTCGTGGAGATTGATCATGAAATATTTTCTACGGTCATTCTCTCCCTTCCGCTGATTCAAGAAGGGCAGTTGTCAGTTTCTGGCAAAAGAATGTGCACAATACTGGTTAACCGCTTAGAGGACTAAGCCTGCCCAGTAAACGTGTGGTTAGGTAAACTGACCGTGCTCGACATGACCCCATTGGGTTGACTGGGCCGTAAAACCTCAACACAAACAAACAATTTGTGTATAGCATACAGTATTCGACCTAATTACCGCACATGCTCCTATAAGCGCACAGCCAAGCGATTTAGTAGTCTATAGATTACAGCCAGTGTACTTTTATCTACTTCTTTATAAAAACTTAAGCTGTGGGTTCTCATTTGAATTGCCTCGGCAAATGGAGGCAATTCAAACGAGTACCCACAACATATGTTTTTATAAAGACAATCAGAAAATAATATCGCATAAGTATCAATTAATGTGCTCCTCATTAAGTCCTCTGCTGATCTTTATTTAAAGTGTGCCCTTATTAGGTGGATTACTGCAAGTTTTTCCAGTAATTTTGAAAAACTTAAGAGCACAGGTAATTAGGTCAAATACGGTAATTTAGTTTATTAACCCTTTGAGTAATATGGACCTTTGCTAACAGTGCAGATCCAGATGAGCTGGCTCATATGGAGCTGTTTCATTTTGATCTATACAATTTGCCATTCTGTTCTGATGCTTGGTTAGTACTCCTATTTTGGAAATGGATGTGACCAAATTAACAAAAAGGAGACCTACAGTTCAGAAAACTAGGGACAAATGAGTTACCCATTGTCATGCTGTATATATTAAGATGCTACTCCCACTTCAAATTTTCAGCTGATCAGATTACTTGATTCAGGTTGTTGATACAAAGTCAAATACTGAATGGCAAACTGTGCAGAGCCAGATCAGTTGGCTTCTTTAGAAGTCAGCTGATCTGAATCTACACTGTTTGCAAAGGCAAGACATATTCAGGTTAAGACATTTTAATGTACAATTCCATTATTGACTTCAGTACAAAGTAACTCCTTATTGTACGTCTTAGTCCTTAAACGGCTAGCAAAATTTGTAGCGGACCAGAATTCAATTTTTTTTTATTGTTTTCATAGAAAATAAGTCTTAACATTTTATGTGAATTGTCTGCTTGGCAGACAATTCACACATGTAAAGACTTATTTTCTATGAAAAATTTAAAAAAAAAAAAAGAGAAAAATTTAAAAGTGTTGTCTGCTACAGATGTGATTGGTGCTTAAAGGGTTAAGATAGGAACAAGCTCATAATGCCTCCAACTTTAAAGAAGTTGGAGGGACATATTTATTGCTTTGTGTTGTTACTCCATCCCTCTGTCCTCCACATTTTTCTTGTGAGCAAGATATCTTGATATTTATTGTCCCCCGCCTTTTCGAAGAAAAGCGGAGGGACACTGTTTTCGGCTTTCCATGGTGCGTGGCGCGTGGTGCGTAGTTCCGAATTTTTAGTAGGTACCTTGTCCCCTTAACTCCTCCCACAGTTTTTGGCCGATCCTTTTGAAACTTTACAGACATTTTAAGGATGGTCTGAAGATATGCATGTGGTTTTTTCAGAATCCTGAAATTATTTTTTATCACTTTTTACACATTTTGAACTTAGACATTTTTTGAGTTCTAATATTACAGAAGTCTATAGGGAGTAGGTACCTTGTCCCCTTAACTCCTCCCACAATTTTTGGCCGATCCTTTTGAAACTTTACATGGGCTTTTAGGATGGCCTGAAGATATGCATGTGGATTTTTCAGAATCCTGAAATTATTTTCTATCACTTTTTACACATTTTGAACTTAGACATTTTTTGAGTTCTAATATTACAGAAGTGTATAGGGAGTAGGTACCTTGTCCCCTTAACTCCTCCCACAGCTTTTGGCCGATCCTTTTGAAACATAACATGGGCTTTTAGGCTGGCCTGAAGATATGCATGTGGTTTTTTCAGAATCCTGAAATAATTTTTTATCACTTTTTCCGCATTATTTAGACATTTTTTTAGTTCTAATACTACAGAAGCGTATAGGGAATAGGTACCTTGTCCCCGTAACTCCTACCACAGTTTTAAGCCTATCCTTTTGAAACTTTACATGGGCTTTAAGGATGGTCTGAAGATATGCATGTTGTTTTTTCAGAATCCTGAAATTATTTTTTATCACTGGTTTCTTGCTTCAATACTTAGGTAAGTGATATAGGACCAATGGTTCTCTGGTTAACTTACCCATTTTTAACAGCTCAAATAAAAATAAGGCGGGGGACATAAATTACCCATGGAATTTGCTTGTTTAGATAGAGACTTGACACTTAGTGGGCTTACTGGGCTGAGGAGTAGATCACTGATTAACCTAAAAAAAAATCAGATTAATTTTGTCAGAGTTATGCCCCTTTCCATTTTTGACATTTGGTATGGACAAGCATAAGGCCATAATCAGTTAATTGCTAGATTTTCATCCCTGCCTACCCGCTACTTGGAAGGGCCACTCCCAACTTTTTATTGCCTCACCGATCTTTTTTAGTTACCAGCACTTGGTCTCAGTTTTTATATTGGTAGCCACTTTTATCGAACATTCGCATATTGAGTTGACTGGATTCCAGTTTACCTGTTCGAAGAACCAGTCAAGGCTGCTTAGGTTTTCACTGTAAACAAAATGGTGGTCACCATTACTTAAGTTGTTTCAAAGTTGACAGTCCTTAAAGATGGGTTTGGGTTAAAATACTGAGACACAAATAATTTACTTGCCCTCAGTTTATCAGTTCATTAAGTGGACAAAAGACAAAACTGCCCTGATTTACTGGTCAGCGAGAATTTATGCATGTGCTGGGAGAACAAAAATTATCTGACAAACAGTAACACATCTGCTGATAAGTGGACATAGTTTCCGTTCTTTGCCCTTGTACTTTATAAGAAAAGGCTGAAACAAAAGTTGAAGTTGATGTGCTTCCTGTTTCCATGTCAGCATCAACAGAAGCAAATTAGCTCGCTTCAAAACACTATAGAGTGTGACAATTATGCACCAATCATTGTGGCGGGGATACCCTGTGGATTAGACATCCAAATCATTCCAAATCCCTGGGAATTTGACAGAAAATTTTGACACATGGGTTGGGTATTAGACATCTAAAAGGGAAATTCTAGAAGAAACTACGTGTATGTGCAAATTTTAATGCCCAACTAGGGGATTTTCGACACAAATTTGTGACTCATGGGTAGGGAATTAGCCAATTTTCAAAAATGTCTAATCTCCAAGGGTAATCCCACCACCAGGCCCTCTGGGGGATGGGGGGAACATTGATTGGTGCATAAACAACTTGGGACAACATTGTAGAAATGGTGATAATTTGTTCTGAATGTGAAACACTCAGGGTGTCACATTCTAAATGAGTTGCAAAAGATCAGGAAATGTCTGCCAAATATTCTTTCTGATATGTCATGTTTTTTTCAAGATGTTAAAAATGAAGATAACACATATTCTTTGATATGTGCATGTTTGTAAGAAAAACCTGACATGTAAATTAGATATAGAGCTGACATACGTCTCTACTGGATTTGACATGGTTTCTTTTCACTGTGGCAGTGATGATGATCTCAATATTCCAGAAGAGAAGTACCCTGTAATTGTCAGCTCTATTTATCAGGAAGTAAACCATTTGTTTAGAAGAGAGGACGCATGGGAACCAAATGATTAAAAAATTTGTTTATTGTCTAAAAATGGACCCCTCATCCAAGCGTTTTGTGCAGGATGAGGGGCATTATTGGAATGATGGCCGGAGGCCAAGCTTCTCTCTAATTAGGCAGAGAAGCTTGGCCTCCGGCCATCATGAAAATAATGTACAGAGATTCAGTACACTTCATTACAGACAATATTGTCTTTACCATCTGCACTCCCCAGCAACCGATGAAAATAAACTTAGAAAAAAAAATTCCTCCCTCTCCCCATATCCCTTTTTCCCAGAAACTAAGGCTTGACATTTCATGACAGTTGAGATAAATGGAAGACTGATTTCTTGGGAAATTATATCAAAATGTCATCCTAATGCTTTTAGTGGATGATTCATATGAAGTGCCAGGCCCTTTTCTCTAGGTGTGTTATTTGGTGTGAAAAGAGGCAAAGAGTTCAACCCATTTTAGACTGAATAAACTCCCTCACACTATATATTGAAATAGTTGAATTTCAATCTTAGGTATGTCAGGCTATGTGATTTAGATATTCCTGAAAAAAAAAATGGCTAAACTAATTTGTAAATAGTGGAGACCCTGAGCAGATGCTGCAGAATGCATCATCTGATCTGGGTCTGCACTGTTTGACAGTAACCCTTTTGGGGTCTCCCAACTAAAATTGGTTGTGCAAAGAGGCTGTGTTTAAAGCTTGATCATCACCAGAAACACTATATGCTAGGAATATTTAGGATAACTATGGTAGTTAGAATTTATGATTGGAATGTCGATACCAATATCTGTGGTGAATTCTAGTGCAGATTATAAAATCTATGTAATGTCTTTTGAAACATTCAATCACAAATCAATACTCACGGCATTAAGTGTATCATTAATTTATCAGATTGATTGAGAGTTATTGTACATGGACAATTGATAACTTAGTTAAATCCAAGAAATTCAATATCAGCACACTGCATTTCAATATACATAGCATTTTAATATACACAGCATTTTAATATACATAGCATTTTAATATACACAGCATTTCAATATACATAGCATTTTAATATACACAGCATTTTTATATTACACAGAAAATAGTGCTTGACATTTCATAAATGATCTCAACCCTTGTCTTTCCCAACCCGGATATGCCCTGCCTTTGCAAACATTGTAGATCCAGATCAGTTGGCTTATGAAAAAGCCAACTGATCTGGATCTGCACTCTCTGTTATTAAGAATATGAATTTGCAGTCTAGATTAAGCAGATCTGATTGGCTGACAATAAGAAGTGGGTGTGGCATCTTAATTTATTCAGCATGACAATAGTTAAGGACTCTAGACTAGACAGGTATCCAGAAAAAACTTTTTCTCCATGAAAACATACATGTATGTGCAGGTACCTCACCAAGGTACTTATAATAAGGACCCACAATATGATGTTGTTTTTGTTGTTTCTTGAAGAAATATGAAAAATATAACCATTGGAAAATTTGCCTTATCTGTAGCTATGGAACAATGAGGAACTGTTGGTTATATACTAGGACAAAAAAGAAACGCTGGGTACATAGAATATGCAGCAAATACACAAATAGGGGTATTGTCAAAAAGGTGTATTTTTTTCTCATAATCGTCACTGAAAATAGAATGAAACCATTACGAAAACATGCCTATTCAAATATACTGAAAATTTTACCACCAAAAACTGAAAATTTTCTGATAAAAATTCTGATATTTTCAATATTTCTGCTCAAAACATAGATTGTGGGTACTCGTTAGAACTGCCTCGGCGAGGCAGTTCTAACGAGTACCCACAGTCTATGTTTTTGAGCAGAAATAAGAAAAATAATGTATACCCCTGTCACCCCCAGTTTTTCTATATAAAAGTGGGGTTTAAGGGGGTCAAAATTATACAGGCATGTTCTCGTGATGTTTGTCTGTCAACTTGTTCAATAAAGATGAAAGGTTATACAAAAATAAAAAAATTGAATGTAACATTACATTAAATACTTTAAATGTAACATTTGAATGTAACATTACATTAAATACTTTAAATGTAACATTTGAATGTAACATTACATTAAATACTTTAAAACTATCTGTAAAGGTTACCCATCATTTCTTTTTCGTAAAGGTTACACAGCATTTCTTTTTCATCCTAGTATATATTGTTTGCTAATTTTGTTGTCAGACTTAACACTTAAAGCGCTGAGAAAATTTGAAGCTTACAACATTCTAAATTTTTCATTTTTTCTTCTTTCAAAGAAAATAAGGCTTGACATTTCATGTTAATTAAATGATTCACTTGAAATGTCAAGCCTTATTTTCTTTGGAAAAAAGTTCAAAGTGTTCTCTTCTGTACTTGTGCATTTTAAGAGTTTTAGGCTGTCAGTCTATAGAGGTCACCAGCAGGTATACCATATCTCTATCCCTAAATATTCAGATGGCTATAGAACATGCCTGAACAAATAACCTCGACCCAGGTTAGGCCATGGAGATGGTTAGGAAGTCAGGGTCAGGATGGGGTAGGCATGGTGTGTGGGTGTCTTTATTGAATTGTTAACATTAGTCATGCTGTGGGCAAATTGAGCAGCCAACAAACTGATGATATTTTTCTTATTTTTCCCAGAAACTAGGATTTGACATTTCATGCAAATTGTCTCCTGAGGAGACAATTTGCAAGAACTGTCAAATCCTGTTTTCTGGAAAAAAATGAGAAAAATATTTCAAAATGTCATCTAATGAATTTTACTCAGCATGCTAAGTGTTAATTCCAATGCAATATTTAGCAATATTTATCACACAAACTGCTAAAGCAGACTGTATGAAGCAATATTGTATGCATATGACTGTTATTTCTATTTAGTGCCAAACTGAGCATGAAATTTCTGTATCTTGCTGCAGTTTGAAAATGTTTCATTTGTTGCCATGCAACTTAATGTGATTACTGTATTTACCCTGATTATTCTGACACCTGTACTCATACCATACTACACCTAAATTTTGAACAAATCCATGTTAAAATTTAACTTTGCATGCTGGATAAAAATTTCAGCAGACAACATTTTGAAATATTTTTCTTATTTTCCTAGAAAATTGGATTTGACATTTCATATGGTGTCAGATCCTATTTTCTGGGAAAAATAAGAAAACATATCTTCAATTTGTTGTCTGCTGAATTTACCCATAGCATTGTAAGTGTTAGGACAGTTCTTGTGTTAAATAATCATTGAATGAATGACTCTGATCAAATGCTGCAGAATGTGGCATCTGATCTGGGTCTACACTTTTTGCCCAGGCCTGTCTCACAGAATACTTAGGGTAAAGCCTGAAACAACATTTCATAACTATTTTCTGTATATGGTCACATATCACAACCATATTTTGGGGAAAAGAAAAGATTGCTTTTATATATAATAGTGTGGAAGATGGCTCATGGCAAAATCAATAGATGACAAAGTGATGAGATTTTTCTTTTTGTTTCTCAGATATAAGGAGACAATTTTCAGAAAATGTCTGAACCAATTTTTCAGGGAAAAATGAGAGAAAAAAAAGAAAAAGAAAGTGTCATATTTATGCTGAAATTTTTTACTGGTTTGGTTTTAAAATATGTTTCATGTGCTGCAGAGGAACGTTATCAGTAAGTGATTTTGTTCCTTGAAACAGAGGCTTGGGAATTCATTGGGATTAACCTTTAATCTTGAAAGTGCCAAGCAAAATTTGTAGCAAAAATATTCTAGCTTTCTTTTTTATCAGTGAAATAAGTTGACATTTTATGTGAATCATCTGCAGCAGATGATTCACATGCAATGTCTTTTGAAAAATTAACAAAATAAATAAATAAATAAATAAATAAATAAATAAATAAATAAATAAAAATGTAGTCTGCTGTAGTTGCACTTGGCCATTTAAGGGCTAAAGTACCTCGACATAATTCTAATATATGTATATATATATTTGAAAAACTAAAGCTTAGCATTTTATGTGAAATCTCTGCCTAGCCTTATTTTCTCAGAAATTTAAAATATTTTAGACTTATGTCTGCCGCTGTTGTGATTTATGTTTAAGGTTTAATTGTCAAATGATGGTTTAGATGAGATTCCATATTAGTTGAGTTCTGCAAGAAAAATATGATGGTAGGGGGAATGGGGAGGGTGTGGGTGGGGAGGGAATGCAACAAGATGCAGTTAGTATAATTCTCTCGGAAAATTTGGATACTGTAACTTCTTATCCCAAAATCAATCTGCTTATTGATGTTTGTAAAAAGTTTTGGCTGAATGGCAAAGAATTAGAACCTGATCAAACTGCTGTTGAATTAGGATCTACAATGTTTGCAAGGGCGTACATCTCAAAATATTTAGAGTAAATATGGACCAAGACAGTTTTAGTTTGATATAACATTTTTTCAACAGTAAAGCAGTTTTCTTATTTCTCCATGGAAACATACATTGTGGGTACTCATTAGAAGTGTCTCACCAAGGCACTTCTAATGTGTACCCACAAAATAAGCTTTTGTGGAGAAAAAAGAAAAATATAAAAGGGATACTCCCCGCTTATCTAGAGCTATGAAAAATTTGACAAAATGTTTTTTCTCTTTTCAGTCCTGCTCCTTCACCACAGCACAGTTCCTCCCAAGATATGCATTCCCGCTTAGAGTTGTATGCCAATAGGTAAGTTCATACTAACATTCCTAACTGTTCAGTCTTTTACCACTTTCTTAGGGAAATCAGCCGATGTCAAATTGATGATAGTTTTTACAGAAAATAGGCTTTGACATTTCATGCAAATTGTATCCTACTTTGCATGAAATTTCTGAGCTGATTTGAGACAATTTGCATGAAAAGTCAGAGCCGATTTTCTGAGAAAAAAATTAGAAATATTTCAAAATGTCATCTGAAATTTTTACTGAGCATGCTTATAATTAATATAGTCTGTTTCCTTATCAGATCTTTTATCATGTTGTGTTTATGTCAAAAAAATAAGAAATTATGATTAGTTGGTTGTCTGCTGAAGTTGCCCAGAGGGTAGTAAAAGTTAAAATAGATAAAAACTCGATCATGCGCCTGATGGCTTGCCATCACAAATCCCCATGCTTTCACCACTAAGCAATATTTTAGCAGAGAGAAGCGAAAAATAATGCTGCTCTTGCACACCCTTACCATGCAGGGAAGTGATGTCATAGCAAGTTTGGTAAAATTATGCCAAGTGATTAAGGAAGAAATAGTGTGATGGACAGACAGAGAAATCATGTTGCTGTCGCACACCCGTACCATGTGTGCAAGTCGCATAGCAAGAAATCATGTTGCTTTGCACACCCGTACCATGTGTGCAAGTTGCATAGCAAGTTTGGTTGAATTAAACCCAGTGGTTTAGGAGGAGATAGTGTGATGGACAGGTGGCCAGATGGAAGGATGGATGGAAAATAATTCACACACCCTTACCATGAAGGGAAGTTGTGTAGCCAGTTTGGTTAAATTCCTCTCAGTGGTTTAGGAGGAGATAATGTGACAGACAGATGGATGGACAGACAGATGGATTGAAAAATAATTCACACACACCTTTACCATGAGGAGAGGTCATGTAGCAAGTTTAGTTAAATTCTGCCCAGTGGTTTAGGAGGAGATTGTGTGACAATCAAAAGCTGGATGGAGTTATGGACAGAAAATAATGTTGCTCTCACACAGCCTTACCATGAGAGGAAAGCATGTAGCAAGTTTGGTCAAATTCCATCCAGTTGTTTAGGAGGGGATAGTGTGATAGTTGGATAGATGCCAGATGGATGGACAGATGGATGGATGGAAAAATTGTACTACTCTGGCATACCCTTACCACAAGGGGAAGTCATGTAGCAAGTTTGGTTAAATTCCGCCCAGTGGTTTAGGAGGAGGTAGTGTGACAGACAGATGGTCTGACGCTGGACAAATAGATGAATGGAAAAATAATATTACTCTGGCGCACTTTACCACGACGGGAAGTCCTGTAGTAAGTTAAGTTTAATTCCACCCAGTGGTTTAGGAGGAGATAGCGTGATGGACGGACGGATGGACAGAGGGACAGACTAACGGACAGAGTATTCACAATATCCCCATCACTTCTTTTAAAAAGCATGGGGGTAATAAAAACGAAGAAAAATATATTTTAAAATCTCATCTGCTGAACTTTGAATTCTCATGATTCAATACTAACCCATTTTAATAAGAAAACCCCAGAAAGGGTAATTTGCAAACCATGCAGACCTAGTCTACTCTTGGAGACAACACAAATGACCCACAAGGGTTGATGTGTCTTTAAACCCCATCACAACCAGATACCTTGCTGTAAGAAATAGACCAATCCAAAGAGTGTGGTAGAAGAGTACATTCAACATAAATGGGTTAACCCTTTCAGCTTGGTAGACCAAAATAGATACCTATGCCAACAGTGTAGATCCAGATGAGATGGCTCATAATGAGCCATCTCATCAGGATCTACCCTGTTTGCCATTCTGGTTTTGATTTTTGACTGAAATCCCAGTTTGCAACAGAGGATGTGTCCAAAATCAATGGTGGAAGAGTTCACTTCAGAAACAAAGGGGTGAAATTTAAAAAAAATCCATTATATTGCCTGTTGCTGTTTCTAAAAACTTTTGAAGGAGTGGCAAACAGTGTAGACCCTGATGAAATGCCACATTCTGCAGTTTCTGATCGGGGTCTTCCCTATATACTTAGGCCTGTCTGACCAAGATTTTAGGGTGAATACAGTAATGCTTCCAGTATTTAACCCTTGTCCTGCTGAACCTGGATATGTCCTGCCTTTGCAAACAGTGTAGATCCAGATCAGTTGGCTTCTGAAGCCAACTCATCTGGATCTGCACTATTAGTCATTAAGTATGTAAATTTGTATCAACAACCTGAATCAAGTAATTTGATTGGCTGAAAATTAGAAGCAGGCATGACTTCTTAATTTATTCGGCATGACAAGGGTTAATATTGATAGTAGGAGGCATGTTTACTGATGTCTAAAATTGAAGAGACTGATAAATAATTTGGGGAATTGAGAAATATCACTAGAGGAATGTTTTACCAGGAAGAGGAATTAAAAAATTTGGCCACTGAACCAGTTCTGAATTGATACAGTCATAGCTCCAGAACAACAGAGGTACCCTGGTAAATATTTTCTTATATTTCTCCCCACAAATATCATAACTGTATGGCCTGATACTCATTAGGACTGTCTTAGTGGAGCAATGCTAATGAATATCCACATGTTATTTCAACCCTTGTCTTGCTGAATAAAATAAGATGCCATGCCCACTTCTAATTTTCAGCCAATCAGATTACTTGATCCAGGTTGTTGATACGAATTCAAATACTGAAAGGCAATCAGTGCAGATCCAGATCAGTTGGCTTCTTCAGAAGCCAACTGATCTGGATCTACACTGTTTGCAAAGGCAGGGCAAGGGTTAAGGATGAAAGAAAAATGTTAGTTTTTGTAAAAATAGCATCTTATTTGGCTATGAAATTTCAGTTATGTAATAGAGAAATTATGATACAATGATATCTGCCATTATGAATGCCCTTAATATTGGACAGAGCAAACAGTGTAGACCCAGGTCAAACTGCTTCTGAAGTTCTAAAGGAGCATTACCATCTGCATTGGTTGCCATTCTGACAATACTTTCTAGGAACATAACTTAGTATATATGTAGTGAAACAAAATGGTTTTCAAGTTAGAGTAGGGGATGGGGGAGGGAGAACTAAAATTTACCTTCAATATTAAGCAAATTATGTCCTTGTTAACATTTTATTAGATCACGTTTCAGTTCGCTAATGACTATCTTCAACATAAATGGCTTTGTTCAAATTTTAGTCTAGTGTGTTTCCATCAGTACTTTTGAACACATAACCAGTAGGGTTTAATTGGATAAATTGGATGTATTCATGTTTTAGGAGATTTTTTGCAAGGAGTTTAAGTGTCCAAATGTATAAGGAAGCTGTGATTTCCTGACATACCCTTAAAGTGCCAGTCTCAACTGCAAGAGATTCTATTCTGAAGCAGTTTTGTTTCTGATAAAAAAGGCTTGACATTTCATGTGAATCATCTGCTAAGCAGGGGGGTGGTCGGGTGGTGCGAAGGTGCTGTGTATCTTAGATCACCGGGGCGTCCAACTGATATTGGCTTACAGTTGGGCAAGGCCTGCTATCCTTGTAGTGGGTAAGGGTAGAGGGGGAATGTTTTTATTTCTTCTGTTTCTTCACTTTCATTCCTGTTCCTCTTTCTTCCCTGTCCCTCTCTTTCATCTCCTCTACTCTCTCTTCTATCTCTTTTCTCCCTTTCTCTGGGAGACGACACAAAATGACCCTCAAGGGTTGACGTGTCGTTAAACCCCAACACAATCAAAAATCTGCTAAGCAGACAATTCATATGAAATGGCAAGCCTTTTACTCTGACAAATAATAATAAAAATAATAAAAAAACAGAATGTCATCTACTACAGTTGTATGGTATTTTAATAGTATGTGAAATCACAACATGGAGAACTTGGACAGTTGCATCTTATATAAAATATGTATGTCTAGATCAAGCTGTCAGTAGACAGGGCAAATGTCTAATCTAATGATGCTCAACATAGTTTTCATATGTGATATTGTAAGAGCCTCAGTGGACAAGAAGCCTAAAACATTGGCTAACAGGTTGCAAGCTTCACACCCTTGCATTTTCAGAAGTGCTAGACACAGTACATGTATTCATCATAGGTGAGAAGGCTGACTGTTTCTTCCTAAGTGACGTGTTCTCTTACGGTTCTCAAGCATCACCATTGATTAAACCAGTTTATCTGTTGTTGCCGAAACATGCTAGAATGCTGTTAAAATTCTTTGACTTTAGTTGAGGTCTCTGTGCTTTACTACATACAAATTCATTTGGTAATATGCAAAACATGAAAAATATCCTCTCCCAAAATGAAAAAGTTGTGTTGTCTGAGCCCTATTGTACACACATTATGATTCCATAAAAAAAAAAAAAATGAAAACAGAAAAGACTTGTCAAGGAGGAGAATTTGATGATAATTCTGGGATAATTTTTCTTATTTCTTCATCAGAAACACATGTTGTGGGTACTCATTAGAGGTGCCTCAGTTTTTTTTTTTTTTTTTTTTTTCATAAAAAAAAAAAAAACATGTTGTGGGTACTCATTAGAAGTGCCTCATGCCTCACAGAGGCACTTCTAATGAGTACCCACAGCATATATTTTTGATGAAGAAATAGAAAAAACCTATCCCAAAAATTATTATCAAATATATTTCTTTAACAAGTCTTCTGATAAAAATATGTTTCTGTGTAGAAAAAGATAAAGATTGTCTTCTGATGATGTTTTGAAGTTTTTTGATTTGAGTCTTTGTCTTTTATTTGTAGATTAGCTGAAGTCGAGCAAAGGCAAGCCTCATCCACTCCAGAATCGTAAGTTTCTTTTATTTTGCTTTGTTGTGTCTACCCAAGAAATAGAATAGAGAGGCTGAAGCAAGCAGTACAGATCCAGAGCAGGCACTTTAATAGTTAGTAAAATGTATTTGTTCAAATATTAGGACAGTTGTGGTAAGGAGTTTGTAGCGATGCGGACAGAAAAGCACAGTTGTGCTTTCTTGTCAAAACATTTGCTGTCCACCAACAGAATGATTTGATATTGACAAACACCAAATGACCAGAAAGGACAGGGGGTGGTACAAGCTGATTAGAGCCTTTGCTGTTCATGTTTGTTCACACACTCCCATTTTCACACCCTGCAGTTCAAGTCTTTCATACAACAAGTTGTTCTGTATAGCTCCAGGTAAGGCATATGTTTCAACCAAAAAGTAATGATACTTTTCTTATTTCTCCACCCACAACATATGTTTTTGTTGAGAAATAAGAAATCTATTGTGGATACCCCCTCTTAACTGTAGCTGTGGGTTCCCTTAGTGCATCAGATACAGTAGTGTCAAACCAGTCAGTGCAGCATGATGGAAGTGCACATTTTCTAGATAGTCTATTCACTTTAAGTATAAGGGCAGACAGGCCTGAGCAAGCAGTGTAGTCTGTCTGAAAGCTGATGGTAAGTATATGTCACTGTGATTAACTGTCATGTATTTACAATCTCAAGTTCCTATCTTACTCTGTTGGGTGGCCAGTTGATTAGTGCTCACAACTTTTGATCATGAGGTCCTGGGCTCACATCCCACCAGAGGCAGAATTCAGCTCTTGACTGTACAGCGCTTTATTGCACAGAGCCTTCCAATATCACCCTTCTATGGTCCCACTGTGGCTTAAATAGACTAATGTTGAAAGGGACGTAAAACCCAAACCATCATTACACTGTTTGCATATGATCATAAAACCTTTTTCACTTTGCAGGTTCAATAGTCTACATGTTTTCATTTTACAGGGATGACGAACATCATCTGATAGCACAGTATTGTCAGAGTTTGAATGGTGATACCTCACAACACGCGGTAAGTTTTTCTTTAGCACAGTAATTTTGTATGTACCATCCTAATAATATTATTTGACCTTTACCACTCTCTGGGCAAATTCAGTAGACAATAAATTGATCAATTTTACTTTTTTATCCCAGAAAACAGGATTTGACATTTCTGGGGAAAAATAAGATAAAATATTTCAGTGTTGTCTGCTGAAAATTTTACCCAGTATGCTTAGCATTAACCCTAGTCCTGTTGAACCCAGATATACCCTGCCTTTGCAAACTGTAGATCTGGATCTGCACTGTTTGCCATTAAGTATGTGAATTTATATCAACAATCTGGATCAAGTATTCTGATTGGCTGAAAATTAGAAGTGGGCATGTCATCTTAATTTATTCAGCATGACAAGGGTCAAGAGAGATTGATCCCATCAAGCTTCAGGGAGGTTTTTTAAGCCCCTACCATATTTTGGTGGCTGCTGGACTGCTTCAAACCACTCCATCAAAATGTTCCTGTTAAATTTTGCATTTAGAATTGAGTTTTGCATTCAGGGCTGAGTTTTGCATTTAGAGTTAAGTTAAAGTGCCAAGGCAGGAGCCTTTTTTTTTTTTTTTTTTTTGGTTTTGCTGGTAGTTTGCTTTCTCTGATAAATATTTTCTTACGATAAAACTGAGGAAGCCTATTAGTGACAGACTTTTTGCACAATCCTTGTACCATTTCTGTGGCCTCAGAAATAAAATTTCAGAGACCTGTGAGACTGTTAGATGGTGTAGATCCTGATTAAACAGATCCTTTAGTAGATAGATCTGGATCTGCACTGTGTCAGCATAGGTCTAGATAAGAGGAGGTATCAGGCTGACTGGGCCGTAAAACCTCAACACAAAAAAAAAACCAAGACCAACCAAGACCCTGATTGAATAGTCTTTAGGAACAGTTAGATCTGGATAAGTATGGTAGAATGTTTTATCAGATGATTCAGCCTCTTACATAAGAAAAAAATCTTTGAAAAAAAAAAGGGGTGAAAAACATTACTTTGATTTAACTTTTACAACTCTCTGGGCAAATTCATGACAAATTAAAAATATTTTTCTTATTTTTCTCAGAAAACAGGATTTGTTAATTCATGCAAGTTGTCTCCATTGGAGACAATTTGCTTGAAGTATCAAATCCTGTTTTCTGGAGGGTGTGTGTGTGGCAGGGGTGGGGGGTGAGGGAAGAGGAGGGAAAGAGAGAGAGAGGGAGAGGTATAAGAAAAAATATTTCAGTATGTCATCTACTGAAATTTTTTTACCAGCATGCTTGGGATTACCTGGTTGATTATACATCTACTTTATCAAATTATCATCAGATGAATGTTAGCATTTGTTGTTTATCACATCATCACATCAGGAAAAGCAGATAGCTTTCTAATTAACCTAGCAGAACTACTTAATATTTAGTATGCAGAGTAAATATTTCAGCAGACTTCTTTTTGAAATGTTTTTCTTATTTTTCCCAGAAAACATTTTTTGGCATTTCTTCTGCATGAAACGTCTTAGGAGACAGTTTGCCTGAAATGTCAAAGACACACCTGGAGATCTGGTGTGAGATTTGCTATGCATGCAGCAAGCCAGCTACCTGGAAGGGGGCCCACTAATGTGGATGTTGCCCCTGTACCTGCATGTTAATCAAAAATCCAGTGATGATGATGATGATAATTAAGGAAAAATATCATCGTCTTCTGCTGAATGTGCCGAGAGAGTGGTAAAGGTTAACTCAGCAAGCTAGTGATCAGAAGAATATTAGATGATAATAATGGGATAATTTTCATGAAAAACATATGAGTCCCTTCTAATGAGTGCCAACAACATATGTTTTTATGGAGAAATAAGAAAAATTATCCCCAGAATTATCACCAAATACTTTTTCTTAACATTTCCTCCGAGTGATGAAGTAATTGCTTCTTAAATTTCTCATATCTCTGGTTTAATCAGCAGTAATGGATTATTGGTGTAAAACTGAAACTACAGGTGGTAACAGGTGAGATATTCTAAAATAAAATACACCAAAAACAAAAAAAAAACAAAACATAAAATCTTTAAAAAAAAAATGGATTGGGGCTTCTCGTAATGCTTAGTACTCTGGGTAAAATTCCCAGCAAAAGACATTTTGAAATATTTTTCTTATTTTTCCTAGAAACAGGAGACATGTCAAATGAAATGTCTAATCCTGTTTTCTGGGAAAAATAAGAAAAATATCACTAGTTTGTCATCTGCTTAATTAGCCCAGAGGGTGATAAAGATTATAGGTAAGAAGTCACTGTCTGGAGCATTTTTGTTTTGTTATAGTAAGAGTAGATCCCAACAAGAAGGGAGCCAAAAAGTTCCTTGTCAGAGTAATTTCCCTTGGAGGTGTATTGCCTGTTTTATGACATCAGCTCGTGTCAGTTAGTATTAGTCTACACCATTTTGAATCTTTTTTTGGCCATAACTTGTGCCTTCTACATATTTATGCCTCCCACTCTTGGTAGAGGGGTGCCATAGCCAAGTGGTGAGAGCATTTGACAGTGGTGCTGAAGGTAGGGGATTTGAGCCCAGCGCAGACTATCAGCTGGAAAGGTCTGTGTTCACCCAGCAGCCAGTGGGTACCATGGGTACCTTGGGTGTGTGGGGGGTGGGGGGGGGGGGGTGGTGGCGGGGTTAAGGCAAAGAAAGATGAGGATAGGTTCTTTCATGTGCTGTTGCCCAAGACATAATGGATACTACCACTGCCCTTATGGTTGCAAGGTTATGGCACACCTTGACCTTGACTTATGTTATTATAATGCGACTTGCTTCCAATACAGTTACAGTTCAGAAATATATGATTGGTTTCCCACAGATAATATATGTAATCACAGTATGGAGCCATGACTGGCTTCTCATAGTTCATATATGTGTTAGCGCAGTACTGGAACATGGCTGGCTTCTCATACTTGAAGTTAATACATGGGTTATCACAGTATATTAATACATATGTTTTTTAACATTGATACGTATATTATCACAGAAAATCAATACATGTTATCACAGTACATCAATACATATGTTATCACTGTACATTAATACATATGTTATCACAGTACATTAATACATATGTTATCAGTACATTAATACATAGGTTATCACAGAACATTAATACATATGCTACCGGTACATTAATACATAGGTTGTCACAGAACATTAATACATATGTTATCACAGTATATTAATACATATGTTATCACAGTACATTAATACATGTTATCACAGAACATTAATACATATGTTATCACGGTGCATTAAACATGTTATCACAGTACAAAAACACAACTCATTTCCCATAGTTAATACATGCTATCAGTGTACAGAAACATGATCAGCTTCTCATAATCAATATGAGTTATCACAATATTGAAACACAACCAGCTACTGATAATCAATACATACATATCAAAGTACAGAATTATGGCCCACTTCTTATAATTATTACAATTCAGAATCATAGTTAATACATGTTATCACAGTACAGACTCATTACTGGCTTCCCATGGTTATCATGTTATCACAATTCAGATATACAGTCGCCTCTCATTATGTCAAATTCCAAGGGACTCTCTGAAATACTTCGAGATATCCGTACCTCGACATATCAGATTTGCAGAGTTCAGGAAAAAATAATTCGATTAACCACATTTAATAAATATATATATATGAATTGGACTCTTGAAGTTAGAGATATATTGAAAATATTGTGGAAAAGAGGAGAAATTGCTCCTTAGGAGCAATTTCTCTTTTCCACAATATTTTTTACCTTTTGTTAGATTTTCATGTTTAGACAGGGACCAGATTTTCACTTCGAGGTAAGCGGTTATTCGAGATAAGCGAGTTCGAGATAGCGAGAGTCAACTGTATGTGACTGGCTTCCCATAGTTTATGTATAATTAAACCAGACTGGCTTCCCATACTTATAATACTGTACCTGTCTGTAATTCTTCATCAAGCAGCAGCAGTAGTCTGGGGCAGTAATCATATCTCATGCATCAAGAATCATAGCAGGTATCATTAATTGAAGTACACAGAGTAAAAACTAACATTATTATATAAGAACAGTGCAGATCTAGATGAGACTGCATATATGTGCAGTTTGATCTGGGTTTTCACTGTTCACTCTAGTCAAATTCCTGACATTATGTTATTAAAAAATTAAAAACCCTGAACAGACTGTACAGAATGATTTGGACCTTCTCTGTTGAGAAATGCAGTAAGGGTGATTTTCCCACCACGAAGCTGGTAATAACCCTAAATATTCGGTCTCCCAAATTCATTACCATACTTCTACTAAATTTTGAACAAGTCCATTTTAATACCTGTTTATGACTCTAAAGCTGCTGGACTGAGTGGCAAAGTGTAGATCCTGATCAGATGCCGCATTCTGCAGAGTTTGATCTGGGTCAACACTGTTTGCTCAGGCCTCTCTGTCCTACTACTTAGGGTCATTATGGTATTTGTGTTTCAATGTTACTTTATGAAAATATTTATACCTTTAGGATTTAGGAAAGTTTTAACAGTGATAATTAATCCTGTGAAGGATGTAATACTACTGTTTTACAAAGTCTTATATAAATAAATAAAAATAAAAAAAAGGAAAGAAAGAAAAGAAAATTCACTTGGATAGCATTTTCACCAGCTCAAGAATTGTCTTTGATAGGGTCACTGTCATAAGGTAAAAAAAAAATATTTTGATTTTTTTTTTTCATGTTTGAAATTAACATTTTGATGCCAACTCCTAGGACTTTTATCAAGAAATTAGCTGGCAAGTCACATAAAAGATCCAGCCTTATTTTCTGGGAGCTACCAGAAATATATTTTAAATATTGTCTGCTGATATTTAAATTCAGCAGTCAAAACATAGTCATTTAGTCTGTAGCTACATTTAGCAGATGATGGGAGAAAATAAGTCTTGATACTACAATCAGATTGTCTTCAAAGATTTTCTTTTCCTAGTTTTCCATGAAAACAGGGTTTTTCACTTTCACATTGCTCTACTTTTCAGTGGAGGTAGTTTTGAATGAAATGTCAAGCACTATTTTCTGATAAAGAATAAGAAATCATATCACACATTGGCCATCTATCTTTTGTTGGCTAAAACAGAACGGATATACCTCCAAGGACATTAAAATATTTTCCCTTTTCTTGGGGCCCTACTCTTTATTTAAGTAAAGAATTTGCCCTCTCTAGAGGGAGCATGTTCTTTCCTTTGAGAGTAGCCTCAATTATTGAAAGATATCAGATACTAGAGAGGCAATTTCTGTGTTCAAAAGTTGTCTTCCTTTACAAAATAATGGTAAAATCTTTAACCCATTTATGCTGAGTGGACTCTTCTACCTTTACTCTTTGGACAGGTCCATTCATGTATAAGGGGTGTCTGGTTAGATTTTATAAGTACCATGTTTTGAAGAAATTTCTAACCTTAATGCAAACTGTGTAGTCCCTGATCAGACGCTGCATTCTGTGGCGTCTGATCTGGGTTTTCACTGTTTGCCAATGTCCCTTTTATGGGACACTAGGCTTAAATGGGTTAAGTGTATCCATTCGCCTTACCACTTAAAGTGCTAATTGTGACACCAGCAAACAACACTTTGAAATATTTTCTTTTATTTTTCAGAGAAAATATTGTTGTTATTGTTGTTTTCATAGAAAAGGGAGGTCTGCTCATCAGACCATTCTCATAAAATATTAAGTCTTATTTTCAATGATTAGTATTAAAAATCAATTTTAGATTGTTGTCTGCAACACATTACAAAAACATGCCTATATAATTTTGACCCCCTTAAACCCCACTTTTATGTAGTAAAACTGGGGTTTACAGGGGTATACATTTTTTTTCTTATTTTTGCTCAGAAACATAGATTGATGGTACTCGTTAGAACTGCCTCACTGAGGCAGTTCTAATGAGTACCCACAATCTATGTTTTCAGCAGAAATATGAAAATGATCAGAGTTTTTTATCTGAAAATTTTCATTTTCTGGAGGTGAAATTTTCTATATATTTAAATAGGCGTGTTCTCGTAATGAATTTGTTTAGCCCTTTAGGTTAAAGTTTAACAATATGTTTTATGATCTTTAACTGTAAATAGGTCTTAGAATCTTAAACTGTTTTGATACAGACAAATTACAACACTACAGCATATCAGATTTCTTATGCTAATAATGTCTCCTGTAAATGATCTTGACATTTGATATTGTACTAAAAACAGATATAGAAGAAATAGTTACAGAGATGTAACCTTTACAGCACTCAAATCCACATCAGCAGACAAAAAATGCTATTTTTATTTAGATTAGCCCATAAAATAAGGCTTGACATTTCCATCAGATTGTCTCCCCATGGTTGTTGTCATCTTTTTCTCCACAGTTGAACATTTGTGAAATTTAACATGATTATTATTGTTATATCTTTACCTCCTCAGTTGAAGAGTCCTATGCAGATAATGATGGCAGTGGATGCAGACCAGAAAACTGAACTAGAGGCAATGATAAAAGATTTGGAAGAAGAAAATAAGTAAGAACTATTTATAATATATACGTGTAAGAACTATTTATAATATATACGTATATAAGAAATAATGTAGCTGCTAATTACCCCATCACGAAAACATACCTATATAATTATAACCCCCTTAAACCCCACTTTTATATAGTAAAACTGGGGTTTACAGGGGTATATATTATCGTTCTTATTTTTGCTCAAGAACATAGATTGTGGGTACTCGTTAGAACCGCCTCGGCGAGGCAGTTCTAACAAGTACCCACAATCTATTTTTTGAGCAGAAATATGAAAAATATCAGAGTTTTTTTATCTGAAAATTTTCAGTTTTTGGAGATGAAATTTTCTATATACTTGAATAGGCGTGTTTTCATTATGCAAAGTATTTGAACATTTAACTTCTTGCAATACTTGTCTTAAGGTGAATTGATACACTTTCAGGGGAGGTAACTGTCAAAATTATTTTACTCCCTTCTGAAAAATGGTCTACTCTAAAAGGAAAGAATTTGCTCCCCTTGGGAGCAAATTCTTTCCTGCTAGAACAGGCCCCTTTTCAGATGGGATTTGGTATTTTCCTACTAGAACAGGCCCCTTTTCAGATGGGATTTGGTATACTGGAAAGCAAACAGGAACTTATTAAAATGGTGAATACATCCACCACTTGTATCTGGTCGCCTAAAAATTTGACATCTATTTGAATATCTAGTAATACTGTCCTAAATATTAACTTGTCTTACTTATCCTACAGTTTTAGCAAATCCTTTTAACTGCCTTGTGTGTCTAAAAAGTACTAATGGAATAATCAAATATGGTAGGTGTAAAAAGTGTTGATTGATGGCAAACACAGCAGTCCTGATCATGGAGAAATAAGAAAAAATATTATATAGATACTCCCTCTTACATCACGAAAACATACCTATATTATTTTGACCCCCTTAAACCCCACCTTTATATAGTAAAACTGGGGTTTACAGGGGTATATATTTTTTTTCTTATTTCTGCTCAAAAACATAGATTGTGGGTAGTCGTTAGAACTGCCTCGTCGAGGCGGTTCTAACGAGTACCCACAATCTATGTTTTGAGCAGAAATATGAAAAATATCAGCATTTTTCTCTGAAAATTTTCATTTTTTGGTGGTAAAATTTTCAGTATATTTGAATAGGCGTGTTTTCCTAATATCTGAGAACCTGCTGAAAATGTCATCCTTTATTAGGACCTATACTCTTTGCAACTTACCTTTTCGTTTCTTACCTTTGTTTTATCCAGTGGTTACATGGTATTAGAAGTTTGCATACATTACGAAAACACGCCTATTCAAATATATAGAAAAATTCGCCTCCAAAAACTGAAAATTTTCAGATGAAAAAAACTCTGATATTTTTCATATTTCTGCTCAAAACATAGATTGTGGGTACTCATTAGAACTGCCTCGGTGAGGCGGTTCTAACGAGTACCCACAATCTATGTTTTGAGCAGAAATAAGAAAAATAATGTATACCCCTGTAAACCCCAGTTTTACTAAATAAAAGTGGGGTTTAAGGGGGTCAAAATTATAGAGGCATGTTTTCGTGATGGTTTTCATACCATTGCCACAAAGTGGAGGAGGACATATAGTTTAACCCTCCATCATATGTCTTTCTGTCTGTCCGTCCATGTGTTGGTCCATGTGTCTGCCCATCACACTTATAGTACTTTTCGTGTCTCTGCAATACCTCCTACAGTTTTCAAGGTAATGGTCCAAAACTTGGACCATAAAAAGGGTATAGATTCAACATGCACATAAACATCACAGAACTCTAATTGAGGTATTATTGGTAGAGTTACATACCCTTGATTTACTTAGAAAATTAGTTTTATACACATGGTATAGTAAGGCTCATGTCTCCATAACTTCTACAGTTTTCTAGATAAAGATAGGCAATGCTAGAGTTAATACCCTTGATTTACTCAGAAATATGGCCTTAAAGTAGGGTTTTTGTCTCGGCAACTTCTACAGTTTTCAAGATAATGATTTGAAACTTGCAGCAAAGTAAGAATATAGGCTGGGCATGTGCACAAAGATCACATAACTCTAATCAGTTTATTGCTAGAGTTACATACCCTGGATTTTCTTACGCTATTTTGCCTTATACACATGGCATTTGTTCAGAATAATATCTACCAAGCCAAACTGGGAGTAGCAAGGGCATTCATCCCCTGTAGAGATGATCTAAGTTTTTTTTAGTGTGTGTGTGTGTTTTTTTGTTTTTTTTTTTTTGTTTTTTTTCATTTTTGCTTTTAAACAGAAAATGTCTTAATTTTCCAGGACTTTACAAGCAGAATATGACAGGTTACGTGAACAACAAGAACACAATAATAATACTGGAGAAATGAGAATCAGTGAGGATGATCTGACCAATCATGATGCCGAGATGCTTGCCGAAGCCAAATTGTTACGGCAACATAAAGGTCGTTTAGAAGCAAGAATGAGAATTTTAGAAGATCATAATCATCAGTTAGAAGCCCAATTACAGAGACTGAGACAATTATTAGATCAGGTGAGTAATAATTCTTACAAAGATGTAGACAGAAATATAAGACATGGGTATTAGAAAATAGATGGGAAGGCAATGATCAGGAATCGATACAATTATCCAACACCTCCCATCAGAGATATCAAAGGAAAAGAAACACAAACACGAAATAACTACCGGTAGACCCAGATGGAAACATCACCAGCAGAAAGCCAAACAGACAGTTACTTTCCCACAAAGTGGCCAAATGGCTATCCAAAACAAAAAGATGTAAGCGACACACACATTCAAAGATGAACTATAACAAACATAAACCATGACAGAAGAACTGCCTTGGAACGGTCAGTGAAGCCCAATTACGAAGATTCAGACAGATAATGTTAGATCATATGAGCATTAGCTAATATAAAGAGATTGGGAGACATACTGGTACAATAACTCAGTTTGTAGATCCTTCACTTTGCAACCAGAAGATTGTGGGTTCTTTCCTGGCTGAGTTATACCAAAGATTTAACTCTTGTCCTGCTGAACCTGGATATACCCCGCTTTGGCAAAAAGTGTAGATCCAGATCAGTTGGCTTCTAAAGAAGCCAACTGATCTGGCTCTGCACTGTTTGCCATTAAGTATTTGAATTTATAGCAACAATTCGGATCAAGCAATCTGATTGGCTGAAAATTAGAAGGGGGCGTGGCATCTTAATTTATTCAGCAGGACAAGGGTTAAAAACGGTATTTGCTGTGCTTTCACTTGACACACAACATTGAGAAATTAGAACAAGGAATTGGAATTGTTAAACCCTGTGTCATTATAATGTGATTGGGTAATTATCATGCCATTTATCTGGAGCAAGATGTTTCAGTGAGGAAACACTCTAAAATGTGCATTCATTACGAAAACGTGCCTATTCAAATATACTGAAAATTTTACCACCAAAAAATGAAAATTTTCAGATAAAATTTTTTGATATTTTTCATATTTCTGTTCAAAACATAGATTGTGGGTACTCGTTATAACCGCCTCGAGGCGGTTCTAACGAGTACCCACAATCTATGTTTTGAGCAGAAATAAGAAAAATAATGTATACCCCTGTAAACCCCAGTTTTACTATATAAAAGTGGGGTTTAAGGGGGTCAACATTATATAGGCGTGTTTTCGTGATGGAACTAAATGCCACATCCAGGAACAGTCAAAGAAATATCACACAAACAAACATTAACCCAGAGATCGAACCAAATGATCAAAATCGTTTTGAAAGGGTTGGGGGAGGAGAAGAGAAAATTTCTTTTAGATAATCATAGTATTATAATAAATAGGAGAAAAAAGGATTTAGAAACATGATACCACTGTGACACGGATTGCCTCTCGCTGATTCAAATAGCAAAGGGTTCTGCTAACTGGGCATGTACTGTTTATTTATAATATGCTTATAGAATCTACTGTAAAATAACACTGATTTCTCATAATTTTTTTTTTTAATCTTCTTTCAGCCTCAAGATAAGAGTTTATCACTTTCATCATCATTTCAAGGCTCCACCCTAAGTACCCCATCATCTTCCCAGAGTTCCTTGCCAGGTGGATCATCCACAGGGAAATACAGATTTAGCCCACAGATGGAGTCTACTCCTCAGATGAATGGTCATGCTGAGGGTAGAGAAGGAGATAAAGAGATTAGTGATATTGTTGGTGCTGATAATACTCTACCTCCATACAGTGCCAGTACTAGAGGTAATAGTCATGTTGGCTTTTATCCTACTCATTATGAAAACATGCCTATTCAAATATACTGAAAATTTTACCACCAAGAAACAAAAATTTTCAGATAAAAAATTCTGATATTTTTCAAATTTCTGCTCAAACCATAGATTGTGGGTACTCGTTTGAACTGCCTCGATGAGGCGGTTCTAACGAGTACACACAATCTATGTTTTTGAGCAGAAATAAGAAAAATAATGTATACTCCTGTAAACCCCAGTTTTCCTATATAAAAGTGGGGTTTAAGGGGATCAAAATTATATAGGCATGTTTTCGTGATGTGTCTTGTTGGCTTTTACCTCCCACTCAGACTTCAACAAACCTGTCCCAAATTAGCAGGGCCCAGTTGTTCAAAGCATTGTTAGCTTAATGAGCTTGTTAGTGATCAAAATGTTAACTGTTCTAGTAAGTACAATACCAAATTCACAGGTATTTTTGCTGAAAAAATGTGAGTAGCTCACATTTTTTTCAACAAAAAAGATAAGCATATATGCCATATTTAATGATCAAAGTTTTAGCGATACATTAACTAAGGACTTTGTTAGTTTTGAACAACTGGGCCTAGATGTCATTTTATTATTTTGTATTTACCCTATATATTAAGAACAAATGCAATTTAATACCTTTTGATGTGCCTAAAAACTACTGGATTAGTGGCAGACAGTGTATTGTTTGTTTTTGTGTTGAGGTTTTATGGCCCAGTCAACCCTATGGGGTCATGTCGAGCATGGTCAGTTTACCTTACCACAATTTTACTGGGCAGGCTTAGGCCTCTAAGCGGTTAATCAGTATTGTGCACAACTGCCCTTTTTTGAATCAGTGGAAGGGACTGAATATGGCTACTGATGAGTCTACACTTTTAACTCAGGCTTTTTTTTTAAAAGCTTAATTCAGTTTGTTATTACTGTCAGCCTTTTGCACTGCATAAGTCTGTCTATATCGGTACAATATCCAAATTTTCCTTAGTTATATTTTCATTTAATGAAAGTGCTCTGTATAATATGCAAATTTTCCTAAGTTACATTTTCATATAATGAAAGTGCTCCTTGGCATAGAAGAACATTTTGAATGCGATAGATGTGATAATGTAACGGCATGGCTTTGGCCATTTTTTAAAAAAAAAGAAATTAATGTAATTTCATGTTTCTTTTCAGGCTCAAATAATGTAGGTGAACTTTTCAACATGGCTGGCCAAGTCGGCAAAGCTGTCGGCACATTGGTGACTGTCATGACAGATGAAAACGGGGATGCTATTGAAGATGCCGATGTTATTTTAGAGGATAGCAAGCAGTCATAGCATACACTGGCTTCAAACAAACCCAGCGGGCACATGACGTAAAAATAACGTCGCCTCAGCGTCGATGCAACGTCATGACGTTGCATCGACGTTGAGGCGACGTTCTATTTACGTCATGTGCCTGCCAGGAACTATTTCTCAAGTGATACAACTGCCAGAACTAAGAATGTTCTGTGCTGTTTTGAAAGATGATGTGTTGTTATATGTTTAACAGTTACCATGCTATTGGTGAATTCAGCAGACAACAAACTGATGGTATTTTTCTTATTTTTCGTAGAAAATAGGATCTGACACTTCATGCAGATTGTCTCCTTAGGAGACAATTTGCATGAAATGTCGTATCATATTTTCTAGGAAAAATAAGAAATATATTTCAGAATGTTGTTGGCTGAAATTTTTACCCAGCATGCACTATTCTTGGTTATTCATAGATTTAAGAAAAGGGATTGAAAATAAAGGGGTTGAAAATAATGAAGATAGAGAAATCCCATAAAGATTACAGAAATATTAGGCTCTAGCTGAGACTTTGTTGCATTTTCAACACAAAAGTTTTGATTTGTTTTTTCATGTTTCTCCACAAAAAAAAGCATAGTTGGTACCTGTTAGAATTCCTCAATGAGACACCTGATAAATATCCGCAACTTCTATTTTCATGGAGAAATAAAATATTTATCTGATTTCTAGGCTTATCTAGAGCTTTCAGAAATATGTGCCTGAAAATCTTATGCTACTCAAAGACGTATAAAATTACAAGACTCGCAACTAAACGAAATCCCGCAATATCTCGTGCGTCCCTGTGTTAAGAGTCCTACGGTCGCGAGAGCCGCGCGAGACTTTCGTTACCAAGACAACACAGGTACGCTATCACCGGTATCGCTCGAAAGAGCGAACAACCATGACCGTAATTCTTGATTGTTTTCTCTCACAGCATAAATAAACATTACCTTTTTTTTTCTTGATTGTTTTCTCTCACAGCATAAATAAACATTATCTTTTTTTTTTTTTTTTTTTTTCACAAGGCGTCATTCATACTATTTAATTGATAAAAAGGAGAAATGAATTTGTAAAAGTCGGCGATTTTCAAGAGGCGAAAGACATTGAAGATTCACAGCTGCCGGTAAAAAATCTGTCAGGTGTTTTCATTTCGATTAATATCTGTCCCGATCAGCATCAGAATCTCAATGATACTTGATTTTTTTTTTTTTAATTTATTCATTCAGGGTTTTACGTTTCTTTCAACATTATTTCACTGAAATGTTTTTTGGAGTTACAAAACTGGCAATGCCCTACAACTTTGCTCCATAACAAATAATGGGTAGGGTGAATGAAATAAACATTTTCACCTGTTCTATGATGATTTAAGACCTGAAATGCTGGCCAACACAGGATAAGATATAATTTTAATTAATAATAATAATATCTGACATAAAAATCAGAAAACTGAAAAGTTTTATGTGTTACAAAATGGGCAATGCCCCGTCAACTATTCCATAACAAACAATGGGAGGGTGTTTGGAATAAACATATAAACTCATAAACATTACATATTTCAGGATGATACAGGGCTTGAAATGCGGGCCAACACAGGTTCAGCTATAGCTGTAACTAATAGTAATAATATCTGACAGAAAATTTAGAAAACTGAAATGTTTTTTGCGTTACAAAAACGGGTAATGCCTTGGCAACAACCAGTGGTTCCAGTGCATATAACGGGTGGGGGTATATGAAATACAACACACGTTTAATGCATGGTTTGGCCGATTTAGCACTTTAAAATGCTGGCCAACACAGGATCAGATATAATTTTAACTAAAAATTATAGTATCAGACAGAAAACTGAAATGTTTTTCGTGTTACAAAAGGGCAATGATTTGGAAAACTCGCATCAGTCTTTCATCACTCAATGTGTACAGCACTGTTCAACGTCTTCTTTCTCATTGGTTCGGCAGATGTGCAAAAATAACTGGGTAGTTAGTAAA
Organism: Anodontia alba; assembly: GCA_964016985.1. Lineage (NCBI taxonomy): Eukaryota > Metazoa > Mollusca > Bivalvia > Lucinida > Lucinidae > Anodontia > Anodontia alba. The sequence goes on from OZ024824.1 coordinate 126,215,256, forward strand.
CTTGAGACATTCAAGGACCTATTTTGTTCCCTTAAATTCGCTACATAAAGTAAGAAGTTATATAAAACTTACTTGAAATCTGCTAAAAATTCATGCTCCAGTCTTCATGATGAAACCCGTTTTTGTTGGTAAAACGATGTTGTTTTGACTAATTCATGACATAAACGGACACAGTTGATTAAATAAAATCTATTGAAAGCAACAGTTTTTAACAGTAACGATCATACGATAGTATTTCATCAACAAATATTTCTTGGCGAAGAAAAAAGCAAGATGGCGGCACGTGACGCTATCGGTTCTCGAACGTCTCTCGCGGTTTCTCGGGGAATCACGAGATGTGTTGGTTCTTTCTATTACGCGGAGAACAAGTTGCAAATCCTTGTATTATTTACGTCCTTGTGCTACTTAATCATAAAGTGCCATGCAAAATTGTAGCTGACATTTTTTTTATTTTTTTTTTTATTTTTTCATTTTTCTGAGAAATAAAGGCTTATAGGTTTGGAAATGTCCAGTTTATTTTCTTTAATAAGAAAGTAAAAGAAAAAAATAATAATAATAATAATAAAAAATATACTGGAATCTCTCTAAACATGGTTAGTTATAAGATATTTTCATTGTTGTTACCAAACAAAAAATACATAGATTATGTGGAAAAATGACCATTTATGGTAATTTTTCTACATGTTCTATATATTTTTGTTTGGCTACAATATGGTTGTTTAGTTAACACAGTTTTTGCTTTGGATCCAAGCAATAGTGTTAAAAAGAGGTGGCATAAATAAATAAATTGTTGTCTGCTTTAATTTTACATGTTACTTTCAGGGTTAAAAAATACCCTGTTCTGTTTAAACCAATAGATGAAGCTCAAGACAGCCTGTCTGGAGGATTTTCATCACGAAAACATGCCTATATAATTTTGACCCCCTTAAACCCCTCTTTTATAGAGTAAAACTGGGGTCTACAGGGGTATACATTATTTTCTTATTGTCGAGGTGGTTCTAACGAGTACCCACAATCTATGTTTTGAGCAGAAATATGAAAAATATCAGAATTTTTCATCTGAAAATTTTCAATTTTTTGGTGGGGAAATTTTCAGTATATTTGAATAGGCATGTTTTCGTAATGAACCTGTACCCCTCCCCCAGCAACTTCAACAGATGACAAATTGATGATATCTTTCTTGTTTTTTTTTTTTTTCATTACGAAAACACGCTTATTCAAATATATAGAAAAGTTCACGGTCAAAAACTGAAATTTTCAGATAAAAAAAATCTTATATTTTTCATATTTCTGCTCAAAGCATAGGTTGTGGCTACTTGTTAGAACTGCCTCGGGGAGGTGGTTCTAACGAGCACCCACAATCGATGTTTTGAGCAGAAATAAGAAAAATAATGTATACCCCTGTAAACCCCAGTTTTACTATATAAAAGTGGGGTGTAAGGGGATCAAATTATATAGGCATGTTTTCCTGATGTCCCAGCAAAAAAAGGCTTTGGCATTTTATGCAAATTGTCTCCTGAGGACTGAAGACAATTTGCATACAATTGCAAAACTTGTTTTCCAAAAAGAAAAAAGAAATATATTTGAAAGTGCATTCTGCTGAAATCATTACCCAACATGCTTAGAATTATTAACATTATACCATAATAACCCTAAGTATTGGGACAGACATGCCTGAGCAAACAGTGTAGACTCAGATCAATACTGCAGAAAGTGGCATCTGTTCTGGGTTTACACTGTCTACCATGCACTCGTCAACTTTTAGACACATTCAATAGTTAGTAAAATGGATTGGTTCAGATTTTAGGACAAGTATATTAAGGAGTTAAGGTGTCCCAATACTTAGGGTAAATATGGTAGGTCATCTAAGAGTAATACAATATTTTTGCATTACGCATTATAATCCCACAGATGAATAGAATTGTTTTTTAATTTTTTGTTTATCTACATAATGCAGTAAATCTGCATTATACCATATAGTATCCCAGATAAATGGATTTTTTTATCATTAGAGGTTTATTTACCTTTTACCACCCTCTGGGTTAATTCAGCACATGACAAATTGATCATATTTTTCTTATTTTTCCCAGAAAACAGGTTTTGACATTTCATGCAATTTGCATTAAATGTCAAATCCTGTTGTTTTTTTTTTTTTGGGGGGGGGGGGGGGGGGGGGGGGGGGGCAGGGGAATAAGAAAAATATATATGTCATCTGCTGGAAATTTTACCCAGAGTGCTAAGCGTTAAGCATAATGCAATATTTCTGCATTGTACTACATAGTATCGCAGATAGTTTTAATTCCCTAGCATTATAGAATATTTAGGCATAATGCAACAATTGTGCATTGCACTTTATTGTATCCAAGATAGAATTGTAATTATCAAGACATAATGCAATAATATTGTATTAGAATTCATATTGCTACGTATATGGGATTTTTCTTACTTTATCTATGAAAAACACCTTTCTGCATGCAAACATATGTTGTTGCATTTCATTAGATACAAAGTTTTACTGGAGAAACAAGAAACAAATATCTTATAGGTTTGGAAAAAGTCTCATTCTTCCTGTTATCCAGCAAATTTAGACACATCAACAGGTAGTAAAATGGACAAGATCAAACTTTAGACAAATATGGTAAAGGATAAAGGTGTCCCACTATTTAAACTAAATATGATATAATAAAATGGCATCTGTTTATTTGGGAGAGAAAAGAGACTTGGACTGAGTCTTTTTAGCTCTCCTGAAAAAAAGTACAGGAAGAGCTATTGCACTACCCTCGGCATCGGTGTTGGCATTGGTGGCAGTGGCTGCATTAACAAAAATGTTAACGTTTTACATCAAAGTTTTTAAGATCTTTTATTTTCTAAATCCTCAAATGGATTTACTTTATATTTGGTATGATTATAGATGTTGGCTGAAAATTTTATTGAGCTTTATCCACACCCCTGCTCATGACCTAGAGATCAAGGTAACAGACTTAGAAATTTTATGTTAAAGTTTTGCATCAGAGTTTTTAAGGTCTCTTAATCCTTGCATGAATTTACTTTATTTTTACTTTATATTTGGCATTATTCTAGATATTAGTCCAAAATTTTATTCGGCACTATACCCACTTTAGCTTATGACCTAGAGGTCAAGGTCATGGAATCAGAAATTTATGTTAAAGTTTTGCATCAAAGTTTTTAAGATCTCTTAATTTCTGAATCCGTGCATGGATTTACTTTATATTTGGCATGATTACAGATATTGGTCCAAAACTTTATTGAGCACTGTCCCCACCCTATGACCTGGAGGTCAAGGTCACGGACTGAAAAATTTCTTGTTAAAGTTATATCTTGAAGTTCTTAAGATTTTGTTTTTTACAACAACACATTCATATTTTCTAAATCCTTTGATGGAAGAGTGACATTAAATATTAGTCCAGTATTTTAGTCAGTACCATCCCCACCCTGCCTATGACCTACAGGTCAAGGTCACAGACTTAGGTTTCCTAATTTTTTATTTTTTTTTTGTTTTTCAGATCATACTATTCATTTAGTTTATATTTGGTATACAGATATCTATGGAAGATGGTCTTCATCCTAAATTATATCTAGTATCATGTCTCTCTAACATCCCCACCCCCACTCCATCCCAACACCTCCCCAGGTGAGCTATCCTGTCTGGCAACAGGTCTTGTTTAATGTTTAAATGATTCTAATGAGAAGCAGTAACATCTTTTTCCTGCAGAATTTGACGCTAGGTGGAAGCTACATTACACCTGAACTCATCCCCATGGCATAAATGTAGAATTTGGCAGACATAGACAGCAAAGCTCTGGACCAGCCTGTGCAATCTAGTAGAACTGTTCATCATGTATATGAGAAAATGTACCAGAGTGAAGACTAATCAGCCTGTTCATCTTTGCAGTGTTGTGGTTAGCCAACATCCAAGGCTCCTTCATATGGACAGTAAAGACTGATCTGACAGAGTGGATGTGCAGGCTGATTTGAATCTTTCCTGGGAACTCAACAGAAGATATATTTTCCCATGTTGCAGCTGGAATATATGAGCTGCAATATGAGAGAACGTACCTTCAGAAATATGCACCAAACAAAGACTTAAATAACCATATGCATTCGCCCAGTCTAGTCAGTCATTGTCTGCATGAAGAAACCTTTACCATCACGAAAACACGCCTATATGATTTTGACTCCCTGAAACCCCACTTTTATGTAGTAAAACTGGGGCTTACAGGGGTGTACATTATTTTTCTTATTTTGCTGGAAAAAACATAGATTGTTGGTACTCCTTAGAACCGCCTCGCGTGAAAAAAAAATATTTGAAAAATTTTCCTTTTTTTGGTTGTTAAATTTTCAGTATATTTGAATAGGCATGTTTTCGTAATGCACTCAGAGAAGATTTTGATTAGACTGCATGAATGGGCAGGCTGATCTGAATTTGTGGTGCCTATATTCAGTATGGTTCCTTTATTGCATGAGGCACAGCCAAGATACTGTCCAGGCTTTCGACAGGTATATCCATTTTTCAATTTTGGGGAACCAACATTTTACCAGCATAACCTGCTTTATATTAATGCTGGCACATTGTAGTTTTTGTAATATGATAAATATCCTAAAATTTCATACAACAAAGTGATTCAGTGGTATATGCAAATGGGTGCAGACCCAAATCAGATTGCTCCTGAAGGCAGTCTAATCAGGGCCTACACTGTTTGCCCTTCCACTAAGTAGTTTAAGCAATAACTACATAAAAAAGCAAAATTTAGGCTAAAAAAGTACGGAATGATGAAAATTTTAAGGCATTTGTCGTACCTGTGTGAATATTGAGTTTATTCACAACTTCATATTACAGATCAAATGTCTGAGCAGTGAAAATTAAACTAATAATGTATATACATGTAAATCTGTACTAGGACTATATACTGGCTATGTTAGTTTGACTACTGTGTATGGTTGGAATTGCAAACAGTACCTCTGACCTAGACTACAGTTTTCTCAAGCCCAGTGTTTGTGTCTGAAATGGAAGCTCTTGCCAAAACGAACTTTGATAAAAATTTGATCAAAATCAGATAAGAATTAAGTCAATGACATTCAAAGATTTCAAATCTTACCAGTATGTCAAATGCGCAGCCAGTTTGAACATTTTATTAAGTTCAAAATATTTCAAAATATTAAATGAAATGTTCATTTTGAAAGAAAATGGCATGTGTTTCAAGCAGAATCAATATATAGCTTGAGAAGAAGCTATACACTAATACAGAGGTAAACTATAGTTGCAAATATTTTTTATTTGCATTTGGCATATTTAATTCTTGTCCTGCTGAACCCGGATAAACCCTGCCCATGCAAACAGTGTAGATCCAGGTCAGTTGGCTTCTGAAGAAGCCAACTGATCTGAATCTACGCTGTTTGTCATTAAGAATTTGAATTTGCATGAACAACTTGGATTAAGTAATCTGATTGGCTGAAAATTAGAAGTGGGCATGGCATCTTAATTTATTCAGCATGACAAGGGCTAATTTAGGCTTTTTGACATCATAAAGCTTTATCAATTATTCAAAATTGCGGCACCCATACCTGTAAAAGCTATTACGAAATCTTTGGTAATTTTCTTATTTTTGATTCAATTTGGATCAAATTTGCATCAAAGTGCTTGGTTTATCGAAGTCTTTAATTCGGGATAAATTGTGCATCAACCTTGCTTTTCCTTTTAATCTGGGTAAATGCACAAACAAGTGGATGTTATATAGTTGCAGTAATTTAGAAACAAAGAGAAAACAAAGAACTGAAAATACAAAAAAAGGTAGTTAATCATTATGTTGTGACTACAAAATAGTTAATTTTCAATTATCTTCACTGTTCATACATTTGACATGTTCTCATGATTTGGTGAATATATTGTATTTATTTTATGTTTTCGGTGCTATGTATATGTATGATGATTGTGTATATATTGCTATATGTGACATTGTTATAGACTTAGCAACAGATTTGCCCCACAATGCTCGCATTTATGTCATTCTCTCACTTCCTCTGATTCAAGAAGGGCAGTTGTCAGTTTCTGGTGAAAGAATGCACAAGTACTGGTCAACAGCATAGAGGACAAAGCCTGCCCAGGTAAACTGACCAACTCGACAGGACCTTAATAGTGCTGACTAGGCCATAAACTCCAACCCAACCAATCAATGCTCGCACTTATGCCGAACCTTGTATCATGTGACATAGCTCCAGATAAGATGCCTTTTCATCCAAATTTCTCTGCATAAAAGTATGTTGTGGGTATTCATTAGAAGTGCCTCAATGAGGCACTTCTAATGAGTACCCTCAACATGTTTTGTGGAGAAACCAAGAAAAAATATTATGTGGATACCTGCTCTTACCTGGAGCTGTGATGCGAGCCTGATTTAGCAAAAAGGTTTCTTAGCGCTTATGTTCTGATGCAATTCATCCTGTTCATCTGGCCAGTCTCATAGTGGACAGTGAAGGTCCTGACCAGACTGGAGGTGTGCAAGCTGCGATAGTTTTCTTATGTTTCACTAAAAGTAAGACTTGGCATGAGACATTTCAAGAGAAATGCTAAGAAAAATATTTACGAAAGGGTGTCTGCTAAATTTTTACCTGTAGAAGGTTGAAATTTATATCAGAGACTGATTGTTACTCAGAGGACTTTTGAAGGAGGAATATTTGATAATTCTGGGATAATTTTCTTCAGTTATCCATAAAAACATATGTTGTGGGTACTCATTAGAAATGCCTTGACACACGTTTTTATGGAGGAATAAGAAAAATTACCCCAGAATTATCACCAAATATTCCTTCTTAACAAGTCTCTGTCACAAGCCTCAATATTATTTTATGCAGAACTGCAAAAATGCTGACTTATAACAGTTTGCTTTCATTTTTGTTTAGATTTTACACTTACATGTATCTTTATATTATTTTACAAAACCATTTTACTCCATGTATTATTGCTATTTCACATATGATTATAACATTTTTAAAATTTAATTTTTACCGTTTTTTCACCATAATACATGCTGGAACAGATATTATGTAAGATTTATATACATGTATCATAGTCTGGTAAAGACTAAAACTTCTTTGCAACTATTTTGCCTAGCAACTGTATTGCTTAAGCATTAATTTACCATATTTATCTTAAGTATTTGAACAGATCGCACAGCTGAGATAAGGTGCTTTTTTCAACCCAAAAATATTTATATATTTCTTATTTCTTCTTGAAAACATGTTGTGGGTACTCATTGGAAGTGCCTCACTGAGGCACTTCTGATGAGTACACACAACATATGTTTATAGGGAGAAATGAGAAAAATATTACATGGATACCTCCACTTATCTGGAGCTATGAGACAGTCCTGAGCAAACAGTGTAGAGCCAGATCAGATGCACCACAATCAGGGTTCACATATATATTTTTGCTACTGATCCCACACTTTTAGGCACATAGGCAGGGAGTAAAATGGACTTCATTTCGAAAACACACCTATTCAAATATATTGAAAATTTTACCACCAAAAACTGAAAATTTTCAAATAAAAATTTTGACAATTTTCAAATAAAAATTTTGACAATTTTCTTTTACGAGTTCAAAACATAGATTGTAGGTACTCATTAGAACCACCTCAGTGAGGTGGTTTTAATGAGTACCAACAATCTATGTTCTGAGCAGAAATAAGAAAAATAATGTATACCCCTGTAAACCCCAGTTTTACTATATAAAAGTGGGGTTTAAGGGGGTCAAAATTATATAGGTATGTTTTCTTGATGTGTTCAGATTTTAACCCTTAAGATGCCAAACCCAACAATTGTCGTCTGCTTTGTCTTCTGCCAGTTACTTTAAAAGTCATTGTTGCAAACAATGTGAACCTAGATCTGGGTCCAGATTGTTTGCCTATATGCAAAAAGTATGTTTGAAAAGAGGATGCAGCAGACGACATAAACAGATGACAGTTTCAGAAGCAGGTTTTCTTGGCATTTTAAGGGTTAGAACTGGTATGTTCTGGAGTTAAGTTTCAGAATATTTAGTATAAATATGGTCATTTTGTCTTCAAAAGAAAGATGTTATTAGAGCCTAGAATAGCAAAGTAGCCCATGAAGATTCTGTTGGCTGAAGAATGTTAGTTACCCTATGTATTCAGACAGACAGGCCCGAGGAAATGGTGTAGACCCATATGAGACACCGCAGAATGCAGCGTCTCATAGGGTCTACACTGTTTGCAATTCATCCAGCAATTTTTAGACACAACATCGGGTAGTATATTGTACTTGTTCAGTTTTTAGAACAAGTATGGTAATTAGTTGATGTGTCTGAATACTTATGGTAAATACTATACAGTATTTATCCTAAATATTTTGGACACCTTAACTCCTTACAATTCATGTATTAAATGCTGGACTTCTTAGTGCCGTTGATAGCACATCTGACTGTAGATCTAGGGCTTGCATGTCTGAGTCCTAACTCAGCCATATAACTTTTGTGGAGATTGATTGTGAAATAATTTCTTCAGTCATTCTCTGCCTTTGTCTTATTCCAGCCTCACCACCAGGTCCAGCAACATTCGTGGAGTTTGATCATGAAATATTTTTTTCTCTCATTGTCTCCCTTCAGCTGATTCAAGATAGGCATTTGTGAGTTTTTGGTAAGAGAATGTGCACAAATACTGGTTAATTGCTTAGAGGACTAAGCCTGTCCAGTAAAAGTGTGGTTAGATAAACTGATCAGCTCTACATGACCCTGATGGGTTGACTGGGCCATAAAACCACAACTCAGTCAAGCAAGGGCAGCTGTCAGTTACTGGCAAAAGTAGATGCACAAAGCACTGGGTAACCACTTAGAGGAATTAGCCTTCACAGAAAAAGTGAGTGTTAACTGGCTCAATGTGATATTAACAGTGTTGAATGGGCAGTGAAACTCCAAATCAAATCAAATTCACATCCTAAAATCCATTTTCTACTTGTTGATGTGTCAAACACAACTGCGAGATTGAGTGGCAAACAGTGTAGTCTCCTTCTCAGATGCCACATCATGCCACATCTGACCTAATCTTCACTGTTAGCTCAGACTTGTCTGTCCAAATACTGGGGGTAAATACAATAGTTATGTTTCCTCGCAAATATCTTAGTTCTGTTCTGTGACAAGCTTTAGCTCAGAGTTGAGTTGTGCTTTATTAAACCTTTACCACACCCTTGGCAAATTCAACAGATGACAAATGGATATTTTTCTTATTTTTCCCAGATAATAGGCTTTGACAGCTCATGCAGATGGACTCCTGAGGTGAAAATAGACTTTGATATTCCATGCAAATTGTCTCCTCAGGAGACAATCTGCATGCAATATCAAAGCCTATTTTCTGAAAAAAAATGACTATTTCAGAATGTTGTCTGCTGAATTTTTTACCCATCATGCTAAGCATTAAGCTGTTGATTTGTTATTAAATTACAGGTTATTTTTATTTAGTGATGTTAGGATCTACAAATGCTTGCTATCACAAAGATGTATATATGACTAGTGATTGATCTACAAATTTACTTGAATGAAATGCTTAATAGTTGCATGTGAAAAATGTGAACCTTTGTTCAATGTACTGTCTGTTTATACCTCCAGATAAGAGAGTATTCAGGAAAGTATAATCTTATTCCCCAAGAAAACATATGGTGTGAGTACTTATTAGAAGTGCCCCACAACATATGTTTTTTATGGAGAAATAAGAAAATGTTTGTTGTGGTTGTAAACCCCACATTATCTAGAGTTTTGTTGTTTTTATTTATATTTTTTAATTTTGCTAATGGTTAGTGCAACAGTAGGGAGAATTGGGGAGAGTGTGGTGACTGAATAAGGTTTCAGAATATTGTGTAAAAGCTTTTATATTATGGGTCAGACCAGACAAGTGTTAGTGTTTTCCCCTTTATGAATACTATGGACCCTACGATGTGTGCATCTGCTCAATTTGATCAGGGTCTACACAGACTACCTAGTAAAAATGTGTCTTCAGGCCTTACTCAGATAGTGAAGGACCTGATCACCTTGTGCAGCTGCCCATTTAAATACTGTGATACCCCTATGCAAAAAGCTAAATGGGTTAGCTGTATAATTCAAAGATCATTACTTTAACAAAATTGTTTAGATAATATGCTATGAAATATGGGATTTTGTATCAACAACCTGGATCAAGTGATCTGATTGGCAGACAATTAGAAGTGGGCTTGGCATCTTAATTTATTCAGCATGGCAATGTTTAATTTTAGCTAGTTCTGTTCCAAAATATACATTATGGCATATCCAATGAATATCCTGAATATATGCTTTGGTGTTAAAAAAAAATATAAAAAAAATAGTCTTAACACTCTGCATTACCATGCTGATTTTGCTAGTACTAACAATGGCTGTTAATACAGTTATATGCCCCTGATTCTAACTGCAATCCATGTCCCACCCTCTTCCCCACTACCCATTCCCTGGATTCTCAATCCACGAATGTCCCAGTATAGGTATTGTCTTTTCTCATGAACCATAGCTCCAGATTAATGGTTTACTCTGAAAATTTTGTTAGATTGACTAAAACATACTTTGTAGATATTTGCTGGATTCGCTTCAGACAGGTGCTTAGGGGAGTACCCAAAAGTTATGTTTTGGTGCAGAATAACAGAAAGAAAAAATGTATTGGCCGAATTACTGCACCATGTGATCAATAAGTTTTTCAAAATTACTGGGAAAAGATGTGGTAAAATATGTATCCACCTATACTGTAAGGGTACACTTAAAAAAAAAAAAAAGATGATCATTAAAGGACTTATGTAATGATGCTTATGAGATGTTTTTGTCTGTTTTTTCTTCTGATTTTCTTTAAAAACATGTTATAGGCACTCATTTGAAGTGCATCGACAAGTCGATGTAATTCAAATGGGTACCCATAACATATGTTTTTATAAAGAAGTAGACAAAAAGTATATTGGCTGTAATCTGAAGACTACAGAATTGCTTGAGTGTGCTCTATTAGGGGTATGTGTGATAATTAGGTCAAATACGGTTCACTCCAGTTATTGTCTTATCTGAAGTTTTGCATGAAACCATTAGTTTATGCATCCATTATCTTCCATTATGTGAACCCGTTGGTTGTGTATCCATGTTCTGTTATAGGAAAAATTGGTTAATTGTCCTTGAAGTGGAGTTGAATCACTTCCAGGGAGGTAACCCTGTCAAACTGATTTTGCCTCCCTTCTGAAAAGGGGTCTACTCTAAAAGGAATGAATTTGCTCCCTTTAAGGGGTCTACTCTAAAAGGAAAGAATTTGCTCCAAAGGGAGCAAATTCATTCCTTTTAGAGTAGACCCCTTTTCAGAAGGGGTTTGGTGTGCAGGAGGGCACACAGGAATTCACAAAGTTATCTCCCATGGAAAAATGGCAGAAAATCTACCAAGTGTATAGAGTCCTCTTATGTTCTGAACAAACTGCACTGAGTGAAATGTGCTACTCTATATCTGTAATGATCTGTCTGGATGTTCTAAGTCACATCCGTGCAGTCTGGTCAAGGCTCTGCATGGTTTGTGTTTATTCAAGTTAGGATCATGATCAGATTGTGTATATCCACAGGCTCATTTACATCTATACAATCTCTGACAGATGTTTGCTTCTTAAATTGCCATTTTCCCATATTTACCCTAAATATTTGGGCATAAAGGCCTGAGAAAATAACATAGACCCAGACTAGATATGACAGAATGTGGCTTCTGATAAAGGTCTGTACATTTGTCACTGGTACAGCAAGTTTTGTAGCCATGTCAACAGGTAGTGAAATGGACTTTTTCAGATTTTAGGACAAGTAGGGTAAGGAGATAAGGTGTCCCAATACTCAGGGTAAATATGGTACTTAGTATAGCTCATATGAGGTCTACAAACCCATTGTAGACTGAACAACCCATTGTAGACTGAACAGACTTTCCCACACTATATATTGGTAGTGTCCAATTTCAATTCTACGTACAGTTGGCTATGAAATCTACATATTCCTAAAGAAAAATGGCTGAACTATTTGCAAACAGTGGAGACCCTGATCAGACACCGCATTCTGCGGCATCTGATCTTGGTCTGCACTGTTTGCTAATTACCCTTTCACGGTTCTCCTGACTACAATGGGTTAAGGAAAATCTGCCATTATCACATTACAGTGAAGACACCATCATGTATGTCTGTGCAAATTGGTATAGGTCTTCCCTGTTTACAAACATGATAATGTAAGTTTTCCCAGCATGACCTCAGACGTGAAATAATAGGTTGTGTGTCCAGTTACTTCCATTGCTGAAACCATTGGTTGTGTGTTCAAGCAGAACAGTATATAGATTTATAAATACCATTAAAATCTAATTTAAACAATTACTAATTTGTATGTGTTTTGTTCCCTCCTTTAATGCTCAGCACGCTGGATAAAAATTTCAACAAAATACAAATTGAAATATTTTTAGCTCACATCAGTATGAGCTATTGTGATCACAATGCGGCAGCAGTCATCTATGATGCTTCAAATGGACCAAAGCCCTGGCTAAGAAAAGTAGTGCTGGAGAGGATACAGCACTGGGAATGGTGGTGCAATAAACCAGTGACTGAGAAGTTATCTAGTGGTTCTGACAGGTTTGAAGTGTCTGCATCACCAAGAAGTTAGCTGGCCCGAAGTAGACTCATGATGACTATGGTTTGACTTCTACTCTAGATGGAATGCAGAGGGGTTTCTCTTCCCATTCTCTGACACTTAAAACAACATTTCATTAAAACCTTAATTTTATTAAAAACAGTAAAAAACATACCATAATAACCCTAAATATTGGGACAGACAGGTCTTTGCAAACAGTTAAGACCCAGATCAGATGATGCAGAGTGCAGCATCTGATCAGGGTCTACACTGCTTGCCACTCATCAAGCAATATTTAAGATACATCAATAGATAATTGAATGGATACTTTCAAATTTCAGGGCAAATATGGTAAGTAGAAAATGTGTCCCAATACTTAGGCTATATATGGTATACATTTATCATGTTAGCAATAACATGCACAACTGTAGACCATGCTTTGGAAGCCCTAAAACTTTCTACCCTTTGACCTTTCATCATGTAAATAAACCTGTCAAAACTCTGGTTAATCCTTTCACCCACCCCCCACTGTGTTTCTGAAATGGGCTCATCCATCTCTGTATTTGGACACGCTTCATTGTTGCAAATAGGAGTTAAGTCAAAAATTAATAACAGCAGGGCAAACTGTGTAGATTCTGATGAGACTGCTCATTTTGAGTCATTTAATCTGGATCTACACCATTTGCTAGGGTATCTGTTTGGTCTGCAGGGACAAAAGGTAGCTGTTCTCCTGCATGTATTTTACAAACTCATCTATCTACAATTTCATGTCAACCCTTAAAGTGCAAAGCAAAACTGTAACAGCTAACAGTATAATTTTTTTTCTTTTTTTTATTTTTCAAAAAAGCTTAAATTTTCATGCGAATCATCTGCCTAATTAGCTGAAAAATAAAAAGTACATCACAATTCCATCTGCTGCAGTTAAGCTTTAAAGGTTAATTTCGATACTACAAAATAACAGATTCAAACATTTGAACTTCACCATCATGATACAATAATGTTCCAGATTGGTCTACATGTACCATCACCATGGTACAACTAAGGTCCAGACTGGCCTACATGTACTGTCACCATGGTACAACTAAGGTCCAGACTGGTTTACATGTACCTTCACCATGGTACAACTAAGGTCCAGACTGGTCTACATGTACTGTCACCATGGTACAACTAAGGTCCAGACTGGTCTACATGTACTGTCACCATGGTACAACAAAGGTCCAGATTGGTCTACATGTACCTTCATCATGGTACAACAAAGGTCCAGATTGGCATACATGTACCATCAACATCATGGTACAACAAAGGTCCAGATTGGTCTACATGTACCATCACCATCATGGTACAACAAAGGTCCAGATTGGTCTACATGTACCATCACCATCATGGTACAACAAAGGTCCAGATTGGTCTACATGTACCGTCACCATCATGGTATAACTACGGTCCAGATTGGTCTGCATTTACCTTCACCATCATGATACAACAAAGGTCCAGACTGGTCTACATGTACCATCACCATGGTACAACAAAGGTCCAGATTGGTCTACATGTACCGTCACCATCATGGTGCAACTAAGGTCCAGATTGGTCTGCATTTACCTTCATCATGGTACAACAAAAGTCCAGATTGGTCTGCATGTACCGTCACCATCATGGTACAACAAAGGTCCAGATTGGTCAACATGTACCGTCACCATCTTGGTACAAACAATTAAGGTCCAGATTGGTCTGCATATACCTGAAGTCTGAGTAGGGCCTTCAGTCTCTACATGTGTTCAGTGTATACTGCTACCCAAATCAGGTGTTCATTATGTATTCTATTGTGAAGAACAAGTCACACATGTTCAATGTGTATTGTAAAGAACAAGTCAAACCTGTTCACCATGTACTGTAAAGAACAAGTCACCATACTGTACCATATTGTAGAGAACAATTCACACATATTCACTGTATTGTTAAGAACAATTCACACATGTTCAGTGTACTGTTAATACCAGTTCACACAGGTTGATTGTGTGTTGTAAAGAACATTTCACACAGGATCACTGTGTATTGTAAAGAACTTTTCACACTAGTTCATTGTGTATTGTATGGTGCGCCGTCCGACTGGAGACCAGGAGGTCACGGGTTCAATCCCTGCCGAGGTCGGCAACATTCTTTTGTTGAGACTGATCATATTTTCTACGGTCATTCTCTCCCTTCCGCTGATTCAAGAAGGACAGTTGTCAGTTTCTGGCAAAAGAATGTGCACAATACTGGTTAACCGCTTAGAGGACTAAGCCTGCCCAGTAAACGTGAGGTTAGGTAAACTGACCACGCTCGACATGACCCAATTGGGTTGACTGGGCCATAAAACCTCAACACAAAAAACAAACATTGTGTATTGTACAGAACATTCCACATAGGTTCACTGTGTATTGCAAAGAACATTTCACACAGGTACACTGTGTATTGCAAAAAAAAAAAATCATATAGGTTCACTGTATTGTAAAGAACATTTTTACAAAAGGTTCACTGTGCATTGTAAAACACATTTAACACAGGTTCACTATGTTTTATAAAGAACATTTAACACAGGTTCACTGTGTATTGCAAAAAAAAAAAAAAAAAAAAAAAAATACACCGGTACACTGTTTACTCCAAAGAAAAAATGTGCAGATACATTGTGTACTGCAAAAACAAATCACACAGGTTCATTGTGTATTCAAAAAAATTAAAAAAGAATAAAAATAATCACAGGTTCATTGTGTACTAAAAATATGCCACAGGTTCAGTGTACTGGATAACAACAAACAGACAAGATCCCAACTGGCATCGACACCGCTGCCGAGGTCGGCAACATTCTTTCGTGGAGATTGATCATGAAATATTTTCTATGGTCATTCTCTCCCTTCCCCCCTGATTCAAGAAGGGCAGTTGTCAGTTTCTGGCGAAAGAATGTGCACAATACTGGTTAACCGCTTAGAGGACTAAGCCTGCCCAGTAAACGTGTGGTTAGGTAAACTGACCGCGCTCGACATGACCCCATTGGGTTGACTGGGCCGTAAAACCTCAACACAAACAGATGTGGAGGCTGATTTGGATCTACTCTAGTTTTGTATGTTCCAAAGCTTTAGACCTTTTCTTTGGCTTACAAAACTATTATGACTAAAGATGCAACTCTGAGTATTCATGTCTAAAACCTGGGCCCAGTTGTTCAAAGCATCGTTAGCTTAACAAGCTCATTAAGGGTCATTTCGTTAACTGTTTTAGCAGATTTAATACACAATATTCTGATTTTTGCTGAAAAAATGTGAGTAGCTTTTGCACTGCAAAAGCTACTCACATTTTTTCAGCAAAACATTTCAGCATATTTGCCTATCACTCGATGTAAATTTTAACAAATTGTTAACTAATGATGTTGTTAGCTTTGAACAACTGGGCCTTGATCTTTTATCAATTCTATAGTGAAAAGCAAAAAGTTCAATTATTTAGGTTGGGTTCAAAAGTTCAAGGTTAAATAAAACACCCATTATTTTGAACAAAAAGAGGTTAAATGTAGGTTTTAAAAAACATAAGCACCAAAAAAAAAAAGCCTCAAAAAAAATAGTTACACATGTATTTAAAAATAAAGAGTATTCAATCCTTGAGCTGCAATTCACAACATCAGCAAGTTTCATTACAAAATATTTTTTTCTCTTAGAGAAATAGACCTGGGCCCAGTTGTTCAAAACTAAGGATGTCATTAGTTAACATATGGTTAAAACTTTGATCATTAAATACAGCATATATGCTAATATTTTTGCTGAAAAAATGTAGTGGCTTTTACATTTGCAAAAGCTACTCACATTTTTTCGGCAAAAATACCTGTAAGTTAGATATTGTACTTACTAGAACAGTTAACATTTTGACCACTAACGAGCTTGTTAAGCTAATGATGCTTTGAACAACTGGGCCCTGGCTTTTCACATGAATTATCTGCTGAAATGTCTAGCCATTTCATCTGCTACAACTTTTAATGGTTATTCAAGGGTAAAAATAATAAATGAACGGTCATAATTACACCAGCATTTCACAGGAAAGTTATTACTTGATAAGGTTGTTTCTATTGTGATAGCTGATAAAAGCTGAATTAAGGTAAATCATTGAAATCTAAGTAAAAGTAAAGAGATGTTGTCAACTATACCCTTTAAAAATTACCAGAAGTTAATCATTACCCTCGTCTTGTGGCGGAGCCAGCAGACAACAAAATGATGATATTTTTTTCTTCTTATTTTTCTCAGAAAACAGGGTTTGGGATCATTGGGCCCACTGAAGTATCTTTGAAAATGGAGTTCTACTCATGTATATGCTAGAGGGCATAAGCAGTGTTGCAAACCTCATTACTGCCTATAAAGAGTCTCAATAAAACCGAGACTACCATTTTCTAATCTGTAATGTGTTCTTTGTTGTTGAAGACAATCTATTTGACTTTTATTTGACATGTCATGTAAATTGTCTTCTTGCTTTGGTATTTCATGAAAATTGTCCTAAGGAGACAATTTGCATGAAATATCAAAGCCTATTTTCTCAAAAAAAAAAAAAAAAAAAAAAAAATCAGGAAAAGAATTTCAAAGTGTAATCTGCTGAAATTTACACCCAGCATGCTAAGTGTTTAAAGTCAATCTCACAAAATGAGGCCCAATAGGGAAAAATCCAATATTTCTCTGTATAAGCTTCAACATGAGAAAATGTGCCTAGCCAAGTCTAAGATTAACCTGCACATCTGTGCACTAGGTACTCTGGGGATAGCCAAAGATACAAGGATTCTTGAGGACGGCAAAGACTGATCAGTGTGTGCAGGTGGATCTGAGTCTTCAGTGGACATCATGTAAACATGCCTATATAATTTTGGCCCCCCTTAAACCCCGTTTTTATATAGTAAAACTGGGGTTTACAAGTATACATTATTTTTCTTATTTCTGCTCAAAAACATAGATTGTGGGTACTTGTTAGAACCGCCTCATTGAGGCAGTTCTAACGATTACCCACAATCTATGTTTTGAACAGAAATATAAAAAATATCACAATTTTTTATCTGAAAATTTCATTTTCTGGTGGTTAAATTTTCAGTATATTTAAACAGGCATGTTTTGGTAATGGTACACATTTTAAAGTATATTTTCAAACGCTGTGGCCGATATATGAACAGGCAAGATATCCACCAGCCTGTGTTCCTCAGTCTGATCACACTTATTATAGAATGCTTATAGAATGTTTAAAAGTTATATGTTTGTGAACAGTATAGACTCTGATCAAGTTGCACTGATGCATAGGATGATCTGAGTCTTTGATGATCGTATATGCCAAAAGGTCCCTTTTATTTGGGGAGGCCCATATGTTATGGTAAATGTCCAAAATTTTCTTTCACCAAAGTTCCTAACAAAATGGCATTGACATTCACACTGCTTCTGATCAGGGTCTCCACTGTTTGATTTTCCATTAGGTATTTTAAGAAACAACTGCATAAAAAGCAAAACTTAGGCCTAAAAATTACGGACTAAAGAGTTCAAAATTTTAGGACATTTACTGTAGTCCCTATACTGAGTAGGCAAACAGGAAAGACACTGGCCAGGTGAATGGATATGCAATGGCCTCATCTTCTCCAAGGAAATAAAAAAAAAATATTGCTTTCCCAAAATGGAGATCATTTAATAGTATATGTACCATATTTTCATTACGAAAACACGCCTTTTCAAATATATATAGAAAATTTCACCTCCCAAAACTGAAAATTTTCAGATAAAAAACTGATATTTTTCATATTTCTGCTATTTTTCATATTTCTGCCCAAAACATAGATTGTGGGTACTCGTTAGAACTGCCTCATTGAGGTGGTTCTAATGAGTACCCACAATCTATGTTTTGAGCAGAAATAAGAAAAATAATGTATACCCCTGTAAACCCCAGTTTTACTATATAAAAGTGGGGTTCACGGGGGTCAAAATTATATAGGCGTGTTTTCCTGATGCCTTTCATATTTAGACCTCAACTCATTACCTTATCTTAAAATTTGAACAAGTCTTTTTTGTTACCTTATGAGGTGTCTAAAATTTCTGATGGAATGGCAAACAGTATAGATCCTGATCAAATAGTCTGATTTCTCCACATTGTTTGGTCAGGCCTGCCTATTTGAATATTTCAAGCATTAAAAACCAATCGTGATTACACAACTTATGAGTATTCCCTCCTATAATATTTTCAACCTTTAATAATGTAAAAATCATTAATAGTTAAGTATAAGACTGAAAACTAGTTAAAAGCACCAATCAATTACAATTTTATTCATCCCACTAAGTTACCTTTAAAAATTATCCTTAAAAACATAAAACAGCAATCACTATGTGACAGATAAAACTCTAAAAACACCAGTAAAATAAGCAATAATTATGCAACGGATAAAAGTATTGTTTTGTCTTCCACCATTCACTGAGAAAAAGTAAACTGAGAACTTGAAGCTAATTAGTTTCTTGTCAAGATGAGATTTTAGCATTTTCCATTGCTCCTAATACACTGTCAATGTTGAGTCCCATCAGCTTCACACATTCCTGCAACAGAAACATCTGAGGAGTGGCAGGAACCAAATCAACATATCAAGATTAAGAATATTTCCGTAACTCTACACAGGAAGGGTATCCAGACAAACAGCTGTGGGTACCAGAAAATATACACTACAGTGACACTCTTCTAATAGAAAAAATACATTACAGTAATAGAAAATTTACACTACAGTAAGGCTCTTCTAATAGAAAATATACATTACAGTAAGGCTCTTCTAATAGAAAATATACATTACAGTAAGGCTCTTCTAATAGAAAATATACATTACAGTAAGGCTCTTCTAATAGAAAATATACATTACAGTAAGGCTCTTCTAATAGAAAATATACACTACAGTAAGGCTCTTCTAACAGAAAATATACACTACAGTGAGGCTCTTCTAACAGAAAATATACACTACAGTGAGGCTCTTCTAACAGAAAATAAACACTACAGTGAGGCTCTTCTAACAGAAAATATACACTACAGTGAGGCTATTCTAACAGAAAATATACACTACAGTAAGGCTCTGCTAATAGAAAATATACACTACAGTCAGGCTCTTCTAATAGAAAATATACACTACAGTGACTCTTCTAATAGAAAATATACACTACAGTAAGACTCTTCTAATAGAAAATATACACTACAGTGACACTCTTCTAATAGAAAACATACACTACAGTAAGGCTCTTCTAATAGAAAATATACACTACAGTAAGGCTCTTCTAATAGAAAATATATACTACAGTAAGGCTCTTCTAATAGAAAATATACACTACAGTAAGGCTCTTCTAACAGAAAATATACACTACAGTGACACTCTTCTAATAGAAAATATACACTACAGTGACACTCTTCTAATAGAAAATATACACTACAGTGACAGTCTTCTAATAGAAAATATACACTACAGTAAGGCTCTTCTAACAGAAAATATACACTACAGTAAGGCTCTTCTAATAGAAAATATACACTACAGTAAGGCTCTTCTAATAGAAAATCTACATTACAGTAGGACTCTTCTAATAGAAAATATACACTACAGTAAGGCTCTTCTAATAGAAAATATACACTACAGTAAGGCTCTTCTAACAGAAAATATACACTACAGTAAGGCTAACAGAAAATATACACTACAGTGACACTCTTCTAATAGAAAATATACACTACCATAAGGCTCTTCTAACAGAAAATATACACTACAGTAAGGCTCTTCTAATAGAAAATATACACTACAGTGAGGCTCTTCTAATAGTAAATTTACACTACAGTAAGGCTCTTCTAACAGAAAATATACACTAGAGTAAGGCTCTTCTAATAGAAAATATACACTACAGTGACACTCTTCTAATAGAAAATATACACTACAGTAAGGCTCTTCTAACAGAAAATATACACTACAGTAAGGCTCTTCTAAAAGAAAATATACACTACAGTAAGGCTCTTCTAATAGAAAATCTACATTACAGTAAGGCTCTTCTAATAGAAAATATACACTACAGTAAGGCTCTGCTAATAGAAAATATACACTACAGTGAGGCTCTTCTAATAGAATATATACACTACAGTAAGGCTCTTCTAACAGAAAATATGCACTACAGTGACACTCTTCTAACAGAAAATATGCACTACAGTGACACTCTTCTAACAGAAAATATACACTACAGTAAGGCTCTTCTAATAGAAAATATACACTACAGTGAGGCTCTTCTAACAGAAAATATACACTACAGTAAGGCTCTTCTAATAGAAAATATACACTACAGTAATGCTCTTCTAATAGAAAATATACACTACAGTGAGGCTCTTCTAATAGAAAATATACACTACAGTGAGGCTCTTCTAATAGAAAATTTACACTACAGTGACACTCTTCTAATAGAAAATATACACTACAGTGACACTCTTCTAATAGAAAATATACCCTACAGAAAGGCTCTTCTAATAGAAAATATACACTACAGTGAGGCTCTTCTAATAGAAAATATACACTACAGTGAGGCTCTGCTAACAGAAAATATACACTACAGTGACACTCTTCTAATAGAAAATTTACACTACAGTAAGGCTCTTCTAAAAGAAAATATACACTACAGTAAGGCTCTTCTAATAGAAAATCTACATTACAGTAAGGCTCTTCTAATAGAAAATATACACTACAGTGAGGCTCTTCTAATAGAAAATATACACTACAGTGAGGCTCTTCTAATAGAAAATATACATTACAGTGAGGCTCTTCTAACAGAAAATATACACTACAGTGACACTCTTCTAATAGAAAATTTACACTACAGTGACACTCTTCTAATAGAAAATATACACTACAGTAAGTCTCTTCTAATAGAAAATATACACTACAGTAAGGCTCTTCTAATAGAAAATATACACTACAGTGAGGCTCTTTTAATAGAAAATTTACACTACAGTGAGGCTCTTCTAATAGAAAATATACATTACAGTGAGGCTCTTCTAACAGAAAATATACACTACAGTGAGGCTCTTCTAATAGAAAATATACACTACAGTGAGGCTCTTCTAATAGAAAATATACACTACAGTGTGGCTCTTCTAACAGAAAATATACACTTCAGTGACACTCTTCTAATAGAAAATTTACACTACAGTGACACTCTTCTAATAGAAAATATACACTACAGTAAGGCTCTTCTAATAGAAAATATACACTACAGTAAGGTTCTTCTAATAGAAAATAAACACTACAGTGAGGCTCTTCTAATAGAAAATTTACACTACAGTAAGGCTCTTCTAATAGAAAATATACACTACAGTAAGGCTCTTCTAATAGAAAATATACATTACAGTAAGGCTTTTCTAATACAAAATATACACTACAGTGACACTCTTCTAATAGAAAATATACACTACAGTGACACTCTTCTAATAGAAAATATACACTACAGTAAGGCTCTTCTAATAGAAAATATACAGTACAGTAAGGCTCTTCTAATAGAAAATATACACTACAGTGAGGCTCTTCTAATAGAAAATATACACTACAGTGACACTCTTCTAATAGAAAATATACACTACAATGACACTCTTCTAATAGAAAATATACACTACAGTGACACTCTTCTAATAGAAAATATACACTATAGTAAGGCTCTTCTAATAGAAAATATACACTACAGTAAGGCTCTTCTAATAGAAAATATACACTACAGTAAGGCTCTTCTAACAGAAAATATACACTACAGTGAGGCTCTTCTAATAGGAAATATACACTACAGTGAGGCTCTTCTAACAGAAAATATACACCACAGTGACACTCTTCTAATAGAAAATTTACACTACAGTGACACTCTTCTAATAGAAAATATACACTACAGTAAGGCTCTTCTAACAGAAACATTACAGTAAGGCTCTTCTAATAGAAAATATACACCACAGTGACACTCTTCTAATAGAAAATATACACTACAGTGACACTCTTCTAATAGAAAATATACACTACAGTGACACTCTTCTAATAGAAAATATACATTACAGTAAGGCTCTTCTAATAGAAAATATACACTACAGTAAGGCTCTTCTAATAGAAAATATACACTACAGTGACACTCTTCTAATAGAAAATAGACACTACAGTAAGGCTCTTCTAATAGAAAATATACACTACAGTAAGGCTCTTCTAATAGAAAATATACACTACAGTGAGGCTCTACTAATAGAAAATATACACTACAGTGACACTCTTCTAATAGAAAATATACACTACAGTGACACTCTCCAAATAGAAAATATACACTACAGTAAGGCTCTTCTAATAAAAAATATACACTACAGTAAGGCTCTTCTAACAGACAGAAAATATACACTACAGTGAGGCTCTTCTAATAGAAAATATACACTACAGTGACACTCTTCTAATAGAAAATATACACTACAGTGACACTCTTCTAATAGAAAATATACAGTACAGTAAGGCTCTTCTAATAGAAAATATACACTACAGTGAGGCTCTTCTAATAGAAGAGCTTCAATATAGTGTATATTTTCTGGTCTTCTAGGATCATTGAGTTGATTTGTATTTGAAAACAGAATGTAGCTCAAAAATTGGCTATGATGCATGGGCAGTGTTTCACATTACATAATTTTTCATGAAGAGAAAATGTGGTAGCTCAGTAGTGAGCGCACTGGCCTCTTGAGCTAAAGGTACCAGGATCGATCCCAGACTTAGGCAAGGGAATTCTCGGTGTCCAAACAAGCTTTCATTCATGTCATTTGCAGGTATGACATGAAAATAGTGCGCCGTCCTTCGGATCGGGATGTTAACTGGAGGCCCCCTGTACAGGGAAAGTCACACCCTGTGCAGGTAAAAGAACCCTATGGTAATTCGAAATGTTTACTTGTAGGCCTTCATCCTGCAACCCAGAGTGTACAATGTACACCTGCCTAGAATGTCTGAGAGGGCGTATGGCAGTATGTAGAGAAAGAAAGAAAGAGAATCAATAAACTGAATCTGTGATTTTAAATTTCATTCACTTGATTTGTTTCTTGCTTCCAAAGGTTCCTTCCAAACAGAACTTATTGAATCCAGAACTTTTAGCACATACTATAGTCCCTAGATAAGAGGGGTATCCAGGATTTATTTTTCTTATTTCTGCACAAAACATGTTGTGGGTACTAATTAGAAGTGTCTCAATGAATATGAAACCTCAGACACACAAAAATGGACTGCAACAGAGAAACCATTTGGTATGGTCAGAAGAAGGATGGGTGGGGGCTTAAACCAGTTTTCTGGGCAACACACACACACACATGCACACGCACACACACACACACACACACACACACACACACACACACACACACACACACACAGAGTGAAACTGCTAATCTCTCTGACACACACATGCACACACACACACACACGCACACACACACACACACACACACACACAGTGAAACTGCTAATCTCTCTGACCTTGGGGCCTGGCTATATCTCTGGTTATACCTGAGTAAGTATATAGTTTTCAAACTGAAGATTTTCTATCACATTAAAATGATCTGTATCTGGTACCTCCATCAAAATACATCTAATACCACGTGAAACAAGTGCCTGAAAAAAAAAAAAAAGATTTTGACTTGGTAAAATATTTTAATATTTAATATGTTGTGTCATTAATTTTAATAAGAAAAATAACGATCAGGGCCCAGTTGTTCAAAGCTAATGACATCGTTAGTTAACGATTCGTTAAAATTTACATTTTTTCAGCAAAATATATCAGAATATTGTGTATTAAATCTGCTAAAACAGTTAACGAAATGACCCTTAACGAGCTCGTTAAGCTATTAATGCTTTGAACAACTAGGCCCAGAATTAAATTCAAACCAATGCTATCTTAACACTTACTACACTATGGGCAGATTCATCAGATGACAAATTGGTGATATATTTCTTATTTTTCCTAGAAATTAGGATCTGAATGTGTTGCAATACATGTGCCAATGAAAATAGGCAAAAGTGTTACTGAAAAATACTACAAAGACAAGGTATTAAAGAAATTGAAAAAAAAAAAAATACTATCAGAAACAGCGCCCAGTCAAGGGCTTCAAACATGTCTGACTTCTACATGATAATGCCCGAGCCCATACATTTGCCATTGTTACAAATTTTTTGCAAAAAGAGCAGTTTTATCACCCTTCTTATTCACCAGACTTTGCCCATTGTGACTTCTTCCTTTTCTAAACTTCCTCGCTGGCTGGAGGCATTGGTCCAGACAGGCACTTGGATCTACCAGTACCTTACACTAAGAGTATAAACTAAAGAAATTTGTGATTACTTACATTTTGAATGTTCCTGGTCAAAGTAAGCAATCCTTTTTGAATACCCCTGCTAAGGTAAAGAGTATGGGGTGGGAGTATTTAGGATAAAGATGGTATCCAAAAATTTACAAAACAATTCTCATGAAAATGAAATTTTGAGTCGAAGGAGTTTGACTGAATGCCCAGAGCCCCATCTGAATCCATCCTTATTTCTAGACAACTGTTTTTCTAATTTCTCCATCAATACATATTGATGCATTGTTAGAATGGCCTTACCATGACAATTCAAATTAGTACATACAACAAAGGCTTTCATGAAAGAAAACAATCAATATTTTTTGTTTGAAAAAAAAATCCACAGCTACACATAAGTTATGGTATCTCATTTAGTAACCACTACATGTATATTTATAGGAATGAATTTCAGTTTTGTGAATTTTATTGATGCTTACATGCCAGAGAATCACTCACAAACTGAAAAAAGCCCAAAGGGCTTTATTTAAGTGCTTTATGTGAAGTTTAAGAGTCAGTCAACAGCATTTGCACATCAATAAAATAAAAAAAAAATAAGAAGAATTCCAACTAGGTCATATTAACACCAAAAATATGGGTAAAATAACTCATTTTAGAAATCTGCATGAAGAAAATAGTTCCAGAATTCCTGCTCATGAGTTTATCGAAGTATAAATCCCATTTTCAAATTGCTCTCAGCTAAACAAACTGCACTAAATAACTGTAATTAGAAAGGAAGGCAATGATCAGGAATCGATACAATTACCTCACACCTTCCATCCAAGACACCAAAGGGAAAGAAGGACACACTTAAAGCAACGGCACCACAATCAAAACACTACAAACAGTAAGCCAAAGGGACAGTTTCTTTCCCAAAATATTGGCCAAACAGCTATCCAAAATGAATTGTTTACCAGGACAAACATGCAAAGACATATAATAAATTAAATAGTAAACCAGAGCAGAAGCACCGCCTTGGAAATCAATTTTAGATGGCCACAATCCTCGCCCTTAGTTCTGCCATGGTATACATGAGACATTTGTTCAGTTCACGTGAAGGGTTTCTAACTCATCAGCCCAACATCTCCGAGAATATAAAAGTTGAACAAATATAGAGATGAAACAACGATGCGGACTTGACAGCAAGAAATAACTGAAATGCTGAAGCAGAAGAAAGCCAACAGTTGGGTTCCAGTGGGCCCTACCAGAGCCAGAGCATCAGGCACCAACCAACTTACTTAATAGTCTTTAGGCTGGAGCCGTCACAGTCCGAGGCCCGACCCGCCGGCGTGCAATCGAAGAGGGAGGCAAAGTTATTAACCATGAATGGGTTAACTACCATGCATGCAGTCTGTCATATTACATTTATATTCAGTTGGAATTATTAAATTTTACAAATAAATTTTAAAAATCTTTACACTTTCAAATAAAAAGTACATTGGTACCTCACCTCATTATAAAGTATTCATTATAAAGGTTTTATCATAGCTACAGATAAGAGGGGTATCCACATAATATTTTTCTTATTTCTCCACGAAAACATATGTTGTGGGTACTCATTAGAAGCGCCTTGGTGAGGAACTTCTAATGAGTACCAACAACATATGTTTTCATGGAGAAATAAGAAAGATATCAGCATTTTTCGGATGAAAAAAGCGCCTTATCTGTTGCTATGTTTTATACTACTTACAGCAGACATCTCCCTGCTCTGTCGTTGGAATTCTGGGGGATCATGGTCCCCAAATGCAACAATCAGGTTTCTATGTTCACTGGAGCTTACTATCTTGTCAAGTAAACTCATAGGGCTGTTCCTTTTTGCATCATTTCTGAATTACAAAATTCTTTTAGTTTTTATACTGCATTTGACCCTGGTCTTGCTGAACCTGGATATACCCTCACTTTGCAAACAATGTAGATCCAGATCAGTTGGCTGCTACAGAAGCCAAATGATCTGTATCTGCACTGTTTGTCATTCAGTAAGTGAACTTATATCATCATCTGAATTAAGTCAGCGGATTGGCTGACAATTAGATGTAGGCGTGGCATCTTTATTCAGTATGACAAAGGTTAACCTCAATCATCATACAGACATGGCTAAACAAACAGTACAGCTCCAGATCAAACTGCTGTTTGATCTGGATTTACACTGTTTGGCATGCTAACCTATAATTTTAAGAGACATACCATTAATTTTGGCTGTTGTCACAGTAGAAGTTGCTAGGTAATTCACATGACCGAGAGACAGTCCAAAATATGAGTCCCGGTGATAGTTCTCTGAGAACTGATTCAATCTGGCTGGCTTTTGTCACAGGTGAAAATGCATTTGATAGTCAAAAATGCTTGATAACTTCTCATATAGTAGGTTGGGTAATAATAAAAGTTGTCTGAGGTCAATAGTTTTAAGGACAAGAAGAAAGTATGTAGGGATTATGTCTCAGTAACAACATGTATATAGTTTAGCAACTGTAAATGTTGATTTTTACTAAAATCTTTGAATAAATTCAAAGGAGTGTGAATTTTCCTTTGTAGTCATCATGGGGATGCATTTGAAATGTGCATCATGAATGCCACATTGAAGGGGCTCTCCCAGGGGTTTTAGAAGCTGAAGGAACATTATTTTTATTTTCAGGAAAAGACAGGTACAGTCACAATTATTTTAGGGAACAAAGGAACATTTAAAACCTAGAGCTGTCACAGGGTCTGACTATAGCCCCGCTGCAGCTTTATCACAGGAGAAATACATATAGTGTTGAAATATTTTGAATTCATCCTTACCAGATAACACCACTGTAGGACATGGTAACATGGCATCATAAAACCTATCAAGGGATTTTAATGCATGAGTTATGGGCCCTTGGCCCTGATTCCTGAATGCATGATACATCAACCCACTGTCCATGCATGTACCACTTTTTCAAAGCCCCTAAGTGTGGTATGTTTCATCGAAGTAGGACCACAATGCATTTTAATTTTTTTAAAACCTACTAAGGGACATAACTCCAAGAGTTATGGACCCTTGGCCCCTATTCTGAT
Organism: Anodontia alba; assembly: GCA_964016985.1. Lineage (NCBI taxonomy): Eukaryota > Metazoa > Mollusca > Bivalvia > Lucinida > Lucinidae > Anodontia > Anodontia alba. Next base: position 126,243,301 of record OZ024824.1, read on the forward strand.
ATACATGATACATCGAGCCATTTTCCATGTTTATACAAACTTTCAGCTTCCTAGCTTTCATAGTTCCTGAGAAATCTGTTATGAAAATTTTCAAGAATGGCAAGATTTGAAAACTTATCAAAGGGCATAAGTCCAAAAGTTAAGGGCCCTTGGCCACCATTCTGCCACTACATATTCCTTACCTTAGAGACCAAGTGTGGTATAAGGTTCATTGAAGAAGTACCACAAACAGAAAAGTTATTAAGCAAAATGCACTTTAATTTTTGAAAACCTACTATAGAACATAACTTCAAAAGTTATGGACCCTTGGCCCCTATTCCTGTACAGACTATACATCCAGTCATTGTCAATGTTTAACGAATTTTCAGCTTTCTATCTTTCGTAGTTCCTGAGAAATCTGTTACAAAAATGTTCAAGAATGGCAAAATTTGAAAACCTGTGAAGGGACATAACTCCAAGATTTATGGGCCCTTGGCCACCACTATGCCATTACATCTTCCTGACCTTAGAGACCAAGTGAGATATAAGTTTCATCATCATAAAAGTTATTGAGTAAAATGCATTTTAATTTTTTGAAAACCTACCAAGGGACATAACTCCTAGAGTTATGAAACCTTAGCCCCTATTCCAATATACACAATACATCCCGTCATTGTCCATATTTATACAAACTTTCAGCTTTCTAGCTTTCATAGTTCCTGAGAAATCTGTTAAAAAATTTTCAAGAATGGCAAAATTTGAAACCCTATTGATGGGACATAACTCCAAGAGTTATGGGCCCTTGGCCATTACTCTGCCATTACACTTTCCATACCTCATTGAAGAAGTACCACAAACATAAAAGTTATTAAACAAAATGCACTTTAATCTTTGAAAATCTACCAAGGGACAGAACTCCAAGTTATGGGCCCTTGGTCACTAGTCTGGAACTTCACCTTACTTACCTTAGAGACCAAGTGTAGTATACGTTTCATTGAAGTAGGACCACAAACATAAAAGTTATAAAGAAAAATGCATTTTAATTTTGCAGTCACAGAATCATGGAATCAGGGAGTCACAGAATGACGGAAGGACATGGCAAATCCAGTATAGCCCCACTTTTTCAAAGCGGGGCCATAATAATAATCTGAATATTATGTAACATTTGCCAAAAATTTCTTTAAGGGAACAAGGCAACATGGCTCATTATTTTTAGGGAACAAGGGAACATGAAAGCCCCTGGGAAGGTGTCAATGCCATGAGCCAAAACTGTGACATTATCTTTGTGTACAAAGGATACCAAAATAATCAAAGAAATTCTAGAAGTTTTTGTTTCCATTTGAACAATTTGAGGGGTCTGGAAGACATTTTTTTGAAACTACAGAATAGTTCAAAATTAAAGTTCTGACTATCCAAATTCAAGAACTTTTTCATAAATATTAAAAATTACTTCTCCCATTAAAAAAAAAGCCTGTAATATATACTTTTGAAATTTCTTTAAGTACTCACTCTGACATGTTTAATGCATCATTAATGTAGGTATTAACTAGAGGTCTTAGATCAAACACTCCACTCACTAGAATGGCACCTGAAAATGTTAAACATTTATTAAGTCATTTATTGATAAAAGGTACATGCTGAAGGGAAATAACTCTGACATGGAAATATTTCCTTTCCTCATCATTGGGAATTACTCTTGAAGGAAAGACTTTGCATCCATAGGAATGATTTCTGGAAGGTTTCAAATACTATGGAGGCAATTGTTTGTCTACAAAAGTTGTCTCCTTTAGCAAAATGGAGCTAGAATCTTTCAGGTGTATTTATTCACCTCATGACTGAAATATTGATGTTGGGATGTCAATGTGCTATAAAATAAATGATCAGATTTATTTGATCAGATTTATTTGAAAGGCAAGTAAATTTCTGAACTGTTTAACCAAAGAATAATATACTAGCGGATATATAAATTTCAAAAATTCTTTTGGAGTAAAATAACAGAAATTTAAATGAGTTTGAGTAAACGTTTAAATGTATGTGTGCTTTGAACAATTCTGACCCACTGACCCATTTTTCATGAAAACTTTAATCCTATAACAGTTTGTCCACAGTGATGTTTTAGCATAGACAGCCTATGCTATTTCTGAAAAGAAAGTTATGACACCAAAACCAAACAAGAAATGAATTTTATTTTTTTGTATTTTATTGATGTGTAAATGCTGGCCACTGATTCACAAACTTAACTTAAAGCCTTTGGGCTTTATTCAGTTTGTGGGTGATTTGTCAGCATTTTACCCATCAATATAATCCACAAAGTTGAAATTCATTCCTATATTAAAGTGTTTTTTTGTTTGTGTTAAGGTTTTATGGCCCAGTCAACCCAATGGGATAATGTCAAGCATGGCCAGTTTACCTAATCACACTTTTACTGGGCAAGTTTAGTCCTCTAAGACCACTATTGTGCACATTTTTTCACCAGAAACTGACAACTGCCCTTCTTGAATCAGCAGAAGGGAGAGAATGTCTGTAGAAAACACTTCAAGATCAAATCTCTACAAAAGAATGTTGACTACCCAGTGGGGGTCAAACCCGAACATCCTGATCACCAGTCGGATGCACAGCCAACTGAGCCACTGAGGCCGGCTTTTGTTTTTTATTTCTGCTAGTATATATCGCTATTCAACATTTACCACTTTCTGGGCTAATTTAGCAGATAATAAACTAATGATTTTTTTTTTATTAATTTTCCTAAGGAGACAATTTGCATGATTCTAAGCCTATTTTCTGGGGAAAATATTTTAAAATGTCAACTGCTGAAAATGTTTACCAAGCGTGCTTCGAGCCCGGCTTAGAGTTCATAATAACAAATTTAGCAGGTATCTCTATGCTGCAACATTCACAATTTAGGCACATATATACATTTATCCAGGTAAGCTATTCTGAAGTTTGCATGCAGAAAGAGGTAACCACAGTCATGTGGTGAGATCATCTGACTACACTGCTGTGGGTCACAAATTCAAGCCCAGCTCAGACAAATGACTACAAAACTCTCTGTTCACCAAGGGGTAAATACTAAATGGGTACCCTTCATCGGAAGATTAAGACAGTGAAAGGAGAGGACTGCAGCCCTCCTATCCTTCATATGCTGTGGACCAAAACATGGAGGACTCTAATTCTAATATGTCTGCTAGGCTATGGACACCTTACAGGCATACTAAGCATACAGACATGGCATCCTTTTATCAGTGAATAGCTGTGTACCACAACTCAAGTGGAAAGTATCTTTAACCCTTAAAATGCCAAGAAAACCTGCATCTGAAAATGTCCTCTGTTTATGTCTTCTGCTGAATATTCTTGCAAACTTTTAAAACCTATTTTTGCATACAGGCAAACAGTGTGGACCCAGATCAGACTGCTCCTAGAGAAGCAGTCTTATCTGGGTCCTCACTGTTTGCAAAAACAGCTTTTAAAATCACAAGCAGATGACAAAGCAGAAGACAATTGTTGTGATTGGCAGTTTAAGGGTTAAAATTAGGGAAAGGCCTGTCAATGCCTCTGCAATGTTCCTGAAACAAGCAGCTCACCTTTGATAAAGCTGGGGTTGATCATACACTCTGCCAACCAATCCTGTGCCAGCATCACTGCAGCCAGGTGACCTCCTGCTGAGGAACCACAGAGGTATACACCACTACAATAAGTAAATGATCCATGCAGTGATGTGGCTATGGAGGAATATTTGATGATAGCTTTGGGATATTTTTTTCTTGATATAAAAACATATTGTGGGTACTCATTAGAAGTGCCTCAATGAGGCACTTCTAATGTGTAACCACAACATATGTTTTTATGTAATTAGAGGAGTATTTGATGATAATTCTGGGATATTTTTTTCTTATTCTGACATAAAAACATATGTTGTAGGTACTTCTAAGAAGTACCTTGCTGAGGCAATTCTAATGAGTACCCACAACATATGTTTTTATGGGGAATTCAACATACCTTTTTCCAAAGTGTGAAAAAACAATTTTGATAGGGTTACCAGCCCCTAAAAGTGTATCATTCCCAAGAGATGAAGACTTGTCTACAAAATTCATTTAAGAAATAGATTAGCTCTAGCAGTGATTTGTTGAGTAATAAATCACTGTTTGGAGGTAAATTGTAAAGTAGATCAAACCATGAGCCCGGAGAGCATGTGATTTTTCTACTTACAACTGACCAACAAACTGTGATTTATAACTCAACAAATCACGCACAAGAGCTGATCTATTGTGATTCTAACACACAGAAAAGGGCAAAAAAGTTATTGTATTCTTCAGATTCTTCCAACTTTCAGCCATCAATTAAAAAAATCCCGCCAACAGTTTTGACTGTAACACTGACGGTCACATGCATTTCTTGCATTGTTGATGCAAGAACAATGATGTTATACTGTCTAACATCTCGGAAATGAAGACTGATGTCACCAAAGTGTCAAAATGATGTCAGACTGGTGCCAGATAGTGTCGCGCACTTCTGCCCAGTGATTTGTTGCAGAATAAATCACTGAATTTAACAGTTGGCTATAAAGGAGAGGAGTGTTAGAATTTCTAATATCTGATAGCCATTATCAATCATCTGTAATTACTGACAATTAGCAATCCTAATCAAATGCCTGAATTGTTATTGTTTGTATGTTCTAAGCTGGGTGATGAGACCAATCTTGGCTCTAAACTGCCTATTGCAGATAGAACAATAGAGGTCTGAGGAAGAGAGCTCTGTTGGTGATGCCTTAGCTCTGGCTTTACGCTGAGCACATTCCTGCTCGTTTCTGATAACCACTGTGCTGAAAACTAACATTTTCCCATCTATTTACAATGTAAACCAGGCCAACCTATTCATGTGTAGAGGTTGGTCTATGTAGTTTCTACTGTGTCATTATGAGTTCCCTCTCAAAGAAATTCTAAGCGTTAGTACTCTGTTGGCTAAACATCAGATGAATAATAGCGATACTTTTTTCTTATTTTTCACCAGAAAGTAACACTTGATCATATAGAATAACACCCTGATTTTACAATTATATAGTCAAAAGGATGAGCCATAGGGGTCAGAAATGATGAGAAATGTCTTGTGATATTTTACAGAAGAATTGTTAAGGAGGAGTATTTGGTGATAATTCTGGGATAATTTTTCTTATTTCTCCATAAAAACATATATTGTGGGTATTCATTAGAAGCATCTCGGTAAGGGGCTTCTAATGAGTACCAACAACATATGCTTTTATTGAGAACTGGAGAAAATCATCCCATAATTATCACCAAATATTCCTTAACAATTTCTCTGTATATAGTCTAACCAGTATCTTCAGCATTAATGTTTAAGTGCCATTCAAAACTGTAACAGATAGTTTCTACATTTTCTGAGAAAATAAGGCATACTATTTCATGTGAACTGTCTCCTAAGCAGATTATTTACATGTTGACCCTTATTTTCTCAGAAAAAAAATACAAAAAACAAAATAATTTAGAATCACTGCTAAAATTTTAAATGGTGCTTTAAGATTAAGATGGAGTTTATAATTACCGCGACCCCCTTCTAGCAGCCATCGTCAAAACAAAACTAACTCCTTTTGTGACCTGCTTCACAATTTCATCTAGGCTAGCTGTAATAGACAATTAGTCATTATAATTTTTAAATACTAAATAAGTTTATTTTTCTCAAAGCTGAATGCAGTTGTCAGATTTCATAGCCCTTTTCTAATTGTCTATGCCTAAGGGGATAGACAATCTTAATATTTGCCACTGCTTCAGAAGCACTTTATGAAAGATCATGGACTGGTCCAATACTATTTTCCATGGACTGCTCAATGTTTTATAAACAAGTATTAGCTTTTACAAAAAGCTTGGTCTATGCTTAGCACACATTGTGTGCTACACATTGTATGCTAAGCGCAGACCAAGCTTTTTGTAAGGATGCACAAATTGTGTGCTAAGCCTAGACCAACCTTTTTGTGAAAGCTTATACTTGTAATGATAATAATGTCATTACCTTATTTCGAGGGTTGAGCGCAAGACTAGCGTTAGTCAGATGGTTGTTTTTCCCCAAACCTAATCTCCTCATCATGAAGGCGTTATGAAGATTACAACATTTCTTTCTGTAAACAATGAAAATTTAGGTGCCATTGCTCGTATGAGCAATGGCACCTAAATTTGCATTGTTTACAAAGGGGTCCAAGTTGCCCCTAAACAAGGGTTTCAAAAATATGTTTGAGTTACTATAGTCTTGCGCTCAACCCTCGATTTCTTAATGAAAAATATGTTTTTACTATACATCATGGGAAACATGGGGTACATTTTATATAAATGTGTTAACATAATGTTGAGTTTCCAGCTATACCAAAAATATAAGTGAATATACACTAAAAATGACACAATCACAAAGCACAGCTGTCTAGAGGCACTGAAAGAAAGATATATCAAGGAAAAGCAAAGATGTTGGTAATTTGGTGTTTTACATCCTTTTATCAATATTTAAGTAAAAGGGATGAGGAACAAGCAACAACAAAACAAATGACACATATGAAACCACAGACACACAAACAAAGAAAAACTACAAGAGAGAAACTAGAATTTGTACATGAAAACAGGTGTCTCTCCACCTTTTAGAGTATTGTTTTGTATAATTAGTCAATATCAAAGGGCCATAGCTCAAAACAAAATGGCAAACCAGAGTTACAGTTTGCATGTTCTTTATGCCATCTCATAGTGCTTAACATTTTTGTAAAGTTTCATGAAATTACCTGAAATGGTTTTCAAGTTACAGAGCAAATACAGTATATGGCCTAAATACTATTTACAATGTTCACAGGGCACTAACTCCAAATTTCTGTAAAGTTTAGTAAAAATATCTGAAATGGTTTTCAAGTTATGGGGTAGCTTATGACAGACAGACAGAGGTCCATGGCAAAACCAATATATCTCCTGACCCTGAAATGGGTTGGGTGTGTGTGTGTGTTGGGGGGGGGGGGGGGGGGGAGAAACTACTAGGAGGGGCTTTAACCAGGTTTTGCTCCTCACCCTTAATTCTGATGCAGCTCCAAATTGTAAGCATATGTTCCGTCCATGAAGGAGGAACCCTGTAATGGACAGGCTCGGGTTCTAAATACATCATTTCATACATACACAATATGAACAATTTTATTATATGAGCTACATCATAAAAATATCTTATAACATATTAGCAATGTTATGTTATAATGTGTCTTCAAGGCAGAAATACAGACCAGTACATCCCTTCTGTTTGGATATTATATATTTCCTATAATAGCCTCCAGATCAGTTAGTACACACACCATTTGTACATGGTATAACTTTTTTGTAATAACTTTCAGATCTGTCTTTATATCTCAGATGTTTGTCTCTGGTATACTTTTCCTTTGATATCTGCCAGATCAGCCAATATATCTCTGCTGTGTGTACCTGGCTTAATTGTCCTATGGCAGATCAGCCAGCAAATATCTGCTGCTTATTCCTGGTATAATTTTCCTTCGATAAGTGTTAGATCAGTCAGGATATCTCTGTTGTTTGTCCATGATACAATTTTATTATGATAACTGCGAGATCAGTCTGCACACCTATGCTGTTTGTCCATGGTATAATTTTCCTTTGATATCAGCCAGATCAGCCAATATTTCTCTGCTGTTTGTACCTGGTTTAATTGTCCTATGGCAGATCAGTCAGAAAGTATTTCCTGTTTATACCTGGTATAATTTTCCTATGATAAGTGCTAGATCAGTCAGCATATCTCTGTTGTCTGTCCATGATATAATTTTCTTATGATAACTGCCAGATCAGTCAGCATATCTATGCTTGTTTGTCCATGATATAATTTTCTTATGATAACTTCCAGATTAGTCAGCATACCTAAGCTGTTTGTCTGTGGTATAATTTTCTTACGATAACTGCCAGATCAGTCAGTGTATCTATGCTGTTTGTCCATGATATAATTTTACTATGATAACTTCCAGATCAGTCAACATATATAAGCTGTTTGTCCATGATATAATTTTCTTATGATAACTGCCAGATCAGTCAGTTGTCCATGGTGTAATTTTCTTATGAAAACTGCTAGATAAGTCAGTATTTATGTTATTTGTATTTGGTTTAATTTTCCTTTGATAACTGCCAGATCAGTCAGCATATTTCTGCTGCTTATACCCGGTATAATTTTCTTCTAATAATCTCCAGATCAGTCAATATGTCTGTTGTTTGTTCATGGTATAATTTTCTTGCAACATTTTCCAGATCAGTCAGCATAGCCCTGCTGCTATTAAGCCAAAAAAGGCTTTTAGTATATGTGGACAGCAAAGGCCCAGATCAGCATGTATATCCATGCAGTCTGATCAGGCCTTCTCTGTCCACTAACAGAATCACTACAGAATGTATGTATGGAGAGCAAAAGCCTGCATGATACTTTGTGCATGCACAGGATGATCTGAGCCCACATGTTTTGCACATGTTTGAAGGATTTTTTGCTTGATGTGGCCAAAATAGCATTGTTTTACTTATAGCAACTTACCTTTTGGTGCCAGCTCATATCCTATGACAACTACTACTGCTCCAGCTTTAGCCAAAGGTGGTACCATAAAACTGGACATCTCACGACTAGAACAAGAAAGAAATCTCCACATATTATATATGAAAAGCTACCTATATATGAAGAAGGAAAACAAAACAAAACAACAACAAAAAAAAAAAACAAAAAAAAAAATATCTGGAGCAATGATTATGGCTTTTTTAGTTAGAGCTAGGTTGTTTGGGAGGACAGCTACCATATCTATCCTAACTACAGTCGAATCTCAATAGCTCGAATACCAATGGCTCGTTCACCATGGCTAATTTGAACTTTGTTTTGAGCTCCTACGAAATTCTTCTGATATATCTAGAAAACAAATATTTAAGAAAGCTTTCTTATTTCATTATGAAATTGTATGTTGTGTGTACTCATTAGAATTGCCTCTGTGAGGTGGTTCTAATGAGTGCACTCAACATACAATTCTTGTATACAAGATAGATAGATTTCCCAGAATTAGCAATATTTGCTTCCCGACCTGGCGCCATGATTAACTTTCATTGGCTCAAACCCATGGCGTGAACAATTTTCCATGGTCCCAAAGGTGTTTGAGCCATTGTAGTTCGACTGTACTCAGACATTTCAACTTCTTACCATACCTGTTCTAAAATTTGAACAAGTACAATTTACTCCCCAATTTTGTGTCTAAAAGTTGCTGGACGAATGGCAGTGTAGACCCTGATGAGACACCGAGTTCTGCGGCATCTAGGATACCCCTCTTCAGATTCCTTATGATGTAAAACATATGAAAAAAACTATCACTCAAGCTCTGGAGCAGCCAGCATTTTCTCATGGTCAATAAAATCAACGGATACTGCAGGGCAGAATGACACAGGGAATGCCCTGATCAATGTTGATGCACTGGCTGATCTGGGCCAGCATTATTTGTGAGGCCCTCCAAGGGGGTACCTGTTCCCTTATTCCTCTCAAAAAAAATTAGCAATTTCCCTTGGTCCCCAAAATCAAAATCTTGATTTTCTATATTACCTGTTCCCCAAAACTGCCCTTGTTCCCTTTTAGACTTTTATTCCCTTGTTCCAATGAAATAAGTGGCCTTATTCCCCTGTTCCCTAAAACCCCTGGGAGGGCCTCACTTGTAGAACAAAGGGAGCTAATGTACTTCTCGGAACACTTTATTGAAAACAATCAATTCTTTCAATACCTACCCTAACTCTTGCCAATATCCTCCATGTATATAAACAAAGATAGGAGCCTCTGGAAAGAAGAAAAATTACAGTAACTGTCTTAAAATTTTGAACACTTTATTCTATACATTTTTGGCCTAAATTTGATTTTTATACAGTTATTTATAATAACACTGAAAGTGGAATGGCAAACAATGAAGACCCTGATCAGACTGCTATTTTATCAGATACTGTTGTATAAAATTTAAGGACATTTATCTTTTTAAAACTAATAAACGTAAAAAAAAATCAACTGTAAGCCATTAAAGGTTGTTGTAATTGTATGTCATCATACACTGAAGGACTATAGCTCAATGTTTTGGTTGAAAAATGCTACCCAACTTTGACAAACTTCCTACTAGCTTTCTTTGCTCAGCTCTGGATTAGGTCTCAAGAAACTGACAAATGCAAATTGGTATGACTTTTTTTTTTCCTTTCCAGATGCGTTTATGGATTTTCATAACCTTGAATTTCAGTAATTCCAATGACTAACAGTAGATTCCTAAGATCATAGTTATGTTCTTTTTTTTTTTTTTTTTTTTCTTAACAAGGTTCCATTCCATTCCAATTTCTTGGCCAGATATTGATTGTGTTGGGGTTTATCATTGTCCCCCAGAGAAAGGGAGAAAAGAGATAGTAGAGGAGATGGAAGAGATGAAAGAGAGGGACAGGGAAGAAAGAGGAAAATGAAAGAAAGTGAAGGAACAAAAGAAATAACATCATTCCTCCTCTACCCTTACCTGCTGCAAGGACAGCAGGCCTTGCCCAACTGTAAGCCAATATTAGTTGGACGCCCTGGTGATAAAAGCTACAGGACACCTTTGCCTCACCCAACCACCCCTTTCTTGGCCAGATAATGAATGACAATGACTGACATGATGAATAAAGCAAATCATGCTGAACAATAGCTCCAGATAAGGAATGTTTTTCAACTAAAAAGTATTGATATTTTTCTTATTCCTCCATGAAAATATATGTTGTGTGTACTCATTAGAAGTGCCTCTGTGAGGCACTTTTAATGAGTACCTATAACATATTTTCATAGAGAAATAAGAAAAAAAATATTATGTGGCTACCCTCTCTTATCTGAAGCTATGCTGAACTTCCAATGCTCTGTGTTGCCATGCTGGATAAAACTACTTTGACAAACAATATCACAAATATGACCATCACAGATCCTAAACACACTGCATACCTGCAAGTCTGATCAAAGTTTATATCAGTTGTTGCAAAACTCCAATGTCATGTGAAATTGACAAATGCTGAACAACCTGCATATCTGTGCAGTTGGATTTTGGCATCTTCATGGATATTCATTACGAAAATATGCCTATTCAAATATATATAAAATTTCACCCCCAAAAACTGAAAATTTTCAGATGAAAAACTTTGATATTTTTCATATTTCTGCTCAAAACATAGATTGTGGGTACTCTTAGAACTGCCCTCCATGTTTTAAGCAGAAATAAGAAAAATAATTTATACCCCTGTAAACCCCAGTTTTACTATATAAAAGTGGGGTTTAAGGGGGTCATAATTATATAGGCATGTTTTTGTGGTGAATTATGATTGTGCAGTACCATATCTATCTTATGTATTAGGACATGTGGACATGGAAGTGGAAGTATGCTGATATCCTATTTTTGTCAAAAACTTCCACCATAAGGCTTTGTGCTACTTAGATGTTTGATGTGCCATTACATCATAACAAGTGGTGACAAGTAAATGGTACCTTATTCTTTCTTGTATGTCAAAATGGTTTTCTGTTGATCAAATACAACTTCTAAGCCCTAAAAAGCAATCCATAAAACCATGGGTAGATTCTCATCAGGCTGGAGAGGTAGTCATGGGCTGTTTGCATATGCAAAAAGTTACATTTTTGCTCTTTCCAGCAGACAGAAATGGTAGCGAGAACTTACTTGTGAGATAAGTAGGACCATTATGTTAACCTGTAGAGCCACTGTAGCACATGCCAGGCAGATAGACAGGGTATTGGGAGAAAAGTGAGCCTTGTTATCATGTTAAAATGTATAGCAAATGTTACACACAGTGAATAGATTACCTCTTGTTTTTTTTGTTTGTTTGTTTGTTTTGTTTTTAAGATGTGTTTTACAGCCCAGTCAACCCATTAGGGTCATGCTGAGTATGGTCAGTTAACCTACTCACACTGTTTCTGGACAGTCCCAAATATTTCACTTTTTTTTTCAGACTGAAATCTGTCTCAAGGACCAAAGGGTCCAGCATTTTCTGTAGCTCTGCTCTAGGTAGGAGCTGCATCCCATTAACCCTTGTCCTGCTGAATCCGGATATACCCTGCATTTGCAAACAGTGTAGATGCAGATCAGTTGGCTTCTGGATCTACACTGTTTGCCATTAAGTATGTGAATTTATAGCAACAACCTAGATCAAGTAATCTGATTGGCTGAAAATTAGAAATGGGCGTGGCATCTTAATTTATTCAGCAGGACAAGGGTTAAGTATTTGTTTGTTTCTCCATTTAAACATGTTTCTGATACTGATTAGAAAGGTATCATCTAATGAGTACCCTTAATATATATCTCTTGAAGAAATAAGAAAAATATGAACACTTTTTTATGAAAAAAGTACATTAATTAGAGGTACCATATTTATCCTAAACATAAAGACACTTTTAGCACTCCTAACCTCTACTTCCTGCTGATGTGTATTTATTCAAATTGCTGGATGAGTGGCTAACAGTCTATACCAACATCAGATGCTGCACCTGGTCTGGGTCTACACTTTTGATCAAGCCTGTATGTATCAATACTTAGGATAAATATGGTATTCCAATTAAGCATTATTTATTAATCATAAATTGTACTAAACAGACTAATGAATGCAAACAAACATTAATATTACTGGCCTGTTACAGGCAGAATTAGTAGACTACAAATAACATGATAAACATCCTAAAATTTTGAACACTTTATTCCATACTTTGTTGGCCTAAAGTTTGCTTTTATGCATTTGTTTCTTAAAATACTTTGTGGAATGGTAAACAGTGTAAACCCTGATCAGAGGGTTAGGGGTTAGGGTTAGGGGCAGTCAGATCAGGGTATGCACCATTTAGACACTTTTATTGTCTGAAATTTTAGGACATTTACCAAACATTCTATTTCCCCTTGACATTTGATTCAGCTTAACTCTTAAGGACATGATGTAGGTGAAATGATAAAGAAATAAAATACACTACAACCTCTTTATAACATGGTTCGTTATAACATGGTTTTGGATATAACACGGATCAAAAATGGATCCCAAAAATGTATAGAATATATTGAAAAATGACCATAAATGGTCATTTTTCAATATAATCTATACATTTTTGTTTGGATATAACACGATTATTTAACTAACACGGTTTATGCTATGGACCCCAAAAATAGTGTTATAAAGAGGTTATGGTGTATGTTGAACATTTGTCTGCTATTATCTAAATTTCAGATAAAATTAGCGGATGCCAGATGTGGGATAATTTTCTGATTTGATGCAAAATACAAGAAAAGGACCCTTATGTCAAATATAAACAGTAAAAGCCCAGACCAGCCTGCATATCTCAGCTCCAGATAAGGCATTTATTATGTGGCTACACACTCTTATCTGGAGCTTTGGTATCCAAGTCTGACAAGGGCCTTCCATGTTGATGAATTAATTCTACCATATCAAGTGATTCTGTAAACACAACAAAGGCCCTGATCAAACCACGCACATGCACAGCCTGACCTGAGCCTTGCTGCCTATATATGGCATAAAGTCCTTTTTCTGCACCGTACATTATTACATTTTACCTCCTGGCAAGGTCTGGGCACCATAAATATCCAACTTCTCTTTCTCTCCTAGACCATAGGAAAATCCCAACTCACAATCAACACAGGACCTGGCAACTTCACTACCTGTACAAATAATAGGTCCATCTGTGTACTGAGGTACCATATTAACCGTAAGTATTGGGACAGACAGGCCTGAAAACAGTGTAGCTGAAAGCAGCATCTGATCAGGGTCCACACTGTTTGCTACTCATCCAATAGTTTGTTTGACACTTGAACAGGTAGTAAAAAGGACTTCATTACTAAAACATGCCTATTCAAATATGTTGTAAATTTCACCAACAAAAGCTGAAGGTTTCCAGATAAAAATTCTGATATTTTCATATTTCTGCTCAAAATACAGATTGTGAGTACTCGTTATAACTGCCTAACAGAGGCAGTTGTAATGAGTACCAACAATCTATGTTTTTGAGCAGAAATAAGAAAAATAATGTATACCCCTCTAAACCCCAGTTTCACTATATAAACGTGGGGTTTAAGGGGGTCAAAATTATATAGATATGTTTTCGTGATGGTGAAATTTTAGGACAAGTATGGAGAGGAATTAAAAGTGTCCCAATAATTAGAGTAATTACTGTAGCATGTCTCTAGATAAGATGGTTGTTTTATTTCTCTATGATAACATACATATATATGTATATCACAAGAGTAGGTGATATTTGTGTGGAAGATATTTCTTCTTATAAGAGTCTGAATGATTTTGGGCTTGTTTTTTATTATTTACAGACAAATACACACAAAATGTGTTCAGGTGTTAGATGTTTATTTATGACATTGAGCAGTTCCTGTGATGTGCGGGTAATAATAAGAATTGTCGTGGTGATGCACGTACAATGAGAACTAATGATGTAGAGAAACGGAAAAAAATATCAGTGCATTTTTGTTGTCACCACGAAAACATACCTATATAATTTTGACCCCCTTAAACCCCACTTTTATATAGTAAAACTGGGGTTTACAGGGGTAGACATTATTTTTCTTATTTCTGCTCAAAAACATAGATTGTTGGTACTTGTTAGAACCTCCTTGTCGAGGTGGTTCTAATGAGTACCCACAATCTTTGTTTTGAGTAGAAATATGAAAAATATCAGAATTTTTTCTGTAAATTTTCAGTTTTTGGAGGTGAAATTTTCAATATATTTGTATAGGCGTGTTTTCGTAATGGAAAAAAGGGGCCTTATGTAACTATGCATATTAGTAATCCAACTGCTTTTTATACAAATAGCCCCAAGTAAGAGTGGTATCAAGTAAAAAGTATCATACGTCTTGGCTGATAAAAAAACAAACAAACAAAAAAACACTTATCTGGAGCTATGTTGATATGATGCTTTGTAACCTTGTCATCACAAAAACATGCCTATATAATTTTGACCCCCTCAAACCCCACTTTTATATAGTAAAACTGGGGTTTACAGGGGTATACATTAGTTTTCTTATTTCTGCTCAAAACATAGATTGTGGGTACTCATTAGAACCCCCTCAGCGAGGTGGTTCTAACGAGTACCCACAATCTTTATTTTGAGCAGAAATTTGAAAAAAATTCAGAGTTTTTTTTATCTGAAAATTTTCAGTTTTTGATGGTGAAATTGTCTATATATTTGAATAGGCGTGTTTTCGTAATGAACGGGCCATTAAAAAAAAGGTAGCAGACAACATTCTAAAATATTTTTATTTTATTTTCTGAGAAAATAAGGTTTGAAACTTCATTGTCTGCTAGACTTTCTTTTAGAAATGTTTTCACCCAAGGGATCATTCTAATGAGATGATAAGTAGTGGAAAAAGATAATCTTTTACCCTTTAAAGTGGTATTGACATGATGTCCTATGATTTCATCAGCCCCTAGCCTGTGTGACCATTTGGATGGGGAATAATGTCTCTCAATCTCCTGAAAATATTACAGTAAAATAAATCACAACCTCCATCATGAAAACATGCCTATATAATTTTGACCCCCTTAAACCCCACTTTTATATAGTAAAACTGGGGGTTTAAAGGGGTATACATTATTTTCGTATATCTGCTATAAAACATAGATTGTGAGTACTTGTTAGAACTGCCTCTGTGAGGCAGTTCTAACGAGTACCCACAATCTATGTTTTGAGCAGATATATGAAAAAATATCGGAGTTTTTATCTGAAACTTTTCAGTTTTTGGAGGTGAAATTTTCTATATATTTGAATAGGCGTGTTTTCGTAATGTTTATAAAACTGTTACTGGGAGCCACAGCAAAAATCATCTTAGCTAAACAGACACGTTGTATCCAAACAAACAATGTATAGATTATATAGAAAAATGACCTAGAAAAATGACAATTTAGGTCATTTTTCTATATAATCTATACATTATTTTATAAAATCTATGTATACTTTTATAACTTTAATCTATATAATTTCATATAATCTATACAGAATATAGAAAAAAGACCACAAATTGTCCTTTTTATACAATCTATACAATTTTGTTTGGATACAACATTTTTGGGATCCATCTCAACTCCTTACCATAATTGTCTGAAAATTTGAATAAGTCCATTTATCATATATGGAACTGTGCTACAATGAATCGTGTTATAAAATTAAAAGATTACTACAAAAGGAGGCAGGGGTAATATCCTAGTATTATCAAACAGCAGTCCTCATTTCAACTCCATCCATCAAACCACCCAGGAGTCATACATCTTTTAAGAAATTTTAACATTATTTGTTAAAATTCCAAAGCAGCATTATTAAAAACAAAGACTAAAAGAAAAGAATCTACCAAAACTATTGATAGTTGAGGTCACGAACACAACAGCTATTGATAGCTGAAAAGACCATCATTAGCCACTATCACAAATTCACAATGCACAGACATATTGTTACACATCTAGTATATAGTTAGTCTGTCATTACTGACAATGACCAATCCTAATCAACTGTGTGATGTGTTATTATTTGTGTGTTCTAAAATGGCTGATAAGACCAATCTTAGCTCTAAACTGCCTGTTGCAGATAGAGCAAGAGAGGTCCGAGGAAGAAAGCTCTGTTGGTGAAGCCTTAGCTCTGGCTTTCCGCTGTGCATGTTTCTGCTCGGCTTCGTTGATTCTTTTTGCTTCGTATTCACCAGTTCCCCTTCTTATGAGGCTTCGCCACTTTGTTTGATCCTGTGCAATCTACTCCCATGACTTTGTTGGTATGTTGAAGTCTTTAAGTGAGGCTTTGATGGTGTCCTTGTATCGCTTCTTCTGACCGCCCATGGGAGCGTTTTCCAACTTGTAGTTCTCCACAGAGGATTTTCTTTGGCAAATGTTCATCAGGCATTCTGGTAACATGGCCCTGTCTATCTTAACTGTGCCAATTTCAGAAGTGTATGTACACTCTGCATCCCTGCTCTTTTCAGGACTTCTGTGTCTGGAATCCTGTCTTGCCACTTGATCTTTAGAAGTTTTCTTAGACAGCTTGTATGGAAGTGGTTCAGCCTTTTGGCATGTCCAAGTTTCTCTTGCGTATAATAGTGTGTTGGCAGCATCACCGATCTGTATACTTTTAGCTTTGTGTCAAGTCTGATTCCACTTCGGTCCCAAATACTTCCACGTAGCCGGCCAAATGCTGCACTAGCTTTGGCAATCCTAGCATTGACTTCATCATCAATGTGCACAACTCTAGACAATGTGCTTCCAAGGTAGGTGAACTTGTCTACCACTTGCAGTCGTTGACCTTTCATTGTGATGGTAGGCTCCTTGTAAAGCTTTCCAGGTGCTGGCTGATATACTACCTCAGTCTTTTTGATGCTGATTGTGAGATCATAGCTGTCACACGAATCAGATACTTGATCCACACCTTTTTTGCATTTTCTCTTCTGTTGGAGCACCCTTTGCCATGTCATCAGCAAAGAGGAACTCATCTAGCACCTCTGTCTGCACCTTGGATTTAGCTTGCAACCGTCTTAGGTTGAAAAGTTTCCCATCAAAGCGATACCTAATAGGTATACCATTGTCACCATCCTGGAAAGCATCTGTAAGCATGGCAGAAAACATCATGCTAAACAGTGTTGAAGCTAGTACACAGCCTTACTTAACTCCATTTGTCACAGGGAATGGATCAGAAAACTCGCCATCATTTTGGACCCTTGCAAGCATTCCATTATGCAACTGCCGCACCATTGCTATGAATTTGGCAGGACAGCCAAACTTTGCCATAATTTTCCAAAGTCCCTCACGACTGACTGTGTCAAATGCTTTAGTAAGGTCAACAAAGGTCATGCAGAGGTCCACATTCTGTTCCTGGCATTTTTCTTGAAGCTGTCGTGCTGTAAAGATCATGTCTATTGTTCCTCTGTCTTTCCTGAATCCACACTGGCTTTCTGGTAGAAGCCCTGACTGTTCAAGGTGTTCATTCAATCGATTCAGTAGGACCTGGCAAGGATCTTCCCAGCAATTGACAATAAAGAGATTCCTGGATGACTGTCACAGACTTGAGGATTCCCTTTCCTTTTGAATAGGTGGATAATTATTGCATCCTTGAATTCCTGAGGGATGGCTTCTTTTCTCCACATAATGTGAAAAAACTTTGTCAGTTTCTCTGCAACTGGAGGACCTCCTGCTTTGTAGATCTCTGCAGGTATTGCATCTGATCCTGGAGCCTTGCCAGATGACATGAGTTTTATTGCTTTGACGGTTTCAGAGACGGTTGGGAGCTCATCAAGCAGCGGACTACATTTCACCTGTGGTAGTCTGTTGATAGCTTCATCATTGAGAGATGATGGCCAATTAAGGACACCAGTCCATCTTTTCAGGATAGCTTCTTTGTCAGTCAATAGACTAGTTCCATATGCACTAAAGAGCGGGGTGGTTCTTCATATTCTTTCTGTCTGCAAAGGACTGGATTTCATCAGTCCTTTTGCTCAGCCAGGAGTCTTGCATGTCTCTGAGCCTAGTCTGTACTGTCTTGCATATGTTTGAATAGGCAGTCTCTCTAGATACTGAGCTGGTTTTCTGAGGTAAGCCCTGTGTTTTTGGTGTTTCTCTTCAAGGAGTCCCTGGATTTCTTTGTCATTCTCATCAAACCAATGTTGGTGTTTGTGAGGTCTGTCACACATCTAGTACATAGACAATCGACCACAAGATCACTGAACAAATGCAATAATACTGTTAATACTATTCTAGAGCCCCGATATGAACTAATGGGATTCATATAAACTAAAGTTTCTTTTTATTCTGTTTTTTCCTGATTTATATCAGTTGTACTTTTGTTTTGTCAAAATTTGACTTCCAATGGAACATTACTGGGAATTTTCTGTACTAAACTTCAGACGGTGCAGAGACAAAAACTTATGCAGCTTAGATTTGAATGAATGAAATGGTAGTGTACTAACAATGTTTTTAGGTTAGGTTTTGCTGTAACTGTTGTTGATCACCTACGTGAAGGACATAACTTTTTGACTAGAAAATAGAAACAAATATTACCTCCCTGGATGCTGTTCCAATATCCAGAGTTGAAGACATGTTCTCAGTTCATTTAAACAGTCAGGAGTCCTTCTGCTGTAAAAGAACAAATTTTAGTTCATTTTAGCAATCCAGATAAGAGGGATATTTTCAGAAAATGTTTTCATACATTCTGTACTATCAAACCGTAGTGTATGCCTGGTTTTCCACGAAATAAAGCATGACTGTCACCTGTCTAGGTACTAACCATGATGTATATTGCTTAACTTCCTGAATCAGAATCAGAATATTTTACTGGTGACATTCATTCACCTGGGATAAAAAGAAGTAAAAAACCCATTCACTCTACCAACGTTGCCATAAAAAAGCAGGCTTACACAGCAAGGCTGTAGAAGTGATTTGTATATGTTACATTTTTCCTCATCTTCCCTTGACTTCCCCCCAGTCACAAACTCTGTCCACTCTGCAGATCCCAGGAAGGAGCCAAGCCAATGCAATGCTGCCAGGGACACCTAGCCCTGCCACTGGGGTCAAGAGATAATGGTGGTGTCATCTCTAATCCCACTGCTGCCACCAAATAGTGTTTGCCTGCTCTTCACTGAAGTCAAGTACTGCAGTAACCCATCCAGATACTAACCACTATGTATACTGCTTAATTTTGTGCAAAAGCCAATCACATTACAAACATCACCATAACAGCTGACTTCCACAGCAAGACTATGTAAGTTATCTATATACCAAACCTGTTACAAAACCATTGCAGTTTGGGTAGCAAACACATCTGACATTTTCATAACAGTCTCTTATTTCTGTACTTCTTAACGCTTAGCACTCTGGGTAAAATTTTCAGCAGACGATATTTTGAAATATTTTTTCTTATTTTTCCCAGAAAACAGGATATGACATTTCATGCAAATTGTCTCCTTGCATGAAATGTCATATCCTGTTTTCTGGGAAAAATAAGAAAAATATCATCAATTTGTCGTCTGCTAAAAATGCCTAGAGAGTGATAAAGGTTAAGTGAATAACAGGCCCATTGAAATAATTGACTTGGCAATCTCTGAATCTGGCAATTTTGTGTTTCAATCACCAATGTTTGACTGACAATTGCTTTCAAAGTAGTCTTTGTCATGTACGACTGTGCTTTTCTTACAAAAGATAAATGTTTAAAACCAATACTGACATACACATTATAAGTCAACTATTCTGATAACATCTTGAGAACACTGTGAAAAAATCATGACAACGGCATACCTCTTTTTCTGTCAACTGGAAGTTTTGTTTATAGTGGTGTAACCATTTCTTCGTATTTATTATTTTAATTCTATTGCTATTTTTTAATAAAATTATGAGAAAACGGATTCAAAATTAATTAAAATGATGTTATAAATAAAAAGCAATTCCTTATTTGCAAAATATCATATGATTATAAACTGACAGAAATTTATTTATTTGGTCATAGATTCGTATACAAAGATGACGGAAAACTTGAATGTTCCATCGGACTTTACAAAACCAAAGCCAAAAAGTGTGTTTTATTCAATAGCTATATTTTCAAATCAAGATTAAATAAATGCATTGGTGTCAGAGCTTTGCGCTGCAATTATTTTTCTATCTATTACATTCTGTTAATGCCAAATGCAAGCGTTGAATCAGTCATTGAACATGTTTTGACATGCAGAATTTGGTGGGTGGGGATGCATATTCTCAGGATACAAGATACAAAAAATTTATCTCGTGTCGGATTAAACCAAGGATTAACACTAGCTGCGTGAACTTTTTGCTAAACAAAGAAGCTTAAAAATAACATTCGTAAAACATGTTAAAAGTGAAAAATGCAACTCAAACTCAACGGTACGTACAAACACCGGATCGGACCAGATCGGGCTCAATTACGGATCGGACCGGATCGGACCCTATTTTGACTATTATTTTGAATTTTTTTTTTGATTTTTTTTTTCTTTCTAGTTGTTATTTTTAATACTGTATTAGTTTTTTAATTATGTATGTGATGCTATTTCATTAGCGGATTCAATACTATCACTCCGTCACCACTTTGCCTCACTCGCAGCATCATTTACATATATCAGTCAATCACTATACTAATTTATCACTCGCAGCATCATTTCCATATATCAGTCAATCACTAATTTTAATCCCCAGCATTAATTAGAAGAAGAAAAAATAGCTCATCATATCATTCAATTAGAAGTGATATGTGTTTTGGATGACACTTGACAGATTGATTGATAAGCTTTTTGAACTTAGTGTTTGATTACTGGTAATGTGATTCTTGCTCACGCAGTTACTCAATCAAAAATAGTCACTCACTTGACAATCATCACATCGAATACCAATCTTGATATATAAAGACTTGGTTATTTTGGTTGTCATTGCATTTGCACTATCAAGCATCCACTGTGCCTGCTGGGTAAGAAGAACGGGCCATTGATTTGTTGCTAGATATCTCATGCTTTAGAATCTGCACAGTCAACATAGAATGCCATATCGATGTAGGGCCGACGTCCGGTGTTGGCCGACGGCGATACGACGTAACAACGTATCGCTGTCGGTCCGACGTTGTCTCGCTGTTTGGTGCTGGCTTGTCATACGAACCTAATGCAAATGCTACAGACTCCTAGCATAGCCTACGTTAGCCGTTTGGCTATATATATATGGGTGGAGTTATGTTTGGTCCGTTTTTTTTTTATATTGGAATGAAGGTGTGAGGTAAAAATAGTTTTGTATGCTGTAAACCTCTTCCAACTGTGCATAAAGAAGAAAATATTGAAGAAAAAATGACCATAGCACAGAAAACTGGGTCCGATCCGGTCGGATCCGGTAATTGAGCCCGATCCGGTGTTTGTACGTACCCCAAACTCAAACTTTTTCGCCAACTGCTATATTAAAAATCTCGTTAACTGAGACTCAAGGAAGTTTATGCACATATGGGATATTTACAGTGTGCGCCAAATGTCACAGGGTGACAAAAATGTACAGCAGTACCTGGGCTGAAACCTGGGACCTCCGATTACTGTGCCGATGCTCAACTGACAGCTAACCAGCCACCTTTCTTTTCCCACTGCTTGTGTTTCATCCCAAATCTTTTCAAATACTCTTCAGGCCAATTGAGAGACTTATTTTTGTAGTCTTTCATTCTTCCAGGTGCTGTCTTGGAGCCACATTGGCCACCAAATGTCACAGCATTAGAAAAATATTCATATGACCAGGCTTGAAAGGGCATTTTCCGGTTTGTAGAAATACCGGAACACACCAAAACACCGGAACACACCATAGATACTTGGGGTCAGTAGAGCAGTGCAGGCCCCCCAAAAAATATCTTGTTTATATTTTCCCCTGGTTATTTTTGTATTTTAGTACAACAGAAACACTGCTGATAATATATAATCATATTCTGTGACTTCTGAAAAGGTTCTAAAAAACATCTCATTTCTCTCAAAAGGTAAGGACGTCCATATATGGTTCTTTACTTTTTATTTCATTTTGTTTTATTTCATTTGTTTATATATATATATACACATATTTTTATTATTTTTCTTTCTATTTACTAAGCACTGTTTTATTTCATTGTGAACTGCAGAACATTAGGTGGTATGATTGTTGAAAAGTCTAAATAACACTGTTACTCCAGTTTTGGCGCCAAATGGTAGTATGGTGTCTTGGCACTGGTATTCGGATGTTGTGATGTCGTGATAAAGTTGGGCACAACATCTGTATTCAAAATGGTTGACAGTATTGATAAAAAAATGGTGTAGCACTGAAAGAACTTAACTCTCTTAAAAAAGGCTTTAATTAGCCAAAACGCTGAGACTTGATTGTGAAATAAACTGTGCAAACATATATGCAGGGGTGTAAAATTCCACTCTCCTGCTCGCATTTGCAAGTAAATTTTAAGGGAGGGCAAGTGAGATTTTCAGAACTTCACTTTTTCTTCATTCTTAGCATCCAAATGAAACATTTAGACCATAAGGGCCAGTAAGTTTGAAGGAATTTTACACCTCTGATATGTGTAAAAATAATGTGTGCTTATGAGATTTATTATTATAAACTGAAAGTTTTTGGTACACTGTGCAAGTAAAGTAAACTGGGCCACAGTGATGAAGTCCGGCCAATAAAACAAAAATGACAACACTTCAGACAGCACAGGAAACAAAGTAGTCCAAAATTGGGATTTAAATAATTTTTACAAGTTCCCATTTTCTGGAAAATCCCCAGGGTCAGCAACATTCTTTCTTGGAGATTTGATCATGAAATATTTTCTACGGTCATTCGCTCCCTTCCACTGATTCAAGAAGGGATTTGTCTGTTTCTGGCAAAAGAATGTGCACAATACTGGTTACGGTAGATTTCCTATTAGTTCGAACATGTAAAAAATAAATACTGATCCGGATGTTCGAATTATATGAAAATTAGTTTCAGAAAAAAAATCACTGTTCGAACTATTTTGAATTGCGGAAAATCTGCGATAAAAACTGACATAACGAGACATGATTAAAAAATCAATAACTAACCTTCAGTCTCTGGGTGATGTGTCTGACTATTTGAGCTATTTTCTCACTGTTGATAGACCTAGAACGTAGCTCGCGGTATTTACTCATGGTTGTGCGAATTCCTTATCAAGAATAATGGACCATGTTCAATAACAAAAACACTTTCTCCTTATCCTATCCTCGGAAAACAGAAGCCTGGCCATTTTTATTTTATAAACAGTTGACGTCACTTTCAACTTCCTTTAGAGTAACATTGTCATTTTGATGCGGATTATTTTCTTTACCTGTAATCAGTCATCCGTAAACTATGCATTTCAATATCCTTTAGACTTTGGTGCGGACGTGACACACAACAGCTGTCTAATGGCGACCATCAAAAACCGTCCATAAAAACATCAAACTAATCGCTTGCACAACGGAAGGTGGTCATTAAAAAAAAGGTACCTTACCAACTTCAAATATATGATAGGGTAGCATTTAATGCATCCGCTTATTCCGATCAGGACCTACAGTTTGCTTGACACCGTTAACAGGACCTAGAAACAATTTTATGCACAGGCTGATCTAGGTCATCGTATCTTGCCTAAGAAGTAACTATTTTATGGTTCATGAGTCTACCGGTTAATCCCATACAGTGTTCCGGGTAGTAAAAAAAGCACCTTATTGCAAATGCAAAAATTGCTGATCTAGACAAGTCTGTGCGGTTCGTTAATGGTCTGTTTATTTCTAGTGCATACTTTCAAGGACGGATATTCTTTACGCACAATGTTAGCAGTTTTATTTTTTGAATAGCCTGCGCACCCGATCGTGTCGCGAGTAATTCGTGTAAGATCCCTTTTCTTTTTGCAAAACGCCAGATGTTTGCTCACAGGTTATTACGTGGTCACTGTAGCAGTGTGAAACATATTCTTAACCTTTACCGATTTAGCAGACAACAAAGTGATAACATTTTTCTTATTTCTTCCAGTCTACACAATTTGACATTTCATACATATTGTCTCCCGAGTAGACTATTTGCAAGAATAGTCGGCTGCTATTTTCTAGAAAAAAAAAATAGAAAAACTGTCATCAGTTTGTCATTTGCTGAATTTGCCAATAGCATGGTAAGAGTTAAGACATTGGCAGTGCATTACTCATATACTTAGGTATTTAACATGCTTAAAATAGCACATGCAATCAGCTGGAGAAATCATGTTAACACAGCGACTGTCAACAGCTATGTGTGCAATGCAAAGGTTCAGACACAATAGTTATTCTTTCAAGATATTTTTTTTTGCCCTTAGAAGGGCAATTATTGTTTCTTTCTTCGTCAATGAAACTACCGTGTTTTTGACGTGCACTTTAGCTTGTCTTTAAGTCGATGCATGATGGCAGTTTTCCCTTTGATCGTAAAAATGTATTCGCAGGGCACCTCCAAACCACCCTGCGGCATCTTGGAGCGTTGACTCTTTCCCGTTATTTTGCACTCTATTGTTCCGCCATGTACGATGAAAAATTTGGCAAAGCGCGAAATTTCTTTTGGAAGGTGGCCAACTGTCATCATACTTTTTTTCACTGCTAAGCTGTGCTTGTCACCGAACTTTCTGCCGTCAGGATCCGGGTCTGTTGTCAGCATCTCGGCAATTACAGGATCCCAGTACACTCTGTAGACATGAAACCCTCTGACCACGCAAAGATATATGTACTTCATGTTGAATGAAACTTTGTCAAAGTGTGTGCGTTTTTTGTCTTATATACATATAATATAATTATCAATATACTGTAAAAAATGTGGCAACAAGGATGTTGGAAGGGGGTCACGGGTGACGGTAATAGTAACGGGGTATTGTCAGAATTTATGACAGGATATTGGTTTACGACAAGGCACATCTGGGACATGTGTAACAGCATAACATTAGATTCTTTATGAGTCTGCATAATGTCAACCTATGTTAAACGGAAATAAACCAATAACTGTAAAATCAAGTGGCATACTTGGTAAAATTTATTTGCATTTATAATACCGTTGACACGTGCCGGCTGGTTCCAAGTTCACAGTTAAATGGGTCAATGCAGGACACGTGCCAGTAATACCAAATAAAACTTGATCTAAACACGCCGTCCCTCAACCCCACACACACTCGCTACCCATTATGCCTTAAAAATGTGTTAATTAGAACAACCGATTGATTTATCATTAATTGCTTAAAGGATCCGCCTAAGCCTGCAACATGACCCCATAGGGTTGACTGGTCATAAAACCTCAACACAAACAAACTTATCACAAATAAACAAGTTATAAAATCCTGTGATTTTTTTCCATCAGTTAGCCACTATTTTGAAAGAAAAAATCATGTATATGGTAATATGGAGAAATGGAGAACTTTCTCTGGTAATATTAATGATACTGATACTATATTATTGCAGGTCGTTGTTAGCAAGCTGCAACTCTCTAGAGTCTCTAGACCTTAGATCCAGACATTATTGTGTTTAACCTAATTTTAAACACCTAATTTTAATTTTGACACCTGCCTAAAATATCTGCAAGTGTGTTGGGAAGCATATGGGGAGAGAGAGAGACAGAGAGAACTATCTTGCTTTTATCTTTTTTTTTTTCAGGTAATTTTCTACCTTGTCTTGTGCAACAGTGCACACCTGCCTAAAATATCCATGAGGGTGTCAGGAAGTATATGAAGATAGATAGATAGATAGAGAGATAGAGAGAGGCAGACAGACAGATACTATTTTCCAATTATTTGGGGGTGGTTGGGTGAGGCAAAGGTGTCATGTATCTTGTGTCACCAGAGCGTCCAACTGATATTGGCTTACAGTTGGGGAAGGCCTGCTACCACTGCAGCAGGTATGGGTAGAGGGGGAATGTTTTAACTTGTTTCTTCACTTCCATTCTTTTTCAGCCTTTTCTACTATACCTCTCTTCATCTCATCTACTATTTCTTCTATCTCTCTTCTCCCTTTCTCTGGGAGACAACACAAAATGACCCACAAGGGTTGACTTGTCATTAAACCCCAACACAATCAATCAGTCAAATTATTTGAAAGTTTTATCATGTCATAAAATGCCTCAAAATTAATTATTATCGCACCTGCTTGTAGCAGGGTGCGATATAGGCGTCCGATTTTCCGTCCGTCCGTCCGTCAGTCCGTCCGTCCGTCTGTCAACATTTATGTCGACGTTCGACATTTATGTCAAAGTTAGTATTCTAATCAACTACAAGACTAAACAACCATCAAACCTTGCATGAAACATCTCCCTGACCTCCTGACTTTGCAACATAGGCGTCCGCTTTTCCCTTTGTCTGTCCATTCGTCCGTCCGTCTGTCAACATTTATGTCGACGTTCGACATTTGTCAAAGTTAGTATTTTAATCAACTACAAGACTAAACAACCATCAAACCTTGCATGAAACATCTCTCTGACATCCTGACTTTGCGACATAGGTGCCCACTTTTCCATTCGTCTGTCTGTTCGTCTGTCTGTCCGTCCATCCGTCTCTTAACAGTTCTGTTATGTCGAAGTTCGACATTTATGTCAAAGTTAGTATTCTAATCAACTACAAGACTAAACAACCATCAAACCTTGTATGAAATATCACCCTGACCTCCTGACTTTGCGACATAGGTGCCCGCTTTTCCATTCGTCTGTCCGTTCGTCCGTCCGTCTGTCTCTTAACAGTTCTGTTATGTCGAAGTTCGACATTTACGTCAAAGTTAGTATTCTAATCAACTACAATTCTACAACAACCATCATACCTTGCATGACACATCTCCCTGACCTCCTGACTTGGCAGATATGTTGACCCAGTGACCTTAACCTATATTTTGCGCTCCATTGACTTTGACACAATTTACGTTGACGTTCCAGATCTTCTCAACTATAAGGCGTACAACTACCAAACCTTGCATAGTGCTTCTCCTAGAGGTACAGACTTGGCAGGTACCTTGACCCGGTGACCTTGACCTATATTTTGCACTCCAGTGACTTTGACATATTTTGCATCGACATTCAATATCTCCTCAACTATAAGGCCTACAACCATCAAACCTTGCAAAGTGCTTCTCCTCAATGTACTGACTTAGCAGATACCTTGACCTGGTGACCTTGACCTATATTTTGGCTGCAGTGACTTTAACATAATTTACATCAACGTTCCAGATCTCCTCAAGTGTAAGACCTCTAGCTACCAAACCTTGCATAGTGCTTCTCCAATATGTACTGACTTGGCAGGTATCTTGACCCGGTGACCTTGACCTATATTTTGCGCTCCAGTGCCTTTTACACATTTTACGTCAATGTTCAATATCTCCTCAACTATAAGGCCTACAACCATCAAACCTTGCATATTGCTTCTCCTCAATGTACAGACTCTGCAGGTACCTTGACTGGGTGACCTTGACCTATATTTCACGCTCCATTGACTTTTACACCGTGTACGTCACCCTTCCATATGTCCTCAACTGTAAGGCCTTCAACCACCAAACCTTATATAGCACTTCTTCTCGATGTATTGACTCGACAGGTACCTTGACCTGGTGACCTTGACCTATATTGTGCACTCCAGTGACTTTGACACATTTTATATTGATGTTCGGTATCTCCTCAAATATAAGACCTACAACCACTAAACCTTGCATAGTGCTTCATCTCATTGCACTGGCTTGGCAGGTACCTTGACCCAGTGACCTTGACTTATATTTGACAAATTTTACGTTGATGTTTGATAACTCCTCAACTATAAGGCCTACAACCACCATACCTTGCATTGTGCTTCTCCTTGATGTACTGAATTAGCAGGTACCTTGACCCGTGACCTTGACCTAAATTTCATGCTCCAGTGACTTTTACACATTTTACGTCAATGTTCCCTTATCATTGGGCTGTATGATACGAAAAGTCAGTGCTGAAGATATAGCCATTAGAGGGAATGGGACTGGCCTGGAATATATGTGCCCCACTTGGCACTTTGTCTACATTTTTTTCAACCCAGTTTTCCAAGTAAGCACTGCTAAGAATGAAATAAACTTATTTAATAACCACATTCTGATTGTGGCTCCTGTGACTTTTGCGCCAGCAGGTGCGATGACGCCTTCCGCGGAATTCTTGTTTTATTATAATTAACACATTTGTTGCTATTTATTGCAGCTCCTGATATTGGCTTGTTGCCTCCATCAGCATTTGTAGTGAAACCTAAACAAGGAGATCCTTGGAAAGAGATAGCTAAAGCTACAGAAGAAGTGGCTAAATTAAGAATAGAAAATATACAACTAAGGTTAGTTAGAAGTATGTAATTGCAGTAACATCCAGAAATGGAGGTCCTTGGAAGCAGCTAATTCTACAGAAAAAAAGTGGCAAAATTAAGAACAGAAAATACTCAACTAAGGTTAGTTAGAAGTATGTATTTGCAGTAACATCCAATTTGGCAAAAATGGAGATCTTTTGAAGGAGATAGCTAAAGCTACAGAAAAAAATGCAACATTGAGAATAGAAAATACTCAACTAAGTTTTACTAGAAATATTGAGGTTACATCCAAAAATGGAGATCCTTGGGATATTGCTAAAGCTACAGAAATGGCTAAATTAAGAATGGAAAATACTCAACTAAGGTTTGTTATTAGAACTATGTGTTGAGGTGGCATCCAAAAATGGAGATCCTTGGGATATTGCTAAAGCTACAGAAATGGCTAAATTAAGAATGGAAAATACTCAACTAAGGTTTGTTATTAGAACTATGTGTTGAGGTGGCATCCAAAAATGGAGATCCTTGGGATATTGCTAAAGCTACAGAAATGGCTAAATTAAGAATGGAAAATACTCAACTAAGGTTTGTTATTAGAACTATGTGTTGAGGTGGCATCCAAAAATGGAGATCCTTGGGATATTGCTAAAGGTACAGAAGTGGCTAAATTAAAAATGGAAAATACTCAACTAAGGTTTGTTATTAGAACTATGTGTTGAGGTGGCATCCAAAAATGGAGATCCTTGGGATATTGCTAAAGGTACAGAAGAAGTGGCTAAATTAAGAATGGAAAATACTCAACTAAGGTTTGTTATTAGAACTATGTGTTGAGGTGGCATCCAAAAATGGAGATCCTTGGGAGATTGCTGAAGGTACAGAAGAAGTGGCTAAATTAAGAATAGAAAAATACTCATCTAAGGTTAATTATATATTTAGAGTGCCATCCAAAAAAGGAGATTCTTGGAAAGAGATAGCTGAAGCTATAGAAGTGGCTAAATTAAGAATTTGCCCAGAGAGTGGCAAAGGCTAAAGACTTAGTAAGAAACAAAAAGCTAACCCAGTGGGAAAACAGTGTGTGTATTAAATAAACTCTTGTAAAATTTGAACCATCGCAATCAGGAATCTTATCATGTGTTTATCAGCAGAGTAATCCCTGTTGTGCACTTTTTCCCTCCGAGGCAAAACTTATTTTGATTTTTTCATTTGATCTGATTTTGAAGGTGGGCTATTTAATGTTAATTTAGGGATAATATTTTCAGTTTTCCATAAGAAAACATTTGTACTCTTTTGGAAGCACTTTGGCAAAACACCTCTAACAAGTACTCACAACCAAGGGTACCTTATTTTTACGAAAAAGTTATAAAAATTAGACCAGAACCAGAACAGTCACCTGTATTCAAAACTTTTCAGCATTCCTGAATATGTATTGTAGGAAAGTTATTGAAAACAATATGGTAAATTTCCTAAAATTTCGAACACTTTATTCCATACATTTTTGGCTAACATTTTGCTTTGTCAGTCCGTCCGTGCAGCTGTCCGCAAACAATTTCTTCAAATGACATCTCCTCCTGAACCACTGATTGGATTTTGACCAAACTTCATAAGAATTATCCTTCATTGGTCCTCTTTCAAAGTTGTTCAAATGGTTTTGGTCCATTGCACATCTAGGTCACAGGAGTTAAAATTAGATTTTTTAACTGAAAACTTAAAAAAATCTTCTTGTCTGAAACCAGAAGGCCCAGGTCATTGATATTTGGTATGCAGCTTCATCTAGTGGACCTCTACCAAATTAGTTCAAATTATAGCCCTGGGGTCAAAAATGGCCATGCGCCGGGGGTCATTTGTTTTACATAGGCCCATATAAGGAAAAACTTTAAAAATCTTCTAGTCTGAAAGCAGAAGGCCCAGGTCTTTGATATTTGATACATAGCTTCACCTATTGGACCTCTACCAAGATTATTCAAGTTTTAGCCCTGGGGCCAAAAGTGGCCCCGCTCCGGGGGCCGACATGTTTTACATACTTATATAAAGAAACCCTTCAAAAATCTTCTTATCTGAAACCAGAAGGCCTGGGTCTTTGATATTTGGTACATAGCTTCACTTTGTGGACCTCTGCCAAGATTGTTCAAATTATAGCCATGGGGCCAAAAATGGCCCCGCCCTGGGGCCATCATGTTTTACATAGACATATAGGAAAAAGCTTAAAAAATCTTCTCGTCTGAAAGTGCAAGGCCTAATCCTTTGATATTTGGTATGTAGCATTGTCTTGAGGTCCTCGGACAAGAGTGTTCAAATTATGCCCCTGAGGTGAAAGGAGGCTCTATCCAGATGGGGGAGTGGGGAGGTGGGATCACTTGTTTTACAAAGAGCAAAAAGCATTGGCAATGATTAGGCCTAGGACTATCAAACTAATAGGGAGGATGGACCTGAATAGTAGATGACTTTTAAGTCAAAGGTCAAGGTCACCGTAACCTTTAGTACCCAAAAACTTATAATTCTGCAATGCTTATGGTTAGGACCCTCAAACTTAGTAGAGATGTTGGTCCTCACCAGTAGATGATCCTGAGGGCAAGGTCACCAGGACCTTTAGTACTAAAAAGCTTGATAACTTGGCAAAGCTTGGGGCTAGGACCCTCAAACTTAGAAGGAATGTTGATCCTCACCAGTAGATGACACCGAGGGCAAAGGTCATGGTCAAGGTTGCCATGACCTTTAGTACTAAAAAGCTAATGATTCAGCAGCGCTTGAGGCTTGAATCCTTGAACCGGTAGCTTATATGAGATGTTGGTCTTGGCCAGTAGATGACCCTAATTGCAAAGGTCAAGGTCACAGTGACCTTTGGTACAAAACAAGCTTAACTCGGCAATGCTTGGGACGAGGACCCTTAAACGCAGTAGGGATGTTTCTTATGGCAAGAAGATGACCCTGAGGGCAAAGGTCATGTTCAAGGTCACCATGACCTTTAGAACAGCATCTCTGTTAGCAATGCTATGTATAACATGATTCATGTGAGCGATATAGGGCCATCATGGCCCTCTTTTTTTTTTTTGCAGTTGTTTCTTAAAATGCTTGGTGGAATGGCAATCAGTGTAGACCCTGATCAGACAGTCTGATCTGGGTCTGCACTGTTTGCAAATGACGTTTTTTCAGAAACACTGGTGTTCAGAATTTGAGAACATTTACTGTACATGTACTTCATTTAATCCTTAAAACACCAAGAAAACCTGCATCTGAAAGTGTCGTCTGTTTCTGTCCTCTGCTGAATATTCTCGCAAAATTTTCAAACCTATTTTTGCATACAGGCAAACAATGTGGCCCCAGATCAGACTGCTCCTAAAGGAACAGTCTGATCTGGGTCCACACTGTTTGCAGAAATGACTTTTAAAATCACAAGCAGATGACAAAGCAGACAACAGTTGTTGTAGTTGGGTTTTAAAGGTTAACCCTTCTCTTGCTAAACACGACATGCCTTCTCTTAGCAAACAGTGTACATTCAGATCAGTTGGCTTTTGAAGAAGCCAACTGATCTGGTTCTGCTATGTTTGTCATTAAATATGAATTTCTATCAAAAACGCAGATCAAGTAATCTGATTGGCTGGAAATTAGAAGTGGGTGTGGCATCTAAATTTATTCAGCATGACAAGGGCTATTTAAAGTGCAAGCATTGACCTTTGAGTAAATACATATTCCTCATTTTACATAACAGGGGATATAGGTATTGAATTGTATATTTCTTCTCTATTTTCAGGGAAGCACAATATCCACCAGCAGCCCCTCCTATACAGGTACCAGTTATTCCACATGTAAGTTTACTGCACTTACTTTGAACCACACCATAGCTCCAGATAAGAGGAGGTATCCATACAATATTTTTCTTATTTTTCTATCAAAATATTTGTTGGTACTCATTAGAAATGCTTCATTGAGGTGCTTCTGATGAGTACCCACAATATATACAGTATTTATCAGTTCTTTTTTGGATGAATAAATCACCTTATCTAGGGCTATGACAAATCATAATGATTATTAAAGTGAAACACAAAAACAAAGCGTCCAGGTAGCCAAATGGTTAGCGCTCGTGACTTCAGTACCCAAGGTACTGTGTTAGTTCCCCTAGAGACAGAGTTCAACTTGTGACTTATTGCCATTTCATTACACAGAGCCTTTCATTATCACCCCTTTATCAATGCTTCTTAACCCTTATCCTGCTGTTCACGACAACCTCTGCTTTTGCAAACATCTGATCAGGATCTTCACTATCATTCAGTTTGTGAATTTGAACGAAAACATTATATGATGTAATCTGATTGGCTGATAGTCAGAAATGGGTGTAGCTAATTAAATTATTCAGCAGGATAAGGGTTGACTCTGAAAGCACCAATCACAACTGCCGCAGATGGCATTTTGAAATATCTTTTTTAACCCATTTTACCCTTAAAGGGCCAGTCACAACTGCAGTAGACAACAGTTTTTTTTTTATTTTTTATTTATTTTTTTTTTCAGATAAAACAAGTCTTGACATTTCATGTGAATCATCTTGGCAGATGATTCACATGAAATGTCAAGACTTGTTTTATCTGAAAAATAAAACAAACAATTTTAGAATGTCGTCTGCTACAAATTTTGCTTGGCGTTTTAAGGTTTAAGCTGGGTGGACTTTTCTACCTCAAATCTTTGGACTGATCTATTTCCAGTTATGAATGGCAGGGTGTCAGCTATAGTTTTGATCACAACCATGTTTTATAGAAATTTCAGTATGTACTGCAAACAGTGTAGACCTTGATCAGATGCTGCATTCTGTGGTATCTGATCTGGGTCTGCACTGCCAGTTACCCTTTTGAGGGTTTCCCAACTAAAATGAGTTTTTATTACTTTTGAGAGATAATTAAGGCATAACATTTATGTGCTGAGCAGATGATTGCAACATCAAGCCATTTCTCCGAATAATAACCAGGAGTCATCCTAGAGGGCGATTTGGGAGAAAAAGTCTCCCTAAGCAGGCTGACTTCTCCTTACCTTGAGCTGAGGGAGAAGTGAAAATATATAGAATATATAGAGAAATCCAAAATTTGGACCAAAACTTCTCCCTGAAATCCTGTAATTGTCTAATTGTCGCAAAATTTCTCCTTCTCTGAAAGGTCTAGGATGACCCCTGAATAACAAAAAAAAAAAAAAAGACTACAATTCTGCTACATTTTTGCTTCACACTTTAAGGATTTAAGCAAATTAAAATGATACAGATTTCTTTCTACTCAGTGTAAGAGCCTCCTATCCAAAGATTTTTATGTACAAAAACAGTATTGACTGTCAATATTTGAACAGACTTGCTTAAGCAAATAGTGTAGACCTGTATCATTTGAACTAGAGCCTTTCAATTTGATGAGCTTAATGGGCTAGGGATATATCACCTCATTAA
The DNA here is from genome assembly GCA_964016985.1 of Anodontia alba. NCBI lineage: Eukaryota > Metazoa > Mollusca > Bivalvia > Lucinida > Lucinidae > Anodontia > Anodontia alba. The sequence continues at coordinate 126,277,499 of OZ024824.1, forward strand.
CTTTTGAAAAAAAAATCAGATTGATTTAATAAGCGTTTTGTCCCATTTCATCTAGCCTATATGAAAGTTAAAACCCTTCTTTTGCTAAACACGACATGCCCTGTCTTAGCAAACAGTGTAAATCCAGATCTGTTGGCATCTGAAGAAGCCAACTGATCTGGATCTGCACTGTTTGTCATTAAATATGTGAATTTCTATCAAAAATTTGGATCAAGTAATGTGATTGGCTGGAAATTAGAAGTGGGCATGGCATCTTAATTTATTCAGCATGACAAGGGTTAAAGTAGAGCTATGACAGTCACTACAGTGTTGGAGGCAATGTTGTTAAAGTTTTTAAAAGGCTAGATCTGGATGGAAGTAGTTTATACTTGCCCTGATTTTAGATACTGGTCTGTAGTTTTATTTTGTACCATCCCATCTCACAAGTGACCTAGAGGTCAAGGTCATGGATTTTGAAAAAAAAATAAGTGAAAGTTTTTGGTGAAAGTTTTTAGAGGAAAAGCAAGATTGAGGTGAGCTGTGCTCTCCTGCAGTAGCTCTTATTTACTTTGCCATTTTATATGGAGAAGTGTTTAGTTGAGGGGGGGGGGGGGGGGGGGGGGGGATGGGTGTGGGGGCATAGTGTTTTACAAACACACATTTTACAATTATTGACTCAATAATTATTGACTGAATTTCAGATGAGATGTTGAGTAAATGTTCAGGGTAACATATTAAAAAAATGATGTGAAGCCTTTACTTTCGAATTCTTACGATATATTCCACAGCGTATAATTACTCCACTAACTGAATTTTAGATGTGCTGTTCAGGATAAAATAGAAGAATAACAATGCAAATGTTAACTTTCACATTCTTCTTTGATTATGTCCTCACTCAGCATTTCCACCTGCTATAGCTTGTTGATCTAGAATTGGGTTAAACTACAACACTGGTTCCCATATTTGAATAAATTCCCAACAACAGAATGAGATCCAGCAAGCTGTTATCTAGCATAATTCCATTTTCTGATTTGAGAAGGTGATGTTACATGGGAAATCTATTTATGGAAACTCATGTCCACTGAAAATTCTAATTTTAGAAACCAATGTCTCACGGAACAATGGACATCCTGATATGTCAGTCCTTATAGATTGCGTTCTTGGCCAATGAGAGAATGTCTATTAATAGATTGTATATAATTCTAGTTGTTGATTGGAACACATGTTTCTTTATACTTGAAGGAACCTCCACAAGAAATCTGCAAGTATCCCAGTCACAAAGAGGAGCTAAAATATGTTGATGAACTGATTCAGAAACAAGCGAGTGAAATCACAGAGCTGAAGAATGAGCTGAGGAAATTAAAATGTGAGCACAGAGAAGAAGTTACAGATATAGAAAGACAAATGACAATGAAGGAGAGAGATTATGTTCATAATTTGTCGGCACTGGAGGCAGAACTTAAGAATGCTGAAGACAAATATGATTCTCAGGTAAGCATTGGGGCAAGAACTTGATTCATCTTAACCTTTGTCCTGCTGAACGCAGATATGCCCTGTCTTTGCAAACAGTGTAGATCCAGATCAGTTGGGTACTGAAGAAGCAACTGATCTGGATCTGCACTGTTTGTCATGCAGTAAGTGAATTTATATCAACAATCTGATTTAAATAATCAGATTGGCTGACAGTTAGAAATGGGTGTGGCATCTTAATTTATTCAGCATGACAAGAGTTAAACATAAAATGGAAACTTCCATGTGGCCAAGCAGTTAGCACTTCAGAGTTCAAGACATGATTCCTGTGTTCAAATTCATCAGAAGGTTGAATTCAGCTCATGCTTTTACAGTGCTCCAGTTTTATAATTACCCTTCCATCATATAGCTGCATAGCAACAGATAAGGCGCTTTTTTCATCCGAAAAATGTTGATATCTTTCTTATTTCTTGACGAAAAGATATGTTGTGGGCACTCATTAGAAGTGCCTCGCCGAGGCACTTCTAATGAGTACCCACAACATATGTTTTCGTCGAGAAATAAGGAAAATATTATGTGGATACCCCCTCTTATCTGTAGCTATGATAGTTGTTGAAAGAAATATAAAACACAAAATCACCCATTATTTAACCTTTAGCACTCTCTAGGCTAATTCAGCAGATGACAGATTAGTGATATTTTTCTTATTTTCCTAGAAAACAGTGGTTATTTATAATCATTTTTCTGTAAAATCTCTGCATTTTTGTTTGGATACAGCAGGATTTGGAATTCCACGCAAATACTGTTTTCTAGGAAAAAAGTAAGAAAATATTCCATTACATCCTCTGCTGAAAATTTTACCCAGAATGCTAAGCATTAGTAGGGGCTGGATACATGTGGTCAGTTTCATGTTCTTTCTACAAGGGAGACAAGTTTTGTGTCTTCCTGTTTGCTTTCCTGCTCATCAAAACTTGTAAAAATGGGTCTACTCTAAAAGGAAATGGTTTGCTCCCAAATTCTTTCCTTGTATAATAGCCAGTTTTCAGAAGGGAGGCAAAACAGATTTGACAGAGTTGTTTCCCCTGGCAGTGTATCCATTCCTTTAAGTAGAAAACACTTGTTATCAGTAACAGCTGATTATACCTACAAATGTGGGAGTGGGGTGGTGGATGTGGTTGGTGTTTAGTGGGGAGCCTTGTTTTTTTTTGTTGTTTTTTTTTTGTAATTTTGTTTAAATGAACTGTCAAGCCATAATTCCTGCAAATGATAAAAAATATAGTTTAAAATGTAATCTGCTATAGTTTAAAATCAGGAGGTTATATGTCAAATAGTTAAAATCAACCGTATGGTATTCTGCTGAAGTGAGTGCTTTGCCTTGATTTTTTACTTTTTGCTTCATGGCAAAGATATGGACCAGTGTAGACCCAGATCAGCCTATGTTTTCTCACAAGCTTGTTAGCCTTCATACCATCAAATAATGTGTAGGCAAGGGATGTTTTCTGACCAAAAGGTCCATGGCCCAGTTGTTCAAAACTTAACAAAGTTTTTAGCTAATGTGATGTTAAAATTTCTATCTTGAAATATGGCAAATATATTGATATTTTTTCCTGAAAAAAATGTGAGTAGCTTTTTCATTGTAATGCAAAAGCTACTCACATTTTTGCAGCAAAATATCAATGTTCTTGAAAACGCTTTAGCTGTAACATTTAATGTCATTAACATGCTCGTTAAGTTAATGTGGCTTTGGCCAACTGGGCCCAGATCCTGATCTGACCCAGTAAATGCATTGGCTACATCTGTTAGTGTTTACAAATAGAAGTCAGCTGAATGATGTATAAGATCTGTGCAGATGCAGATCAGCCTGTACATCTACACGGTCTGATCAGGGTCTACACTGTTTGCTGGTAGAATATTTAACCCTTAAAGCACCAATCACTACTGCAGCATGAAATATTTTGAAATTTATTATTTTGTTTTTTAGAGAAAATAAAATAACATTTAATGTGACTCATCTGTGTGAAAAAACAAACTGAGAATGTTTTCTGTATCAAAATTTACTATGTGCTTTTAAGGTTAAGGTCCGTACATTATGTCAGTGACTGGAGTAAACTGATCATATTGCAGATTTGCAGGCTGATCTGGGTCTACACTGCATAAGCATATGTCACAAGGTCATTTTTTTTGGAGAGTCTCCTTTCATTAGGTCTTTTTGTTTTGGAAGGCTGAATTAGTTATGCATTCTAGGTTGACAGACTGAGTAGGGAACACCAGAGAGAGATGGATGAGTTGGTTGAGAGAACAGAGAAACTTCAAGGAGAAATAATGAGAATTAAAGATCAGTCAAGGGAGAGAATAGAGAGTTTGGAGCAAGAACTGAAATCCCTGCAAGATAGTTCTACAGTGACTATAAACAGTCTAACTCAGGATCTTAGGTATACAGGGCCCAGTTGTTCAAAGCTAACAACGTCGTTAGTTAACGATTCGTTGAAATTTACATCGAGTGATACGCAAATATGCTGAAATTTTTTGCAGAAAACATGTGAGTAGCTTTTGCATTGCAAAAGCTACTCACATTCTTTCATAAAAAAATATAAGAATATTGTGTATTGAATCCGCTAAAACAGTTAACGAAATGAATTTTAACGAGCTCGTTAAGCTAACGACGCTTTGAATAATTGGGCTCAGGTTTACAGATCACTAATTTTTTATAAGGATGATAATTAATACAAAAAGTCTTGAAAATTGTGACTAGTCTATGCAACTGTATAGTCTGAACAGGGCCTTAGTCTGAACAGGGCCTTAGTCTGAACAGGGCCTTTGATTTTTAACCCATTGGAAAGTTTATTCATTCTCCCTAACTATTGTATTATGAGGTTCTGAAAGTAGCCATTGAAGACCCTGGTAAAAATCGTGATACACAGACTTGAATTGGGCTTTCACTATAAGTATATGCTGAGTGATTCTCTTTTATCTGGTATAGCATAATTTAGGGTACATTTAACCCATTTATGCCTAGCATCCCATAAAGGGGACATTGGCAGTGTAGAACCAGATCAGATGCTGCAGAACAATATCTGATCAGGGTCTGCAATTTTTGGAATTATTATGTGAATTTCTGTAAAATATGGTTATAATAAAATGTAATCATACACCCTTCTGTTGTAATGTGTCATTTTTGGCAAATTTACAGTATGGTTATGGCTCTTGGTTATCGTCAAAATAATTGTGTCATTTTCTGCAAATTTACAGTATGGTTATGGCCCTTGGTTATCGTCAAAATAATTGTGTCAGTTTCCGCAAATTTACAGTATGATTATGGCCCTTGGTTATCGTCAAAATAATTGTGTCATTTTCCGCAAATTTACAGTATGGTTATGGCCCTTGGTTATCGTCAAAATAATATATGCATGGGTTTCTTTACTTTCAGTGTAATTTTCTGCACGATATTGTTGCAAAAAGCTAGATACATTTTGTGTTTGTGTGTAGTTTGTATCATTTTTAAAATACAGAAAAAAAAAAAAGATCATAAGACAGCATCATACATTTTCTTGATTACCAGTTTTTAGCTCAGGCAAATGCCCAGTGTGAGATATTGCCAGCCATTGTCTGCCATTCTTCTTAATGTGTTAGTTGTCTGTTCACACCTTTGAAGGACTTCTCTGCTGAAACCCGGTGGCTAACTTTCACAAAACTTCAAATGGAGTCTAGTGTCAAGGAGGGATAGCAAGCTTGTTCAAATGGTCATGGTCAGTTGACCAAGTTGTCCATCATGCCTTTCAGAGTTGTCTCCCTTGAAAGTATATCAGTTTTGTCAAATTTTTCCAGGGTAAAGGAAGGAGAGATAGAGAATCAGACAAAACAGATCAGTCAATTTAAGAAGTATATTGGAGAGTCTGAGAATATACCAAAGCCAGCAGATGTGGCTCGAAGAGAGAAAGAAACACTCTTAGCTAAACTCAAAGTGAGTAATATACTCTATTTAGACATTTACTATATTCAACCTAATTCCTGCATTGTGCACTTAGATTTTTCAGAACTATGGGAAAAAGACTTGCAGTGAAAAAAAAAAATCCTTTATAAGGGCACAGCAGAAAACTTCATGTAGGGCATATTTAATGATGCTTATGATTTCTTTTTTCTGATTTTCTTTTTAGAAGCATATGTTGTTGGTACTCTTTACAACTATTTTCAAACTTGTCAAGGCAATTTAAATGAGTACCCATAACATATGCTTTTGTTAAGAAGTACATAAAAGCACACAGGCTGTAATCTGACAATTAAGAAATTGCTTCACTGTTTGCTTATAGAGAAATGTGAGGTGCTTCTAATGAGTACACACAACATATGTTTTCATTGAGAAGTTAGAAAAATATTGTATTGATACCCCTTCTTATTGGAAGACCACACAAAATAACCCATTAGGGTTGACATGTTGTTAAACAAGAACTCGGTCAAATCCTTATGTCTTTTCCCCACAGATCATAAAATGTAAGTAGAAAATGTCATAAACTATAACATATGAGGTTCTTTGTTTCTGTTTATTACAGACATATGAATCAGAGAGGGAGAATTTACAGTCAACAGTACAGCTCCTGAATATTAGACTCAACTCTATGAATGAAATTTTAAAACTTCAGGAAACAGAAATGAGCAAGGTTAGTGTTAACACACCCATAGCTTTCCCTGCCATTTTTGCTCAGTTTTTGTGAAAGCTGGAAAGTCAGTGAATTTATACCTCCACATAAGGTTTTTTTTTTTTCAACAAAAATTGTTGATATTTTTTTCTTATGTCCCATGAAAACATACGAGGGATGTTCGAAATGAATTGCTTATTTCTATCTGGAGACTTCAAATTTCAAGTTAGCCCAAAAGTACTCATTTCATGCCCTCGAAGTACCCACCATGGCTAGAAATGCAAAGTTTCAGCCGATGTATCCACTTCTTGAAGGCGTCACGGTATGCTGATTTGGGCACAGTAATAAGGTACTGATGAATTGCAGATCCAAGTGCCTGTCGGGACTGGTATTTCCGCCCAGCAAAGAATGCTTTCAATTTCGGAAACAAAAAGAAATCACATGGGGCAAGGTCTTGGGAATACGGGGGGTGAGGCAAAACAGTTACTTTTTCTTTCTTCAAAAACGCCGTAACTATTGCGGAGGTATGAGCTGGGGCATTGTCATGTAGAAGACGGACATGTTTAAAACCAGTGGCAGGGCGTCGTTTCTGATAATACTTTTTCAGTTTCTTCAGTACTACGTCTTTGTAGTACTTTCCGGTGATGCTTTTGCCCTTTTTCACTGGCACTTTTATTGCGACTCCTTCACCAGAGAAGAAGATTGCATACAAAACCTTCTTTGTACTCAAAGAACGTTTGGCAATTATTGGGCTTTTGCTGTGTTTAGTGGCCCAGATCTTATTGCTAACCTTTCTGACGGGCTCAAAATAATGGACCCAGGTTTCATCACCTGTGACGACATTGGCAAACTGCTTTTTGTCATATTTTGGAAACATTTGAAGCAGCTTTTTGGCCACTTTAACCCGTTGCCTCTTTTGCTCGTCAGTCAACAGATGTGGCACCCATCTAGCAGAAATCCTTCTGACTTTCAAATGCTTCTTCAAAATAAGGTGAACCGTTGATAGTGATATGCCTACCTTTCATGCAATATCACGAACTGTAAATCTGGCATCTCCTTCAATGATTTCCTTTATTTTGGAAATGATTTCTTTACGAGATGCAGATTTTGGCCTACCTGATTTCGGTGCATTTTTTATGGACTCTTCTCCAGACTCAGATTTCTTTTTCCACCACCGAACTGTGTCATAAGACACACAAGAAGGTCCAAAAGCAGTAGAAATTTCAGTCATCAGCTTCTTCAAAGAACAACCAAGTTTTGAGCGAGCTTTGATGTAAGCCCGTATTTCATCTCTTTTGTCGACGCTTCTACCAACCATTTTTACTGCAGTGGTCAATGACTGCGTGTATTCAAATGGCAAATCTTATGTCTTACACTTAGTCTAACATGTACATTTATACACCATTGTGTAGATATTGAATAGCCCTATACAGGTATGTATTGGTTTTTATCGTGCCCCACGTGGATATCGAGCTAGAGGACAATAAGCAATTCATTTCGAACATCCCTCGTATAATCATGGCGCTTCTAATGAGTACCCACAGCATATGAGCCATCGCATGACAAAACCTACAATACGACTTGTGAGACCAGTGAAGACTCAGGTCTCACATTCGATCACCGAGAATCTGATCAGACTGTTCGGATGTGCAGTCTGATCAGATTCTTTGGTGATCGCACTTCCCTTCTACAGCCTCCGAACTATCCAAAGAGAGTTAAACGAGAACCCTTGCCATACTGGGTGGATGTACAGACTGATCTGGGTCTTTGCTGGTCACACAGATCTTATTGTAGGTTTTGTGATGTGCTGGCTCATGTCTTCATCGAGAAATAAGAAAAAATATCTTCCTGATACCCCTAGAGCTATGTTAACTTTGATTTTATAAGACTTATCTAAACATTGTTGCAGTCTATAAGTTTGTCCAGTTACACTTTCAAAGAGAGGTTTGAACTTACCCTAATAATCCTAAGTATTGAGACAGACAAGACTTCACAAAAAGAGTAGATCCAGATCAGATGCTGCAGAATGGGCATCTGATCAGGGTATACATTGTTTGCCATACATACAACAATATTTTAGACACATCAAGAGGTTGTAGAATGGACTTGTTCAAATTTTAGGACAAGTATTGTAAGTAGATAAGGTGTCCCAATACTTTGGGTAAATATGTTAACCATTTTCCAGTTGCTTTTGACTTGTTATGACTATCATTTAGCTAAATAATTTTATGGGTAATTGAGGAATATTTAGCTTCTTATGAATCAGAATATATTTTATGGCTGCTTGTTGGAATTTTCCAGCAAGTCCATTCTAATGTGTACCCACTCATGTCTTTTCGACATTGTTTGGAAAGATGAACATTGTTTGGAAAGATGGTTTCCCTATGTTAATAATTGAAAATAAAACAAAAAAGGTTTTAAAAATCCTACTTGGCTTATGTTCATTCCTTTGTTGTTTTCAAATTTCTCCATGACATTTAATAATATCCCACGTGAATCTCAAAACTTGTATAAAAACATTTTCAATATGCAAACAAAAAGCGTCTGGTTGAGACAAATATGGCTGCAGGGTTTTTGGTGACAAATTCAGGATCATACTACTTAGAATTTGGGAGTTTTCTTGTAGCACTTTTTTTTTTTTTTTCATTTTTTTTTTGCGTGAATAAAGATCATACAGGAGGTTAAGATTTTGAAAAGGGAGTATAAGACAACTGTAACAAAGTAAGTATATTTTGGCAAGTAAAAACAGTACATTTTTTTTTTTTTTTTTATAAATTAGAAGAAACTGCAACATCCCTTTCATATAATGGACTGTTCTGGTGTTGATGTCAGGAAAGCCTGACCCCAGGGCCAAAGATATGAATAGCTGTTTTATCAAGCAAAACCATGCCAGCATCTGTGGCTGAGTTGGATGCAGGTCCGACTGGTGATCAGGAGGTTGTGGGTGGACCCCCACTGCGTCAGCAACATTCTTTCGTAGCGATTGATCATGAAATATTTTCATATGTCATAATCATCATAATCGGATTTTTGATTAACGTGCAGGTACAGGGGCAACAGCCACACCAGTGGTCCCCCTTCCAGATAGCTGGCTTGTTGCTTGCATGGCAGATCTCACACAGGATCTCCAGGTATGTCTGTCATGAGAGTTGATAGCTAAGAGCTTCCATTATCTGCAATCCCTCTCTGTCAGCTGTTTCCATGTCAGCTTGGGTCTCCCAGGCCCATGCTTTCCATCAACCTGTATGTCAAAGGCTGTCTTGACTGCACCATTGGAGCGTTCCACATGTCCATACCATCGGAGTTCTCTCCTTCAGAAAGAGGACCAGATCCTCAATGCCAAGCCGCACAAGTAGCTCATTGGACCTGGTGGTGACAATGTCTTGCGTCCTGACATTGCAGATCTGTCTGATCGCTGCAGACGCTGGAGGTTTGGCTTTGTCAATGGCCAAGTCTCACTGGCATGGAGCATTGCACTCCACACACAAAAGCTGTACACACAGCCAAGTGTTTTGAAAGAGAGGTGGCTTGAAGAGAGAGCTGGTAGCAGATCCTTGAACTTCTTCCAGGCAGTTTTCACACGTGTTGTGGTTGAAAGTTCACAGCCACTTGCTGCTAATGTCTCTTAGGTAGCAAAAGGAAGCTACCACCTCCAGCTTGTCAGGTCTGACCTGGACTTCCTCCTGTGGTCTGCCAGCCAAGGGGCGTACAGTTCCCTGGCACTGTGTACATCTGTAGTCAGGGTCCGTTGTCAAGCGCTTGAGCCCACTGCATTTCTTGTGCACCCAGTGCTAACAGCCATTGCAGAAGATGCTGTTGCTGCCCACTCCAGTGCAACATACGGCGCACGGAAACTCACCTGAACTCTGCAGGAGGTCCAGGCCCGTACCGCACATCATGATCTTTGTCTTCCCTGCATTTACTCTCAGTCCTTTCTTCTCCATTGCTTCTTTCCAAGTCAAGAGCCTCCTGACACATTTTCTACAGTCATTCCCTCCCTTCTGCTGATTGAAGAAGGGCAGTTGTCAGTGTCTGGCAAAAGAATGTGCACAATACTGGTAAACCACATAGAGGACCAAGCCTGCCCAGTAAAAAGTGTGGTCAGGTAAACTGACCGTGCTCCACATAATTCCAGTGGGTTGACTGGGCCGTGAAACCTTAATACGAACAAACATTCAAGCAAAACCAGAGATTTAAATGCATTTTTTCAAGGACAACAAAAGGTTTCAGATGTGTAAAACTATAGTTTATTACACTAGGATGCTTAGATAAAGAATTGACCACATGAAAACATCTTCCCAAATGATGCTGAAAAAAAAGTAGATACCATATTCGACCTAATTACCACACATGCTCCTGTAAGCACACATTCAAGCCATTTTCATAGTCTTCAGAGTGTACTTTTTGTCTACTTCCTTATAAAGGCATATTTTGTGGGTACTCATTTGAATTGCATCAACTTGCTGATGCAATCCAAATGAGCATCCACAACATATGCCTTTATAAAGAAAATTAAGAAAAAAAAATTGGATTATCATCACTAAAAAAGGCCTTTTCTGATCTTTTTTTTTATATAGTGTACCCATAGTAGGTAATACATATTTTACCACAACTGAGTATTCCCAGTAATTTTGAAAAACTTAAGTGTCCAGTGCGGTACTTAGGTCGAATATGATATGATTTTTGTGCAAAAATAGCAAAAGTACACATCTTTTTACAAGGGAGACAACTTCTATGATTTTCTGTTTGTTTTCTTGTGCACCAGGCACCTTTGGAAAAGAGCTGTATTTGAAAAGGAAAATTTGCTTCTTTTAGAGTAGACCCCTTTTCAGAAAGAGAACAAAGCAAATTAGATAATTACCTCCCCTGGAAGTATATCATTTCTTCTTAATGCATATGCAGACAATCTCAGATCAGTTTGTGTACTGTCAGAATCTTCTGACAAGAAGTCTTAACATCTGATCTGTCCGTGCAGATATTCTGGAATACTAGGTGATCTTGATAATACACTTTCGGGGCAAGAATGCTGTCAGAATTTTTTAACCCCCTTCAGAATTACATTTTAACCCCACTCCGAATTATTTTAACCCCCTTCTGGAAAGTTGTCCATGCTAAAAGAGTAGAGTAGACACCTTTTTAGAAGGACTCGGTGTGCAAAATAGCAAAATAGGAAGTGACCAAAGTTGACTCCCCTCCAGAACTGGCAGAAAGTCTATCAAATGTATCCTTTCTCCCTAATGTTTGCTGTTACCAGATTGTGTGGTAATGCAGCCCATTTTATTGCACTAACAATAATACATATTTCTGTGTTTACAGGGGTCACCAGATATTGAGAAAGTGAAACAAGAAGGTCTGCTACTTACTAGGTAATGTTAGCCTTCATTGACCTAGCCACAGATAAAATATAGGCAAAACTTCATTCTCCCTGCATAGACAGAACAATTTTTATTATCCTGGTACTGGTGAAAAAATTAACCCTTGCCATGCTGAATGAATAAAGATGCCACGCCCACTTCTCATTTTCAGCCAATCATACTTAATGCAAACAGGTCAGATCCAGATCAATTCTTCAGAAGCCAACTGATCTGGATCTACACAATTTGAAAAGGTATGGCATATCCAGGTTCAGAAGGACTAGGGTTAACATTCATTCTCCCTGTGCAGACAGAGGTTAGGGTTAGTAATGTATTACAACTACATTAAAGTTTTTATAGCCTCTTAAATCCAAACCTTAACTCAGATGGATTAAGTTAATATTTTATATCAGTATACTAGGTAGGTACTATATATATATATATATATATATATAATCGGATTTTTGATTAACGTGCAGGTACAGGGGCAACATCCACATCAGTGGGCCCCCTTCCAGAAAGCTGGCTTGCTGCATGCATGGCAGATCTCACACCAGATCTCCAGGTACGTCTATCATGAGGGTTAATAGCGGAGAGCTTCCACTCTCTGCAATCCCTCTCTGTCAGCTGCTTCCATGTCATTTTGGGCCTCCCAGGCCCACGCTTTCCATCAACCTGTATGTCAAAGGCTGTCTTGATTGCACCACTGGAGCGTTCCACATGTCCATACCATCGAAGTCTTCTCTCCTTCAAAATGAGGTCCAGATCCTCAATGCCAAGCGGCACAAGTAGCTCATTGGACCTGGTGGTGACACTGGTCCAAAGTTTTCATCAGTGCTCTCTTGAATGTCTGATGTAGGTGTTTGCTATTGGCAGTGAGACACATGAGCTGTGCCATCAGAAAAGGTGTCAATGGGGTAGGGCTTCTGAAACTGACTAAAGCAAATTGATCTTGCCTCATTCTGCCATTTTTACCATACCCAGAAACTGATGATTACTGTAAAACGATTTTGCTTGATGGTCATTTTATTTTCGTGATATTGGCAGATATGCAAATAACTGCCAAAATAAAAAATTTGTAACCCTGACCTCAAGGTCATGGTTGGGGAAAGCATATTGTTGGTATGTTATTTGCTGGTAATACTTATGTTGGACTGCATGTTCTGTACATATTTGTACAGATGGAGCAAGAATTAGTATATTATTTGCTGGTCATACTTATGTTGGACCACATGTTCTGTACATATTTGTACAGATGGAGGGAGAATTTAGTATGGTATTTGCTGGTCATACATATGTTGAACTGTATGTTCTGTACATATTTGTACAGGTGGAGGGAGAATTTAGTATGGTATTTGCTGGTCATACATATGTTGGACTACTCTTTGCTGGTCATACGTATGTTGGACTGTATGTTCTGTACATATTTGTACAGGTGGAGGGAGAATTTAGTATGGTATTTGCTGGTCATACATATGTTGGACTACTCTTTGCTGGTCATACATATGTTGAACTGTATGTTCTGTACATATTTGTACAGGTGGAGGGAGAATTTAGTATGGTATTTGCTGGTCATACATATGTTGGACTACTCTTTGCTGGTCATACGTATGTTGGACTGTATGTTCTGTACATATTTGTACAGGTGGAGGGAGAATTTAGTATGGTATTTGCTGGTCATACATATGTTGGACTACTCTTTGCTGGTCATACATATGTTGAACTGTATGTTCTGTACATATTTGTACAGGTGGAGGGAGAATTTAGTATGGTATTTGCTGGTCATACATATGTTGGACTACTCTTTGCTGGTCATACGTATGTTGGACTGTATGTTCTGTACATATTTGTACAGGTGGAGGGAGAATTTAGTATGGTATTTGCTGGTCATACATATGTTGGACTATATGTTCTGTACATATTTGTACAGGTGGAGGGAGAATATGTTGGATTGTATGTTCTGTACATATTTGTACAGATGGATGGAGAATAAGTATGTTATTTGCTGGTCATATATATGTTGGACTGTATGTTCTGTACATATTTGTACAGGTAGAGGGAGAATTAGTATATCATTTGCTGGTCATACATATGTTAGATTGTATGTTCTGTACATATTTGTACAGATGGAGGGAGATTATTATGTTATTTTCTGGTCATACATATGTTGGACTATGTTCTGTATATATTTCATATTTATATTGATGGAGGCAGAATTAGTATGTTATTTGCTGGTCATACATATGGAGGGAAAAATAGTATATTATTTGCTGGTCGTACATATGTTGGGTTGTATGTTCTGTACATATTTGTATAGATGGAGTGAGAATTATTATGTTATTTGCTGGTCAGACATATGTTGGACTGTATGGTCTGTACATATTTGTACAGGTGGAGGGAGAATTAGTATGTTATTTGCTGTCATACATATGTTGGATTGTATGTTCTGTAGATATATGTACATGTAGAGGGAGAATTAGTATGTTATTTGCTGGTCATATGTATGTTGGACTGTATGTTCTGTCATATTTGTACAGGTGGAGGGAGAATTAGTATGTTATTTGCTGGTCATATGTATGTTGGGCTCTATGTTCTGTCATATTTGTACAGGTAGAGGGAGAATTAGTATGTTATTTGCTGGTCATATGTATGTTGGACTGTATGTTCTGTCATATTTGTACAGGTGGAGGGAGAATTAGTATGTTATTTGCTGGTCATATGTATGTTGGGCTCTATGTTCTGTACATATTTGTACAGGTAGAGGGAGAATTAGTATGCTCTTTGCTGGTCTCACGTATATTGGACTGTATGTTTTGTACATATTTGTACTGGTAGAGGGAGAATTAGTATGTTATTTGCTGGTCATATGTATGTTGGTCTGTATGTTCTGTACATATTTGTACAGGTAGAGGGAGAATTAGTATGCTCTTTGCTGGTCTCACGTATATTGGACTGTATGTTTTGTACATATTTGTACAGGTAGAGGGAGAATTAGTATGTTATTTGCTGGTCATATGTATGTTGGACTGTATGTTCTGTACATATTTGTACAGGTGGAAGGAGATTTAGTATGGTATTTGCTGGTCATACATATGTTGGACTACTCTTTGCTGGTCATATGTATGTTGGACTGTCTGTTCTGTACATATTTGTACAGGTGGAGGGAGAATTAGTATGTTATTTGCTGGTCATACATATGTTGGACTATATGTTCTGTACATATTTGTACAGGTAGAGGGAGAATTAGTATGCTCTTTGCTGGTCATATGTATGTTGGGCTCTATGTTCTGTACATATTTGTACAGGTAGAGGGAGAATTAGTATGTTATTTGCTGGTCATATGTATGTTAGATTGTATGTTCTGTATATATTTGTACAGGTGGAGGGAGAAAGTATTTGCTCTGCTGGTGCAACAGAAGTCCTCAGATATCACATGTAAAAAAGATGAACAGAACTGGAAAGCAAAGGTTAGTATCCTTAACCTGTACGCCTCTCTGGGCTAATTCAGCAGATGGCAGACTGATGATATTATCCCCACGCTTTTTGGACGCAGTTTTCGTGGAAAAATTCCATCCTTTTAAAATAGCTGTGTACGAGCTGGTGTGCATCAGGCGTCTGGCATCAGACGGGCGTCTTCGGAGGTTTTTCTTTCAGTTAACCTTTTTTGAAGTGATATGTTACCTTTATT
Organism: Anodontia alba; assembly: GCA_964016985.1. Taxonomy (NCBI): domain Eukaryota; kingdom Metazoa; phylum Mollusca; class Bivalvia; order Lucinida; family Lucinidae; genus Anodontia; species Anodontia alba. The sequence goes on from OZ024824.1 coordinate 126,292,624, forward strand.
CTTCAATGGAAAAACCTGTTCATAATGCCATTACGCATTTATTTCGTTAAAAAAAGCGATGTTGACACTGAATGTCTCCGTCCGCCTGTCCGTCAGTTCCTCCATCTGTCCATCATGCTATCCTCATAAAATTACTGGACGGAACAACTCAACTTATTGCATGACTTCCCCATTTGTTAAGGATGTGTGAGCAACATTATTTTTCCGTCTGCCCGTCCAACTGTCTGTCACACTTTTAGCAGTCCTAGAAAGTAGGATTTGACATTTCATGAGAAAAGCTGTTTCAGTACGTTATCTGCTGAAAATTGTACCCATAATGCTTTGCGTTAATGTGTAGTCTACATATAAGCAACAGTTTTTATATTTTTACCTGCAAGCAAGGTTGGTGCCTGATTTAGTTAGTTTCCTGGTAGTTCATTTATTGGCTGTTGCATTTTGAAATTACAGTATAACCTCAATGGCTTGAACCCGGATGGCTCGTTTACTGTGGGTGATTCAAACTCTTTTTTCAGTCCCTGCAAATCCTTCCAATAACTCAAGAAAACAAATATTTAGGAATCTTTTTTCTTATTTTATCATGGAATTGTATGTTGTGTGTACTCATTAGAATTGCCTCATCGAGGCAATTCTAATGAGTACACTCAACATACAATCATTGTGTAGAAAATCGAAAAGATTCCCAAAATTTAATGCTATTTGCTTCCTGAACTGGTGCCATAATTAACCCTCAGTGGCTCGAACTACCCATGTCTCGAACGATTTTCCATGGTCCGGAAGATGTTTGAGCCATTGAGGTTCGACTGTATATCATTGGCTGCTCACTACAGTTGTTTAGGTGATGAAGGTCTAATGAATACCCACAAGAAATATTTTTTGTGTTAAATAAGAATAAAGTATTGATCTGGATAAAAATAAGATAAATATCCGGACCCATTTGTTCAAAACTAACGATGTTGTTAGTTAACAATTCATTAAAATTTACATCGAGTGATACGCAAATGCGCTGAAATTTTTTGCTGAAAAAATGTGAGTAGCTTTTGCAGTGCAAAAGCAGCTTTTGCAGTGCAAAAGCTACTCACATTTTTTCAGCAAAAAATATCAGATGTTGTACATTGAATCCGCTAAAACAGTTAACGAAATGACCCTTAATGAGCTTGTTAAGCTAACGATGCTTTGAACAACTGGGCCAAGTTTGTCATCTGCTGAGTTTACCCATGCTAAGTTAAATGTAGTAATGAATGAAAGGAACTGTTCCTCCAGATATGAGTAGGTATCCATGTATTATTTTTCTTATTTCTCCATGAAAACATATATTGTGGGTAATCACTAGAAGGGCCTCAGTGAAGTGCTTCTAATGAGTACCAACAACATATTTTTATGGAGAAATAAGAAAAATATCAGTAGTTTTCTGCAAAAACAGTGCCCTATCTGGGGCTATGGGTACAACCACCCTAGTACAATTTTTGTTATGTCTGGCTATGTGATTTTAGATATTCTACTATTTGCAAAGAGTGAAGACACTGATCAGATGTTGCATTTTGCAGTATCTGATCTGGGTCTGCACTGTTTGCTAATTACCCATTTGGAGATCTTAAGACTAAAATGGGTAAAAGGATAATTTCAGCTTGTATTTTTATCATTCCTTCCTTAACCCTTTTACTCGTGAGTTTCTGAAGTGAGCTGTTCCATCTTTGAAATTGGATATATCCATTATTGCAAATATGAATGACAGTCAGAAATCGGATATAGTGGAAAATTATGTAGATCATGAAAATGATATAGATCATGATAAACAGCCTGTTATGATCCATCTTTTCAAGATCTACACTGTTTGTAAAGGTATTTGTTCTTGTCTGCAGGGTGGAAAGGATTAAAATGATAATCTGGCTGACTGGACTTTTTTATACCCTGCCACACAATAGTGGCGGGGTATTATGGTTTCAGGTTGGATGTCCGTGTGTCTGTCCGTCCGTCAGTCATACGTTGGTCCATCTGTTTTTTCATTTCCAGATGATAACTTGAGTAAACATTGATGGCTTTTCACAAAACTTGGTACGTATGTGCATTGATATTGTGGAGATCTGGTTTGGGATTGCAAATGGAAAAATTTCGTCAAATGTTTACGGAGTTATCTGCCCGTGACACAAACTGGTGGGGTATTATAGTTTAACATTTTTATTCTGATTAATTTAGGTATCTGACTTGGAAAGTAAACTGTCATCTGCTTACAACCAAATAGAACAGCTATCTTATGCATTGTCAGACAGAGGAGCTCAACTAGATATTGAAAGGAATTCAAATGTGGTAACAACATGTTATTTTCTTATATTAAACATCATTAGATGCATCCATGACATTTTTGTCTGAATGTTTTGTTATTGATACACATTGGTGTGTGTGTGTGTTTTGTGTGTGTGTGTGTGCGTGTGCATGTGCGTGTGTGTGTGAAATATTTTGGCTGATATTGTTCTCTTTTTTAAGAAGAAAAGTGTGATTACATTATCATCCTATGCTGTGTTCCGAGAACCACAGGCAAACAGAAAAGCTCAGATTAAGGTAATTGTCCTGAAATTTCATATACCAAAGATTCTTACAAAATGGCATATGCAAACAAAGCAGACCTAGATCAGACTGCTCCTGAAAGAGCAGTCTGATCAGGATCTATGCTGTTTGGCATTTCAGTAAGTATTTGGTTTAAACAATATTTTATTCATTTAAGTTCACATTATACATCGCATAATGTTATATGGTACAGGATTGAATAAAAAGCTTAAAGCTTATATAAATCATCTCCTGTCACTAAGAATTTCAAGAAGCAACTGCATAACAAGCAAAATTTACACCAAAAAGGTATAAGTGTTTAAAAATTTTATACATTTATCATAATGTGTGTTTCTGCTCAATGCGGCAAGGTGCTTCACAGTTTGTGTTTAAGCTGATGATAAGATATTTCTTGAACCTAAATGTAGTGATATTGTAGTTATTTCTCCACAAAAATCATAGGTTTAGGTATTCATTAAAAATATCTCTGTGTTACGAGCCAGGCATAATGAGAAAGAAATGAAAGTGAAACCAGCAACAAGCTTTAAATTATTAACAATATTTCTTCACAAAAAAAAAGACAAGATTCAAAACAAAAGAATGTAAGTGAACAGTACCTTTCAAATTTATGTCACAAAGCTCCTCAGAAATAATCCACAAGAATTCATAAAAACAAATCCTTTGAATAACACTTTCTGATCCCACAATTTGAAGTTCCTGAATTCAGAATTTAAGTCCAGAATGAATAAAATATAAAGTAATCCAGTATAGAATAATTTCCGATGAAAGTATACAAAGATGCCCATATGAAAACCATAATATCAAAGAACATTCTAGAAAAAGAATTAACTAGAGGCATCACACATTTTCCAGATCTAGTCAAGAACATTCTAAATTTTCTATGACATGCCAAAAATAACTAGGTCTAGACTCAAGGACATAAACAACATGTTATTGTAAACATGTTGTTCCACAAAGTTATTTATTGAAACATAGTAAATAAGGTTATTTATGGAAACATAGTAAACATGATACTTAAAATAATTGAACACCCTATATATAACACTCTGTGAATAATTTTCAACAACATATGAAGCATCTGGATGGTGAAGTGGTTAGTGCTCTTGACTTTGGATAACGAGGTCTTGGGTTTGAATCCCGCTGAAGGCGGAGTTCAGCTCATGTCTGTATCGCCTTTCACTGCACAGAGCCTTTTTATCATCATCCTTCCATTGTCTCGATATGACCTAAATAATGTCCACTTTGTGATTGAAAAATTGTGGGTTCGATCCCTGGCTGTGTCATACCGAAGACTTTAAAAATAGCGCTTAAACTGATCATCCTGGTGTCAGTATAGAGTGACTGGGCTACATATCATTTTATGTGTCGTGTGGGATGTGATATTTCATTGAGCTCCCTGCTACATCCAGACAACATCGATATATGACTGAAAGATTGTTGACAGGGACATAAAACCCTAATAAAACAAAAAAAAAGGGGGCTGAAAATGTTTAATATTTCTTTGTTTGGGAATTATTTGTGTTTTAGTGTCATGTTTCACTGATGGAGTAGAGGATCCTTTGCAGATTACAGAAAAATTATTTGTTGAATTGTATCAAAATAAAGGGTGACATTTTGATTGAGGAAAACTAGCTCCGCGGTTATAAACTTTTTTTCATGCTCAACTTGGCTGAGCATGAAATTTTTTCTGCTGATAAATCCCAAGTTACTAACAGTTGCAAATTTTTCTTGTACAACTCAGCTGAGCATGAAATTTTCCCTGCTAATAAATATGAAAATGCCAACTATTGTAGAGATCTAGTTTGGGATTGTGAATGGGCATATTTCATCAGTTTTTGACACATTTATCATCCTGCTACATACCTGTTTTTTCATTCGGACAATAATTTGACTAAATATCATTGGATTTCACCAAACTTGGTATGTGCATTGATATTGTAGAGATCTGGTTTGGCATTGTTAATGGGCAATTTTCATCAGTTTTTGACAGAATTATCTGCCCATCTCATGATAGTGGTGGAGTATTATTTTTTCACTTTTTTTTTTGTATTCTTTCTGTGCCTCAAAAAAAGTTGTGCTTGTGATTGTGGCCCTATATTTTTTAATTGTGTATTTGTACCAAGAAATGTCCTTTTGCTGTTTACAGAACCTGCAGAGAGAGTTGTCAGAAGCCCAGCAGCTGGCACTGTGTCTGGATGATAAAATACAAGAGAATGTACATAGTGCTGAAACACTTCTGGCTTTTGCTCAGAGGTAAGATCATCTTACTGATAGAATTACATAATATAATATAGTTATTGGTAGCTTAGTGGCTGGAACTATGTCTGGATGATAAAATACAAGAGAATGTACATAGTGCTGAAACACTTCTGGCTTTTGCTCAGAGGTAAGATCATCTTACTGATACAATTACATAATATAATATAGTTATTGGTAGCTTAGTGGCTGGAACTATGTCTGGATGATAAAATACAAGAGAATGTACATAGTGCTGAAACACTTCAGATTTTTGCTCAGAGGTAAAATCATCTTACTGATACAATTACATAATATATAGTTATTGGTAGCTTAATGGATGGTACTACGGTATGTCTGGCTGATAAAATAGAAGAAAATGTACATAGTGTTGAAACACTTCTGGCTGTTGCTCAGAGGAAAGATCATCTTACTGATACATTTAAATAAATCAACAGTTATCAGTAGCCCAGTGGGTCTCAGTGGTAAAATTCAAGCAAATATGCATGTTTAGACACTGAAGGCTCTTACTCAGAAGCATTATACTGTATTTACCCTAAGTGTTGGGCCCCAAGATCAGATACTGCATTCTGCGGTGTCTTCAGAGATTATGTGTTTCAGATATTTATCTACAGTAGTCAGAGATTATGTCTTTCTAATATATGTTTTCTAGCTTTTTTTTTTTTAGCTGTATTCATCCTAAATAATTGGATATCTTATTACTTTTCCAAAAATTTTGATCATGTCTAATTCATTAACTTGTAGTGTATCTAAAGTTGCAGGCTAAATGACAAACAGAGCTTGATGTGGGTCTATACTTGTCTGTCTAAATATTTAGGTCTAATGCAATAAATGATCGACCTTGCAAGAAAACAATATGCACATGTGAATAGACTACAGATTTGTGCAGCCTGGTTTACTCTTTTTTCAGTATAGTAATAACTATAAGAATTAGCACAGATAGGCCTTTGCAAATAGTGTAGACCCAAAGAGTGGCATTTACTGTAATAATCCTAGGTATTGGGACAGATAGGCCTTTGTAAACAGTAGACCCAGATCATATGCTGCAGAATGCAGCATCTGATCAGGGTCTACATTGTTTACCATATATACATCAATATTTTAGACACACCAAGAGGTAATTTCAAATGTTAGGAGAAGTATTGTAAGTAGATAAGGTGTCCCAATACTCAGGTTTATTATGGTATTCTTTAGTGTCTGATGAATTGGTAGGTGGGCTGTGAAGGCTCTGTGAAGGACCTTGGCCATCAGTATTATTAGCTTACCTGAGCACAAAGTGCTCAAGGTGAGCTGTTGTGATCAGTCAATATCTGTCTTGCCTTGTCTTTTGTGTGGTGTCAACAAATTGCTTTAAAAGCCTACTCCTCCTATACCACTGGGCCAACTGACTTGAAACTTTGTTGGAAGCATCAGGATGACCTGTAGATCAAGAATAGATCAGAAATCCAAGATCTTGGAAATCTATTTTTCTCTTCTTCTGAACCAAAAAGCCAACTGACTTGAAAGCTGGAAGGAAGCATTGGGGTGACTTGTAGATAAAAAAATAGCTAAAATTGTACAGATTGGAAATCCAAGATGGCCTCCATAGCAGCCATCTTGAAAATCTATTTTTTGCTTCTTCTGCTGAACCAAAGGGTCAGTTGACTTGAAATTTAGTGTGAAGCAATAGGGTGACTTGTAGATCAAAAAAAGGTAAACAAAAAATTGTTCTGATTGAAAATCTAACAAGGCCACCATGGCGGCTATCTTGAAAATCTGTTTTTCGCTCCTCCTGAACCAAAAGGCCAATTGACCTGAAACTTGGTAGGAAGCACCAGGGTTACTTGTAGATCAAAAATAGCTCAGTTTGTTCCAGTCTGAAATCTAAGATGGCAGGCATGACCACCATCTTGAAAATCTATTTTTCGCTTCGTCTTCTGAACCAAAAGGCCAGTTGACATGACACTTGGTAGGAAGCATTGGGGTGACTTGTAGACTGAAAACAGCTAAAATTGTTCGGATCAGAATTCCAAGATGGCCACCATGGCCACCATCTTGAAAATATATTTTTTGCTTCTTCTCCTGAACCAAAAGGCCAATTGACTTGAAACTTTGTAGGAAGCATCAGGGTAACTTGTAGATCAGAAATGGCTAAAACTGTTCCAACTGCAAAGCCAAAATGGCCGCCGTGCCCACCATCTTTAAAATCTATATTTTAGCTTCTTCTCCTGAACTGAAAGGCCAGTTGACTTGAAACTTGGTAGGAAGCATAGCAGTGACTTGTAGAGCAAAAACAGCTAAAATTGTTCTGATTGTAAATCCAAGATGGCCACCGTAGTGGCCATCTTGAAAATCTATTTTTCTCTTCTTCTCTTGAACCAAAGGCAATTGACTTGGATCTTGGTGTAAAGCATCAGGGTGACTTGTATTGTAGATCAAAAACAGCTAAATTCCTTACGATCAGAAACCCAGGATTGCGGCCATGGCTGCTATCTTGAAAATCTATTTTTCACTTCTTCTCTAGAACCCAAAGGCCAATTGACTTGAAACTTGGTAGGAAATTTTGGGGTATCTTGTAGAGCAAAAATAGCTAAAATCGTTCCAATTTGAATTCCAAGATGGCTGCCATGGCCACCATCTTGAAAATCAATTTTTCTCTTCTTCTCCTGACAGGAAGGCCAACTGACATGATACTTGCGGCCACAATAGGCCAGTTGACATGAAACTTGATAGGAAGCAACGAGGTAATTTGTAGATAAAAAAAAATAGCTAAAATTGTTATGATGGGAAATCCAAGATGGCCCCCATGGCCGTCCCCTTGAAAATCTAATTTTTGCTTCTTCTTCTGAAACAAAAGGCTGATTGTCTTGAAACTTGATAGGAAGCATCAGGGTGACTAGTAGATTGAAATCATTCTGATCGGAAATTCAAGACGGATCTAGTTTTGGCTTCTTCTCCTGACCCCAAAGGCCAATTGACTCCAAACTTAATAGGAAGCATCAGGGTGACTTTGTAGATAAAAAAGAGTTAAAATCGTTAGGATCAGAAATCCAAGTTGGTCGCACTGGCGGCTATCTTGGAAATCTATTTTGCACTATTCTCCTGAACCGAAAAGCCAGTTTATCTGGTGATAAGCTGAGTGATACAGGGCCATGTAGGCACCTTTTGTCTTGTAACATATCTTGTTTGTTTTATATTCACAGTGTTGGTGGTAACTACGAGAGAAATATAGACATGATCTCAACAGCTTTGTCAAGTTTAAAGGCTTATGATCAGAGGTTGATGTTTGCTAGTGGCAGGCTAGAAATGCTGAAAGGTATGTTCTGTAAATCTTGTTGTAAAGTTCTCTTTGTCATATATTTTCAACCAATAAAAACGCTCACGTTATTTCAACCTTATGGTGGATTGTTAATATTTGGCATCATGGTAGGCACTGTTCAAATTTTTTATAAAGTACCTACTTCACCTCTGCCTGTCACCTAGAGGTGAAGGTCATGGACTTAGAATTTTACGTCAAAGTTTTTAAAAGATCTCTATCTCGTGAATGTCTAATTGGATTCACTTGCTACGACGGTAGATGTTAGGTACAAGTTGAAAGCTTTGTTACTGTATTTACCCTAAATATTGGGACACCTTATCTACTTACCATACTTGTCCTAAAATTTGAAATATTCAGTGCTACTACCTCTTTTTGTGTCTAAAATATCGCTGTTTGTATGGCAAATAGTGTAGACCCAGATCAGATGCCACGTTCCATGGCATCTGATCTGGGTCTACACTGTTTGCAAAGGCCTGTCTGTCCCAATACCTTGGACTTACGGTAAATGCCACTATTTGATACTCAGATTCATAATAGATACTGCTCCATCAACATTTTGGACACATTGTCATGTAAAAGTTTTATGTTTAAAATTTAAAGCTATTTATGTGTGTATGCTGAATGCCTGGACTGCCATATGACTATTGTAGATCATTGGATTGATGTAAAATACTGATACTGATCTGAAGTTTCATTCATTTCAAGCCACACCCAACTCCATTACAGAATTTTTATTTCAATGTTTTATGGTAAACATTTTTAAGCTTTTTATGTTCTGTATGCCTGGTTGAATGGATCAAACCCTAGACAAAGGTGCAATCCATCCTGATAAGCACCTTTCATTTCTAATAATGAACAAAAGGAGCATTTGTAAAATAGTGTGGGCTTACTGGGGTGATAATTTTCTGACTCACAAATACCCTGACTGTGCACTTATAAAAGGCTTGTGCAGTATAGCATATAGCATGTTTTTTTTGTATTTCTCCAAAAAATATATGTTGTGGCTGCCCATTAAAAGCATGTCACATGGTTCAAGCTGGCTCAGAAATTTATTTGAGAGAAGTGACTTCTTCCTCCAGACAAAACAGGGAGAAGTTTTATAGGATGAGGGAGAAGTCAAGACTCAGTTAACCTATTGCCTTACTGAAAATGTGGTAATTTAGGACACTCCACTCGCTTTACAACATTGACTTGGAAAATAACAAAAAAAGAAACAATTTTTACTGTAGAGCAGTTCATTTTTACTTCTGAACCAATTAAATAATCCTAACACAGACATGAGTAGGGCAAATGCATCATATCTGGACCCATAAGTTCATTCATATCTTTTTGGAAATTGACAGTTCTTCTCAGTAGGTCCATTCAAAACATCAAGATCTGTGGTTTGATAAGTAAGCTATAAAATTATGATAAAAAGAAATTTGTTAATTAAAGTGTCTGTCAACTTTTAAACTTTGTTTTTAGCACTTTTAATGCTGTTTCTGACCAATTTTCTGCATGTAAATGGTTCATTTATAAAAAAAAATGGACACCTACGAAAACTAATGACATTGATGAAATCGATCCTTTAGTCACTTATTAGGCAAACAGTTTTCCTCCAAAACTACTTAAACCACACCAGACTTTTATTCTTTAGCATTTCTGATACATCTAACAAGTTTTTTCAAAAGAATTTTACCTTCGCATGTTTACTCAATTTTTACTGGATTTCTAACAAAAAGTTTGTTTTGCACAAGCTTTTTCAAAAATTGCAAAAATGGAGGGCAATGTTTTTGTTGCCCTCTGGGCTTCCCAGGGCGACTTAGAGCCCTCTAGGGTGACTATTTTGCCCTAGTTGCCCTGTAGCAAGATCTATGATGTCACTGAGTTGCTTCTAATGAGCACCCACAACATATCTTTTCATGGAGAAATAAGAAAAATAATTTTCTGAATACCTCTTTTTTAACTGGCGTTATGACTGAATCAAACTTGGTAGGGACAGCAGCATCCAGAGAAAATCCTAGCAGCTTTGCCTGGATATGCAGGCTAGGTTAAGGCTTTACTGTCAGCACAGAGGAATGTTTTGACTTTACAGTACTTACTTTAAAATTGTTTTCACTTGTACTTTTAAATTAAGTGAGCACTTCCTGTTTAAAAACAGGAAGTGCTCTCTTAATTTGGAAGTAAAGTGAAAGTAAAATTTCATTCTTTGCCATTATTTTGATCAAAATATGTGTATTTCTTCTTGTTTAGGGTTTAAAAATAACATTTAAATACTAAAAGACAGGAATTTAGGCTAAATCTGCTTTATATATTACGAGAACATGCCTATTAAAATATACTGAAAATTTTACCACCAAAAAATGTAAATTTTCAGATAAAAAATTCTGATATTTTTCATATTTGTGCTCAAAAGATAGATTGTGGGTACTCGTTAGAACTCATCGAGGCAGTTCTAATGAGTACCCACAATCTATGTTTTTGAGCAGAAATAAGAAAAATGATGTATACCCCTATAAACCCTAGTTTTACTTAATAAAAGTGGGGTTTAAGGAGGTCAGAATTATATAGGTGTGTTCTCGTGATGAATGGCAGTGTATGTTTTAATGTTGGAGGTCCTGACCTTAAGGAATCAATATCTGGAAGTCCAAGAGCATTTTTTGGGAGTTTCAGATTCTGTATTCTTAATACAAGCACTGATTTTACATGTATATTTCATGTGATGAATATTTGCTTCCTTGTCCAGGTCTGTTTGCTAGAAGGGAAGCAGTTCTGAAACTGCAGTTAGAGAATGGTATACCAGTCCAGGACATACCAGACAGAGATCAAGATCACATACAGATAGAAAAGTAAGTGGAGCATGAGAAAATGGGATTTCAGCATTGTATTATCAAATTTCAAAGGTTCCAATATTTTGGGCATCATGGAAGTTTGTTCTAGACATGGTTAGTTCAAGCTATTGTCTCGGTATGACTTAAATAATGTTGAAAGGGATGTAAAACAACAAATGATTATTATCATTATCACTGAGTTGATTGATGCACAAACATCTTTGTTGTTAAAGGACCTAAATGCTTGGTCAAGACAGAGGCTCTGTTTTTGCAAAGCATGGTGTCATTCATCAATTTATTTCCTTTCCAGTCTCAATAGCTCAAGATAAGATAGGGTATCCTATCGATATATGTTTTTTGTTCATTAGCTCCCATATACTTGTAATGGGAAAAACTTAAAAAAATCTTCTTCTCTGAAACCATGAGGCCCACAACTTATATATTTAATATGTAGCAAAGCTTAGTGGTCGCCCGCATAAATCCTGCCGATCAAGCCCCTGGGTTCCAAACTGGCCACGCCCCAAGGGTCATTAGCTCCCATAGACTTACAATGGGAAAACTTAAAATATCTTCTCTGAAACCATGAGGCCCACAGCTTATTTATTTAGTATGTAGCAAAATTTAGTGGTCCCCCACATAAATCCTGACGATCAAGCCCCTGGGGTCCAAACTGGCCACGCCCTTGGGGGTCATTAGCTCCCATAGACTTTTTATGGGAAAAACTTAAAAAATCTTCTTCTCTTAACCATGAGGCCCACAGCCTTTTTATTTAGTATGTAGCAATATGTAGTGCTCCCCTACTTAATTCCTGCCAATCAAGCCCCTGGGGTCCATATTGGCCACACCCGAGGGGGTAATATGTTTATATAGAACTGTATAGTTAAAGAACCTTCAAAAATCTTCTCTGAAACCATGAGGCTCAGAGCTAACAGATTCAGTATGTAGCAATGTTTGGTGGTCTCCTACATAAATCCTGCCAACCATGCCCCCGGGATCCAAATTGGCCATGCCTCATGGGGTTATTAGCTCCCATGGACTTATAGTGGAAAAAAAGTTAAAGAATCTTTTTCTCTGAAACCATGAGGCCACAGCTTAAATATTAGTATGTAGCAAAATTTAGTGGTCCCCTACATACATCCTGCCACTGAAGCCCCTGGGGTCTAAATTGGCCATGCCCCAGGGGTCATTAGCTCCCTAAGACTTATAATGGGAAAACCTAATAAAAATCTTCTTCTCTGAAACCATGAGGCCCACAGCTCATATATTTAGTATGTAGCAATGTTTAGTGGTCTCCTACATGAATCCTGCCAACCATGTCCCCTGGGGTACAAATTGGCCATGCCCCGGGATTCATTTACTCCAACAGAAGACTTTTAATGGAAAAAACTGAAAGATCTTCTTCTCTGAAACCATGAGGCCCACAGCTTATATATTTAGTGTGTAGCAATGTTTGGTGGTCTCCTATATATATCCTGCCAACCATGCCCCTGGGGTCCAAAGTGGCCATGTCGACGCAGGGGGTCATTAGCTCTCATGGACTTATAATGGAAAAAAAATATAAGTTCTTCCCTGAAACCATGAGGCCCACAGCTTATATATTTAGTATGTAGCAATATTTAATGGTCCCCTACATAAATTCTGCCAACCATACCCCTCGGGTTCAAATTGGCCATGCCCTAGTGTCATTATCTCCCATAGACATATAATGGGAAAATCTTAAAAAATCTTCTTGTCTAAAAGCCATGTTGCCCACAGCTTATGTATTTAATATGTAGCAATGTTTAGTGGTCTCCTAAATAAATCCTGCCAATCAAGCCCCTTGGATCCAAACTGGCCATGCCCCGGAAATCATTAGCTCCCTTAGACTTATGATGGAACCTTGAGACCCACAGCTTATATATTATCCTTAGTATGTAGCAATGTATAGTGGTCTCCTACATAAATCCTACCAAACATGTCCCTAAAATCCAAATTGGTCATGCCCTGGAGGCATTTATTAATATAGAGCTTTGGAGCTAAAACTTAAAAGAAAAACTTCTCTGTAACCTAAGGGCCCTAAGCAGGTGCGATCATCATGAATCTTGCTCAAAATGTTTGTCTTGGTCAAGTTTGGACTTGGGTCACTTTTAGACCTAGATTTCACGGTCCAGTGACTTTCTTAAGTTTTTTTTATTTAGGTCAGTTTCTCAGTAACTGTTGGTCCTACAGCAGTGATACTTGGCTCTTGCAGACATCTTAGCATGGCTCTTGAATGAAGTGATCTATATTTGACCTTGACCTATATTCCACGGTCCACTGACTTTGCTAAGTTTTTGCATTTAGGTCAGTTTCTCAGTAATTATTGGTCCTACAGCAAGGGATACTTACGAGGGCGAGTCAATAAAAAAACAGCCTAACTTATTTCTGGGTGGGATCGATCTCTTCTTTTTCGATGTAATTGCCCTCTAGAATGATGCACTTGGACCAACGGTGTTCCAGTGCCATCAGCCCAGAACTTTAGAAGCCAGGGTCTATGTCTCTGACCCACTCCTCAGCTGCCGCCAGGACTTCTTTCGTTGAACCGGAAATGATGTCCACGGATATCCTTTTTCAAGTTTGGGAATTGGAAATAGTCACTAGGAGCTAAGTCTGGAGAATAGGCGGGGTGGGGTATTAGCTCGTATCTATTCTGCTCAACAGCATCCATTGCAATTTTGCAAGTGTGGACTCTCGCATTGCCCTGTTGGAGCAGAATCCCTTTGGAGAGTTTACCTCGGCGTTTTTCACGGATCACAATTCACAGTTAGTCTAGCAAATTTGCATAATACCCACCTATTATTGTACTTTTCTTTGCTAGAAAGTCCAACATAATAATGCCTTGTGCATCCCTAAATACAGTTGCCATCACCTTGCCAGCAGAGGGTTGCATTTTGAACTTCTTTGGCCTCGGCGACCCCGGCCCTACACTCTGGCGACTTTGAGCTTTATTCTCTGGCTCATAATAATGGACCCAGGTCTCATCTACAGTCACCTGACGTGAAAGGAAATCATCTTCCTTTGACCTAAACCACTTCAACAATGCGCTGTATATTGATGCTCTGGTTGCCATTTGTTCGTCGCAAAGGGATTTTGGGACCCAACGGGCTGTTAGCTTGTGCATACCCAAGCGATCATGTAAAGTTGTTGAAATGCTACCATGTGAAATGTGTAATGCATTCGCTATTTCTTCCACCTTAATTCGCCTATCAGAGTACACCAGATCCCGTACTTTGTTACACATTTTTTCATCGGTGGCATCTGATGGGCGTCCAGACCTGGTTTCATCTTTTAAAGACATTCTGCTGCGTTTGAATTCCCCAACCCAGAATTTAACTTGTGCACACGATGGTGCAGAAGACCCATAAACATTGGTCAACACGCAATGTGTTTCCTGACCTGTTTCCCTTTCAAATACAAGTACCGAATTACAGCACGGTACTCAACTTTTGACGAAAAGCTTACTTTTGCATCGCTAGCCATGTTTGACATTCAATATCTTACAAGATAAGGGTGCAATTTTGCCCTCAGGCCTAAAACATGTATTGAAACAAGGCATGAAAGTCTTTGGTGTCTCGGTCAATTGGAAATGGGATAGGCTGGTTATTTATTGACTTGCCCTCGTAGCACATGCATACATCTTAGCATTGCCTCTTGAGTGCAGTCTTTCATATTTGACCTTGATCTATATTTCATGGTCCCTTAGGCATGCTACATTGTCTTACTTACTAATATAATCATCTTGAATCTTGGTCAGAATGTTTTGCCTTGATCGTTTATGGGTCAGGTTCTCTAAGTGCTATAATACTCATGTGAGCATTACAGGGCCATCATGGCCCTCTTGTTTTCTTTTCTGTCAAATTCTTCATTTTGGATTTAGGCCCCTTTTCAGACTTGGGCAAATGAAAATCTGGTAAGCAAAATATCTGATTAAGGAACCATTCCAGTTAGCTTAATGAAATTTTGCGAGCAGTTTGTAACCAGTGTGTAGATGACCTGATTAAATTTTGGTGAACTTCAGATTACTTTTGTCAGAGTTATGTCCCCTTTTCAACCTTGGCATTTTGTATCCACAAGCCTATAGTTGGGAGCATAGTGTTTTACAAACACAATTCTAGTTTCAATATATATATGCTACTAGATACAAGTCATGCCATGCGAAAATGTGTCTTTGGGCATATGCAGACAGCAAAGGCCCAGATCAGTCAATGCGTCTGCGCAGTCTGATCATGGCTTTCACTTTCTCCTTACAGAATTATTGGTTCCAATAAAATGTCAGGGCCCAGTTGTTCAAAGCATCATTAGCTTAACAAGCTCATTAGTGGTCAAAACGTTAACTGTTCTAGTAAGTACAATAGCTAATTCACAGATATTTTTGCTAAAAAAAATGTGAGTAGCTTTTACAAATGCAAAAGCTACTCACTTTTTTTCAGCAAAAATACTAGCATATATTCCCTATTTAATGATCAAAGTTTTAATGCTATGTTAACTAATGACATCGTTGGTTTTGAACAACTGGGCCCAGGATGATATTTTGCCCATGTGCAGGATAAAACTGAATCTGTGCATTTTGCTCATGTTCGAAGATGATTCAGTGAGATGATTCTGTATTTTGTAGAGGTGAGCAGGAATATTTACAGCTGGAGTTGACAGCTGTGATCAGAGAGAGGGATAGATTGGCACAGCAGCTACGGGAAGATTCTCAGACCTGGGATGATAAAGTTCTGTCAATACGACAACAGTGTAAGTGTAATTGTACTTTTCATATGATTACTTCATAGCGCAGTCAGTAGGTCTCAAGTTGGAATCCCAGCTCGGCGTCAGAACTTGTGTAGAGACTGATCATGAAATCATTGATATGGTTATTCTTCCCCTTCCCCTAATTCAAGAAGGGGCAGTTGTCTGGCGATTTTTTATGTGCCCAAGTACTGGTTAATTGCTTAGAGGACTAAACCTTGGTGGTTAATTGCTTAGAGGACTAAACCTGCACAGGTTTAGTCCTCTAAGCAATTAACCAGTACTTGAACAGGAACAGTGTGAGTAGGTTAACTGACCAGCTTGACAGTACCTTAACCCATTGTAGACGGAATAGACTCTCCCACCCTATAAATTGGAAGAGTCCAATTTCAATTTGAGGTACGTCCGGTTATGAGATTTACATATTCCTAGAGAAAAATGGATAAACTATTTGCAAACAGTAGAGACACTGATCAGACGCCGTGTTCTGCGGCATCTGATCTGGGTCTGCACTGGGCCAAGTACCCTTTTACGGGTCTCCCAACTACAATGGGTTAACAGTGTTGAGAGGGTGGTACAACTCTAGATGGACTACCTTGTGTCTCTGCAACACAGCTGCTTGTAGCTGCAGATTGGAGACTGGATACATTTGGTAGCTTTTCCACCATTTTAACTTCATAATACATTAACCTATAGATAATGTGCTATTCTTTTCTGTTTTCACACCTATATCCATTGACTTGACTTATCTATAAAGCTCTATGAACAATAATAGATTGTTCGGGGACTAGTGACTGTTACCCAATCACTAGTAATCCGACACAATGACTGGTAAGAAATGCCCGGTGATTTTATCCATGCCTGGATGCTCGGTGACTGGTGCCTGGTGAAGCTCACAATGCATGACCGGTGACTGGTGGACTTAGACTTATTTTGGATACTAAAGCATCCATAAGATGCCACCTTGATGGGTCTTACCCCAGCAGTATAGCCATATGGGGTGGGGCTCCCATCAGTAAAGAATTGTCGTATAACCCATAAGGGTTGACAAGTTCTTTACTAATCAGCTTCTCCACCATAGAAATCTTCGCCAACTCGCAAGATATCCAGTAACAGTCCAGGTATAGCATGTCGCATTGCTGAATAACCTGGAACAAAAAGAAACAAGTTAAAATTTTTGATATAAGAAATACGACTTTCAAACCGACCGCACACGAGCGTTGTGCCGATTATAGTGAGAGTCGCGAAAACGTATGTTGAAATAGCCAGTCAATAAATGCAAGAAATCGACAATCGAAAATTTTAAATAATAACATGGTTAGTGAAAGGAGTGATAAAGAAACAAAAGAAACACAAGGATACAGAAATTTATCCGTGAGGAAAAGAAATAATCCAAATTTCTTTCACAGGTAAAATTCCTTGTTGAATTTCTTTGTCCACAGAAAAGAAAACTGACACGTGATCAATTGAGCGGGAAGAGTTACGTCACACAGGTAACTGCCTAAGGGACCTTCTGGTTTAAGACTTTAATTAACGACTGAAGGGTCGTTTTTCTGTGGAAGGTGTGAAAACCGAAGAGAATAGCACATTATCTATAGGTTAAGTATTACTCGTTAAAATACGTTTTACTTTTAAAAAACTTCATTTTTACAAGGGAGATAACTTTTGTGTGTTCCAGTTTGCTTTCCTCACATTATGCTCCTTCTGAAGAGGGGTCTACTTTAAAAGGAAAGAATTTGGTCCCCTTGGGAGGGCTGTGCTTTATGGTTGTGGCTTTTCCTGGGTATCTTGCCCTTTGTTATGTGCACATGGAATTAAATATTCTCTTGTATGTAATGATTTTATAGAATGCATGAAATTTGTCAAAAAAGATGTGGTTTAAACTTTGACATTTTTATTCAGTTCTGTGAAGCAAGTTACTGGAAGGAAGCTGCTTAGGATGGCGGGGCAGGGTGGAGTGGAATACAGGTATTGCATATGTCTACAATGAAGCTCAAGCCCAGCCTGGAACACACACACACACATGCACACACGCATGCACAAACACACACACACACACACACACACACACACACTGGACTGATGGGTATCAAAATGTGTCTTCATGAAGAAATATGGTAAATATCCTAAAATTTCGAAAGTTTCATTTCATACTTTTGTGGCCTAAATTTTGCTTTTTATGCAGTTGTTTCTTAAAATTCTTAGTGTAATGACAAACAATGGAGATCCTGCGGAGCAGTCTGATCTAGGTCTGCTCTGTTTGCATAGGCCATTTTGTCAGAAACTTTGGTGTACAAAATTTTAGGAAATTTACTATAATAAAAAATTATCAAAATGCTTCTCTAATCTAGAGATATGATAAATACTACATGTTTAGAATCTTATGAACAGTATTCAGTAATTTCTTTCTTCAGATGAGGAAGAAATATCTCATCTCAAACAGACTTCTGGTGATCTGGAACATATAGTTCAGGAGAAGACTGAGGTATAAAGCTGGCAATGTCAAAGCAACCAAGGCCCAGTTGTTCAAAGCGTCGTTAGCTTAACGAGCTCGTTAAGGGTCATTTCATTAACTGTTTTAGCGGATTCAATATACAATATTCTGATATTTTTTGCTGAAAAAATGTGAGTAGCTTTTGCACTGCAAAAGCTACTCACATTTTTTCAGCAAAAAGTTTCAGCATATTTGCGTATCACTCGATGTAAATTTTAAAGAATCGTTAACTAACGACATCGTTAGCTTTGAACAACTGGGCCCAGTATAATAGGAGCCATATTATGTACACTCTATCCTTGAACTTATTCCAGTTTTTGCTGTACCAGGATATGCCCTGCCTTTGCAAACAATGTACTGTCCTTTCAACATCTTTTGGAAAATTGTTTTTTGCCTGGTGCTGTACACAGAAGAAGTAAATTTGCAAACTTTTGTTTTGAATTTATTTACAACAATTTGTCATAATTATGTAAACACAAGATTTTTTGCTATTTATTGGTTTTTAAAAAAAAATCAAATATTTTCATTTGTCATTTAGTCTGTTAATTTGTATCAACAAGCTGGATCTAGTAATATGATTGGCTGACAATTAGAAGGAAGTGTAGACTCTTATTCAGCATAACAAGGGTTAAGCAAATTGAGCCAGTCACAACTACAGCAGACAACATTGCATTTATGTTTTATTTTTCTGAGAAAATAAGGCTTGACATTTCATGTGAATTGTATGCCTAGCAGACAATTCACATGAAATGCCAAGTTTTATTTTCTCAAAAAAATCATAATAAAAATTTGGATTGTCATCTACTACAATTTTTATGAGTGCTTTAGCGCTGTAGGGTGTTTTCCACTAAATATTCTCCCATAGCCGTAAGAAGTAACATTTTGCACTCTCTTTCAAAAACTGTTCTCACAAATTTACTCATCTCTCTGTAGGTGATCTATCAGAAACAAGTAATGTTTACAATTTTTTAAAACAACCTGCTGTCTGGACATAGTTTATAAACATGATACAAACTAATTTTATCTCTTATCATTTAGCACTCTGGGTAAAATTTCAGAAGACGACTTTTTAAAATCTTTTCTTGTTGTTTTTCTTGAAAACAGGATTTGACATTTCATGCAAATTGTCTCCATTGGAAAAATAAGAAAAAAATATTGCAAGATGTTGTCTGCTGAAACTTTTGCCCAGAGTACTAAGCCTTAAAATGCTAATCACAGCTGCAACATTGAAATTTTATTATTTATTATTTTTTAGTATTTCTAGAGAAAACTACTAATGAGTTCTCACACAATATGTATTTATCAAAAAATAAGAAAAAACACTATCTCAAAAAATACCTCAAATGCTCCTCCTTATGAAACCCTTTGTAAAGCTGCATCTTCTTATTCTCTTGGTTCTTTCCAGGCATGTTTAAGTTTAAGTGAGAAACTTGAGGTTTGTCAAGGTGACCTAGATGAGGCCAATCAGACTATAGAAGATTTAAAGACAACATTAGCTAAACAGGATATGAACCTGGATCAAAGTAAGCTCTTTGTTGTTTTATATGTACCTTAAAATACCCAAATAACTCAGACAGTAAAACGTATGTGACACATAAGTTAGCCTTTGAAGGGCCAGTAACAACAGCAGTAGTTGCCATTCTAAAGTACTTTTTTTAGTCATCCAAGGCTTGACATGTCATGTGAATCAGACATCTGAGTTTAATCTGCTCCAATTTTAGGCAAAGGGAAGTAACCAGTTCTGCACAGGATTCTATCCTAAAAGAAAAGAATTTGCTACCCTGGGAGAAAATATATTTTCTTTCAGGCAGGTTTTGTCTGCGGTAAAGCATCAGGGCCCAGTTGTTCAAAGCGTCGTTAGCTTAATGAGCTCGTTAAGGGTCATTTCATTAACTGTTTTAGCGGATTCAATATACAATATTCTGATATTTTTTGCTGAAAAAATGTGAGTAGCTTTTGCAATGCAAAAGCTACTCACATTTTTTCCGCAAAAAATTTCAGCATATTTGCATATCTCTCGATGTAAATTTTAATGAATCGATAACTAACGATGTCGTTAGCTTTGAACAACTGGGCCCAGGAAGTCATTTAAGTTGTCTCCCTTATAAAACCATGGAAAAACTGCAGTGTATCAAATCATCTTAAATTTATTTGACCCCCCCCCCCCTCCCCGACCCCTTTTCAGAAGGGAGGTAAGAAGCAATTTTGACAGTTGCCACCCCAGAAAATGTACCCATTCCCCTTGCCTACTGTTCTTGCAGCAGACAGGGAATGGGACATGTCAGTATTATGTTTCTGCACTGTCATTTACTTTCTCTCATCCTCTTGTTATTTCTCACATTCCTTTCATCTTCTAGCTCTTCTGTTGCTTTTCTCCCTTTCTTTGGGAGATGACACAAAATGACCTACAAGATTTGACATAGCTACAGATAAGAGTGGGTATCCACATAATATTTTTCTTATTATACCCCCGACATACGAAGTATGTGGGGGTATATAGTTTTCGCTTTTTCGTTCGTCCGTTTGTTCGTTCGTACGTACGTTTGTTCGTACGTTCGTTAGTTCGTTCGTTCCTCTTTCCGTCACAGGGTCAAAGTTTTTGCGTTAAAGTTTATAAGACCTCATATTTTGAAGATCCTTTGATGGATTTCGTTCATATTTGGCATGATGGTAGATATAGGTCTAAAGTTTTTATCAGCACCATCCCCATCCCGGGGGTGACCTTGGGGTCAAGGTCACAGACTTAGAATTTTCATAAAAAAGTCACAGGGTCAAAGTTTTTGTGTTAAAGTATATAAGACCTCATATTTTGAAGACCCTTTGATGGATTTCGTTCATATATGGCATGATGGTAGATATAGGTCTAAAGTTTTTATCCGCATGATCCCCACCCCGGGGGTGACCTTCGGGTTAAGGTCACAGACTTAGAATTTTCATAAAAAAGTCACAGGGTCAAAGTTTTTGTGTTAAAGCTTATAAGACCTCATATTTTGAAGACCCTTTGATGGATTTCTTTCATATATGGCATGTTGGTAGATATAGGTCTAAAGTTTTTATCGGCACCATCCCCACCCCGGGGGTGACCTTGGGGTCAAGGTCACGGACTTAGAATTTTCATGAAAAAAGTCAAAGTTTTTTGTGTTTAAGTTTATATAGCTATACCATCAAGACCCTTGAGGAATTTTATTTATATTTGACATGTTGGTAGATATCAGCCTAGCTTCTTACTCGGCATGATCCCCACCCTGGATGTGACCGAGGTCAAGGTCATGAACTTAGAATTTTCATATAAAAGTAAAAATTTTTGGGTTTAAGTTTATATAGCCATATCATCAAGACCTTTTATTAAATTTCATTATCCCCTAATTGAAAGGTTGAGCTGATATAGCTATCAGCAAGGAATCTGTTTGTCTGTCCGTCAGTCCGTTGAAGTATTATTCGTTTATACTTTATTTTTGTCTTAGGGTTAAAGTTTTTGCGTTAAAGTTTATAAGACCTCATATTTTGAAGACCCTTTGATGGATTTCATTCAAATTTGGCATGATGGTAGATATAGGTCTTAAATTTTTATCAGCACCATCCCCACCCCGGGGGTACCTTGGGGTCAAGGTCACGGACTTAGAATTTTCATAAAAAAGTCAAAGTTTTTTGTGTTTAAGTTTATATAGCCATATCATCAAGATCCTTGAGGAATTTCATTTATATTTGACATGTTGGTATCGGCCTAGCCTCTTACTCCGCATGATCCCCACAGGGGTGTGACCGAGGTCAAGGTCACGAACTTAGAATTTTCGTATAATAGTAAAAATTTTTGCGTTTACGTTTAGATAGCCATATCATCAAGACCTTTTATTAAATTTCATTATCCCCTAACTGAATGGTTGAGCAGATATAGCTCTCAGCAAGAAATCTGTTCGTCTGTCCATCCATCCTTTGAAGCATTATTTGTTCATACTTTATTTTTGTCTTAGGGTCAAAGTTTTTGCGTTAAAGTTTATAAGACCTCATATTTTGAAGACCCTTTGATGGATTTCATTCATATTTAGCATGATGGTAGATATAGGTCTAAAGTTTTTATCGGCACCATCCCCACCCCGGGGGTGGCCTTGGGGTCAAGGTCACAGACTTAGAATTTTTATAAAAAAGTCAAAGTTTTTTGTCTTTAAGTTTATATAGCTATACCATCAAGACCCTTTGAGGAATTTCATCTATATTTGACATGTTGGTAGATATAGTTCTAGAGTTTTACTCAGCATCATCACCATCCTGGGGTATGACCTTGAGGTCAAGGTCACAGACTTAGAAATTTCATATAAAAGTCAAAATAATTGCATCTAATTTTATATAGCTATACCATCAAGACCTTTTGTTGAATTTCGTTATCCTCCTACCGAGAGGTTTAGGGGATATAGCTATCAGCGTGGAATTCATCCATTCATCCATCCATCCATCTGTCTGTCTGTGCACCCCATAACTCCTAACTACCCTTTGAGTTATTTTCAGGAAACTGTCAGGTTGTAGAGGGCATTTGGTAGGGTGTCAGGTACAAGAAAGACAACTCTAACTGACTTGGTCCATGAGGTATCTCCCCTTGTCTCCAGAATTGTTAAAATTTTGTGCAAACCATAACTTTAAAACATGTTAAGATATTTTCATGATACTTCACCAGTATGTATAGGTAATTGAGTAGGCATATCACATTCAAGAATGACTTTCTGACTCCATTCTGCAGTTTTCTCCCTTAGTTATTTAAATCTTGTGCGGGCAATAACTCTAAAAATTCTTTAAGATATTTTTGTGATACTTTACCGATATGTAGAGGGCATTGAGTAGGCAGATGACCTTAAAATTTTCATAAAAATTTATATAGCTATATTATGAAGACCCATTTGTTGCTTTCATTAATATTAAGCATGATGGTATATATAGGTCTAAAGTTTTTCTCGGCACCATCCCCAAGCTGGGGCATGGCTTTTAAGGCAAGGTCACAGACTTTTCATGCAAATGTCATTTTTGCTTATATTATAAAGACTGATTGATTTCACTAGTATATGGTGATAGTTATAGGTCTAAAGTTTTATTAAGCTCAATCCCTGCACCTGTGTGTGAGCTTTGAGGTCAAGGGCTTCATATTATGTGTGATTGAAGTTTTTCAATTGTTATAACATAAAGCATATAACTGCCATCTCCAGAGTCAAAGCTACATACTTTGTGCTCTTTAAAAACTGGCGGTAGCGCTGATCGGGGGTATACGTGCCCCACTGGGCACTTTGTCTAGTTATCGAGGCGCTTCTAATGAGTATCCACAACATATGTTTTCGTTGAGAAATAAGAAAGATATCAGTATTTTTAGGATGAAAAAAGTGCTTTATCTGTTGCTATGATTTGACATTTTTTAAACAAGAATACAAAAAAAATCCATTTCCCTTAGTTTAGTTTGCAGTCAATTATCTTTACACTGACACTCAATACAATGACAAAATTCGTTATAATGATGACTGGTTGAAACCTTTTGCTCAAGAGGTGACAGTTAATCAGAAATTATGCAAGAACACTGTGTTAAAATACTTCAAGAAATATATTTTTTTGGATATTTGTTAACAATGTCTCTGAGACTGAGGCAATTCCAACAAATATCCAAAACATGTTCTATGAGGAAATAAGAATAAAACAAGTCTTGCTTACATATTATTCTGCTCATTAAGGAGGCTTTACAACAACAACAAAAAAAAACCCTCATTTTAATGACAAGATCTTTTGGAACAAATGCTGTCATTGTAATAAGGGTTGTAATGAGGGTTCACTGTACTTCTGTTCCCTACCGGCACAGTGGCTCAGTGGTAGAACGTCCGCTTTGTGACCGGGAGGTTGCGGGTTCAATCCCTGGCTGGGTCATACCAAAGACTTTAAAAATGGGGCTAGCTGCTCTTTTGCTTGGCGCTCAGCATTAAGAAAGTAGAGCTAGAATTGGTCAGCTCAGTGCCAGTATAATGTGACTGGGTGGAATATCATGTCAAAGTGTCTGGGGCATGATACTTTAGTGAGGCAGCACTCTAAAAGTGAGCATTTGGCTCCCTGCCACATCCAGACACCGTCGCGATATGACTGAAAGATTGTTGAAAGCGACGTTAAGCCCAAATCAAACAAACAAACTTCTGTTCCCTGCTTGCTTAATTTATATTATTAAGAAACTCCTTCTCCAGTTATGGATAATAAAACATTCTGCTTTATATTTTCTATATTATCTCACATTGATCTCAAAGATTGTTTAACAGGGAAGGACCAGAACAGCCAAAATATTTCTGCAGCTTGATTTGAGCCTTCTTGTTCTGCTAGATTCTGCTTTATCCAGGCTTCTGCACTGGCCTCAGTGGCTCAGTCTGATGTGTGTTTGACTGGTGATCAGGAGGTTGCTGGTTCAATCCCCGCAGGGTCTGGCAACATTCTTTTGTGGAGATTGATCACTAAGTATTTCTTACAGTCATTCTGTCTCTGCTGCTGATTTGAGAAGGGCAGTTGTCAGTTTCTGGCAAAAGAATGCACACAAATACTGGTTAACTGCTTTTTTGAGAGGACTAAGCCCATAGGTCTAGATAAGGGAGGATATCTGGTAAATATTTTTCTTATTTCTCCACGAAAACATGTGTTGTGGGTACTCATTAGCCTTGCCAAGGCGCTTCTGATGAGTACCCACAACATATGTTTTCGTGGAGAAATAAGAAAAATAGCAATACTTTTGAATTGAAAAAAATTGCCTTAACTAGTGCTGTGCTAAGCCTTCCCAGGAAAAGTATGGTTCGGTAAACTGACTGTGCTCTACATGACCCCAATAGGTTGACTGGGCTGTAATACAGCAACACAAACAAATCCAGGCTGCTGTGGGTGAGTACATAAGACCTTGATCAGTCACAGCGTCTGACAGGATCTGCTCTGTTTGAAAGTCATCCAGCAGATTTTGTGAACAGCAAAATGTAGTAATATTGGCTTGTTCAAAGCTTTTTATAAGGCTGGTATTGATATATTTAGGGAAAATAGTGTGCTAACCTGAGCTTTCACTGCATGAGTCCTTGTGTGTAATGCAGCTCCAAATAGGATTCCTACTGAAAACAATGTTCATTTAACCCTTAATGTTCTCTGGGCTAATTTAACAGATGACAAATTGATGGTATTTTTCTTATTTTTCCAAGAAAATAGGGTTTGATATTTCTTGTAAATTGTCTCCAATGCCAGACCTGTTTTCTAAGGAAACTAAGGGGAAAAAAAAAATCTGTAAACAGGGGTTGATATTTTATGCATGAAATGTCAAACCCAGTTTTCTGGGGAAAAAAAAAAGTATTTCAAAATGTCTACTGAAATAATTACCTGGTATGCTAAATATTTTAAAATTGCAGTGCTTGAAGAGAAAAGAAAAGAGACAGAGAATAGTTTTGCTGAACAGTTGGCAGATATGGACAGAAAAGTGAATGAAGCTAAAAGAGAACATGCTAAAGCAGGTAGAATATAATAATTCAAATTCAACAGGTAACAGTGATGTTATCTTATTTTTCTTAGAAAATAGGCTCTGATTTTTCATGCAAATTTCTCCTTAGGAGACATTTTGGACCGCACCATGTGCAAACGTGTCTTTGGACATATGCGGACAGCAAAGGCCCAGATCAGACTGTGCGGCCACTAATAGAATCATTGGATACTATAGAATTTATCAATGGAGAGCAAAGGCCCGGATGCGACCTTTCACATGTGCAGGATGGTGTGAATCCACACATGTAGCATATGGTCAAAGGCACTGTTTCACTTGATTAGGCCCATTTGTATAATACAGATGTCATGAACAACCAATAATATAACTAGAGAGAAGATGCTTTCTTCTCAAACAAAAAGTATTGATATTTTATTATTTAACCCTTGTCCTGCTGCATAAATTATGATGCCACACCCATTTCAAATTTTCAACCAATCGGATTACTTGATCCAGATTGTTGATATGAATTTGCATACTTAATTGCAAACAGTGCAGATCCAGATCAGTTGGCTTCTTCAGAAGCCAACTGATCTGGATCTACACTGTTTGCAAAGGCAGGACATACCTGGGTTAGGGTTAAAAATTGGAAGGGCTTCTTGAAAACATTAAAATAGCCTAATGTTTTTAATCATTCAATGTACCGGTAAGCTATGAATTTTTATAATTACATTTCATTATATTGTCCAATTTTTAGTACTATTCTGTGTAACAGAAAATATCTTTCCTAATATGTGGGGTTAAAGATTGCTTAATGTCAGATTTGGAACAGCCAGAAAACAAAACCTGCACGTTACATCAATGCAATATGTGTTTGCCATCATTATAACATCAGTAAACAAAGAACCTTATTGGCTATTGTTCACAAGCAATATTCTTTGTTTCTGCCTTATGTCCGCCTTGATGTTTACACTGTTTTTCATTAAGAAATGAAACACATAAGAATGTGAGGCTTCAGTTAAGGAAGCCACTAAATTTATAAATATTTTTTCATGTACACTTACACTGAGGTATTCCATTGAGTAAGGCAGGTCTAATTAAAATATACCCACGTGTGTATGGAGAAATTTGATGCGGCCCATTTGTATAATACAAATGTCATGAACAACCAGTAATATAACTCTTGAGAAGATGTTTTCTTCTCAAACAAAAAATATTGATGTTTTCTTATTTAACCCTTGTCCTGCTGCATAAATTATGATGCCACACCCATTTCAAATTTTCAGCCAATTGGATTACTTGATCCAGATTGTTGATATAAATTTGCATACTTAATTGCAAACTGTGCAGATCCAGATCAGTTGGCTTCTTCAGAAGCCAACTGATCTGGATCTACACTGTTTGCAAAGGCAGGACATATCTGGGTTCAGCAGGACTAGGGTTAAGAATTGGAAGGGCTTCTTGAAAACATTAAAATAGCCTAATTTTTTAATCATTCAATGTACCGGTAAGCTATAAATTTTTATATTTACATTTCATTAAATTGTCCATTTTCAGTAGTATTCTGTGTAACAGAAAATATCTTTCCTAATATGTGGGGTTAAAGATTGCTTAATGTCAGATTTGGAACAGCCAGAAAACAAAACCTGCACGTTACATCAATGCAATATGTGTTTGCCATCATTATAACATCTGACAGTAAATAAAGAACCTTATTGGCTATTGTTCACAAGCAATATTCTTTGTTTCTGCCTTATGTCTGCCTTGATGTTTACACTGTTTTTAGCTCGCCTGTACGAAGTACAAGGAGAGCTATTGTAGTCACCCCGGTCGTCCACGTTTGCGTTTGCGTTTGCGTTTGCGTTTGCGTTCCCGTTCCCGTCACACTGTGTTAAAGTTTTTCAAATGCTTATATCTCAACAGTCACTCCTCACAGAGGCATCAAATTTGGAACTTAGGTACCTTGGAGGGTCTTCTGAGATTCCAAGAGAATAAACCCCTGGGTTCATGCCCCTGGGTGGGGCTAGGGGTCAGAATCTAGGACACCTTTGTAATACTGTGTTAAAGTTTTTCAAATTCTTATATCTTGACTTTCACTCCTCATAGAGCATTCATATTTAGAATTTGGGTACCTGGACGAGTCTTCTGAGATTCCAAAAGAACATACCCCTGGGTTCATACCTCAAGGTGGGCCTTGGGGTGGGGCTAGGGGTCAAAATCTAGGACACATTTGTAAAATCTTATATGCCTACAGGTTATAGACACAACTGGTTATACATCAGCTAACTATGTGACATCAGTTTAAGTGTAAGAGAGTGAAGGTCATGGTGACCTACATTTTACGGTCAAGGTCACCTAGATTTCACTGTCCAGTGATTTTGCCTTATATCTTGAATACTATTTGTTGGATAAATGTCACACCTGGGATATTACTTCCATGTGACCCAATGATTGACCACTTACTATATCTAGGTCATTGTGACCTATATTTCATGGTTCAGTGATTTTGCCTTATATCTTGAATACTTTTTGTTGGTTAAATGTCACACCTGGGATATTACTTCCATGTGACCCAATGAATGACCACTTACTATATCTAGGTCATTGTGACCTATATTTCATGGTTCAGTGATTTTGCCTTATATCTTGAATACTATTTGTTGGATAAATGTCACACCTGGGATATTAGTTCCATGTGACCCAATGAATGACCACTTACTATATCTAGGTCATTGTGACCTATATTTCATGGTTCAGTGATTTTGCCTTATATCTTGAATACTATTTGTTGGATAAATGTCACACCTGGGATATTAGTTCCATGTGACCCAATGAATGACCACTTACTATATCTAGGTCATTGTGACCTATATTTCATGGTTCAGTGATTTTGCCTTTTATCTTGAATACTATTTGTTGGATAAATGTCACACCTGGGATATTAGTTCCATGTGACCCAATGAATGACCACTTACTATATCTAGGTCATTGTGACCTATATTTCATGGTTCAGTGATTTTGCCTTATAGCTTGAATACTATTTGTTGGATAAATGTCACACCTGGGATATTTGTTCCTTGTGACCCGATTATTGACGTCAAAATATATCTCTGTTGGTGTGACCTATATTTCATGGTTCAGTGATTTTGCCTTATATCTTGAATACTATTTGTTGGATAAATGTCACACCTGGGATATTACTTCCATGTGACCCAATGAATGACCACTTACTATATCTAGGTCATTGTGACCTATATTTCATGGTTCAGTGATTTTGCCTTATATCTTGAATACTATTTGTTGGATAAATGTCACACCTGGGATATTAGTTCCATGTGACCCAATGAATGACCACTTACTATATCTAGGTCATTGTGACCTATATTTCATGGTTCAGTGATTTTGCCTTATAGCTTGAATACTATTTGTTGGATAAATGTCACACCTGGGATATTAGTTCCTTGTGACCCGATTATTGACGTCAAAATATATCTCTGTTGGTGTGACCTATATTTCATGGTTCAGTGATTTTGCCTTATATCTTGAATACTTTTTGTTGGTTAAATGTCACACCTGGGATATTAGTTCCTTGTGACCCGATTATTGATGTCAAAATATATCTCTGTTGGTGTGACCTATATTTTATGGTTCAGTGATTTTGCCTTATATCTTGAATACTATTTGTTGGATAAATGTCACACCTGGGATATTAGTTCCTTGTGACCCGATTATTGACGTCAAAATATATCTCTGTTGGTGTGACCTATATTTCATGGTTCAGTGATTTTGCCTTATATCTTGAATACTATTTGTTGGATAAATGTCACACCAGGGATATTACTTCCATGTGACCCAATGAATGACCACTTACTATATCTAGGTCATTGTGACCTATATTTCATGGTTCAGTGATTTTGCCTTATATCTTGAATACTATTAGTTGGATAAATGTCACACCTGGGATATTAGTTCCTTGTGACCCGATTATTGACGTCAAAATATATCTCTGTTGGTGTGACCTATATTTCATGGTTCAGTGATTTTGCCTTATATCTTGAATATTTGTTGGATAAATGTCACACCTGGGATATTAGTTCCAAGTGACCCAATGAATGACCACTTACTATATCTAGGTCATTGTGACCTATATTTCATGCTTCAGTGATTTTGCCTTTTATTTTTATTACTATTTCATGGAGAATTGTCATACCTGGATTATTATATCTAAGTGACAAAATGATTTACATACAAATACATCTAGGTCAGTGTGACCTATATTATATGGCTTAATGATAAAAATGTTACAATATAAAATGTACCCAGCAGGCGAGCTCGCTGTCCTCCGACAGCTCTTGTTCATTAAGAAATGAAACACATAAGAATGTGAGGCTTCAGTTAAGGAAGCCACTAAATTTATAAAAATTTTTCATGTACACTTACACTGAGGTATTCCATTGAGTAATTAAAATATACCCACGTGTGTATGGAGAAATAAAAAATTCAATCCAATTCTTCATTAGCATCATTAGCTGAACGAGCTCGTTAGTGGTCAAAATGTTAACTTTTCTAGTAAGTACAATATCTATTTCACAGGTATTTTTGCTTAAAAAATGTAAAGCTACTAACATTTTTTCAGCAAAAATATTAGCCCACCCGCCATATTTAATGATCAAAGTTTTAACGATACATTAACTAATGACATCGTTAGTTTCGAAGAACTGGGCCCTGGAACCCATCTTATCTACATCTATGCATTAATGTGACTCATTAAAAGTGCCTCATCTATGCATTAATATGACTCATTAGAAGCGCCTCGCCGAGGTGCTTCTGATGAGTACTCACAACATATGTTTTCGTGGTGAAATAAGAAAAATATCAATACTTATCAATACTGGTTAACATCTGTTTTAGTGGTATCCCTTCGACAACTTGAGCGACAGTCAGGGAGGGAGAAAGAACGTGCAGCGGAACATTTACAGACAGTGGAAGAACATTATCAAAGACAGATTAATAAACTACAAGAACAGCTGAAAGCTGTGGAGAAAGAGAGAAACTTGATGATGGTATTTTATTGTTTTATACAACCATAGCTCTAGATAAGGACATTTTTTTCAACCAATTATTGCAAGAAGGGCCAGTTTCTAGCAAAAGAATGTGCACAAATACTGGTTAACCGCTTAGAGTACTAAGTCTATCCAGGAATGCGTGTCTGACTGGTGATAAGAGGTTGCGGGTTCGACCCCCCCCCCCACCCCCACCCCCACCGGATTGGCAGCATTCTTTCATGGCGATTCATCATGAAATGTTTTCTATGATCATTCTCTCCCTTCCACTGATTCAAGGAGACAGTTATCAGTTTCTGGTGAAAGAATGTGCATAATACTGGTTAACCCCGTAGAGGGCTAAGCCTGCCCAGTAAACGTGTGGTTAGGTAAACTGACCATGCACGATATGACCCCAAGGGGTTCATTGGGTCGTAAAACTTCAACTAAAAAACTTGACCAAAAATTGTTGATATTATTCTTATTTATCCACAATAACATGTTGCTGGTACTCATTAGAAGTGCCTCACCGAGGCACTTCTAATGAGTACCACAGCAGATGTTTTTGTGAAGAAATAAGAAAAATATTTCCTGACATCCCTCTCATCTGAAGCTATGAAATGTAAGATAAGTAGTCAATTGTGTTTATTTCTTTTAGAAAATATACTGCAAAATGTTTTTCTCGCAGCTGCTGTGGCAAGCATATGTTGTGGTACTCATTAGAAGCGCCTGGGTGAGGTGCTTCTAATGAATACCAGCAACATATTTTTTTTGTGGAGAAATAAGAAAACTATCAATACTTTTTGGATGAAAAAAAAGCACTTTATCTGGAGCTATGGATATAGAAAGGTCTGATATGCCATCCTGCATTACGAGGGCAAATCAGTAAGTAGCCAGCCTATCCCATTTCCAATTGACCGAGACACCCAAGATTTTCATGCCTTGTTTCAATATATGTTTTAGGCCTGAGGGCAAAATTGCACCCTTATTGTGTCATTCACTCATAAGATATTGAATGTCAAACATGGCTAGTGATGCAAAAGCAAGCTTTTCGTCAAAAGTTGAGTACTGTGCTGTAATTCGGTACTTGTATTTGAAAGGGAAAACAGGTCAGGAAATACATTGTGAGTTGACCAATGTTTATGGGTCTTCTGCACCATCGTATGCACAAGTTAAATTCTGGATTGGGGAATTCAAACGCAGTAGAACGTCTTTAGAAGACAAAACCAGGTCGGAACGCCCATCAGATGCCATGGATGAAGAAATGTGTAACAAAGTACGGGATCTGGTGTACTCTTATAGGCAAATTAAGGTGGAAGAAATAGCGAGTGCATTACACATTCCACATGGTAGCATTTCAACAACTTTACATGATCGCTTGGGTATGCACAAACTAACAGCCCATTGGGTCCCAGAATCCCTTAGCGATGAGCAAAAGGCAACCAGAGCATCAGTATGCAGCACATTGTTGAAGCGGTTTAGGTCAAAGGAAGATGATTTCCTTTCAAGTCTGGTGACTGTAGATGAGACCTGGGTCCATTATTATGAGCCAGAGAATAAAGCTCAAAGTCGCCAGAGGGTAGGGCCGGGTCTCCGAGGCCAAAGAGGTTCAAAACGCAACCCTCTGCTGGCAAGGTGATGGCAACTGTATTTTGGGATGCACAAGGCGTTCTTTCTAGCAAAGAAAAGTACAATAACAGGTGCATATTATGCAAATTTGCTCAACCAACTGAGCACTGCAATTCATGAAAAATGCCAAGGATAACTCTCCAAAGGGATTCTGCTCCAACAGGACAATGCGAGAGTCCACACTTGCAAAATTGCAGTGGATGCTGTTGAGCGGAATGGGTATGAGCTAATACCGCACCCCGCCTATTCTCCGGACTTAGCTCCTAGTGACTATTTCCTATTCCCAAACTTGAAAAAAGATATCCATGGACGTCATTTCCGGTCCTACGAAGAAGTCGTGGCGGCAGTTGAGGAGTGGGTCAGAGACAAGGGCCCTGGCTTCTTCAGTTCTGGGCTGATGGCACTGGAACACCGTTGGTCCAAGTGCATCATTCTAGAGGGCAATTACATCGAAAAAGAAGAGATCGATCTCACCCAGAAATAAGTTAGGCTGGTTTTTATTGATTTGCCCTCGTAACATTATATCTATCAAAATTTGCATCAGCCTTAATATCTAGGTCCTTTACTGGACAATTATTACACCTAGTCTTTTTATCTGGCATAGAGTATCTCCCTATCATGAACTCAAATAGTGCAGTATAAGTTGATGACTCTTATATATTTTTATAGTCTAATAATTTTGCTTTGGTGGCTCGGTCAGCGTCCAACTGGTAATCAGGAGATCTTGGGTTTGATTACCATCGGATCTGGCTACATTCTCTCATAGAGATTGATCAAGAAATATTTTCTTTGGTCATTTTCTCCCTTTTGCTGATTCAAGAAGGTTAGTTGTCAGATTCTGGCAAAAGAATCATCATCACCAGATTTTTTATTAACATGCAGGTAAAGGGACAACATCTACATCAGTGGGCCCCCTTCTACACTGTTTGCAAAGGCAAGATATATCCTGATTCAGCAGGACAAGGGTTAAATCATTGGATACTAAAAATTGTTTTATCAAACATAAATGCTTTGTTCAAGTAGGTAGATGAGTTAGTTGATGAAAGTTTTTTGAGTTCCCATTTTTCCTTTGCTCATTTATTGTGTATGCACCATTTGCAATTCAGCCAGCATTCTTAGCTACACTGCCTAGCCGTTGAAAGCTCGGATTCGTAATTTTTATCTTAGAGCCCCGTGCAGATGAAAGTCTGATTTTTATGCCCCTGCCTACATAAGGCATGAGTGAGGCATATAGTGTTTTGTCGTGATGTTACGTCTGAAATCACATATGTCATGTTTGTAACCAGTGTTTAACAAATGTTTATGTCTGCATTTCTCTTGGAGGTCATATCTTGAGTATTTTGTATACTAAGTAGTTGAAATTTGGTATGGTACTTGCCCAGACCTAAACCTTCAACTGTGTGCTAAATTTGTCTCTGAGTCATGCTGCCCCGGGGTTTGGCTAGGTGTCTAAGGGTATAAGAGATCAGATTCAGATGAGGCAACTATATCAGAATAGTTTTGCTTCCTTTCTGATAAAGAGTGGTCTGCTTTAAAAGTGAAGGATCTTTTAATCAATTCCTTTTAGAATAGGCCCCTTTTGGAAGAGGCTTGATGTCCAAGAAAGCAAGTAGGAATTCACAAAAGTTGACAAGATACGATGGAAAATCTGCCAATTGTGTCCAGTCCCTGTAAACTAAATGAATCTTCTTGTTTACACAGGCAACATTGAGGCAAGAAGGACTGGTTGGAAGAATCAGAAGTGAAAGATCGGAACCAGTCACACTGAAAGAAGAGGAACCAGTCCAGCATAATATAAAACCAATGTCTCCACTTGAGGTCGGTGAAAGCCATCCAGATGTTGAGGAAACAACTAATAAAGATCTTACAGGTATATATAATGGTTGTTCTCAGAAATAGGTGTAATAGCCTGTCAACATACGAGAGTGGTTATCCATTATAGCCTAATTCAGAGCCCTTGTTTACACTCAAAGCCCTTATTTACACTCAAAGCCCTTATTTACACTCAGAGCCCTTATTTACACTCGGAGCCCTTATTTACACTCAAAGCCCTTATTTACACTCGGAGCCCTTATTTACACTCAGAGCCCTTATTTACACTCAGAGCCCTTATTTACACATACTACAGTAAAACAATAACTTGAACATCGATGGCTCTTTTGCCATAGCTGATTCCAGTTCCATTCTTGAGTCCCTAGGAAATTCTTCTTATAGCTCAAGAAAACAAATATTTAGGGATATTTTAGGATTTTTTTTTTTCTTATTTTATGATGAAATTGAATGTTTTACTCATTAGAATTGCCATGTCAAGTTCTACTGAGTAAGCTCAGTGTACAATTATATGTAGACGATTAAAAAGACATAAACTGTCCACATTTGCTTCCTGATTTGGTGCTATGATTAACCCTCAGTGGTTTGAACTACCCGTGTCTAGAACAAATTTTTATGGTCCCAAAGATATCCAAGCCATTGAATTTAGACTTTATAGGTGCTGTATCTTTAACACTTAAGATGCCAAGAAAACCTGCATCTGAAAATGTTGTCTGTTTATGTTGTCTGCTGAATATTCTGGCAAACTTTTCAAACCTATTTTTGCATACAGGCAAACAGTGGACCCTGATCATACTGCTCCTAGAGCAGTCTGATCTGGGTCCACATTGTTTGCAAAAATTACATTTAAAAATCACAAGCATATGACAAAGCAGATGACAGTTGTTGTGATTGGCAGTTTAAGGGTTAAAATATAATTTTCTATATTTGTTTCTTTATTATACTAACCCAGCTAGCATTCTTTATAAATCTATAGCAGGCCGTTCTCGGCCTGTCAGCTACCCTGACGGGCCGATAACGGCCCGCTATAGATTTATAAAGAATGCTTACTGGGAACCAGCTTTTTGCAAGTAAATGAATAGTGTTACTGTTCACTTTTGACATCATCAGAGGTTTATGTCACGGATGTAGTTCAAAAAACCTAAACAGGCAACACATATGTTGTAAGGGCCTATTCTCATGTTGTAGTTCATATGGCTACCATATGACATTTACAATGCTCCAGATAAGATTTTGGTACATTTTACATTGATTTGTTTACCCTTTGCTTTTAAGCATAATACTGAAATGCTCATTTCCAGTGCTAAGATCCAGCCTGTCTGAACATATCAGCTGCACAAAAAAAAAAAAAAAATGCATATTGAAAAAAGTCTGGAAGAGAAAAATGTTTAGCAAAACACGCTGAAACTCCCTACACCCCATTGCAAACACACCAGATTTGAACAGATCAAATGAAGTCTAAATTTTTTATAACCATGTTTAATGCTTTAACTTAAAACCGAAATGTAAATTTGTCAAAAAATTGAAGATTCTCTCTCATACCTGAAAAATTTATTTGTTTTCATGGAGAAATAAGAAAAATATTATCTAGCAACCCCCTCTTATCTGGAGCTATGTGCTGACCTACCTTTTACTTTCTCTTATCTGGAGCTCTGCATTTACTGTTTTATTTCAGACGAGCCCTTAACCTCAGTACTAGAAGATCTTGAGTCACTTACAACAGCTGTGTTAAAAGATGATGGAACAGACTCTGAGTCAGATTCATGACATATAGCAACACTCTAAAAACTTTCATTGGACTTATAAAGGAGTTTTCCATGATAATTCTGGGATAACTGTCTCCAGTTATCCATAAAAACATATTGTGGGTACTCATTAGAAGTGCCTCAGTTAGGCACTTTTAATTAGTACCCATATCATACATTTTTATGGAGAAATGTTTACATGTTTAGTGCTGTCTCCTTAAATGAAGCTTTACATTCTTTTGCATTTTATTTTTTCATGAAAACCAATTTCAAACGTTCTTGTCAAGACAGACATAAGAAGGAGACATTGACAAAGAAGTTTGCTCATGTATGAAAGTTAGCCAATAGCGTTCTTTGTTTACTGAAGTTATAATGATGTCCCACACATACCGCTTTGATGTTGCATGCAAGTTCTGCCTTCTAGCTGTTCCAAATCTAATGTCTAGCAAACTTTTAACCTGGTATTAAGAAAAATATTTCCTGTTAGGTAGAATACCACCAAAAATAGCATGAATGAAATAAACTGTAACTATAAGAATTGAAATGTAGATTTTCAGTTTGCACTGGGAGATTACACCCAGCCATATGTTTTTCATCATCCAGTGCAAACTAAAAATCTGAATTTCAATTCTTAACCCTTAAAGCACCAATCACAACAATTGTCATCAGCTTTGTCTTCTGCCGGTTACTTTAAAGTCATTGTTGCAAACAGTATGGACCCAGATCAGACTGCTCCTCTAGGAGCAGTCTGATCTGGGTCCACACTTTTTGCCTCTATGCAAAAAGTATGTTTGAAAAGTTTGTAAGAAGATGCAGCAGACAGCATAAACAGACGACAATTTCAGATGCCGGTTTTCTTGGTGTTTTAAGGGTTAAAACATATAATAAATAAGAATGTTATCCTAGAATCATCTTCATATACTTCTCCTGTATGTCTACTGACATTGTGCTTTTAAAGCAAAGTTATTAGATATTAGCAGTTTAGCTCAGAGGATTTGTTAAGGTGACAATTCTGAGAAAGTATTAAATAACATTTGAGATTGTCGTCTGCTGAAATATTTACCCAGCTTGCTGAGCATTTATGCAAGTTGAACCCAGCATATACCATTCAGAGCTGGAAAATTCTACTTATCCACATGGCATTGTGATGTGAATATTGTCAGCAGATGAGAATTAACCTATTTAGTCTGGAAACCACCAAAAGGGTAATTGGCAAACAGTGCAGACCCAGATCCGATGCCACAGAATGTGTGGCATCTGATCAGGGTCTACACTATTTGTATTTAATACTAGAATTTCTATAAAACGTAGTAATAATAAAAACTAACCAGACACCCTGCTATTGCAAATAGATCAGTCCAGAGAGTTGTAGTTGAAATGTCCACTGGACGTAAATGGATTAAGGTTTTTGAATCCTAAGGGAAATTCTGCTATAAAAGCCATGCTAAGGGAACAGTGTCTTGAAGCACATGCAGATGTTGAAGGTTTGGATCAAACTGCACATATATGCAGGCTGTTGGGTTACGCTGTTAGAACTTTGGCATGATCTGTATCAGTTCTATGAAGCAATAATTTTATAAAGTAGATAGCAGTGATGGTGATGACCATTTAACAAATGTGGAATTGGCCTCAACCATTATTATTTAACACTAAGCACTCTGGGTAAAATTTTTAGGGGATGACATATTGAACTGTTTTTCTTATTTTTCCCTGAAATGAATTTCAATTTGCACAGAATGTCAAAGCCTACTTTCTGGAAAAAAAAATCGCCAGTTTGTCATCTGCTGAATTAGCACAGAGGGTGGTAAAAGTTTAAGATAGATATAGTTGTTATTCTCTCCTCTTTGAGACAGCCTCCGTGGCTCTGTTGGATGTGCATCCAACTGGTGATCTGATTATTGCGGGTTGATCCCATTCCCGTCCGGCAACATTCTTAAGTATCATGAAATATTTTATGGTCATTCTCTCCCTTCTGCTGAGTCAAGAAGGACAGTTTGTCAAAAGATTGTGCACAAGTATCAGTTAACCACTTCGAGGACTAAATCTGTCCAGGAAAAGTGTGATTAGGTAAACTGACCAGTTCGACTTACCTTAATAGTGTTAACTGGGCTGTTAAATTCCAAACCAACCAACCTTTTCTCTTTGAAAAAGTAAGATGCATGCTGGATTTGCCCTGTCAGGGATACTAGATTCTTTGTTCTGTCAGTCTGTTATGCAGACTTCCTAGGATTTTATAACTGAAGCAGGGTGAAGTCAGATCCATTGACAGTTCTAGTTTTTGTCCAGCCTGTTTTTAGCATGGCAGGATATAGGGATCAGGTTTTCTGTCTGTTCATCTGTCTGTTTGTCCCTCAATCCCTCAACTTTTGTGTCATACCTAACTTGGACCTTAATGATCTAGTTCATTTCCCAAGAACTATAAAGGCTAAAGTGATGATGCTTGGTATACACTTGCACTTCAGACAGCAGTATCCATATTTGACCTCAATCTATAATTTATGGTTCATGGACGTTGTACATGTGAATTTGCATGGCATTACATAGCCTTTGGTGGAATTCTTGTTTCTTGTATGTCTCTATCAGACAAAAAATGCTGAGCCGAGTCTTTACTGGGCACACTTACAGTCTTGTAGAAGATGTTTGCCCCGGCTCCTATGAT
This sequence comes from Anodontia alba, assembly GCA_964016985.1. NCBI lineage: Eukaryota > Metazoa > Mollusca > Bivalvia > Lucinida > Lucinidae > Anodontia > Anodontia alba. The sequence goes on from OZ024824.1 coordinate 126,331,160, forward strand.
TAAGGCAAGGAACCAGAAACTAATTTGTTTTACTGAACAAGTTTCCTTGTGGAGTTACTTGATCAGTGTATCTGTGATATTTATTTCCTGTAAATATATTAACCCCCTAAAATGCTAAGCAAAATTTGTAGCACATGACATTCTAGTTTTTTTCTTTTTCAGAGAAAATAAGCCAAGCAGACAATTCACATGAAATGTCAACTTATTTTTTCTTCAAAAAAATGTTGTGTACTACAAATTGTAATTGGCACTCCGAGGTTTTTTTGTTTTTTTTTCATGTAAAAGACAAACTGTCAAGTTGGCTTAATAAGATGTTAAGCCAGTGATGGTTTGAACAGCTGGGCCCTGGGCCACAGATAGGGCACTTTTTTGCAGGCAAAATGTGTGAAGTCTTATTTCTCCACAAAAACAGATGTTTTGGGTATTCATAACAAGTGTTATTGACACCATATGTTTTTTGATGAAATAAGAAAAAAAATATTTATGTGAATGGCCTTGTTATTTGGAGCTATGAACTGGGCCCTGGGCTGCATTATGTTGGGTGCATCATGTAAAAAAGGTGTCCCAGGCATATGCAAACAATGAAGACCCAGCTAAGTTTGCCTATCCACAGTCTTACCAGGACCATTAGTATATTGATCTGTGAAGGCTCTGCAAAGACACAGGATGATCTGGGCTTTTCATGTCTCCATATGGCTCTGAAGTCACTTTTTGACATGGCACACTTGTTAATTATTTCTGAATTATAGACAAATAAATCATGAAATGAAGAGTCTTACTTGTTTTGATTATAAGATGGTTTCGGATACATGCTGGTTTAAAGTTGATTCCCCAAAAGTGTTATATCTAATCAAAAATGTATAGATTATATAGAAGAATCACTACAATATTTAAACAAAAATGTATAGATAAAAGGTCATTTTTCTATATAATCTGTACATTTTTGTTTGAATACAACACAGTTGTTTAGCTAACACAGTTTTTATTTTGGATCCCAGCAATAGTGTTATAAAGAGGTGATGTATTTACTCCTATACATAAGTATGAATTTTTTTTTTTTTTTTTTTTTTTTTGTTTCATCCTAAAATGTAATTATACCCCCGACATACAAAGTATGTGTGGGTATATAGTTTTCGCTTTTCCGTTTGTCCGTTCGTACGTTCGTTCGTTCGTTCGTTCGTCTTTCCGTCACAGGGTCAAAGTTTTTGCATTAAAGTTTATAAGACCTCATATTTTGAAGACCCTTTGATGGATTTTGTTCATATATGGCATGTTGGTAGATATAGGTCTAAAGTTTTTATCAGCACCATCCCCACCCCGGGGTGACCTTGGGAACAAGGTCACGGACTTTGAATTTTTGTAAAAAAGTCACAGGGTCAAAGTTTTTGTGTTAAAGTTTATAAGACCTCATATTTTGAAGACCCTTTGATGGATTTCATTCATATATGGCATATTGGTAGATATAGGTCTAAAGTTTTTATCAGCACCATTCCCACCCCGGGGGTGACCTTGGGAACAAGGTCACGGACTTAGAATTTTAGTAAAAAAAGTCGAAGTTTTTTGTGTTTAAGTTTATATAGCTATATCATCAAGACCCTTCAGGAATTTCATTTATATTTGACATGTTGGTAGATGTTGGCCTAGCATCTTACTCCGCATGATCCCCACCCTGGATGTGACCGAGGTCAAGGTCACGAACTTAGAATTTTCATATAAAAGTAAAAATATTTGCGTTTAAGTTTATATTGCCATATCATCAAGACCTTTTATTAAATTTCATTATCCCCTAACTGAAAGGTTGAGCTGATATAGCTATCAGCAAGGAATCTGTTCGTCTGTCCGTCAGTCCGTTGAAGTATTATTCGTTCATACTTTTTTTTTTGTCTTAGGGTCAAAGTTTTTGCGTTAAATGTTATAAGAACTCATATTTTGAAGACCCTTTGATGGTTTTCATTCATATTTGGCATGATGGTATATATAGGTCTTAGGTTTTTATCAGCACCATCCCCTCCCTGGGGGTGACCTTAGGGTCAAGGTCACAGACTTAGAATTTTCATAAAAAAGTCAAAGTTTTTTGTGTTTAAGTTTATATAGCTGTATCATCAAGACCTTGAGGAATTTCATTTATATTTTACATGTTGGTAGATATCGGCCTAGCGTCTTACTCCGCATGATCCCCACCCCGGGTGTGACCGAGTTCAAGGTCACAAACTTAGAATTTTCATATAAAAGTAAAAATTTTTGCGTTTAAGTTTATATAGCCATATCATCAAGATCTTTTATTAAATTTCATTATCCCTTAACTGAAAGGTTGAGTGGATATAGCTATCAGAAAGAAATCTTTTTGTCTGTCCGTCCGTCCTTTGAAACATTATTTGTTCATACTTTGTTCATATTTTGAAGACCTTTTGATGGAATTTATTCATATTTGGCATGATGGTAGATATAGGTCTAAAGTTTTTATTAGCACCATCCCCACCCCAGGGGTGACCTTGGGGTCAAGGTCATAGACTTAGAATTTTCATAAAAAAGTCGAAGTTTTTTGTGTTTAAGTTTATATAGCTATACCATCAAGAACCTTTGAGGAATTTCATTTATATTTGACATGTTGGTAGATATAGGGTATGACCTTCAGGTCAAGGTCACAGACTTAGAAATTTCATATAAAAGTAAAAAAAAATTGCATCTAAGTTTATATAGCTATACCATCAAGACCTTTTGTTGAATTTTATTATCCTCCTACAGAGAGGTTTAGGGGATATAGCTATCAGCATGGAATTCATCCATCCTACCATCTCCAGAGTCAAAGCTACATATTTTGTGCTCGTTAAAAACTGGCGGTAGCGCTCTTCGGGGGTATACGTGCCCCACTGGTTTGATAAGTAAAGTTGTGGCTTTGGACAATATGCTAATTAATTTTTATACCCTGTCACACGTTAGTGGCGGGGTATTATGGTATCATGTTGGCTATCTGTGTGTCAGTCTGTCTGTCCAGCTGTCCGTGTGTCTGGATTTTCATTTCCGGATGATAACTTAAAAAATATTAAGCCTGGCACAATTAATCGAATAATCATTTCAGATTGGCTTATAATCAATCATTTGATTTCTTTGTATGTTACTTTATCGTATTTACCCTTACTATTCAGACACCTCAACTCCTTACCATACTTTATCTAAAATTTGAACAATTTACTACCCTCTGTTGTGTCTAAAATAGCTGGATGAGTGGCAAACAGTGTAGACCCTGATGAGATGGCATATTTTGAGCATCTCATCTGGGTCTGCACTGTTTGCTCAGGCCTGTCTGACCAAATACATACAATAAAGTATAACATATGGGAGGGTAATGCTCAGACAGGTAAAATTATGACCAAATCTTCAGTGATTTCTAACTGATTATTGTTCACAATGGCAGGATTGATAATCATTTATCTTTTCAGCTCTGATTAGCCAGCCTTAGTAAATATCAATGGATTTTCACCAAACTTGACACATGTATATACATTGATATTGTGAAGATTTGGTTTGGGATTTCTGATGGGAAAATATCGTCAATTCTTGACAGAGTTATCTGCCAGCGACACATCCATATTCATTTCTGGATGATAACTTGAGTAAAAATCGATGGATTTTCACCAGATTCGGTTTGTGCATTGATATATCAATCAACATTAGACAGCGTACAGAGTGCAAGAACCATAACCTTTGCATTTATACTTTTTGAGTTATTTCTCTTGGACTCTGTCACAAAATTGTGTCTGCTTGCAGAGTGAGAGAACCATAACTTTTGCATTTATACTTTTGAGCTATTTTCCTTGGAACTTTGTCCATCACAAAATCATGTTCGCTCTGTAACTTAAAACCTGTTCAAGATATCTTCAAGAAACTTCAGGTAAATATCAGTCAACATTAGATGACGTGCAGAGGGCAAGAACCATTGCATTTATACTTTTTGAATTATTCCCCTTATAACTTTGTCCGTCATATAAAAAACGTGTCCACTGTATTACTTGAAAATGGTTCAAGCTATCTTCACCAAACTTTATATGAATATCAATTAACATTAGACCATGTGCAAAAGTCAAGAACCACAACTCTTGCAATTATACTTTTTTTGAGTTATTTTCCTTGGAATCTCATTAGTAAATATAAATGTTTGCTGAATGTACAATACAATATGACACCAAAAAGGGGGGAGACATCTATATTTTTGTAAAGAAACAAATCCTAGTTTCATCAGTTTTTGACAGTTATCTGTCAGAGACACGTCCCGTTTTCGTTTCTTGACAATGACTTCAATATATATCAATGGATTTTCGCCAAATGTGATATATGCATTGATATTGTAGAAATCTGCTTTGGGAAAGCTAATGACCAAACTTTTTAATTTTTGACAGAGTTATCTGCCCTGGATATGATAATGGCGGGGTACTATCGTTTCACTTTTTTTTTTATAGTGTTCTGCCTGCAACATTTCCATATTTTCTTTTCATGGATGATAATTTGAATAAATGTCAGTAGATTTTCACCAAACTTTGTTTGTGCATTGATGTTGTGGAGATCTGGTTTGGGATGCTAATAGGCAAATTTTGCCAATTTCCGGATTTTTGTTTCTAGACGATAACTTGGGTAAATGTCAGTGGATTTTCACCAAACTTGCTCAGCTGATTCAAGTACAGTTGTCAGTTTCTAGTGAAAGAATGTGCACAAAACTTGTTAACTGCTTACAAGACTAAGCCTGCCCAGAAAAAGTGTGGTTAGGTAAACTGACCACGCTCAACATGACCTATTGGGTTAGCTGGGCTGTAAAACCTGAAAAGAAACAAAATCTACCAAACTTGCTATGGGCATTTCATCAATTTTTGACAGAGTTATCTACTCAAGATACGATAGTGGCGGTCTGTCTGTCCATGATTCCATCCATTAACCCTTTCTATAACTAAGTTTTACTTCAAAGTTTTTTGATTACTTATAACTCTGCAGCAACTGATCAAAAGCTTTTCATATTTAGTATGGGGGTACCTGGGAGGGTTCTCTTCCATTCTACATCTATGAACCCCTGGGTCATGCCCCAGGGCAGGGCTAGAGGTAAAAATCTAGGACACCCCAATAAAGTAGTATGTTACAGTATGTTTATACAAACAACTTTTTAATAAAAAAGGACAGGCATCAGACATGTTTATAACATCAACACTCAGTATAATAAGGTCAAGGTCATTGTGATCTTATTTTCATGCTCCAGTGATTTTCCTTATATCTTGAAGACTATTTCATGGAATAATGTGATACTTGGAATATTGGTTCTGAGTGACACCACGATTAACAGCATATAACAAATGTAGGTCACCTTGACCTATATATTTCATGGTCCAGTAATTTTGCCTTATATCTTGAATATTATTTGATGTATGAACATCATTATTTGGGATTATGAATCAGGATGATCCAACAGTTGACCCAAACATAAATGTAGGTCACTATGACCTATATTTCATAGTCCAGTGATTTTATGTTACATCTTGAAGACAATTTGATGTATTATATCATATTTTTGGATTATGTGACCTATATTTCATAGCCCTGTGATTTTGTCTTATATCTCCCACTGTTTGATACCTAAGTGCCATATTTACATATAATGACACAGTGTGACCCAAACTTTCACCTCAAAGTAAATATAAATTAGCATGACCTATATTTCAAAGTCTAGTGATTTTGTTTTGTATCTTTTAGATTATTTAGTGGATTAACATCATAGTTGGTATAATGGATCAATGTGACCATCAGATTAACTTATCAAATATATGTAGGTCAGTGATCTATATTTTTTGGTCCAGCAAATTTGCTTCATGTCTTGAAGACTATTTACTCCAGAAAAGTTGTACTTGGGATGATAGATCAGTGTCACTCATAGAATGACATTGTAAACTATACTTTGCCTTATATCATTGTCATTAACTTTAAAATATTTTTAATTAAGAAATGGCACAGGCCGGGGGTATTAATGACCCTCTGGGCACTTGCTCTTGTTAAGTCTTAAATTCAAGTTTGCAAACGTAGTGCTGGAGGGAATCTTCTTGTTGACCTGTCTGTTGGATTTTGGTCTGAGTTTGTGATGTGAACTACTTCAGCATTCAGTTTGTGACGTGAACTACTTCAGTTTTATTTTCATGAAACTTCATTGAAATGATTTTCATGCAATTTCATAGAAATAGATTTTCATGAAACTTCATAGAAATGATGAGTAACAGTGCATGATACACGTTTTTTGTTTTTTTTTTGCAGCTTTTTATCTGCCCTTTGCACTTACGTCTGTCTAAGTTTGTGATGTAACATCTAATACAGTTCTTATTACAGTTTTGTTAAACTTTACAGAAATGATCTTCTGTCATTGGCACTTTTGGCAAGAAAGTCTGGAAGAGAAAAAATGTAGATTACCATATTTTCCCTCAGTACAATAAAATTGTGTTTTTTAGACAACCCAAAATTCTGATCACTCCGTTATCAAGAGTGGCTTTTGCAAATCCCAAATGGTTTCTTTTTTTATCATTATTCTATATTCAATATTTAGACTGCCATACTAATAAGACTGCTTTCCCAGCTAGCATTCTATGTAAATCTACATCGGGCCATCATCGGCCCGTCAGCTACCCTGACGGGCCGATGACGGCCCGATATAGATTTACGTAGAATGCTGACTGGGTTTAGGCTGTCCCAAGGGTGGTCTTAATAGTGGAACTTTACTGTATTTGGGCACCTTAACCTATTTTATTTTGAATAGACTCTCCCACACTATATATAGGAAGAGTCCAATTTCAATTTTAGATATGTCAGGCTATGTAATGTATATATTTCTAGAAAAAAAAAGTCAAACTATTTGCAAACAGTGGAGACTGATCAGATGCAGCGCTCAGCGGTGTCTGATCTGTGTCTGCACTGTTTGCCAATTACCTTTTAGCAGTGTCCAGAATACAATAGGATAAATCCATAAACTTTTGTTCTAAAGTTTGAACAAGCCTATTATTAGCCACTCTCAGTGCATCTTAAACTGTTGTCTGAGGAACCAGCAATGTAGTAGACCATGATCAGATGTCACATTCTGTTGCATCCCTCCTGGATATACACTGCTTTCACCTGTCTGTTCGTAAATTAAGGATCAGTACAGTATTAAAAGAAAAAAAAAAATAACAACAAAAGAAATAACAATGAAAATAGCCTACAGAATAGTTAAATGTATTTCAACAGTTATTTACAATTACTATCAGTTAGAAACTTAATCTCCCATCCTTGTTCCCTATCTCTCACTCTCATTTTCTACCCCTCCTTAGATTTTTGTTTTTTGCCAAACCTGGGGTGGTCGGGTGGTGCGAAGGTGCTGTGTATCTTACATCACTGGGGCGTCCAACTGATATTGGCTTACAGTTGGGCAAGGCCTGCTATCCTTGTAGTGGGTAAGGGTAGAGGGGGAATGTTTTTATTTCTTCTGTTTCTTCACTTTCATTCCTGTTCCTCTTTCTTCCCTGTCCCTCTCTTTCATCTCCTCTACTCTCTCTTCTATCTCTTTTCTCCCTTTCTCTGGGAGACGACACAAAATGACCCTCAAGGGTTGACGTGTCGTTAAACCCCAACACAATCAATCAAATTTTTGCCAAACCAATTATGTATAAATATTATGCAAAACTTCTTGATGGCTTACAAACTCCAACATGATCAAATTCTTCTCCACTGAAAAGAAAACTAAAGAGGCTTGAAAAGACTAAACAGGACTGGATACTCTTGGTAGATTTTCTGCCATTTTTACGAGGGAGACAACTTTTGTGACTTCCTGTTTGCTTTCCTGCACACCAAGGCCCTTCTGAAAAGGGGTCTACTCTAAAAGGAAAGAATTTTTTTCCCTCTGGGAGCAAATTCTTTTCCTTTAGAGTAGACCATTTTTCAGAAGGGAGGCAAAAACCATTTTGTAAAGTTGCCTCCCCTGAAAGTGTATTCATTCATCTTAAGTCTCCTGAAAAACTAGATGTGTCCAAAGTACACAAATGCGTCTGCTCTTTGGTCTTTGCCCATATGGCAACAACATCTGGATGGATAAATTCCATCAACTACGAGGGATGTTCGAAATGAATTGCTTATTTCTATCTGGAGACTTCAAATTTCAAGTTAGCCCAAAAGTACTCATTTCATGCCCTCGAGGTACTCCCCATGGCTAGAAATGCAAAGTTTCAGCAGATGTATCCACTTCTTGAAGGCGTCACGGTACGCTGATTTGGGCACAGTAATAAGGTACTGATGAATGGCAGATCCAAGTGCCTGTCGGGACTGGTATTTCCGCCCAGCAAGGAATGCTTTCAATTTCGGAAACAAAAAGAAATCACATGGGGCAAGGTCTGGGGAATACGGGGGGTGAGGCAAAACAGTTACTTTTTCTTTCTTCAAAAACGCCGTAATTATTGCGGAGGTATGAGCTGCATTGTCATGTAGAAGACGGACATGTTTAAAACCAGTGGCAGGGCGTCGTTTCTGATAATACTTTTTCAGTTTCTTCAGTACTACATCTTTGTAGTACTTTCCGGTGATGCTTTTGCCCTTTTTCACTGGCACTTTTATTGCGACTCCTTCACCAGAGAAGAAGATTGCATACAAAACCTTCTTTGTACTCAAAGAACGCTTGGCAATTATTGGGCGTTTGCTGTGTTTAGTGGCCCAGATCTTATTGCTAACCTTTCTGACGGGCTCAAAATAATGGACCCAGGTTTCATCATCTGTGACGACATTGGCAAACTGCTTTTTGTCATATTTTGGAAACATTTGAAGCAGCTTTTTGGCCACTTTAACCCATTGCCTCTTTTGCTCGTCAGTCAACAGATGTAGCACCCATCTAGCAGAAATCTTTCTGACTTTCAAATGCTTCTTCAAAATAAGGTGAACCATTGATAGTGATATGCCTACCTTTCGTGCAATATCACGAACTGTAAATCTGGCATCTCCTTCAATGATTTCCTTTATTTTGGAAACGATTTCTTTATGAGATGCAGATTTTGGCCTACCTGATTTCGGTGCATTTTTGATGGACTCTACACCAGACTCAAATTTCTTTTTCCACCGCCGAACTGTGTCATAAGACACACAAGAAGGTCCAAAAGCAGTAGAAATTTCAGTCATCAGCTTCTTCAAAGAACAACCAAGTTTTGAGCGAGCTTTGATGTAAGCCCGTATTTCATCTTTTTTGTCGACGCTTCTACCAACCATTTTTACTGCAGTGGTCAATGACTGCGTGTATTCAAATGGCAAATTTTATGTCTTACTCTTAGTCTAACATGTACATTTAAACACCATTGTGTAGATATTGAATAGCCCAATACAGGTATGTATTGGTTTTTATCGTGCCCCACGTGGATATCGAGCTAGAGGACAATAAGCAATTCATTTCGAACATCCCTCATATTCTCCAAATGCCCAATTTGATCTGTTATATAAATTTTGACCCTTAGCCACATCCCAGGACATGACCTTAGGGCATCTCTAGCACAAAGTTGAAGGGTTAGGTTTGGGTAAGTAGCTTACCAAATTTCATCTTCCTAGCATAAAAAGGTACCCAAATTATACCCTCCAAGAGAAACATGGATGTAAATGTGAATGTAAACTTAAGTATTTGTTAAAATCTGGTTAAGTAGGAACGTAACATCACAGCATAAGGCTATATGCCCCACTACTGCCTTCAGCAGGTGGGGGCATAAAAAAGGGCCACATGTACCAGAATCATTGAGATGAATTTATATATGATCCACAAGACAAAAAGGATGCAATTTGAATGTAGAAGGCCCAGATTAAATTCCAAGAAAATCAGGAAAAAGTCAGGGAATATCCTAATTTTGATCCAAAACTGTTTGGCTGTATCAGATATTTTATCCATTTAGTGAATTTCTTCATATTGACCCCAAGCTGTTTGGCTGAATCAAGTGTTTTATCCATGTTGAGTGATTGAAAACCTTGTAATTTTTTTTCTTACTTGTTTCGGTCACTTGGCATTATTATAAATTAATGTTGATTTTAGAAAATATATGCCCAAAAACTTTAAAACATTTTATTTTTGAATTGAATAATTAGGGCGGATGTATGTTTCTCCTCCACAGGGTGGGTAACATTCTAGGGCAGTTGTCAGTATCTGGCAAAAGAATGTGCAGAATTCTGATCAACGCTTTAGAGGACTAATCCTGCCCAGTGAAAGTTTGTTTAAACACACTCAGCATGACCCCATTGGGTTGACTGGGCCGTAAAACCTCAACATAAACGAACAGTAATTAGGGTGGTATAGTCTTATGTGCTAAAAATTGAATTAATTATTTATCAGCTGCAGGGTGAGGAAAATTTTCAGAACTTTGGTTAAGGAAAAATAGAAGTTGGTCAGAGAAAAGTTAGTGAAAAGTCAGGGAATTTTTTTTCTGATAGAGGAAGGCCACCTTGTAAACAGGAATCTCTTTATAGATTTTTGACCCAAAACTTTGTATTCAAACAAAAACATTCAAATCAGTTAATATCTATATAATCTATACATTTTTTTTTTTGGAGACAACAATGAAGTATCCAAACGGTTTGCACTTCTGACTTTGGATCATGTGGTTCTGCTAGAGGCAAAATTCATATGACTATCGCACATCAATTTGACAAAATCGTGATGTGTCTAAAAATGTCTCCTCACCCCCTTTCCCAGCAAAACATACAATATGCATAACTGTGAAGAACATGTACAGTATATATAATGGTGAAGAATATGTAAAGTATACATGATATTGATGTACGTGTACAATATGTATGATGGTAAATAACATTTACAGTTTAAATGATAGTGAAGAACCCATAATTATATACATTGGTAAAGAATATGCTCAGTATACATGATGGTGAAGAACATGTACAGTATACATGATGGTGATGAACATGTACAGTATACATAGCAATGAACATGTACAGAATATATGATAGTGAGGAACATATAAAGTATATATGATGGAAAAGAATGTAAAGTATATATGATGGTGAAGAACATGTACAGTATTTATGATGGCAATGAACATGTACAGTATACATGATGGTGAATAACGTACAGTATAAATGATAGTGAAGAACATGTACTCTATATACGATGGTTAAGAACATGTACAGTATACATGATGGTGAAGAACATGTACAGTATAAATGATAGTGAAGAACATGTATGCTATATACGATGGTTAAGAACATGTACAGTATACATGATGGTGGAGAACGTACAGTATAAATGATAGTGAAGAACATGTACACTATATATGATGGTTAAGAAAATGTACAGCATACATGATGGTGATGAACTTGTACAGTATATATAATAGTGAAGAATACCTAAAGTAGTTACCATGGTGAGGAAGGTAAAGTAACTATAATGGTGAAGATTATATACAGTATAAATGATGGTGAAAAACATGTCCAGTATGCATGATGGTGAAGAACAGGCACAGTATATATGACAGTGAAGAACATGTTAAGTATATACGATGGGGAAGAATATGTACAGTATATATGATAGTGAAGAAAATGTACAGTTTACATAATATGAAGATCATATACAGTAAACATGATGGTGAAGAACATGTACAGTATACATGATAGTGAAAAACATGCACAATATGCATGATGGTGAAGGGCATGCACAGTATGCATGATGGTAAAAAACTTATACTTTATACTTGATGTTGTGAAGAACATGTTCAGTATATATGATGGTGAACAACATGTACAGTATTACATGATGGTGAAAAACATGTACAGTATTCATGATGGTGAAGAAAATGCACCATATGCATGATGGTGAAAACGTGCACAGTATACATGATGGTGATAAACATGCACAGTATGCATGATGGTGAAGAAACATTTACAGTATACATGATGGTGAAGAACATGTACAATATACATGATAGTGATAAACATGGACAGTATACATGATGATAAAAAAATAAACAGTATGCATGAATGTGAAGAACATGTACAGTATATAGCATGGTAATGAACATATCCAGTTTACATAATGGTGAAGAACATGTACAGTGTACAAGATGGTGAAGAACATTACAGTATACATTCTAGTGAAGAACATGCATGCACAGTAT